>JAZKJV010007177.1:0-1200000 GCA_037367405.1 Ottelia alismoides | reverse complement strand
TGTCTGCCACTGCCAAGGCGTCAGCTGAGAGGAAGGAGCCTTCACTAAATCATGCACCTCAACCGACTCCACTGCTATCCCAACCTGTTCAGCACGTGTATTATGTGCAGGTTCCGAAGCAGCCCCTTAATCCCAATCATAGAGGGTTGTATATCAGCCAGAGTCCCAGCCAGCTTACCCAGAGCAGTTCTCCCCACCTCTGCCACTGATCCAGGAAATCAATGGTGTATGGAATAATGAAGCGCAGCTGACCCGTCCTCAGGGACGTTCTCTGGGTCAGAACATGGGCAACCAACCCTATCACCAGCAGCAGCAGAGTGGGAGACCCTTCCAGCCCTCATATCAGCACCAGCCTCCATCTCAGGGCAAACACCTGGAGGCAGAACTATCAGAATGGTCCTTAGCAGTCCGGATATCGTGGTCAAGGATATCATCAGTAAACGGTTGCCCAGTTTCATTAGCAACAATCACATTATTCCTCCAACCCTCCTCCTCACCAGTTTTCACAAGGACACCAGCCACAGTCTCACCCGTCATATCTGCATCCAAGGCCCCATCAGGGGGACTCTTCTGAGACTGTGCCAGTTAACCCGGCCCTTGCTTGCCTTGAGCAATTGATGAAAAATATATGGCTGAGATGAACCAGAAGATCGATGACTTGATGGCTGCGAAAACAACCATCCCTGCTCAAGTCGAAGCCAATCCGAACAATTTCCGACGCAAGGAGCAGGTAGTCGGTAGTGTCCAACCCGATTCAGGTGAATTAAATTACTTCTTATCTAATGTTGTTACTCTCAGGAGCGGTAGGACACTCCAGCCATCGGCGACGGCGAAGGGAAAGCATATTGCATCTGATAGGGAATCGTCAGTCCAGCCAACACAAGGGCCAAGAAGCATTTTTGGAGCAGCATCACCAACCATAAAATCACAAAAAAATGAAGAAAACAACAAAATACAAAAAGATAGCAACAACCTCGATGGAGATAGGCCAACATTAGAGACACATGCACATGCCCCAGAACCAGCGCCTGATATGAGGAATCTAGCACCTGCAGCAATTCCAACACCAGCTCCAGAAGCCGAGCCTGCAGTTTTTTGTCCACATATTGTAGATGATTCCATTCCTTTTTATCATCTACCTGTAGACAATAATATGGACACTATTTTGAATGATATTGTTAGAGATTATGTAAATATTCCTTTTCCTGAAGCAATGAAAAATACAAAAAAATGAAAAACTTAATAAAAAATGCTTTGTCTGACCCTGCCATCATTGAGATTATTCAGAATTTGGTCTAAAACATGCCATTGATGAAGGCTCTTGAGTACATGCCCATTGTGAAGAAAGGGTTGAAAGATGCATGTACAACCAGGCGCAGACCTCATCCTCATAATGACAGAAGTAAGGGTGGCAAATCTGAAAAGCATATTCTCACAATGGCCACAATCAATGATATCATCAACCTCCCAGATAAGAAGCTAGATGTGGGAGCACGTCTTGTGCATTGTCAGATGTTCAATCAGGAGTTTGAACGTACATTGCTAGTCAGTGGATCTTCTGTCAACTGATGCCAGCCTCACTGCTCACAGAATTCAAGCTAGGACCGCTCAAACCCACAAAGATGATTCTACAGTTTGCAGATAAATCAGTCAAGAGGCCTAGGGACCTGTTGGAGGACGTAATAGTCACGGTTCAGGGAAAGAAGTTCCCGACCGATTTTGTCATACTAGATATGTCCATTCCTCTTGACCCCAATCATACTTGGACGACCATTCTTGCAGACGTCGAACACAGTAGTGAATTATGGGACTGGAGAAATTACTTTCAGCATTGGCAATGAAATGATTAAAATAGAGACCCGGTCTAACGCAAGACCAACAGAAGGAACATCTGCATCATGCGCAAGGGTGATTTAGTATTCTTAAGACTGTGACTTTCTATAAAAAAATGAAGACACCAACCTATTTTTGGATGACAATGAGATCCATGAACTCCTTTGCCCCCAAGGAGGGATCGGAGACTGTAGTGGAATTTTCCCTTATCGATCAAGATGAGATACTTGCTGACATGCTGAATGAGATTTCCGTGGGGGAGACGCACCTTCATGATCAAGAGCAGATAATTGAAGAGTTCTGCAATGAGGAGGCAATCGTTGAAACATTCTATAAAATATTGAATGAGGAGGCATAACAGAGCATGGTGGACACAAAATAGACGAAAGAGTCATCACCAGGAATAATAGCTAAAGTCACTTTTGAATCAGCTCCTAGCCCACCTGAGTTGAAGCAATTACCCTCCAATATGAAGTATGCCTTCCTTGCGGTATCAATGCTCATCTGACCGCAGACCAGGAATCTTGTCTGATGGAGGTTCTTGAACGCAACCGCAAGGCGATAGGCTGGGAAACTTCAGATCTCCATGGGATCAATCCATCCTTGTGCTCGCATCGCATTTTCCTTGAGGATGATAGCAAGCCCTCCCGAGAGTTTCAGAGAAGACTCAATCCAAATCTGCAGGAGGTTGGTATGAAAGAAATTCAGAAATGGTGCGATACGGGATTTATTTATTCCATCTCCGACAGCAAATGGGTGAGCCCTCTACATGTGGTGCCAAAGAAATCAGGGATCACCATTGTGAAGAACAACAAAGGAGAGGAGATCGTGACCAGAGTACCCACTTCGTGGAGAGTGTGTGTAGATTACAGAAGACTTAATCTCGCCACCAAGAAGGACACCTACCTTTACCCTTCATCGACCAGATTCTGGAGAGATTGGCTGCGAAGGAATACTTCCGCTTCTTGGATGGATACTCTGGATATAATCAAGTTGCTATCGCTCCTGAAGACCAAGAGAAGACCACGTTCACCTATCCTTTTTGTACGTATGCCTTTAGACGGATATTGTTCGGGCTTTGCAACACCCCAGCCACATTTCAAAGGTGTATGCTCGCAGTCTTTGCTGATATGGTGGGCAACTTTCTTGAGGTATTTATGGGCAATTTTTCGATCTACGGGACTCCTTCAATCAATGTCTGGATTATTTAGACCGAGTCTTACGGAGGTACTGCGAGGTAAATCTGGTGCTCTCGTGGGAAAAGAGCAATTTCATGGTGACCGAAGGAATTGTGCTGGGTCATATTGTTTCTAAACATGGTATGGAGGTTGACCCAGCCAAGGTGGAGGTGATTTCTAAACTTGAGCCACCTACAACAATCAAGCAAGTTAGATCATTCTTGGGCCATGTCGGTTTTTACCGACGATTCATCAAAGATTTCAGTAAATTGGCCAGACCTTTGACTGAGTTTCTAGGTAAGGAGAATGATTTCATTGTGGATGACCGTGTGCTCCTTGCCTTTAATCAGCTCAAAGAAGTTACCACTCAGGCCCCTGTCCTGCAACCACCAATCTGGACTCAACCTTTTGAGATAATGACCGATGCGTTAGATTATGCCATTGATGTTGTTCTCGAGCAGAGGAAAGATAATGTACCATTTGCAATTCACTACACTAGTCGAACGCTCAATGAGGCCCAGCGAAACTACACAGTCACCGAAAAGGAGCTGCTAGTGGTAGTCTTTGCCTTGGAAAAGTTCAGATCCTATCTCCTCGGATCCAAAGTGATCATTTACGCAGACTACTCGTCCATCCGGTATTTACAGCAGAAGAAGGATGCCAAACCACGTCTTATCCGTTGGATCCTTCTCCTCCAGGAATTTGACCTTGAAATCAGAGATAAATCCGGGGTAAATAATGTGGTGGCCGACCATTTATCTAGACTTCCTGAACCAGAATCTCCTAAGCTGAGCCTGCAACCAATCACAGAGACCTTTCCAGACGAGGCAATTCTGTCAGTCACCTCGCTGCCGTGGTATGCAGATATTATGAATTATCTTGTGACCAAGAGAATCCCACAGGATTGGCCAAAGTTGAAAATAGACAAATTCTTGTCTAAAATCCATTTCTACCAATGGGAAGATCTATATCTATTTCGTGAGGGGGCAGACTGTATCTGGAGGAGTGCATTCCTCAGGAGGAAGTTCCTAGTGTCCTCGCCTTGTGCCACGATCAAGACTCTGGAGGACATCATTCAAGAAGGCGAACGATAGCAAAAGTTCTTCAGAGTGGCCTTTGGTGGCCTACATTATTCAAGGATGCAGAAGATTATGTCAAGTATTGCACTGACTGTCAGAAGATGGGCGGAACCATATGAATGAGAGACACGATGCCTTTAAAATTCATTCAAATATTAGACATCTTCGACGCATGGGGCATCGACTTTATGGTCCCATTTCCCAACAGCCAGGGCTATGAATACATTCTGCTTGTTGTCGACTATGTGAGTCGCTGGGTGGAGGCTATTCCCACCTGAACTGCCAACAGTAGGACTATCTGTCGATTTTTGAGAGATCACATCATTGCACGGTTCGGGATTCCCAAGATTCTAATATCTGACGGGGGAATTCATTCCATAACCAGATAGGTGAAGAAGCTAACTCAAGAATTATGCATTGAACATCGTGTTGCTTCACCTTACCACCCGCAGTCCAATGGCTTAGCTGAGTGTTCAAAAAGGGAGATCAAGATAGTTCTATAGAAGCTTGTGCATCTGGATCGCAAGAACTGGTCTCAGCTGCTTGATTCAGTTCTTTGGGCTTATAGAACTGCGTTCAAGTCACCCTTGGGAATGTCTCCCTACCGCCTCGTGTATGGCAAGCCATGTCATATGCCTGTTGAGTTAATTCACAAATCTTTATGAGACATCAACATTTGTAATTTGGATTTTGAGAAAGCTGGGAAGAACCGAAAAGTGGATCTGAACAGATTATTGGAATTCAGAGACTATGCATACGACAATAGCCTGATGTACAAGGAGAAGGTCAAAACATGGCAAGACAAGCATATCCGTCGCAAGTCCTTTGAGCCGGGTCAGAAGGTGTTGTTGTTTGATGCGAAATTAAATATCTTTCCAGGTAAATTGAAAAGCAAATGGACTAGGCCATTCCTAGTAAGGCACGTGCATGACAATGGAAGTGCACTAATATCTAGTTTGTCAGCTGACGTACAACCATTTGTAGTCAATGGGTAGCTTCTGAAGCCATACCTTGAACATGATACGTTTATGTCTATCATTGACTCTATTCAAGTGATCCATGAGGATGAACCTAATATTTCCGAAGTGGCAGTAGAAGACAAAGCAGAGCAAAACATTTTTGAATGACTTTTCTTCTTTTCTTCTTTTCCATCTGTCCTCTCTCATTCTTCCAAAAAGGTATCATCCCCTTCATCAGTGCTACACTTAGGATGTGCTCCATCCTAAGTGTAGGGGGATGTGCACCACGTGTGTTTTCACTCTCTCTTCTACCATCTTCTTTTCTTCTTTTCTTCTTTTCCTTTTCTATTTTCTTTTTCTACCAAAAAGGTGTCGCCCCTTGCTGGCAGTCTTCTATACTTAATACGTACTTTGTCCTAAGTATAGGGGGTGTGCACCCCGATGTCTTCTATTCTTTGATCCTCTCCATTGTCTCCTCTTCTTGTCTATACTTAGGGTTATCTTACCCTAAGTATAGGGGGAGACAGTCTGAGTATGATCTGTTCATTCCCACCCTTGACCCTCCCTACTTTGTATACAGTCTGTTATACTTAGGATTATTTGATCCTAAGTATAGGGGGACGGTCAACTTCTCATTGATTCATTCATTTCTTCATTCATTTATTCTTTAGATTTTCCTTTACTCTGTGCGAGTTATGTCTTCTCTTTTTCTCTCCGATCTATGAGGACATAGCTCAATCTATGTATAGGGGGGTCGTATATACTCCGTATATACTTTATCCATAACTCGTACTTTTGCATTTTTATTAATAGTTATGACTAAGAACACTAATTAAATTCATTAAAAACCTTAAAAAAAGATGTTATTATTCATCAAATTCATTTTATATTTGTTGATTAATAAATCAGGTGAAAATGTTTTTTGCAAAATGTTTGAAAAATAGTTTGAAAATCTTTTTGAAAAATCTTTTGAAAACTATTTGGAAAACGTTTTATTCAATATTTTCAAGCTTTGTAAAAACATTTTTTTTTGAAAAAGTTTATTTTCTTTGTGTGAAATAAAATATTTGAAAAATGATTTGCATATGGTTTGGAAATGGTTGCAAAAATATTTTGAAAAAACTATATATAATGTTTGAAAAAACTTTGCAAAATGATTTTCAAATGTGTGTACATGTTTGTAAAAACTGCTTTCAAAAATTATTTTGGACTATATTTTTCAAAAAAAATTTTGTAAAATGATTTTAAAATAAGTTTGAGGAATATATACGTCACACTAAAATTCTTTTCTTATATATACCTATAATATTGACCACTTACCCTTGTAAATTCTTAAAACTTAATTCTTGTAAATATAAGATGCATCCATGTGTAATTACTTTAACCTAAATTTTAGCCAAAATCTTTTCTTTTCAAAAATCCAAAAAAAAACATTTGCAAAACTAAAAATCCAAAAAGATTTGAAAAATCTTTTTGAAAAATACAAAAAATTGCATATGCATCATCATCTATTTTCAAAAATCCATAAAAAGTTCAAAATCTTTGAAATTTGCATCATAAAAATATTTTCTGCATTCTGCATAGCATTTGCATAGCATGAGCATTTTTCCGGATTGAGTTTGATAGTTGGACAAGTCTAAGTAAAATCCGGATATTGGAGCTTAGTTGGACCTTAAAATCTACCTAGTAACAGAAACCTTATGGGAACTGGAATTGAGGAACTCATGTCTAGTTGACTTGATTCTTTGAGGATCACGAGACTCGGTTCACTGGATTCTTGACTGCCTAAGTAGAGTATTTTGGAGCACACACACGACTCTTGTTGACAATGACCTAACTTGGACACCTGCACCTTTCACATGGCTTAACTCAGTTGGAGTGGTGAGGGAGTTGGATTTGCTGGTATGAAACGCACACAAGTGGAAACATTTGTCCTCCTCTAGGGAGGGAAGTGCACCCCAACCCATCCAGTGATGGGTAATTCTAAAGACAAGAGAGTGTGGGTTGCAACAAAGCTTCAAAAGAGGGATAGTCTATTGGCTTAAGAGGAAAAACTCCTTATGTAAATGCTGTTGTAAAAAGTATTTCAAAAAAACTCCAAAAAAGTGGACAGGCATGTACAAAAATAAAATGCCCGCTGGAGTGTATATATGTTGTATAGTCAAATAAGAAAGCTTGAGCTTCAAAGTCAAATTATGTGAGCCTGTAGCTGGAAGACTTGACTACACTGGTCTTTCATCTTAGGATAGGTAGCTACAGTGGCTACCGACCATTCTTCTCTTCACCCCCTCCTCTTGAGTTGGTTGCCACTTGAACTTAGAAGGGAATACCCCGCTCCTCGAGGAAGGAGTTATTGGATTGGAGAATCATTAGGTTGTCGTACTGGAGAAGTCAGTCTCTTTGTCATTCTATTTGGGGAGAGCCCCTATCACTTACATTGTACAAATCGGATTCATAGTCATAAGAGTTTGCATATAAGTTGAAGTATTCTGACCTGGCTATTGAGGAGACTTGAGCAGAGTTTTGAGATTCTCGACAGTTTGATTTCAAATCCTATTCCCATTAAGGTTCCGCCCGCACTAAAATTACAAAGGTCTGACTTAAGCTCCAAACTTTGATTTTGTGAAGACAAGTTTGACAAATAAATTTAATCCATATTTCTTCGTTTTCTTTTCTTTGTTTTTTCCTTTTCTGCACTTATTGCATAAGTGTTTGTTAGGGACTAGCAAAGGAAAGTATAGGGGGATGATGAATATCCATTTCGTCATCTTTATTCTATCATTTTGGCCTTAAAACTCTAGTAAATGTGTGTAAATAGGCTTAATTTAGGCATTTTAAGATTCACGCATATTTGTGTAAATATTGTATAAAATACTATTTTTAAAGCCAAAATTATAGAATAAAGAAAAGAAAAGAAAAAGAATAAAATATTGTAAATATTTCATGACCCGAAACCCTGAGATCTAGGCATCTCGATGACTAGGTCGACAAAATATAAAGTAGGGGGGGATAAGGGCCATAATACAAATAAAATCCCTTTATTTAATTCATTCTCCCTCATTTTTGGGACCTATTTTTAGTTCCACTTTTTATACTTCAAATAAAGAAACTTTGTACATGAAAGATGTAGATAATTAAATATAGAAAAATACAAAATTGATTTCATGCAAAAATAATATACAGATAAAAAGTTATGATCTGAATAAAAATCCAAAATCCCAACTTCCCAGACCTGTATCTCTCAAATAAAAAATCAAAATATGTCATAATCACCTTTAATTGTATATAACATTTAACAATCTATTTAATGAAGGTGGATTCATATTTTTCTGAGTTACGGTTTGAATGTTAGGTTTTGGACCCCTATTGTATACTTATACCGAATAAAATATTCATTGTATTTATTATTCATTATTTTTATAATTTTATAATTTTATATTTTTATAATTATTATTTATAATATTTGTGTATATTGAAACATGAATAAAACACCAAAGAAAACATAAAAATAAATTACTTGTATAAAATACATAGGTATAATACCTAGAAATATACCTATATAGACTATACATTTATTTATTTATTTGTATATAATTCTTCAGAAGTGGGAAAAGGCTTTGTTATTGTTGGTGTTGTATATAATACTTCAGAAAAATAAAATAAAAATATATTTAAGTGTATAAAAATAAGTTATAAATATATAAAATAATAAACAAAATAAATAAAATTAAAAATACAAAATAAAAATAAAACATAAAAATATATAGATGAATATACCTGTATCTAACCCATATAAGGTAACTTATAATTTTGAACCTCGAATAAATAAATAAATATCATAATAAAAAACTTCAGAAAATAAGAAATATTTCTATTATATAATAAAAAAATAATTAAATCGTTTATTATTTTTAATCTAATTTACAAAGCATTTTTTGCCAGGAATTTTATGGTTGGTCCACGTTGACCAACTAGATCGTTCCGTTGGTTGACCACGGTCAACTCTCTGACGAGGTCAGATCTGTGTCAGACATTGGTTTTTTCTCCGATTCTCGGATTTTTTGAGGCTTGGTCTTTCATCAAATCGACCAGCTCCCTTCTTGACTTTTTCTCCCCTTGCATCGAGGATACACGCCCAGGCTTAACCTTAGGGATTAGATTAACGATTCTCGGGATACACCTCGTCCTTTGGGACTGCCCGTCAACATGCATAAGACCAACCCCTAACTTCCATTTGACCTTGGATCACTCTTTCACCGTCTAAACCTAGACCTAGGAGCTCGTCAATCTTCTTGGTGACAGCAGGAATCGATTACGTCCTTCGGGAGGCTGCGAAGGTGATGAATTCAGCGGATCCAGCTTGCCAGAGTAGTGTTGTCGGAGCTAGCCGCTGGCGTCACCTCAGTGAGTTTTCTCTCTTTTCTTTTGTGTCCCTTGAGTTCCTTAGGATATCAGTCGTCAAACCTAGCAAATCTCGACCATCGATCTCACCCAAAATGTCACGAAATCACCTTGATCTTTGTCCGACCGAGCTTTGGGTTCTGTCGGCCACCGTCGATCATCGTCAGACGCTCCACCTGCCCATTCCACCCTACTACAGAGTCGAGGCACTTTTCCCTCGACTCCTTCACACTTTCTTGCAGGTATAGAAGTCAAAGCAGTGTCTGGAGCAAATTTTTGGTCAACCGTCGGAGATCCTGGAGCCTCCCAGCTCCGCCACCTCCGTGCAAGAACGTCGACCCAACCCGGTGATTTTTGTCGCTCCCAGCATCTAGAGGAAGCCTGCAAGAACACCCGCGGCCATTTTGGAGCCTTTAGGAGCCACAGAGGAGGAGGATTGGGGGCAGGGATGCTCGGCTCGCCGGTGTTCTTCCCCGTTCTTCCCGATAGCTTTTCTGTCGTTGGATCATTCTCCGCCGCCCAGATCTGCCAGCTGCCATACGATCAAGCCCCATTCAGCACCATCAGATCCATGGGGGATCTTCTAATCTGGCCCATCCATGCCGAACCATCATCGCCAGCCCTCGTGTCGACACGTGGCAAGTGGGAGGCGCCCTGCCGTCTGATCGCCTGCGCTTGGGTATTTTGCAATGCAACCCGTACACCTTTTGCAATTTATGTTTAATACTGAATCTTTTATCTGTAGTTTAATTTTTTTGTAAAATTTACAACTCGCCCCCTGAACTATCCATTATTGCATCCGGGTCCCCGGCCACGTCACCTCACGTGACAGGTGCACGTGAGGCATGGTCATTTTGCGAACGATCCCCTGTGTTTCTTGTTATTTCTATTTGGTCCTAACATATTTTTATGTAGTTATAAATTTTTGGTAGTTTTGCATAATAGCCCCTTGATTTTTGTTAATTGCATGTTGGTCCCTGCCAAGTACATGGTCACACCCGTGGGATTTGGGAAATTTGCATAAAAGCCCTCCAATTTTTGATATTTGTATTTAGTCTAGAGAGTTAATAATTATCTAATTTGTGGGAAAATTTCACTTAAGACCCTGAATTTTTGCATAATTACAAAAACACCCCCGCTAGTGTGTATTTTCTCGTTGTTGTTTGCATTTGTTTCATTCATCTATAAAATTTAAAAAATCCCCAAAAAATATGCATAAGTTCCTGCTGCATTTCTTTATCACGCCATATTTTTGTTTTACATTTTTACAGCATTTTATTATTTATAAAAAATCAAAAACATGCAAATTATAAAACGTCTTTGAAAAATTCCAAAAAAAATAAATTTTGTGTATTTTTGCATATTTAACCTTTAAGCCAAAAATCACTACAAATACATAAGAAAACTCAAAAAATAGAAAACCTCTAAAAACCTTCATAAAATATACAAAATCCATAAAAAAAATCACAAAAATATAGTTTTTATTTCTAAAATTTCTCTAATTTAGTATCTTTATTTTAAAAATAGTTTGGAGAATTTTTGTTAATGGTTACTATTTTTCATCTCCATTTTAATTTCAGATTTTTATTTTATTCCTTGTTTTGAGTATTTTTGGCTTTAAAAATACCAAAAAATATAAAAAATATAGGAAAATCACAAAAATAGTAGAAATTATAAAAAACCCCCAAAAATATTTATTTCCTCTATTTTTTACTATTTTTACCTATTTATATATATTATCCCTCTCTTTCCCTTATTATATACATATCTTATTTTATAACTTAAAAGAAAAAGAAAATACAAAGAAAATATAAAATATAAAAAGAAAATATAATAATCAAAAAATTTAAAAAAATCAAAAATACAAAAAGATAAAAAATTAACAAAAATAAAATATAAAAAATATAAAATTTAAAACCCACAAAAAGTTTCAATTTAGTTAAGTGTTTGATAGGATATTGGGTGCTTCATCTTTATCTAGCTTGCTTGACGCCTTTGCTTCCTGTGATCGACACCTACTTGCTTGCCTCTATACAATTTTAGTAGGGTATAATAAGTTTTAACTCTCTCTTAATTGCTCAATTACTTGTGTGGGTTAATTGTTGATCAACGTGAGGATTTGAGTAGTCGCCTCAACGACAATGAGCATGATTTGTCAGGCCATTACTTAACGATTCCCATCTTTCCATTTTTCAATATGTACAAATGGATTGGTTTCAGGTCAATTGGAGTTATCATGAATTTATTAAAAATGCATGAAGTTTTAGTGAAAATATGAAGATGGATGTGATTGCATAAATGAATGCTAATTAATAGAAATTAATTATGAGTGCATGAAAGTTAATTTTATGGAATTAATGAGTGAATGATCCTAAATTCTCAGGAGAAGATCCATTTCCAGGTAATTAGAGTGATGAATGCCCTTATACTTAAACCTTGCTCGTCCCCAAGCAACTAAAGAAATGAAGAGGTGAAATGAGATTGAGTTCCATACCAAGATCATGAGTAAAAGGTGAAAATGGATATAGAATCAACCTTTGGATTAATAGTTTGGCGGAACTTCTGTGAGAAATAGGATTTTAAAATCAACAACCTTCAAGTTCTACACATCATTGTCACAGTTCTGGCTCAGAAGTTATCTTAGATCAATCCTCCTCCCAAAGCATACCCCATGAACATTGAATAACCATCTCATGTGTGTGAATGGTGTTAGCTCTTCCAATCAAGAATGTCGGACTACCACGCAAACCTCTCCTCCAATAACTCGTCCTCAGGGAGTCAGGTATTTCCTTTTAAGTTCAGGTACGTGATGTGTCCACAATCGAAAGGGGAAGAAGGTAGAAGAATAAGAAGAGAACTAGAATGTGGCCAGTGTAGCCACGTCTCCTTGTGAAGCCTACCAATTTAGCCAAGTCTTCACCAAGATCTACAGGTTGACTAAAGCTTTAACCTTTTTAGTCAAATATTTATTTGGTTGGCTTCTTTTGGTATGGATTTTTGGTTGCTCTGCATGGATCTTTTGTGCCCCTACATATGTATAATCTTTCTTTCAACATATGTTTTGAGGTCTTAGAAAAAATTGTGCCAGCAGTCCATCCCTCATTTGAAGATTTATTTCAACCCGTACTCCGGTCGTTAGATGTCCACGCTCCCAGAAAAGAGACTCACACAATCTTCCAACACCCCATCTGAGTTGAGCTAAGTGCATAGTGAGAGAGTACAGATTAATTCCCTATTCAAGAGTCGTACCCAAAATGAGGCGACCAGGTTAGACACTAAAGTCAATATCTGCACATTGTCATGCGGAACTCGAAGAATTAAGTCAAATACATGAAGCTTCTAAAATCATATTTCTCGATGAAGTCCCTCTAAAAATTAGGTGGATTAAAGCCAAGTCAAGACTACTCTTGGTTTTTGTTCATAACTCGGTTCAGAACCCAAGGGCTTTTCACCAATGAATATGCATGAAGTGATGGATGAAGTGCAAACGTATGGAATGCAAACACGTTTTTATCATTTTTTGAATTTTGATTGATTTTTTGTTGCACAAACGATTTGATACAATAGTGTTAATTGCAATTTTCATTTTTTTATTTTTTTAATCTTTAGAGAAATAATGGCTGGCCCAAGCTCATATGAATAGTTGCATCCACTTTCACCCAGTATGGACGTAAGTACGGACCATTAGATGGCTACCCGTGTTACTTCAAGATGGTGCTGGATGCGTTGTCTTTTAACCTCCCACTCTGCCAAGGGAGACCGAAGTTCCCTCACTGAAAAGTAGCTACTCATTTTCTAAACTTAGTAGTCAAAATTTCTACCAAAGAAAAGTTTTTAATTAATTTTTTGTTTTTTAAGAATTTTATGTTTTTTTTGAATAAGATTGTCACCCACCCCGTAAATAAAATATAGGCTTACACGAAAGTACAAGCTATGGGTAAAATATGTACAAAGTATACACACCCCCTACACTTAGCAAGTGCTATGTCCTCAGAGCAAAAGAAACGCAAAGAAAGTGCAGCTCGGTCTACGAGTAAGAGAGTGAAAAAAGGAAAGAAAATCAAGGTCCACTCACCCCCCTATACTTAGGATGAGGACGGTCTAAGTATTGAAGAGGAGCAAGAATGGGGCGGACAGGAGAAGAAATGAAATGATAGGGTATATACAGCAGGCATCGGGTCCCCATATACTTAGGCTCTGGCCTAAGTATAGAAGAAGTAGTATAAGGGAATTGATGAGATCGGGGAGAAGGTGCCAATGTTCAAGGAGGTTTTTGGTAGATTTTCATTCAGGCATGTGGCAGGAGGGAATATGGAAATGTAGAACATGAAGAAGAAGAATCCTAACCATCGTCGGAGTCATTCTTAGAAGAATAATAATCATACATAGAGGATCTCTAATTATTATCAACTAAACGTAAGTGTCCCTTGATAGCTGATGTACTGATTACACATACCTGGTTTACCATAAGAGGACCGGATGAAGAATCTTTAGAAGTCTCCTTGTTTCTAAGGTCAAATGAGACTTTCTTAGTCGATTTGTTTCTAGGAGGATGGTCATAATTCTTTTTCCTACCATAGGTGACAGAAATGGAATTTATGGCGTATATGGGTTCCTCATTAGATGAATCATCATATACATTGACCTTCTTCTATAAGGTCATGGCATGTCTCGGGAGAGCTTCCTCAATTTGAGTATGTCTTGTGCGCTTGTCCCTGGTGGTAGAAGATGTCACCTTTTGATGTTCCGAAGTTTTTGTGACATAATAGATTCCCTGAGTCATATATGTGTCAGGTTCTAGTATTTCATGAATTACAACTGCCTCAAAAATTGGTCCCCTCAAATAATCGTGATAATCCTCATAACCGTGATCCAATTCCATACTAACTCATGTATTTGGGTTCATCATAGGAACAATGTCAGGAGGTTCTTCATAGAGGTATGGTGAGACTCAAAGTTCGGTTCAACGATCGGTTTCTCGAGTATCTCTCCTAGGGTTTTTGTTTGTATTTCATGAGGAGAGTTATGATCATGTGAAGTGGTAGTCTCTTGGTCATGAATGTTGTCTTTATGTTCGGTTGTCTCAGGGTTAGGTGTGTCCTCAAGAGTTTGATCATTAAGGGTGTGTTTGGTTGGCGGGTTAAGGCGGGTTAAACTGGTAAAGGGTATCCCGTTTTTGGATTTTGGTATTTGGATAGAGGGTTAAACTGGGGGTGGCTTAGAAGTGGGTTTGGAGTGATATGATTGTATTGAAGTTTGAAAAAGTGAGTAGTTATTGTGATGTGATTGTATTGAAGTTTGGAAAAGTGAGTAGAAGTGGAGTAGTTTATATTTTTATATGATATGATGGTATAATATATTATTTTTTGATAGGATTGATGATGTAAAATTGATTTATTTAATTTTTTAAAAAAGGAATAAAGTGGGGCCCATGGGGAGAGAGGGAGATGTGGGGTGGGGGGGGTAAACTCCGTACCCCGTCACCCGAACGACCCCTAAGGTTCTGGTTCGGGAATCTTATGTCTTGAGTCTCATAATCGATAATTGACTTAGCAATGACTAAGAACGACTTTCCCAGAATGATGGGAGACTCAGACAATGCTCCTTGGTGCTCAATGTCTAGGATAATGAAGTCTACTCTATGTTTGGCACCTTGGAAGTTCATGAAGACTAAAATAATTTCTCTCGATCTTTTTGTGGATCGGTCATGAAATTAAACGATCACTCTGGTTTTTGTGAGTGGTCCGAGTTCGAGTCGATCAAACAAGGACTTCAGGAGGATGTTAAAGGTCGAGTCATTGTCAATCCAAACATGGGTAAATTTGGTGTTCTCAATTTCACAAGTAACCCTAGTCAACTATTTGACTCTGTGGCTTTTGCTCTTTTTAGTCATCATCATTGAACTAGCCATAGTAAGTAAATGAAATTTAGTTCTAGATCTCTTTCTGCCTGTCTACTTAGGTGATAATTGACTCTTCACAAATTTCTGAAGATCAGACACATATTCTATGGCCTTGATTAATGGAAGCTCTAAGATCAAACATTTACAAAATTCTTCCATATCAGTGTTGTCCATTTTTTGATTTTCTATTTTTCTAATTTTTTGATATTTTTATTGGATGCAGTAGAATGGTTAGTGGACTGCTCAGTGGTAGGAGGTACCTGTGGTGTATTTGTGTAAAGGTTTCGCACATGAAATGTCTCAGGTTCGCTCTGTGTTTCCATCATTCCTCCTTAGATGCGTTATTTCTTTAACCATTTAGATGACATTATCAAGTTCTTCTATCAAAGCATTGACTCTCTGATTGATTCGAGCTATGTTATCCACTATCGTCTCATGACTTGAAGATGATTAACCATACTCGACATGTCGTGACTCTGGTATGCAATCCTAAGCTGAGTAACAATCATATTCTGTGGTAGTGGTCTGGTCATGACTTCTATTTCCTTAATTTTTGCTTTCATAGGTTTGATCAAAGGAAAACGGGTTGTACGCAGGGAGAGAGTTATCCCAAGTAGGGGATGGTTCAAGCAATGAATTCTCAATCATAACCAGGAATCGTATTTCTCTGTCAAATTTGGTTATGCTCATATCCGTCCTTGAATTTGCTCGCTCCATTATATCTTATATAACATTCATTCGATTCT
The DNA here is from genome assembly GCA_037367405.1 of Ottelia alismoides. Lineage (NCBI taxonomy): Eukaryota > Viridiplantae > Streptophyta > Magnoliopsida > Alismatales > Hydrocharitaceae > Ottelia > Ottelia alismoides. The sequence continues at coordinate 1,183,902 of JAZKJV010007177.1, read as the reverse complement.
GTGAGCGGTTCATATCTTGAATATTCAACCGAAGAAGGAGTGGGGAGAAATGAGGGTGGAGTATATGATGGTTGGGGGAGAATAGACTCAAAGAGAAGATTCTCCTGATACGAGAATGAAGATGAAGATGGTCGGGATTCAGTCATGTACGCATGACCCACAAAGTCTGGGTATGAATACCAATATTATGAGATCTTCGAAAATGGAGGTGAAATGATTTACAAACCTCGATGTATGAAGGCAAGTGCAAATTGAACGCACACAATCCAATACACAAATGCAAACCCTAAAATTCACCAACTTCACACAGGGAAGGCCGCGAATGTTCAGCCGATTATCTTTTCAGTTTTAAATTGGAGATAAAATAGTCTATGAATCTGTACACACAAGCGTAGTATCCTAGAGTAGTTCATGTCCGAGATGGCGAAACACACCAACTTTAACACAAGATTGTTTCTGCTAAGGTCGGAGGCAAGTACTTGTAGTAATAACAGGACCCAAAAGTCAGTCCAATCGCTTAGTGTAAAGCCTTAAACTTGGCCATCTCTCAGATCTTTTATCATAAGATCTAGCTCATCAAGAGGAAACCAACAGAATTTGTTTCGTGTGAATCCGACTTCGTTTCGATTTGTTACGATTTTCGGAAGAAAGAGAAGGAGGTTTAAGACGTCATTAACCCGTAATGACTATCATTAAGACTAATTAAATATGATTAAAGAAACTAATGATAGATTGAGGACTACTAATGACCATTAGCAAACACTAATCAGTTGTTAGCAAAAGTTAAGCGCTAGCTACGAAAGATAAATCACGATTAGTGAAAGTTAATCATGATTTGCATTAATTAAGCATCATTAGCGAATCTAGAGTCTTCTGGATAGTTCAAACTTAAGACCTAAGCTTCGGATAAGTTTTGGCCAAAACCATGGCCCAAAACCATGGGTCGCTAACCGCGGTTAAGGTCTAACCATGGTTTTCTAACCATGGTTAGCGGTTTTCTGGAGCCTATAAACAACCCCCATCCATTCATTCTCTATGATTTCCACTACCACCACCACCCCAAGGGCTAGGGTCGAGAGGTTGAGAGGAGGAGTGGGAGGAGAGGAAGGAGCGCTAGCGAAGCGCTGTCGGGAGAACGAGGAGGAGGAAGGTACAATCCTCTCTTAGTTTGCTTCGTAGGCTAGGTTTTCGATTCATGTTCAGTTTCCTTGTTGTTTTCTTTTTGATGATTTTATATAGAGTAAACTCTTTCTATTTTTCTTTTAAAATATCTCCCGATATAAGGGGGAACTCTGTCGAAATGTTTTATAGAAATATGTCCGGATATAAGGGGAAACTCTGTCGAAAATTTTATAGAAATATGTCCCAATATAAGGGGAAACTCTACCAAAATTTTCCTACAAATATCACCCCATATAAGGGGAAGCTCTGCTAAAATTTCAAGAGAAAATATGTTCTTCACATTCTTCGTATGTTCTTCGCATTCTTCCTGTTCTTCGTGTTCTTCGTTCGTTCTTCGCATTCTTGGCACGTTCTTAGCATTTTTTATACGAAAATGAAATTCGATTGTTTCAAGAGCTATAAATAATCCTTTTAAAAAAAATCATGATAAATCACTACATACGAGAGAGAGAGAGAGCTCTATTAGGTAACGAAATCCTTCCTTTTGCAGTTGGGTTTTCATATGAGATCGTTGAGATTTCTTTATTTATGCTCCTTGCTACGAAGAACCCTAATTTAGTTATTTTTGAGAAAGTATGGAAATTTGCTTTATGATTTAAACTAACATAAGGTTTAAGCATCAAATGGATGCAGTGGTTTGGAAAGTTAGGGTTTGAAAGTTAAAATAAGCATAAATATGAGTATATAAATATATGAATTAATATATGTGTAAGTCTATACTCAGTATTTATGTTTATGCAAATCTAAGGCTTAAAGGAGGGATTACATCATGGGAATTCATGTGTTTTGAGTTGGATCTTGAAAAGGGTCTTACGATAAGAATGACTGGGAGTAGAACTACATGTCGGGCATACAACCTGTAGGTTTGTCAGAAGGAACCTGTATTGGCATTGCCCTACTTAGGTGGTACACGGTTGCCCTATTATGATAAGTACGCACGAAGTGAATGATTTGCAATGCGTGGTACTGGAAGCCAATATATTCGGGTTGAACGACGGAAGATGTGGTCTGCCATGTAGAGGCACGGGTGATTCAATAGCGGCTGGGTCACGATAACATGTATTTAAAGTCGCTAGGTTATGTGATTAAAGGTTAGCCTGAGGTTTTAAGCAATCGGATCCTCAAGGACAGTGTGCTCCTTTGTTTGCCAAGCTGAGGGTTTGAGACTCTGATTAATAAAAGAAAAGGATATTGTCAGGGTAGTATTGGAGGATTGGTTGAGGTGACGTGCGGCGGCATAAGCTAGCAAGATCAATACAATCTCCAATCTCGAAGTGTCCACAGCTTCGGAGTCCATATAGTGGTGAGGTAATTCCCTGGACTAATTTCTGATGTCGAATAGAAAGGAATATGACTTAAATTAATAAGAAGGGATGAAACTTTTTGTGATAATAAGTTTTGAAAAATTATACCATTTGTTTGCTTTTCTATCTTCTTCGTTACTTAGCATTCGCTAATTCTTATCATATGATTTATGGAAAATCCAACAGGTGTTGGTGAGCCATCGTAAGGACTTTAGTAATCCAGCCAGATAACATAGTAGCCGTCCAGCCAGTCGTAGTAGCTTTACTCTATAAGGTAGTTGGTAATCTTTTTGTGTATTTCCTTTCAAGCAGATGTACATGTAAATGGTTATAGTTGGACAATGTATAATGTGAACTTTATATTGTGAATGAAAAATTGTTGAAATACTTCCTTCTGAGTATTTTTAATTGCAGTCTGTTTCTGAATGGTAGTTGTGATTGTTGAATAAATTATTGTTGAGTAACCAGATCCGGATATGGGAGGATACGACGATCCAGAATCAAGGTCATGACAGATTGGTATCAGAGCCCAGTTACTCCAGTAATTTATTTAGTAGTTTACAACTATGAGCGGTATTCAGAAAATAAGATTATATTAAGATCCTTTGATCTTAATAATTGACTACAGTACCATTCACAAGTCATTGTCCCTTATGTACATCATGCTAAGACATATAGGATCTGACTTTTGACCTTGATTCATCACAGGATCATGTCATACCAAGACGTGTCTAGACAATTAGCGGCTATGATGACAATGTTCCAAGACATGGGGCAAAGGAAACAAGAATTGGAGGAGAGGCACAATGCACAAGTTGAGAGACCCGAGGTATCTAAACCTGTGGATGCTAGAGTTAAGGGTTCTATCCACTTTTCTGGGGAAGAATCGAGTTACCATCCTTCCACTGAGTCTGCTCTGACCCCAGATGAAGGAGCAATGGAGAAGACCCTTCTTTGACATCAAAAAATACTTGACAATTACTGAAAGGGAAAGATTCCTCGATTCAAAGGTGTAAAGACACCTGTCGAGGTTGAATTATGGCTCGATGACGTTATTAGGATGTTGAGGATAATACATGCACTAGTAGTCACTTGGGTGCACTTCGCTGATTACTCCCTAGAAGACTATGCAAGACGACGGTGGAGAGCAATTTCCAAGAAATTAGTAGATTCCATTCCATGGGATATCTTTGAAGAGAGTTTTCGAGCTCACTTCAGTCCCTCCCATTGGGAAAATTAAAGAGGAGAGAGTTGGCTTCTCTGAACCAGGGTTCTCAAATTGTGTGAGATTATCATATCCACTTTGTCGAGCTACTACGTTACTCCCCAGCACTAGAATCTTCACCACAAGAGTGTCTTACCAAATTTGTTAGTAGTATTCAGGGAGATCTGAGAGAAAAGCTTGCGGGTTTTAGAGCTACAATCATAGATGAAGCAATGGACATCGCCTCTTGTATTGAGATGGAGAGGGATGAAAACTTCAAAAGAAGAAGTTTCCACTTTAATGGTGGACCATCCAAACGCAAGACAAAGTATAACTGTAGAGATCATCGTTATCATCCAGCTGGTTCCAGTATAAGCTCGCCACAGACCTTGGATCAGGAATTATCAGGAAGAGGGGATTTCTCTAGACCTCCACTATACCCCCGTAACTCAACACTAGGAACTAGTACCTCTGTAGTTGGGTCTTCAGCTCAAATAGGAATACGTGCATGTTATCATTGTCATCAAGAAGGTCACATTAGGAAATACTGTCCGCAGTTGAGAGGTTCGAGGTTTAAACCAACTCCAATTAATAGTATCACATCCACCCCGAGCAATGGAGCAACACGTGGAGGAAGACATGGTAGAGGTTGTGGCTCACAAGGAGCAACTCCTACACAGCAACCACCACAAAGTGTTGCGGGTTCTAGCTTGCCTATTCCTAATGACCAGCTCAATGCAATCACTGAAGAACAAGCCTACAATTTAGGCATGACCGTATGAGGTACCGTTACTATTCATGGCTTTTCAGTATATGCCTTGTTTGATTCTGGTGCTTCACATCATTTACTGATCGACAGTTAGTACCCACTTTGGGTAAGGTACCAGTAGAAGTACAACAATCCTATCTGATTAAGGGACCATGAGGACAAGTACTTATAATCCGAGAAATACTGGATAATTGTGTAGTACTGATAGCAGAACATCAGTTACCTATTTCATTACTACTAATTGAAATGGATGACTTTGATCTCATTCTGGGGATGAACTAGGTAGAAAGGCATCATGCATGCCTTGACTATTTTCAGAAGACAATAACTTTTCACCATCCTAACTCGATAGAGTTCTAGTTCATTGGAAAGACATCTAATGATAATATTGAATATATTTCTACTTTGAAGGCACAACCATTGTTAGAGCAAGGGTGCAAGGCTATTTAGCTTATGTAACCACTACATTAGGGTTAGACAGAATGATAGAAGATGTACCTATAGTATGCGAGTTTCCTGATGTATTTCCAGAAGAACTACCTGGATTACCACCTGAGCGAGAGATTGAATTTGAAATCTCTCTCACACCTGATACTCAGCCTATGTCTTTCCCTCCATATAGGATGGCCCAAGTTGAATTACGAGAGTTAAAAGTACAGTTACAAGAACTGTTAGATAAAGGATTCATTCGTCCTAATACTTCACCATGAGGTGCACCTGTCTTGTTTGTGAGGAAAAAAGATGGGTCAATGCAGCTCTACATTGACTATAGATAATTAAACAAGAAGAGAATAAAGAACAAGTATCCTCTGCGAAGAATAGATGATCTCTTTGACCAGTTGTAGGGTTCAATTGTGTATTCTAAGATTGACTTAAGATATGGATACCATCAGTTGAAGATTAAAGATGCAGATGACCCCAAGACAACCTTTCAAAATAGATATGGACATTATAAATCTTTAAGTTATGCCTTTCGGATTAACAAATGCCCCAACAACTTTCATGGTTCTCATGAATAGAGTATTCAAGGAGTTCCTAGATCACTTTGTAGTAGTATTTATTGATGTTGTGCTTATTTAATCCAAGGATAAGTATCATCATGAACACCATCTCCGGCATGCACTTGAAATACTAAGGAAGAACAAATTGTATGCTAATATAGCAAATGTGACTTCTGGTTGACTGGAGTATCCTTATTAGGTCATGTTATTTCAGAGGCAGGTATATCAGTTGATCCTTCACAGGTTAGTGCAGTGATAAGTTAGGAACGCTCGAAGACTGTCATAGAAATATGATCTTTTCTGGGTCTATCTGGGTATTATAGAATATTTGTGAAAGACTTTTCACGAATAGCATTACCAATGACTAGGATGACTCAGAAGGAAGTCCCATTCATATGGTCTAATGCATGTGAAACTAGTTTTCAGACACTGAAAGAATACCTAACATCTACAACTATCCTTACTCTACCCTCTGGAACTAAAGGATTTACAGTGTACACTGATGCATCTAAAGAAGGACTTGGGATAGTTCTTATGCAACATGGTAAGGTAGTTGCTTATGCATCACGACAACTTAGGACACATGAGAGGAACTACCCAACACATGACCTTGAACTAGCTGTTGTAGTCTTCGATTTAAAGATATAGAGACACTACCTCTATGGTATTTCTTTTGAAATCTTCACCGATCATAAAAGCTTGAAATATCTATTTGATCAGAAGGATCTCATTATGAGACAGATATGGTGGCTAGAGTTATTGAAGGACTATGATTGTGCCATCTCCTACCACCCCGATAAAGGGAACGTCGTAGCAGATGCCCTTATTAGAAGAACTTATTCACATGGGTTTGTGAATGCTATCCACTTCTGGGGTGTACTATCAATGCTAAGTGAATGGAAACCATTTGATAGTAGTACCGATAGTATAACTATTCCTCACCGATACAAACCAGAGATCTGGGATAGAATAAAGAAAGGACAGGAGGATGATCTAGTCCTAAAATACTTGAGACAACAACCTGAAAAGAATGAGATAGAGGGATTCCTGATACAATATGGGTTACTATATAACCATCACAGAGTTTGTGTACCAAGCACACCTGAACTGAGGAAAGACATCTTACGTGAATCACATTGCTCTAGATTATCTATTCATCCAGGAATTACGAAGATGTATAGGAATCTTCATTCATACTTTTGGTGGCCGGGAATGAAGAAACATGATGCTGAGTTTGTGAACTCATGTCTCACTTGCCAACAGGTAGAAGCTTCACACCAAATGCCACCAGGATTGTTACAACCCATCCCTATACCTGAAGTGGAAATGGGAAAACATTTCCTTGGACTTCGTTACTGGCTTACCTCAGACGACTGGTGGTAAAGATAGTATATGGGTTATAATAGATTGTCTGACCAAGGTAGCATACTTTATTCCAATAAGCTTATCTTCCACTCCAGATCAGCTTGTTGAGTTATATATTACACATGTGATCCGCCTCCATGGTATTCCAAAGGAAGTAGTTTCCGATTGAGATTCACGATTCACCTCACACTATTGGGAGAACTTCATGAAAGCCCTAGGCACACAACTATGCTTGAGCACAGCATATCATCCACAACCAGATGGTCATTCAGAACGTACAATTCAGACGCTAGAGGATATGCTACGAGCGTATGCCTTAGAATGGAAGGGGTCATGGATTAAACATTTGCTCTTGTAGAATTCACCTACAACAATAGTTACCGTGCAAGTATTGGCATGGCACCATTTGAAGCACTACATGGACGTAGGTGTACTACTCCTCTATGTTGACAAGAGTTCGAGATAAAGAACGTTTATGATTCAAATAGAATCCAAGAAACATGGGAAGTTGTAGAGCTTGCTCGAAAAAGAATAATAACTACCCAGAGTTGCCAGAAAAGCTATAGTGATACCAAGCAAAGAGACCTTGAGTTTGAGGTAGGCGACTTTGTATTTCTCAAAGTATCGCCTATGAAGGGGGTTCAGAGGTTTGTCTTGCGTGGGAAGTTGGCACTCAGGTTCGTGGGTCCCTTTGAAATTATTCAGTGGACTAGGAAAGTCGCATATAGACTTTCAATTCCTCCATGTTTTTCGGAAATACATGATGGTTTTCATGTATCAAATCTGAGAAAGTATATTAAGGATCCTGAGCATAAGATAAACTATGAGGATGTGCATGTTGAGCCAAACTTGACATACCTAGAAATGCATATGCAAATACTAGACAGGGATATCAAGAAGTTGAGGAATAAAGAGGTGCCTCTAGTTAAAGTGTTGTGGCGCAACCAATAGTTTGAATAAGCCACATGGGAACCTAAGGTAGAAATGAGAGAGAAATACCCGTACATGTTTGAATGATAACACTATGTACTGTGTATATCTTTAGTATAAATGAAATGACGTTCATTCTTTTTAAGGTTGTTATGGTTTCAATCCTCTTTAAGGTTGTTGTGCCTATATTTCTAGTCTCAAGGATGAGACTTCCTTTAATGTTGTTATAATTGTAAAGCCTTAAACTTGGTCGTCTCTTGAATCCTTTATCATAAGATTCGGCTCGTCAAGAGGAAACCAAAGGAATTTGTTTCGTGTGAATCGGACTTCGTTTTGATTTGTTATGATTTTCACAAGAAAGAGAAGTAAGGAAGTTTAAGACGTCATTAACCCATAATGAATGCCATTAAGACTAATTAAACATTATTAAAGAAACTAATGATAGATTGAGGATCACTAATGAACATTAACAAACACTAATCAGTTGTTAGCAAAAGTTACGCTCTGGCTACGAAAGATAAATTATGATTAGTGAAAGTTAATCATGATTAGCATTTATTAAGTGCCATTAGCGAATTAGAGTCTTCTGGATAGTTCTAACTTAAGCCCAAAGTTTTGGATAAGTTTTGGCCAAAACCATGGGCCGCTAACCGTAGTTAAGGTCTAAACAATGGTTTTCTAACCATGGTTAGTGGTTTTCTAGAGTCTATAAATAGCCCCCCACCCATTCATTCTCTACGATTTCCACTACCATCACCACCCCAAGGGCTAGGGTCAAGAGGTCGGGAGGAGGAGTGGGAGGTGAGGAAGGAGTGCTAGTGAGGCGCTGCTGAGAGAACAAGGAGGAGGAAGGTACGATCCTATCTTAGTTTGCTTCGTGGGCTAGGTTTTCGATTCATGTTCAATTTCCTTATTATTTTCCTTTCGATGATTTTATAGAGGAAACTCTTTCTGGTTTTCTTTTAAAATATTTCGATATAAGGGGAAACTCTGCTGAAATTTTTATAGAAATATGTCCCAATATAAGGGGAAACTCTACCAAAATTTTCCTAGAAATATCACCCCGTATAAGGGGAAGCTCTGCTAAAATTTCAAGAGAAAATATGTTCTTCGCATTCTTCGTGTCCTTCGTATGTTCTTCGATTCTTCGTGTTCTTCGTGTGTTCTTCGCGTTCTTCATGTTCTTCGTTTGTTCTTTGCGTTCTTGGCACGTTTTTAGTATTTTTTATATGAAAATGAAATTTGATTGTTACATGAGCTATAAATCATCCTTTTGAAAAAGAATCACGATAAAGCACGTCATACGATAGAGAGAGAGATCGATTAGGTAACGAAATCCTTCCTTTTATGTTGGGTTTTCATATGAGATCGTTGAGATTTCTGTATTTATGCTCCTTGCTACTTAGAACCCTAATTTGGTTATTTTTGCGAAAGTATGAAAAGTTGCTTTGTGATTTCAACTAGAATAAGGTTTAAGCATCGAATGGATGCAGTGGTTTGGAAAGTTAGGGTTTGGAAGTTAAAATAAGTATAAATATGAGTATATACATATATGAATTAATATATATATATAAGTCTATACTCAGTATTTATGTTTATGCAAATCTAAGGCTTAAAGGAGGGATTACATCATTGGAATTGATGTGTTTTGAGTTGGATCCTGAAAAGGATTGTGTCTTACGTTAAGAATGGCTAGGAGTATAACTATAGATTGGGCATGCAACCTGCAGGTTTGTTGGAAGGAACCCGTATTGGTGTTGCCCTTCCTAGGTGGTACACAGTTGCCCTTTATGATAAGTGCGCACGAAGTGAATGATTCAACACGTGGCACCAGTAGCCAATATATTCGGGTTGAACAACAGAAGATGTGGTCGTGCCATGTGGAGGCACAGGTGGTTCAATAGCGGCTGGGTCACGATAACATGTATTTAAAGCCGCTAGGTTATGTGATTAAAGGTTAGCCTGAGGTTTTAAGCAACCAAATCCTCGAGGTTGGTGTGCTTCTTTTTTTGCCAGGCTGAGGACTTGAGACCCTAAGTAATAAAAGAAAAGGAAATTGTCGGGGTAGTATTGGAGGATTGGTTGAGGCAACGTGTGGCGGCATAAGCTTACAAGATCAACGCAATCTCCAATCCCGATGTGTCCATAGCTTCGGAGTCCATATAGTGGTGAGGTAATTCCCTGGATTAATCTCTGACGTGGAATAGAAAGGAATAGGACTTAAAATTATAAGAAGGGATGAATTTTTTTTTTGTGATAACAAGTTTTGAAAAATTACACCATTTGTTTGCTTTTCTCTCTTCTTCATTACTTAGCATTCGATAATTATTATCCTATGATTTATGGAAAACCCAACAAGCATCGGTGAGCCATCGCAAGGACTTTAGTAATCCAGCCAGATAACATAGTAGCCATCCAGCCAACCATAGTAGCTTTACTCTATAAGGTAGTTGGTAATCTTTTTGTGCATTTCCTTTCGAGTTGATGTACATGTAAATGGTTATAGTGGGACAATGTATCATGTGAACTTTATATTGTGAATGAAAAATTGTTGAAATACTTCCTTCTGAGTATTTTTAATTGCAGTCTGTTTCTGAATGGTAGTTGTGATTGCTGAATAAATTATTACTGAGTAACCATATCCGGATATGAGAGGATCTGACGATCCAGAATCGGGGTCGTGACACTTATGGCACAAGTTTAGGGATTTTGGCTATAATCCTTAGCGGTTGCGTCCTTACCTCTCAACACGAACAATATATCCTACGTACAAGTATGGAGTTGCTCTCCCGCAATCAATGACATTCAATTTTATCTGATTTTAATTAGTCAATAATGTTAGCAGTCTCGATTTTATTTGGCGATCACTTGCTTTGAATGGATATCAATACACGTCTACACAGGGATTCCAATTCCCTTTAATCCTAGGTGGGTGAAAACAGAGGGAGAATCAAAAAAATCATGCAGTGGGAAACACAATGATGAATGCAAAGTTAGAGATACTTGCAGTGCTTCCTCACAATCTCAGTGCAGAATGCTAAACAAAATTGAAATTTGCCTAACAAATATTTCTAATGCATGCACGGGAAACCACACATAGAACAAGAATTTCTATAAGTGAGTGAAAGAACAATTTAATTTGGCTAAATGACATCAATCTAGTGCGTCTAATTAATGTCAGAGTGTGGACCTAGTCCTACAAGCACAAAAATAATCCTAGTAGCCCTAATAGCTACAGTGCAATCCTAGGACTACATCAATGACCACAAAAATGGGACCCGGTAGGCCGAGTGTCCAGTCCGGATACAATCGCAAGTCTTCAAATGAAGACCAATGGAAATGAGTTATTACCTAAATTATTATAAATAATTACAAAAATAAAATTTGAATACTCTCTCTCCAAAATAAATTCTTCGCTCCTCTTTAGCTGGCTCGGTCCAAAAAATTGCCCATTGTTTCGAGTACGTTGGCTTCTAAGAGAGTCGCTCCAAGTTATTGGGTACCTCACATGAAAAATAAGAGAAATAAATGTCAGAGAGATATTCACAAAAATATATCCAAAATTAACAAAATAAAAATACTAATAAAATAAATACAAGAAAATCGAGGATCAGACTACTCGGGGATGGAAACCTAAAAATTTAAATTACCACAAAATTAATCCTAAATTGTATACCTCCCCGGCAATGGCATCATTTGACGAGCATGGAAATACCTATGTTAATTGTTGAAAATTAGTGGATGTTGTCGAAGTTATTGTAGTCGAGAAATTCAACGATTCGAAAAAAAATGATCACACTGAGAAATTATATGGAAAATCAAGGCTCAATGTGATTGAATTTATTATTTTACTTGGATAAGTCCAAAGGTCAAACTCAGAGAGGTAATATGAGGGTTTAGAATTAATTATTAAATAATTTAAGAGATTTAGGATTTTAAAGAGGAAGAAGAAAAAGATTTTTTGGTATTTTTATCTTTTTCAGCTTTTTATGGACTTTAATTTAAAAGAGATCTAACTAATTAATCAAGGAAATACGATGCATGACTTTTCAAAATAATTTTTAATATAGAGAAAAATAATTATATGCTATGTAATGGAAAATAAACAAATGCAATATTTTCATTTATTTTTGAATGATGATAAAAATGATGCAAAATGATGAATGCAGAGCAGTCAAAGCAAGCAGCAACCAAGCAATTCAAGTGAACCTCCCTCTCAATTTATTTTAGAATTAATATGCTAATTAATATTAGAATGATTTCCCTAATAAATATCCCAAAATCAAGGCACAAGCTACTGAGCAATAGAAAATTAATATCAAAGAATAAATGCACTCAATATTATCAAATAGACATCCTTAATTTATTAATGCCAAATACTATCTTAAAAAGCATAATTTCAGTGTTCTATAATGAAAGGCAACAATTCAGAGATCAAATCAGCACCAAGATATCAAAATTTGATAAAGAATGCTCAAGATATGAATACCCGAAGTTCAGGGATCTAGATGTAAGAAAATTAAATAAATATTTGCAGATATACCCTTGAAGAGGGGTCAGTTTGTAAATGTCCAAAACTACCTGGAAGTCATTATAAATTACCCTACGCGGGGGTACACGTGCAATTCTCTAGAGTTGAGGGGTGCTGGTGTAATTTGACCACCGGTTCATGTGGCTCACATGGGGGCCGCAGGCTAAGGTGTGGTTGGCAGTTTGGGAGCACGCATCCACTTCGCACAGCTTCGTTCCACCCTAGGTTGTGTGGTTCGGGTGGTAGACTTGGAATCAAATCTTGGATGTTCGATGAGGCATCGATCAATGGCCCCAAATTATGCGTCTTTGAATGGCCAAGATCCCTCGAGTTCTTGATCCGACGTATCCTGTTGGGCGAGTTCCTCGGTCTTGCTCGACTCTAGATGTTGGTGTTGCTGAGATGTCGATGGAGGTTGGGATGCAGCTTGATGGTGAATGGGCAGTGTAGGTGGATGGGTTGATGGTCATGCTGCTCCAGGCAGTTGCGATGTAGAGGAGCGAGAGGCGACTGGGGGTGTTGATGCCTGAGTTGATGGAGGAGGAAGGAGATGATGAATGTGCGGGGGTTTAGGATAGTCTGGGGTGAATGGTATTTCGTCTGATATGGAAGAGGATGGTGGTCCTCTTCGGTCTTTGCCTACAGAGGTTGGGCGGATCAACCTCAAAGCTTCAGATGCTTTCAAGAGGTGCAACAGCGACATGACCGGGAGGTCGTGGATCACGCCTGGAGACAAATTCTCGCCGACAATCGATGGGGTGCTTTCACCACCCCTATCTTGTGGCTTCCCTCTTTCTCTCTCAAAGTCGGAATCGAAGATGGAGGATATCGGTAGATGCCTTATGATGGGGTCGGCGAGGGGGTTAAATAGGATGAAGGAATCAGATGGTCGCTGGCAAGGATAATGGATAGATGGTGGTTCACCATTGACTGGTTGTGAGATGAGGCAAAGGAGATAAGGTCAGGTGATCCTAACAAAGATGGTTGGTTAGGGATAATGGAGGGTTTGGCTTTCGGTCGTTAGAGATAAGGGTGGTTAGGGTTATTGTCGACAAAGAAGGGATAACAAGGGGTCAACAACGATGAAGGGATAGGGTTTCCAAGTAGTTGGGTGGCTTTAGAAAGGTTGGTCAGAGAAAAAAAGGAGTAGGCGTCGCACTACTGGGGCTCGAGGGAGAGGGAAGGTGGTGTCAGGCGGCACAAAAGAGAGCAAGGAGGAAGAGGACCCTCACGTGCATGGCACATGAGGAGGGGGTCGAGGGTGGCCACGTGTTCTGCTTGTGAGAGGAGAGAGAATGAAGGTGAGTGACCAGGGGTTAGGTGTCGCAATAAATATGCGCCACTTGATGCATTGACTAGACTTTGACTGATGCAAAAAATGTAGAATTAAATAGATTAAAATAGGATATAGACCAAAATGAAAAAATGATCAAAATGAAATATGCACATCTAAATGTAAAATACATTATGCATGAAGGACTCAAATGCAAACAGAATGCTGAACGCAAGATATGCATCTTGTGGTGGTATTTTATGTATATAAAAACCATTTTTTTGGCTTTGATTTTTTTTGATTTTCTTATGATAAATAAATACATTCAACAATTAAACATGCTATGGAATAATGCAATGAACTCAAATGACATTTTTTGGATTTTTTATGGGTTGAGTTGATTTCAAAATAAATTAGGGATTGGAATGTATATAGATGGATCAAGTTAGAAAGCTCAAGTCAATCAAGTTAGAAAGCTCAAGTCAGAATTGGTCTTTATATCGCTTTTCTGATTTTTATATTTTGATATTTATGAAATTTGAAAAAAAAGAATAAAATAAAGAAATAAAAAAGAAAATAATTAAAATGAGTGAAATATGCACATGAATTGATAGGTCAAAATCAGTGAATATGTATAATGCGCAGTTAGGTCTCAAAACCTAATTTTCACAAATGGACTCCGATTCTTTTGAATTTGGTCTTGATTTGTAGATATTTGAATGTACATTAAATAAAAAATGAGTAGAGTTCATTTGGACGTTGTATGAGAGAGATATCAATGTTTTTGAATATATGTCTTGAAATTAACGTTGAGATTATTTTGCATATTTACATTTTAGCTTTTTTTAGGATTTCCGTGGATTAAGGTTAGTGATATGTACATAATGGAGTTGGCTTCAGGTCAATTAGAGTTAGAATGCATTATGTAAAAATGCATAAAGTTTTAGTGAAAATATGAAGTTGGATGTGAATGCATAAATGAATGCTAATTAATGCAAATTAATTATGAGTGCATGAAAGTTAATTCTATAGAATTAATGAGTGAATGATCCTAAATTCTCAGGACAAAGCTCTATTTTCAGATAATTAGAGTGATAAATCACATATTCATCACGAATTGAATGACTTGGATCATTGCAATCATAATATTCTAAAACAAACACATCATTATGTTGCATTTTTAATCACAGATAAACAATCAAACCACAAGTGCATAGGTACTTAACATGGAAACCCTCATGGGTAAAAACCATGACCTGAGTCCCCTGACTCAGGCTTTCAAACTAATCCACATGGGTCTTCTACTAACCTGAGTTGTTTACGTAGGCAACCCAACCGTATTAAGTTGATTACATGATCATCTCAATCGTATGTAGATTAAACAATCCCAACAACTTCAATATCAAGGTAAATATGCAAATAAAGAATATGAGGTAAAACTAAAATGATCTTTTAGAGTGAGGAGCATGCTCATAAAAACTGAGCGTAAAGAACCAAAGCTATTGGAATGAAGAATGCAGCGGAAAATGACTCTTAAATCTTTCTCTCAGAGTATTGAGTGGAAAACATAGACATGAGAGCTTATTGCTCATTGTTATGTGTTGTAAAATGAGGTATGGGGTCTTATTTATAGGGCCCCAAGAAATATGATTGCGGTAACAAAATAGGAATGAATTCGCCACCAAAAATATTCCTGAAATGGAAAATGATCGATTATGATACAAAGATGATCGATCATAATCAAATGACGGATCATGTGAATTTAGCTAATCGACCAGAATCAAGAAATTCTCAATTAATGATCAAAGGTGATCGATCAGAAATATAGTTATTGTTATTCAAATAATGATCGGTCATAAAAAAAGAGTAATCGATCAACTCGACTCTTTGACATGAAAGTCAAAGGACTAAATTGCAATATGCAATATTTAAGGTCTTTTGTATTGTAAGACTATTACAAAGAGCATAACTCCATAAAAGAAAAGACTTTGTCTTCTTCTTAATCTTAAGATCCTTCCTTGAGCTTGAGCTGGATTTCCTTAGCTCTGAACTCCTTTGAGCTTCTTAACATCTTCTTCACTTAAACTTGAGCTCCTCAGCCTAAGTCAATTAATCTTTGTGAAGATGACGTATTTAATTTGTTCCAAGGTCGAATACAAGGACATGAGAAATTAATTTATATAACATATGTACTAAATATATAATTGAGTGAATAATGAGTGTGATCGAAGTCAAGAAAATGCAAAACAATTATGCATGTTCTTTTTATTTGATTTTTCAATAATATCAATTAGATGACACAATGATGAAAATGATACACACAAAATGGAACAATACATAAACAACACTAACTATGTTCATGATTAATTGATTATATAACTTGAACAGTTCAGAAAAAATCAATTAAATGAAAGGACAAATTAACAAGCTCTGAATAATCAATTAATTCAATATGTTACTTTTTAAGCACCTAGCATGATCAACAACTTAATAATACCTCAAATATTAGCTAATCAAGAAATAATTATACATTAATTTATTCAAATTTTCTAATTAGATATAAATGATTTAATACTAATCAGGGTGTTTAATGGAGCAATAAACGAAATGAAGATCAATTTTTAAGCATATTAAAGGAGTTAGAAAAGTAACTTATATTCTCTAAAATTTAATACATGAAAGATAAGATAAATCAAGAAATTAATTACATCACATCAAAGAGAATTAAATTATCTTTCAAATGGTACCAAAATAATTAAAATTGGATTTATGGTTCACAAGTTATTCAATAAAAACATTATCACAGTTGCAAAGATTCTATTATTAAAAACTAATTAAACACTACAAATGGTCTCTGGAAGGACTTATTTAAAAATAAAGAAAATCTCAAAGGAAATTATGTAAAATGCCTAGTGTCGGAACTTATCTATCAATCCTAGGAAGTGTGAGAGCTTCAGTGTATTTTAAACAGGGTCACGTGAGTAAGAACAGACGAGCCCATGCTTGGATCGAGGTTCGTGCACCTGAAGGATTGGGTATAGGTGGAGTGGCTTCGGATGTGGCCTGGGCCATATGTCTTGATGGTGAGTCTCGGTGGTAGTTTGGATGGACCGAAGCTCCAGTCTTAAATGATGGATCGGTGAAGCGATCAAAGCCGTAGGATCAAAAGATCCAATGACGGTTGTAGCTTCTTCCTTCGACCGAAGACCTTCGAGGGCAGTTGCAACGAGGTAGATCTCCAACGAGCAACTATGCCTTCCTCTTGACGACTCTAGTGGTGCTGAAGATCCAGGAACCTCCTTGAGGTCATATCGATGAAGGTGGTTCATCAAGGAAGCTCTGAGGTTGGCTGATGTGTTTAGACAGTCTCTGCTACTCGAAGGAGAAAGACTAGTTCCGAGAGGCTCGATGATATCTTATCTTTGAAGGGTTATAGATCCTGTAGTGTTAGAAGACAAACATAACCAGAACACGAGGGTGCAATATGGGATGAGATGAAGTGGAAAGGTGGGATTGCAGGAGCGCAGTGATCAGAGGACATGATGGGTTCTCTCTTGGTGCGAAGGAGAGAGGTGAACTGAGGTGGGGGAATCGATATGAAGGAGGAGATGATTATCAGGTGTATGCATGACGATCAAGGTACCATTACGAAGGTCTATATCTGTTTTATCCATGATAGAGTGTATGTATGACTAGGACTAAATTAGAGAAATGAGTAAGAAATAAAGAATAAGGTTTAAAAGACCTTACCTGGAAAGAAGACGAAGGATGGAGATGAACAAGGAGGTGGAAATGGGCCTTCGAGTTGGAGCAGAAGGTGCTCTAGGTCTTCGCATCAGAAGCCTAGGCAAAGGGATATGAGCTCAAGTATATCAGATGATGGCTGCATAATTAAGTAGCTTTGTGGATCTTACCGGACCTTAGCCTTCCATTATCGCATCTCTCTTTCACTCTCGCTGTCCTTAACGAGGAGAAAAAGCGAGGGTGTCGGTCGCACACAAGGTGGATCACAAGGTAGTTGGCCAGAAGTGGGGGTTTTGTTCAAGGAAGAGGGCGATTTCAAGAGGTTGTTAAGAAAGTTTCAACCACCTATGGAAGGATCATGTGAGAGGGAAGATAAGAGGTGTAGGTTGTGCAAGGAAGGTGGTTGTACATACTTTCGCCCGGTGGTGAAAACCCTGAAGAAAATGGAGAAATGATGAGGCGCGAAGGGTCGCGTCTCTTCGAACTCAACTGCTCAAGGAAGAAGATAAAGAGAACGATGTCAGATCTTGATCAGATAGTCCAAGAATGGGAGCAAAGAAATGACTAGATGGCGTTGATCAGGGAGATCGAAGGGCTCAAGCATGAGGCGGACGGGAACAGATCAAGGTCTTCTGATCTGATTGATCAGACGATCCAAATTAATGGGCGATCTATATAAAAAGGGCTAGGTACGTGGCTCATTAAGAGTGAGCCACGTGGCCCAATAAAAATAAAGAATAAAAAGATACATGTTAATTCAATAAAAATAGTTAAATGTATAATTAGAAAAATTATAAAAAAATCATGTAGAACTTAAAGTAAGAATACCTTATTTATATATAGTAATACTTTTGTTAAATATTTTTAAAGTATTAGAAAAATATTTATTTTAATTTCTTTTATTAAATTTTTTATATTTTATTTATGTTTAATGTTAAATTGAATATATACAATATTAAACTAATTTTTGTTTGATTTTTTTATAAATAAATAAATACATAAAATAATAGCACAATATTAATGAATATATACAACACATAGATATGTTATACAAAAAACTTAACTATGGTTAATTATTACAAGGTTCTAATTATTAATTAGCGTTAATTAAGGATTAATTAGATTTTTTAGGCTAGAAGATAACAAATATAAATTAAAATGATAAATTGGGAATTTATCACCCCGTATATTTAAACTTTACTTGTCCTCGAGTAAATAAAGAAGGAATAAATAGTTAAATCCCTAAATGTGCATGTGAAATACAAGACGTTGCATTTATGACAGGAGTTTTAAATATGACTCTCAAACTCTAAATCTGAACCAAGTCTTGATCAAAAGGAACTCTTCTCTAATTTTCATATTCTCTATGTGTGCACGCACACACACACATAAGAGGTATGACTTTAAGCGTAGACTATATATACATGTGTAGAGTCAAGTCTTCGCTTGAGGTTCTAGTTTGAAAAATCTTCCTTAGGACCCAACCCTCAGCAATAGGGAATAATCTAATCTTGCTTAAATTCACCGTCTATTTAGTTGTCAGACTTAAAAGTATTGATGGAAAGGCCAGTTATGGAGGATATAGGCTTGTGTCGTTTCTTTTCTACTCTCGCAAGAACAAGAAATCTCTCGAGTTCCTTATTACACAGACATATATTTTTAGTGTTGATCAATGTGTTCATCAAGAGAATTATGTGTTGTATGCACTTGTTTTCCCGGGAATGCATCGGAGTGTGACTTTTTTGAGTATCAATCATACCTTCTACATCTAGACTTGTATCAATATATGATGTATAGCCCTTTTTCAGTACTAGCCGACTCATAAAAGCCTAAGATTTTTGTCCAAGTAGACATTTAGAAGGTTGGGAGCTCTCACCACTAGTGTAAGCTAATCTGAATGTAACTTTGTAGTGTATATCTTTTTTTCATTTTTTTTCTTTTTATTTTCTTTTTGGCTATCTCCCCCTACTTATACCAAAAGTTGGCGCACACTGGTCAAAAATTTTAATGCTTTTATACACACTAGCACTTAGGTTTATATCAAGATAGTACAAGAACCATGTTCTCATACAAGCTAATGTGTTGACACTCAGATTTCGTGAAGCCTTCCTTAATTTTATCCCATCCTCGAGCATAATAAAATCAGTTACAAACTCAAACCTCTCACCCTACTTCCTCAGGAGAAACCACATCTCATCACACTGTTCATGTAATCGTACATGTGAAGTGCAAGTCATATTCTTTTAAGGAAAAGATAAAATAAGCAATATAGCATGTATATCTTTCAAACTAGGGAGTTCAACTTTTTAAGTCATAGATCCTAATGATCAAGGATGGTTAAACTGTGAGTCAAGTGTCAATTTCAACCAAGTATCATATACTACACAAGTCTTGTGTGTAAGTGAAAGTGCGATGAATCCTCACTTCCTCACCTTTATTCTTTCATTTTGGCCCTAATTAAATGCATGTATATATCATTAACTTTTCAGACTAAACACTTTATAAATTGTACAAAATACTGTGTAAATAATGTATTTAATTCCAAATTAAAATAATAAAGGAAAAAAAAAGAAAAAAGAATGAAGTATCAAAAACATAGGAGTGTCCCTATACCCCGAGACCTAGTAATCATGATGATTTGGTCAACAATGAATAAAGTAGGGGGAGATAGGACAGAGAAACTATATAGAAAATAGAAATATAATCCTAACTTATTTTGACCATTAATTACATTTTGGAACACATTTTTTTTATTTTTATACCTTAAATAATAAAACTCTCAACATTAATATTGTACATAAAAATACAAAGAAAAATACTGAACTGATTTCACTAAAAAATAATGCATAGTATACCTGAGACACAAAAAATAAAAAAGCCACAAAGAAAACTTTACAGACTTGTATATTCTCCATTCTATGTCAAAATTGACTAAAATCATCTTTGTTGTTCATAAAATTAAATAATCTATTTAATGAAGTCGGTTTTATTCGATTTGGAGTTAAGATGCAAAAGTTAGGTTTTGGCCCCCTATTGTGCGATATAGTTGTATATCATATTCAGTATATTTATTCTTTTTATTTTTTACTTTATTTGTTTTTATAATTTATAAATATTATTTAAAATACATATCTAGAATTAAAATAAAATAAGACTATCAAAAATTAATTAAAATAAATCAATTATTTTAATATATAGATGAAATATAACTATATATACCTATAAATGTATATAATTAATTAATTACATAAATAAACTCATAAAAATACAAAAAATACATAAATACTATTTAAATAAACAAAAATATATAAATTACATGTATATAATTAAAAATATATAATACAAATTAAAAATAAAAAATACCTAAATACATGTATATTTACATTTATTTATACATGTAAATATTAACCTATAATAAATAGCCTTGAAAAAATAAATTAAAACATGCATAAAATACTACATTAAATTAGAAACAATTTTCATGTTTTAATAAAAAACTAGTTAATTCATTTGTTATTTATTATTGAATTTATGAGAAATTTGGGCATTGGAACCAGAGACTTGGATTTTGTTGACCTCGGCCGATTGTCCTGTCTACTGGGTCGTCCCTGTCAAACCTCGATTTCTACCTCTTTTCTCCCATTTTTTATGCCACACCCATGCAGTCCTTCACCTCGAGCCCTCCATCCCTTTGACCTCATCACCTCCGATAACCTCACCCATCACCGAATCTCTACCAAACCATTCTCCCTCGCACGTCACCGTGTCAGGTCACCCAACTTTCATCCTTTAAATTTTGCCCTTCTCCATGTTTATGGAGTTTGATCACTCATACGCCCGTTCTTAGCCCCTCAGACCCACCAAAGCTCTTTCCCTTGGTGACAACAATCGAAGGGCTGGTTCTGCAGCGAGGAGGAGCGGTAGAGGAGCATGATCCAACCACTGTCGAAGTACCCTCCAAACAGGTCCAGCTTCCTTGGCCCCTTCGGCCAAGTCGAGGCATCTTTCCCCGCTTTATTAGGTAAATCTTAGTTTCATATTTTAATTTCCCCTATTTAATTTAGTATTTAGCTTTGTAAATTAGGTTTAATCGCAAATCCCTCTTTGACCTGGAGCTCGAGCTCCAGGCCAAATACTCCTTCATCCTACTGTACCTCTGCCTGATATTCACTCCACTTCATACCCCTTCTCATTATCTATTGATTGCTAACTTCCCCAACCCAGACTCTTCAAGGATCCGATGATTCGATCTTCGCTCCATCACCCTCACTTGAAGTCCGTCGCACACCACTCATTTCTCTACTTCCAATTTCAACACCTAGTCGTGGCAACTCGTCACGAGTCATGAATCATTTTGATGTAGGTCCAAGGCTCGAGGAGCTATCCATGACTGCATTGAACACCTGGAGCAACTCAGCTCGTCTGGAGCCATCAGATCTCACATAGCTTCCTTGACCTCACTGGAGCCAACCGGCACATGCAGAAGAGCCCCAAGAATTCATAGCCGCTTCCAGATCGAGAAAACACCACTGGAGGATGGGGAACCATTAGATTCAAACTCACCAAAGGCGAGTTCATCGGTAGTTCTTTGATGAACCCTGAAATGCTTCTATTTAATTTTGTCATTTTTGTTGTATTAATCACGAACTTAATAAAAAAGACCACTTAAATAATTATTCAATTAAAGCAAGCGATCATATTTCATTTACTTGGGCAATCCCAATGTTGAACTCATGGAGGACAATATCTCCTTAGGTCGGTTAATAGTCGATGAAGAAGTTAGGTTTTTTGAAAGGTATTTTTAATTTTTCTAATGCAATTAATTAGAAGTGCAAATTCAGGTACGGTTAGGGTCTAAAATGTAATTTTCAATCAAACAATTTTCCAAAAATCCCAAAACATAGCTATAATGTGAAATATGATGAAATTAATGTATTGTAATTCTTTTGGAATTTTTGGATGCAAAATGAATTTATTATGAGTTAATGATGCATGTATGATGATTTTTTGTAAATTAATTATAATAAAGAGCAAATCTAATTATTTCCCGAAAATAAAATTATCCTAAATAGGTCTAAGTGAGAGGTAACCATGATAAATAACATCTCCTAAAAATAATGGGTCTAGAACCTATTAAAATTTAATTACTCAATTTACCACTTATTTTATTATGACCTCAATGTGCATGCAAAAGGACTGAATTTTGAGCACGAAATATAACTTACTTAAATCTGCCTACTATAAATTTTGGAGCAATGATCATTTAATAACAATTTAAGATCATGTAGTGGGTAACATATGTAATTTTCACCAAATTACTTATATTAAATCAACCACATTTCACAGAAATACCATCAAATATCCATATAATAGAGAATAAATGGTTCTACTAGGTGTAATTTGTGGATCTAAAATATGATGACAAATGACACATAAATAAATGCTCAAGTTCATGGTTCTAAACACAATACAAAAAAGAATAAATTAAAGGAAAAATGTTGACTGGATGGAAATGCAATTACCACAACTTGAAGGAGGTCTACGTGCAATTTTTCCACTATAGCGAGTGTTGCGCACATGCTGATGACATAACCCAAAATACATGGGTGGGGGTGGGGTGTGTTATTTGCGGGAATCCTGGGGGTTCTCTGCAAATGTCCTCAGGGGATAAGGAGCTCCTTGGGTGGAGATCATCGATTAAAGGTGCATGGCTCGAGGAGGAGCTCGACGGTGAGGCGGGCAACGGAAATGATCTGCTCTGCGAGGCACAAGGGCTTCGAGGCATCGGCGGCTGGGTGAGGGCTCCTCGCTCATTGACACATAACAGAGCAAAAGGAGGTGAGCATTTAAAGGTCGATGGTGTGTAGAGCTGCTGGAGGAGAGGGCACGACGGTTGGTGCGCCCAACGATAATGTGATGATGTCAAAGGCATAGTTGTGCTTCTTGAGGAGACGATGGCTCCGGTCGACACTGGAGCAGAGGGGTCAAGGGCAAGGGCTCTGAGGTGGAGAGTCTTAGAGGTTGATCGAGGGTGGATGGCTGTAGGGTGGACTTGGCTGGAGGAAAGATGAGCAGAGGAGCGTGGTGGGTGGAGATGGCGAGGGTGGAAGGGGGCGATGTTAGGAGGAGCGGGAGGTTGTCAATGATGTAACGAGAAAGAAGAAGATGCAAGAGCAAAGGAAAAGAGGAGATGAAAGCAAGGGAGGATAAAGAAGAAAAAGTAAGGAGAAGTACCTGGGGGAATTTCACTGGAAGGGTGGAGGAAGGATCTCCCTCTGCTCGTCGCCTCTAGACCTCGACGAAAGAGGTTGAAGGTCGATAAATCTTGGGGAAGACCTTTAGCAAAGCTCGAAAGATGCCTTGGATCATGCCTAGATCAACTCATCTCATCATCACCGTCAAATGTGAGCACTCCTGTCACTGATGCTCACACGAAGCTGGAGGTCTCTCACTCTATCAGTGGATGGGGGTGATGGGTGGTGGTGACCGGAGCTTTATGGCCCGTTGGGGTTTGCAGCCAAGGCAGATGTGATTAGGCGAGGTCGTGGGGAGAGAGTGGGTAGTGGTGCATGCGGAGGAGCGAGTGGGATGTGGGCATGTGTGGTAGGTTGCATCTCGGGAGGCAGGCGCGAGCGGTGGTTGCGCGTCGCTGCGGCAGGCGGAGTGGCACGAGTCGTGCAGACGATGGAAGGGGAGGGGGAACCATGTGGCACGTAGAGGGGTGGCCACTTGGCAGGAAATAAAATAAAATAAAATAATTAAAATTAAAATTCATAATAAAAAATAACAAAAAATAATTAATTAATTAAAAATAAATAAAATAATGTAAATATAAATACAAATATAGATATAAATTTAAATATTAATATAGATAATAAAAATAAATAAATAATAAAATAGTAAAATAAAAATAAAAATGGGGGTGGCACATGGTGGCTTAGGAGCTTCTAGTGTCACTCCTAAAAAATCAAAATTAAATTTAAAGAAAAATAAAAAAGAAACCAAGCAAAATGAAATAAAAAAGTGGTCAACATGAAAGTTGCTCGTCTTGATGAGGCCTACAGCTTTTATGAAGGAAACAAAATCAAAAGAGATCATCTTTATAAAAAGTTATTTTGGTGGTACTCTATAGTATAAAATGCCACATTTTCATATTTTGCATTTTTTGTCATTTTTAGATAAAATAAAAATCAAATAAAATCAAATGAAATATAAAATTAATATTTACAAAATTAATCTATTTTTTGGAGTTTTATTAATTAACAAATAAAGGGCTCATATTCATAGACTCTAAATGCATACTCAGGTTGATTTATTTTCTTTGATTTTTGCCTTGACTTTTATTTGGAGTTTTATACATTTTATTAAAACATAAATCAATGAAGATAAATGCAAAAGAAATAAATAAAATAGGATTGTTTTATACATAAAATTATAGGGTTAAATTAATCAAAGTATACATTATATAATGAGGGCATGTAGACCATAGAATTTTCTGGGGTTTTAATTGAGATGAATTATTTCGAATGTCGTTGCAACCCTAAAAATCCCTCAACAAATATTTATTGAATTCTCATACAAAAAATGAAATAAAGAAATGTCAGCAAGAGAATTTCACTATTTCATTTACCTATATAGCGTATAGGGTCGAACTCGGGGAGGCTACAAAAATCATGATTGTTACTTAATTCAATGAAAAATAATGAAATAAAAGAGGAAATTCTATGCACACTACTCTTGATTTTTGTGAAACTTTTTGCCTTTTTGATTTTTATGGAATTTTATTTTTTTTATGCTTTTTGATTTTGTAATTATAATGATTTATAAATTTTGCAACTGTTTTAATTTTTGAAAATAAAAGAAAACAAAAATAAATAAAAATAAATAGAGAGAAGTAAGAAAAGGGTAACTTTTTGGTTTTTTAAAGTGTAAAAAAATAGACAAAAAATTAAAATAAAATTATTTTTGCTTTTTAAAAATATTTCTGATGTTTTATATTTTTCAGAGTTTTATGATTTTCCGGGATTTTTAATAAAAAATCAAAAACATGGAATAATGCAAACAGAAAACAAAAGCAAATGTATTTGGATTTTTAAAATAGAAAAATCAAATTAAAAATAGATAAAAATTACATGAATAAAAGATGATTTTTTTCCCAGAAAGCATTTTTGCACTTTTTTCAATTTTCTATGATTTAAAATGATTTTTTGTATTTTTATTTACATATGAAAATTGGTCAGAAAAAAATTGAAACAAATAATTGGGATTTTGTGGAAATTTTAGAAATTTTTATTATTTTTGCTTATTTTTTAATGTAAACGAGGAATATTTTGTGATTTTTGATATATTTAAAATATTAAAAATGATTAAAATGCAAAATAAAAAGTTATTGTGAATAAATGAGATTAGCAGGAGGTTAAGGTAAATTTTATGTATTTTTTAATTAGGGCTAGCTAATTAATCCATGCAATTAATAAACAAAATCATTCTTTAGTCCACAAGGGCATAGATGTAATTATTTTTATTTGAAATACTGATGGATAACAAATAGATAAATACATGGTTAAATGTGAAATTTGCCCAAGAAAGCATGTGCCAACAAACGTGAGACGCACTGGCAAGGACTTGAGTGTAAATAATTTAATTCCAGGGGCTAAATAATAAAACAAAACCTGTGGGTTTTTATTGCAATTTTCCAAAGATAAATGTTTATAAAAATAAACCAGAATGAAATGCAAATAAAATAAGTGGCAGGGAAATAAATGCAAATGTTCAAAGAACAAGAGTCTGATACGTGTCCGTAGACGACTTATTTGCAAAATTAAAATCAAGCAGGGGTTAGAGTGCAAATTCTCTACTGTTCCACTTGGAAGCTTGGACGTCTAAGACAGCGCTGAGATTGGATCAGACAGCTAGGGATGAATATGTGCATGAATAGTCTTGATCTGAGCTGGAAGTCGGTCTACGGCTCGGAATTGGGGTTCGATCAACGATCCTGATGAACTCTGGAACTTGTGTTCTTGATCCAGCAATAATGAAGACGTCGGGAGGAACTGGCTTGAACGGAGGCTCCTGCAAACTTCAATCGAGAAAAACTTGCTCAATCCCAGTCTGAATCACCGTCGAGAGGTAGATGTGCGATCCTGCTGGGGTCCTACTTCGATTGGATATGCCGTAATGGTTCAGCGGATACTTGAAGAAGATATGAAGCTTGGAAGTTCTGGAGCTCCAAGTGAACTTCCATTATGTTCTCCTCGATCCTAGATGAGCTTGTGGACCCTACAATGAGATGCGTGCTCGGAGGCAGGTCTCTGGCTGTAGTTATTTGATGCGAGAAAAAGAAAAATGTGAGTGGGCATGCAACTCCGACGAAGGTGTCGGAATGGGACTCGATCTCCAGATCCGATGTGATCTGGAGGTGGTTGGGAATGGAAGAAGCCGAAGAAGGGAGTGACGAATAGGAAGGTCGGAGATGGATGAAAGTGGTCGGAACACCTCCGATCTTGCAAATCGAAGGAGAATTATGAAGGATCTGATCTGACTAAATGAAGAATTTAAATGAAAAATTGCAAACTGAAATGAGAGGGAAATTACCTAAGGACGAAATGGGATTGTTATCACCTTGATCCTGCTGTGGAAGGTTGGAGAAGCTTATCGCACAGGCGGAGCGCCGATGGAAGAATGGGATTTCATCCTCCAGTCAAAATTTCACTCTCATAATCGAGAAGGTGTCTTGTTGTCACCTCAACACTATCTTGTAATCGATCTCGGGTAAAAGATTGGTGGAATACAGATCAGGCGTGACAGGGGGTGGCTGGGATGTATATATAGGAGTGGAGGTCCGACGATGTTTTGAATTTAAAATGTGAGCAAACCGAGGCATAAAGAAGGAAGTGATGATCTGGCAGTGGCAATTGATTCTAGGGAAAACTAATTGGAGAAGAAATCAGGGTGAGCTAGATGGCGGATCGAGAGGAAGAAATTGGAGAAGAATAGTCGGCGAAGCGAAATGGTGGAACAACCATTGAATGGAGAGTTGACCCGGAACAACAGAACCAGGTTTAGCCCATCATTGCGTGCGCAGCTTTAGCACAAAAGGGGAAAATGATAAAAAAGGGAGAAAATGAGAAATAAATGTAAATAAAATAGGAAATGAATTTAAAATAAAAAATAATGCAAAGAGAGAATGTTAGTAATTTAATTAACATATTTTTGGTGATTTTTAATTAATTAAATACAACATATACATAGATGAAAATAAATAAAATACATTATTTACAAGTATATATACCTATATTTAAAACACCTTTATTTTTAATTTCTTATTTTTACAAAAATAATTTATTAGGGTAAGTATATAGTAATACTTTACGATACACATAGTGGTACATATACAATATATACATGATTTTATTTTATTTTTTTATTTTGGTTTTATGATTTTTATTTTTTATATAATTTAAATACAATATATACAAAAATACAAAGTAAACAAATATACAAATTATATACAAATAATATACATAGGTATAATATAAAGCAATACCCCTAAAAGCCACATTTCACACCTTAACTCTGATTTTCATGAAACCACTTCTGTTTTAAAGATTATTTAATTTAGAGTACAATGAAAGTGAGTTTGATTATTCTAAGTTTTGGCAGAGAAGATATTGATCTGATAAGTTGAGCTTCGCGGCTTTTTCAGAGTGGTTGTTATTTACATAATGCACATTAGTTGTTTTTATAATTATTTTTATTATTTACAAAATATTTTTATGTATAATTTTCATTAAGAAACGATTTTAACTGGAGTGGGCCTAGTTGTAAATAAATTAATGTAAATAATATGTAGTAAATACAATAGTGTAAAAGTACTGAATATACTCAACTGGAACTTGATTTTCTGGATTTTCTTGTATAAAGGCCTTATCTCCCTCTACTTTATTCCTAGTCGATTAGGTCAAGTATTGACCTACTCTCGGGGTCAGAGTCAGCTAGTATCTATTACATACATACCGTCTTTGATTTTCTTTATTATTTATTTATTTATTTTAGGTTAAAATAGTGATAAATATACAATATTTACATAAGAATGATGTTTAGTAAAAGAAGATATTTATTGATATTTACATGTGTTTTATAAGGGATTTTAAGATAAAATAAATGAATAAAGATGATGAAATGCATATTCATCATCCCCATATGCTTTACCTTTGATAGTCCCTTAGCAAACACTTATTTGAAGAATAAGTGACTAAAATATAAAGAGAAAGAATAAAGGAAAAATAAAGAACTTAGAACAACATTGATTATTAAACTTATCGTCATAAAATCAAAGAATGGAGCTCGATAAGACCTTTGGATTATTAGTTTAGGCAGAACCTTAATGGGAAATAGACTTGACACTCAATAGCCTCTAAAAGCCACACAACTCTGATCCTCCTCAATAACCAGGTCAGAATAAGTCAACTCATATGCACACACTTGTGATTATGAATCTTTCTTTTACAGTGTGAGTGAGATGTAGCTCTCCTCGGTTGTAGCGGTAAAAGTCCATCTTCTCCAACATGGTAACCCTAATTCCCTCAATCCAATAACTCTTTCCTCGAGAATCGATGTATTCCCTTCTAAGTTCAAGTGCAACCGACTCAAGAGAAGGAGGCAGACCAAAGAATGGTCGGTAACCAATGTAGATACCTATCCCAGGATGATAGACCAATGTAGCCAATTCATTTGCTACAGGCTCACAAATATCTTGCTTATGATGAGAGACATTTTTTAACTCTTTTTTAATATTTACAAAGGTGCAACATGTACATAAGGAGTTTTTCCTCTTGATCCAATAGATCATCCCTCGTTTGAAGCTTTATTTCAACTCACAACTTTCTTTCATTAGACCTCGTCATGATTGGACTGGGTTGGGGTACATTGGCCATAAATGTGCAACTTTTGATGTTTCCATTGGCTTGTATCTCATGCCAACAAATCCAGCCTTCTACCACTTCAACTGAGGTGAGCAAAGTGTAAGTGCAGGTATGCATGCTAGGTCATTATCAACAAGAATCATGTGTGTGTTCAAAATATTCTACTTAGACAGTCAAGATGACTAATAAACATGGGTGGAGAAAGAGGGACGCATGGTCTCACAAGGCGAGACCGCGGTCGATGAGTTGACCACTTTAAAACCCCCCAATTAGTCAACAATTAACCCATGATATAAATAAAGGCAATGAATAGCACAAGTGAGGTTAAAACTTTTTTCTCTACCATAAGATGCATAGCAAGCAAGCATGTAGAGGTCGAACCACAAAGAGAAAACAGAGCCAAGTCATTCATCATGTATGCACACAGATCTATTTGTGGGTTTTTAATTTTATATACATTTTTTATTACTTTTTTTTTGTTTTTATATTTCTTTATTTGATTTTTGATTTTCCATTTTTATCTTTTCTTTTTATATTTTTATATTTTTATATTACTTTTTCTTTTATATAAACAATATAGCTTGTATAAGGTTTTATATATACAATATATAATAATATATTTATAAATACTTAAACAGATAAAATACAAAGAATAAATTTTTGGGGTTTCTAATATTTTTCTAATTTTTTTGTTATTTTTTCTAGAATTTTTACCACTTTTTATTTATTTAAAAGTCAAACATATCCCAAATAAGGGATAAATAAAATATTCCAAATTTATTTGGATATTAAAAATAATAAATATGTCCCAAAATTATCCAAATCAATTTTAATATGTAGATATTTATATAAAGAAAATTATAAAATAGAAAAACATATTTTTGGATTTTGAAGGATTTTTAATATTTTTATAAAAGCTTTTGGTTGTTTTCAATTTTTAGGCTTTTGTTTTTCTATTTTAGTGATTTTTGGTCTATATTAAAATATGGTAAAATAGTAATATACATATATAATTTTTTTGAATTTTTAGAAATATTTTTCTATTTTTTTGTATTTTCAAATTTAGATAGGGAATAAATAGTGCTCATTTGATTTTTATAAAATGGTTAAAATGCTAAAAAATGACAAATAGGCATAGGCATGAGGCATTTAACCCTATTTTGTGTATTTTTAGTATCACCATAAATATATTTTATAAATAGACGAAAGACATAAAAATATGTGCCCTGGCAGAGTATTTTCGCAAAAAATAAAAATCTAGGGGCCTAGATGCAAATTTGCCAATGTATAACAACATTTAATTAATGTTTCAGAAACTATTTTACAATATACAAAAAATGCCAGGGGCTACAAT
The DNA here is from genome assembly GCA_037367405.1 of Ottelia alismoides. NCBI lineage: Eukaryota > Viridiplantae > Streptophyta > Magnoliopsida > Alismatales > Hydrocharitaceae > Ottelia > Ottelia alismoides. Next base: position 1,153,321 of record JAZKJV010007177.1, on the reverse strand, counting down.
ACAATTTAACCACCTCACGTGAGATGACACGTGAGGTGACGTGGACAGGACCCAGATGCAAATATAATAAACATAGGGGGCCTTTTGCAAAATTACCATTATTTATACTACTTTTTATTCACAGATCTAAATAATAAATACAAAAAATATGTGGGGTTAACTATGGCAAATTACCCGATATAGGCGCAATCGGACGACAAAGAGCCATCCACTCATCCACGTGTCAAATCCTGGACGGTGATACCCCTCCGCCGATCTGCGGTGTAGATGGGATCTTGGACTTCATCAGACGGCTGGGGGCACGGCGTGATTGAACGACGAAGATAGAACTGGGCGGTGAGGTCGATCCAACGCTGCTGCTTCGCTCGAAGAACAGGGAAGAACGTCCCTGCCTCCGAGCTTAGATCGTCGATTCCTCCAGCCACGGGCGGTGTTCTGCAATGACGATGGGCTCTACACATCCGGGGCGGTTCTCCGCAGATGTTGTAGTCTCTCGGATAACCAACAGAGCTCAGATGATGGCGATTGAGCTCTGAAATGAAATGGAGCTCTAGGTACCTCCTCTTTGCAAAATCCGACCCCTTTGGGGGTCCTTAGGCCATCCAGTACCTGCAAGAAGCTTAGGCGCAACACAAGAAGGTTATGGTGACCTTATTGGTTGAGATGGACGCAAGATTGGATGCAGGCAGAGAGGTCCAGCGATAACGGCGATGATGGATCTCGAAGCCCAGATCCAAGGAGGATCTAGTTGAACGAAGGTGTGTGGGGTGTAGGAATCGGCTGGGAAGGAAATGAGGGAGAAATCGAGGTCGGAGAACGGCGGAGTCACAATGGAATCGTTCGGCGGAGCGGAGCTCCGACAAACTTTGAATCGACCTAATTACGCTAAATCTAGGGGCTCATTGTTAATCTAATTGCATAATTGAAAATCTAGAATGAAAATCTACCTAAATAAATGAGCAACTCTTGTACTTGAGGGTGCTCAGGGAGTAGGGTCATCGGCGAGGGCGGCCGTGGGCGCACCTCCGTCCTCCTAGAGCTAGTTCCAAACCGTCGGGAAGCTCCTCCTGTCACGAGGAAGCTCCGTAGATGAAGAAATAAGACTCCTAGACTCGGATCAATGGCCAAATTTAAGGAGGAGACGGGGGTCCTTTATTTATAACATAGAGACACCATTATTTTGACCGTCTAAGATCATGGATTTGGGCATATTACAGAGGGATTAAAGGGCTCGGCGTGTATTTACAATGATCAGTGATTATTTAGTATGAAGGAGCGAAGGCGATAGATGGACGAGACATCGAGGAAAAAGGCGCGAAATCGCGGGATTGGACAGGCGCGTCACGCCTGGATGCGGGGGAGGGAGTTGACTGGAAGTCAACTTTTGACATGACCCTATTAGTCCACGTTAGCCCGGATGAAGACAAAAAAGCTTATTAAATCAAAAATAGATATTTTAAAATATTAAATGATTTTATTAATTTTTATGTAAAAAATAAAAAATGTTTATTATTTTATTTAGTATTTTATTGTGATTTTTATTTTATTTGGCTTTATTTTTAGTAGTTTGAAATGTTTATTTATAGGTATATTTGCCTATACTTTGTACCTTTTTATTTTTATTTTATATATTTTATTTTATGATTTTATTCTTTTTTTTTATTATTTATAACATATTTTTTGTATAATATATTTTTATTGTATTTTTATGATATTGTTTGCTACACTTAAATAAATAGGTATGTACATTTTATAGGTGTATTTATAGGTACTATATCTATGTTTTACATACCTTTTTTTAATATATTTATTGAGTTTTATTTTGGTTTTGTAATTTTAATATAATATAAACAATATTCACAATATTATAAAAATATAAATGGATAAAGAATAAAAGAACATGTTTCACATTTTATTTATAAACAAGTATACTATAGTTGTTTTGTCTACATTTTCATATAGACTTATTTCATTTTAAATTTTCTTTTTGGTTTTATTTTGGTTTTAATGTGTATACATGTTATAAATAATAATTAAAAAATTATAAAAATATGAATTTGTAAAAATAAAAAACTAATGAATAAATTGAATATTTTAATCAGGTAAAAATGTATAATGAGGGTTCAAAACCTAACTTTCACATCGTAACTCCAAAAAATATGAAACCACCTCCATTAAATAGCTTGGGAAAAATTATATAAATTTAGATTGATATGTTTTGATTTTTTATTTGAAAGATATGGGTTGTGAATTTGGGATTTTGGCTTTTTATTTTGTGTATAAAATGAAAACTGTGTATTATTTTTTGCACATAATCAATTTTGTATTTTATTTACATTATTATCTACAACTTTTATGTACAAAGTTTCTTTCATTGATGAATGAATAATAAAGAATAAAATAGGTGTCAAGAATGAATAAATAATGAAATAAAAGAATTGGGTTTTTATCCTATTCTTGGCCCTTATCTCCCCCTACTTTATTCCTTGTCGACCTACTCAATTCTTTACTTGGTCTCGGGGTTTAGGGTCATAAAATATCTTCGATATTTTATTCTTTTTATTTTCTTCTCTTTATTCTATAATTTTGGCATGAAAAACTATGTTTCATATATAATTAATATAATAATAATGAATGTTTGTATGCATGATGAATATCGTATTCATCATGCTAAAATTGGTTTATTAGACTATGTTCCCCACAAATCATTTGTATTTAATAATTAATACAGCAACATTAGCATTCATACATGTGTAAATAATATTTGCATTTCATCATGCATAATTGCATTAAAAATTCCAAGTGTAAATTGACCTAAAAAGTAGCTAACTTCCACAGTTTTTAATTAATTCATCCTAACTCCGATTGACCCAAGTCACCTCCAATTGTGTAGATATTATTAACAATAATAAATAGATAATACAAAAAAATTACTAACTCAATTAAATGTCAAATGATCCCAAAGTCTAATTTCACATCTGACGGACTAAAATGTGCATATCTCCTCATACAGTGTATGATTTTGGTATACTCACTTTTAAAGTACTCAATTTTTACAAATACCTTCAAAACAAGATCAATTTCGTAAAATTCGGAGCTCATATGTGAAATTTGGGTTTTGGGCCTCTTTTGCGCATTTTAACTTTTTGTTATTTTTAACCTGAGTTTTTATGTATTCTTCATTTGTATTATTTGATGAAAGTTTTATTAAGCGACATAAAAATCCAAATCTAGATCAAGACTGAAATCAAAGAAACTGACTGAGTCCAAGTGTCTGTTGTGAGTTTGTACAAAAATCACGTATTTCGTACTTGTATTTTATTTCCTATTTTATTATTTATTAAAAATCCAAAAAATAAGATTAGTGTGTAATTAATTTTCTTGTATTTTATGGTATTTTTCTAGATTTTAACTGCTTTTTAAACCACCAAAAAAATTACAAGACCCAAAAAAGCGGTTTTCTATACACATGGAGAACCACCAAAAATAACACTTTGTACAGATGACCTCTTTGCTCCTAGATCCTTCATGAAAGTTGTAGATCTCGTCGAGATGAACAACTTTCATGAAGGAAATTTTTCGATCCAAGGCATTCTTCTATTTCTTTTCTAATTTCTTTCCTCTTTATTTTTGAAATTTTTTAGGGGTTAAACGTGGTAGCCCCTGGGTGTGCCACGTAGCACCCCTGTTCCATTCACTCACCTACCACCCCAGGTCACGTGCCTAGCACGTGACCCCCCATCCCCTTCCTCCAGCCATTCCCACGCCACCCCTCTCCTCACGAAACGCCAGCACCTCCCTCGACTCCGCTCACCGGCCGTTACAACCGCCATCACACATCTGACACTCCTATAAAGGTCCTCCCCTCGCCGGCATTGTATGACATCCGCCATCATTTTGAGCGCGTTGCAAGGGCTGGTGACAGTAGACCTCTTCGAGCCGTTGGCGTGATCCAGGGAGCTTACTCCCTATTGCAGAAGCCATCGCTATTCTGTGGAGCTCAGACCCCCTTCGCCAAGGGTTAGTGAGCAAGGACAGCCAGGAGCTGCTCCTCCCCTTCAGGTGAGTCAACACCCCTCCGCCTCCTTCTCTCGATCCTTCTCCCTCTCCCTTCTCCGTCAACCCAGTCGCCCAAATCCACCCCGCCTCTTGCAAAGAGTCGAGCTCCAGATCCTCCATCTTCCCCGCTCACATAGGATCTCCGCCCCGTCGTTCTTTTTCCACTAACACTGCAAGTCTACTCTCACTCTCGAAGCTCCATCACCGCCGATCTCAACCCGCCAAGCTTCCTGCTCCTCTACATCAGCTCGTTCTGACCGCCCTTGGCTGGCACCTCCCTCGGGCGTGAGTCTCCTGGGATCTACTCTGGCAAGAGCCATCGTGTGGCCTCTGCCTCGCCACCGCGCCGCACGTCCTCCGCGTCGCTACAACAGCACACTCCCCTACCTCGGGCAACACGCTCCTCTGCCCTCAAAGCACCACCGACCTCCCACCAGCAGCCTCGCATTGGATTGCCTCCCCACCTTTGCCTGTCACACGCTGCTGCCGCCTTAATCTCCGCCTCACCGCATCAGCTCGAGCCGCCGATTTCCAGCCATCGTTGGATCAAGGGAAACCCTTGATCCAACGGCCCCTGTTCAGCCACGACATCCTCATCCGAGCCTCGGCCCCAGCCTCAAGGCTCGGGCCCGCCGAAGCTTTTCGAGCCTACCGCCCTTCCCGAGCCTCAGCCTTCGGTCAGTGCCTCCGCTTCGGAGCTCCGAGCCTCTGGCTTGGACCTCCCGAACCTCCATCAGCTGCCACCTAGGCTCGGGAGCCGATCCTCTACTTGGGTTACCCGAACCTTTGCCTCGACATTCGAGCCTCCAGGTGCACGTGCAACGCATATGCGTAGAGGGACAAATTGCAGCTACGCGCTCCAATGATCCAGAATCTGCATAAAGACCCCCGCCAGCCAGGATACGTGCCACGCACATGGCCTTTTAAAAAAATTTCAGCGAAGCCACTCCGAGTTTCCTTATTTTTAGATAAGACCCCAGGGACCTGTTTGTAGGAAAAATAATTATTTTATTTACAGTTTAGTCCCTATAAATTTAATTTAGCATATTTTTTACATCTAAACTATGATTTTAGCATATAATATGTCATTTTGAAGCTATTTTCATGCTCTATCATTTAGCATACTTTGTGGGCAGATCCAAGGCTACTTATAGAGATTTATCATTTGAGGATCTATGTTTTCAGATATAGGCTAATTATCGACATATTGTGCTATATTGAGAAATTAATGACATCTTTTGCAGAAATTCGATTGAGGATTTTACTTTGATTAACTCCTTGTGATCTTTGTTGATTATTCTCAATAATTTAATTTTTATATGGGATTAATTTCGATTTATTCCTTTAAGATTATTGTCAACTATTTGAGGAATTGAATCACAGAAATTTGGAGGCCAGATATTTTGCTTCAAATTATTCTGAGTATCAATTGATTTATTAACCTGAAGCATTGAGTCAGTTTGATATCTCTTGAGTTCAATCCCTCTTGATTTGTGACTAATTTTGTAGAATTATTGATCATATTATTCGAGGATTTAATTCATGTAAAATCACAAATCCTGGGCTCCATCATCCTCTTTGTGTATTTCCGTGCATTGCATCTCATTTGCATCATCATATGATAGTTTTCTGACAGAAAATTAATCAAGCAAGTAATTAAAAATTTAATTTAATTTAAAATCATGCAACTAAAAATCATCGTTCCCTGTGTTCGACCTTGGTAGACTTGCCAAGAAAAAATATCCACAACATTCAAAGCTTGTGGTTTTTGATCGACCATTTTTCGCCTCCTATACTACAATTATCAACTATTAAAGAGGCGGATTTCGTGTTCATCAAATGGCGCCGTTGGCGGGGGATGATGAATTTTTAGGGTTTTAACTTATTTTCTATATTTAATTTTTGTGAAAATTATTTCTATGTCATTTTTCCCTTCTTCCTCTTTCTTTCTTCTCTATTTTTCTGCATTTCATTTTGCACTTCTGATACTAGCCACATCCTCTCTTTTTGTAGATAGCTCGGAGCGATATTTGGATATTATTCAAGGATCTGCGAATTTTATTTTTGTGAGAGAGGGCTTAGATACTTTAATTTCTACATTATTCTCAAGGTCCCTCTCAGAACCCTTGTAATAATTTGGTCTGAACTTTTCTGTGGTGTGTGGGGTCTATTTGAACCCCTTATGTGCGGTTGGGACCCGACTTGAGTGGCGTAGGAATTAGGCACATATACTCTTATTTATTTACTCTTGATTGTGCTCGTAGTTTTTAGGCCACACTCCCACAAATTATACGCACTATAGATCGTTCAACATTAGCCAAAGTGAAATCAATTCTTCTCGCTAATAGAACTATCTGTTTAGGGCATTTTTCAACTGTGCATATCATTTAGTGTAAATTTTAAAATTCCTTATATTGCAGCATGAAGAACGCGAGGATTCACTGTAAGTCTTCTTCTTAACATGCATCATTGATTTATGCTTGCATTAGCTTTTTCGATTCTCCCTCCTCAGTTTTACAACCTAGGAATTAAAGGAATCGAGACTGCTCATTAGGCGTGAATTTTTGTGCTCACATAAACTTCAGTGAGAACCTTAATCTAAAATTGGGACTAATAATCAAGGTGACTGTAAATAAATTGGCATATAATTAACCCTTGTGTGCGGTGGAGAGAAACCCACTCATTGTTTGTAGGGACAAGATCGCACACTTAGGACAGAGCCAAAAACCAAAAAAATTCATTCAGACTACTGATTTTAAAAACTATTAGCTTTATTTCAGTGAGGGTCTCGGGTAGCCGTTTTTCAGTCCGACTTCCCTTAGCAGAGTGGGTGGTTTAGAGGACACTACGGAAGGCTCCGTCCTCAAGTAACACGGGTAGTTGTTTAAACGGTCCGTACTTACACATATACTGGTTGAAAGTAGGTGCAACTAGTTGTATGAACTCGGGAAAGTCTTTGTGAAATATTTCAGCACCTAATAGCTACACTTAATTTTCAAAGATTGTTTTATCATTATATTAAAATTGAAAACATAAGCGGCCAAGCCCTGACGTGCCTTCACTAGTGTTGAGTGGGTAAATTGACGAGTTCTGAATTGTGTTTGTTCTGAGCGGATCTTCTATACATTTGTACGCTCTGTGAGAAGTTCCTTTGTACGATGGATTCTTCTGGAGTCTTTCGTTTGGATTTTGCGAACAAATCTCTGAGCTCCTCAAGCTACTTATCTCCTCGGTTTTGAGATGACTCTCTTCTTGAAACCCCATGGTATGGAGACAGCCCTTTTCTCCAAACCATGGTTCACTCCGCACCCATATGGATTAGTCAACCCCAGACTAACCCTCTCTCTTGCTCCCTTCCCGCCAAAGAAACTTTCATCTTTGGCAAAACCCCTAAACCTTCCGAGCACGAGCCTAACTCAGAATTGTTTGCATCTGAAGGTGAAGAAGAAGACGAGATGCCTTTAAAGAAGGACGATAACGACAATGACCCAATTCATACACTTTTGGCTAGAATTACTGTTGCCGAACAACACAATGAACTTCTTAGAGCCCAGATGGCAGAAATGCAACGTGGTGAGGCTGTTATGGATGACATGTACCACCCTGAATTAGATGAAGACTATAATTGGTTGAGGTCGGTACCCCCTAAGGATGCGTTTGAAAACAAACATCATTTCCTTGTATTGTTGCCAAAGTTCGGAGGGAATAATCATGAAGAACCATACATCTTCCTCCGTGACTTCGAGCTAGTTTGTGCTAACCTATGCCACCCTAGTGCTATCCAGGACTACATAAGGCTGAGAGATGTCCCCTTCACCTTGACTGATAAGGCGTCTTACTGGCTGAAAAATTTAGGGGAAGTGGCCACTACATTGGCCACCTTCAAGACATTGTTCTTAAACAAATTCTACCTAGTTAGTAGAATCAACCAAATGAGTATCAAGCTCACGAGCTTCACCCAACACCCGAGCGAACCATTCCATGAAACCTAGGAAAGGTTCACAGACCTAATCCAGAAATGCCCAGGACACAGGATAAGCAAAATGATGCTGGTTCAAAGTCTTGTCAGTGGACTGAACCTTGAGACCCAAAGTTTAGTGAGTGCATCCTGCGGAGGAATCTACATGAGACGCCACGAGGACACCGTCTACAAGGTGTTCGAGAGACTTGCTAAATCCAGTCGTGCACAAACCACCAGTCGGGCTTACATAGCCGACTCTAAAAAGATGGTGAATAATCTGACAACCGATCAGAGTGCTGATAAGGGAATAATAGCTGATAAGATAACTATGGTCGAACAGATTTATAAGAAGGTGGACGAACTCCATAAATCATCTGATATGGAGAAATTGGCTAAATTGCCTAAGCAAATGGAGGAATTGGCTGACAGGGTATCTAAGAGGCAGATACATGCCTTGACTTTACCTCCTGCCCTCATACACCAAATTCACTACATTCAAGGTCAAGGGGTAGGGAAACAGAGCCAGTGGGGTGGAGACCATGTCTTGTCCCATCAAACTGAAGAAACCTTCGCCCAGACTATTTACGAGGAACCTCCACAAATCAGGGAGATAAACAGAGTTTGGTAACCTGGAACCTGTCAACCAAAACTCTACTCTGAACGCTCGTCCACCACAAGCACGGCCCACTTACCAACCTCAACAGAAGCAATGTCAGCAGTACCGCACGAGTTATCAGAACCTGCAACCACAGCAGCAGCAGTATCAAAGCCAAGGCCAGCGGGGCTAATTTAGACAATATCAGCAGCCTCAGGTCAAGCAGGGCCAGGGGTCCTCCTCTTCTTCTATCTCTCTGGAACTCCAGTGAGTGCTGGACGAACTTCATGATATGAGAGTCGACATAAATCGACTCTCCTGATGGAGAGATGAGCTAACTGCACCCCAAACTGTGATTCCAGCTCAAGTCCAGGCTAATCCAAATAGCCTTGGACAGAATCAGGTATTAATCTCTGAATATTCCTTACCTGAATACGAGATCTTGTCGAATAATGATGCTTATCATATTTCTCTTAGGAGCGGAAGGACCGTAACCATGCCTGATCGAGTGAAAGAACATGGTGACACAGCCCCAGTGTCCACAAGTTCACACAATCCTGAGGGAATTGAGGAGGAGAGGCACGAGGAGGGGATAGAAGAAGACCCACCCACACCACCCGTCATACACTACACTTCTGAAGGTCATGGAAAATCAGAATCTGAGTCCGACGAAGAAATGCCACCAAGACATCCGCAACAATGGTCTACTAATTTTCCCTTTTTTAGATCAGTTAGTCCGAGTCCTGTAAATAATTCCTCATTCAATAAAAATGATATTTTTTATCACAATGAGTCCACACCTTTCCCTCGTGCTCTTACAACTGGAAAGAAGAAGAAGAAGATAAAAAAACCAAAAAAATGATGACGAGATGGCCCACATATGTAAAGAAAATATTAAGATCACTCTATCCCTAGATGAGATGATAGAAAGAGACCCGACTTTTCGGAAATACCTTAAGATGAGATGCACACAACAAGGGCCAGCAAAAAGAATCACAGCCGAACAAAGAAACACATACTCTATGTTGTTACATCTCGCCTTATAAAAAATGAGCTACCAAGGAAGAAAAGAGACATGGGTGCTCACTTTGTCACTAGCCAGATCAATGAAATCAAGTTTGTCTAAACATCGTTAGACAATGGCTCATCCATCAATCTCATGCCCACAATTCTATTTGAGCATCTAGATCTAGGTTCTCTTAAGCAATCTACAATTGTACTTCAATTCGCAGATACATCAACTAAGAGACCTAAGGGGGAGATTTGAAACGTGATCATCAACATAGAGGGACAAAATTACCCAGTCGCTTTCACAATACTTGATATGGATGTTCCCTAGAAATTGGAAAGACTCCCAAATGATACTGGGGCGACCCTTCCTTAGGACCACAGGAGCTATATTCGATTACACATCCGGGAGAATCCAGTTTGGAAAAGTTGAACTTAAAATGAAGCAAACTAGGTTTCAAAGACCTTACACTGTCTCAAGCACCGAGTCTGAAAAATCAAAACCTGAGACAGAATATACAGAAGTAACAGTTGGGTCCTGGAGACAAAACCCAACCACAATGATAGAATTAACCTCATCTGGAGAGGACATTGTTGATGATTTAGTCTGCTATCTCATCCATGCATCTACCTATACTCTCGGAGACTCAGAGGTCCCTCTTGACGTGTCAGTCCATCCTCCTTATGGACAATCCCAGAGTGAGGTACACAGATCGGACACGGCGCTTGCCACACCACATTCCATCATTAGCGATCTGATCCCCGAAACAACCATGATGGTGGCTGATATTGATACACTGCAAACATCCACATCACAACAAGAAGCACCAGTGAGAGGGCCAGATTCGGTTAACGATACAGACTTATCTGAGCTCAAACCATTGCCCTCTACACTTAAGTATGCCTTCCTTGCAGGAAATAAGGGACAGTTTCTGGTCATCATCAATTCACATCTGACTGAAGAGCAGGAGATATGTCTGCTTAATGTTTTAGAGAAAAATCACAAGGTTGTAGGCTGGAGATTGTCTGATATTCCAGGGATAAACTTATCCCTTTGCTCACACCATATTTACCTTGAGGATAATGCTAAACCCTCCCATGAATGCCAACATAGGTTGAATCCAAACTTATGAGAAGTGGTTAAGACTGAGATAGAAAAATGGTGCAAGGCTGGTTTTATATATCCCATCTCAGACTCCAAGTGGGTGTCGCTTTTTCATGTCATTCCGAAAAAGTCGGGACTTCAGATTATCACCAATGAATAGGGAGAATAGATCACGACACGGGTACTCACATCGTGGCATGTTTGTGTGGATTACAGGTGCCTGAATGTCGCAACGAAGAAGGATCACTTTCCGCTGCCTTTTATTGATCAAATTTTGGAGAGATTGGTAGGGAGAGAATATTTCTGTTTCTTAGATGGGTACTCGAGCTACAATCAGGTAGCCATCACCCCTGAGGACCAGGAAAAGACTACTTTTACATGTCCTTTCGGCACATGTGCATCAAGCGCATGCCTTTTGGGCTTTCCAATTCCCCCGGCACTTTTCAGCGATGCATGATTGCGGTTTTTGTCCAAATGGTTGGAGATTTCCCAGAGGTCTTCATGGATGACTTCTCTGTCCATGGTAATTCATTCGAGGATTGTTAGCGTACCTGGATCGAGTCCTCAAAATGTATAGGGAAGTGAATCCGGTGCTCTCTTGGGAGAAAAGCCATTCTCTAAGAAGGGAATGGAGGTTGACCCTGCCAAGGTGGATGTGATCAAGAAACTCGAGCCACCTACCAATGTGAAACAAGTACGATCTTTTCTTGGGCGTGTCAGATTTTACAGGAGATTTATTAAGGTTTTCAAAAATTGCCCGACCGCTAACTGACCTCCTAGGAAAAGACACTGAGTTCCTAGTAGATCATAAGTGTCTTGAAGCCTTTGAACTACTCAAAAGGAGAATTATTGAGACACACGTCCTACAATCCCCTATTGGTCTCTTCCCTTCGAGATCATGATAGACGCATCCGATTTCGCAGTAGGGGCTATGTTAGGACAAAGAAAAGATGGAATCTCGTATGCTATTCACTACATAAGCAAAGTTTTAGACCCTGCTCAGAAAAATTACACTGTGACCGAAAAGGAAATGCTTGTTGTAGTCTTTGGCTTGGAAAAATTTCGATCTATACTTCTAGGATCTAAGGTGACAGTTTACACAGATCATTCTGTCGTTCGATACTTAATGACAAAAAAAGATGCAAAAGCATGACTCCTTAGATGGATACTATTGCTTCAGGAATTTGATTTGGATATTAAAGGAAACCTGGAGTTAAGAATGTTGTGGCTGATCATTTATCACGGATCGAACATAACAAAATCCCTGAGTCTGAATCCATCCATGAAACCTTCCCAGATGAGTCAATTTCTGCTATTGACTCGCTCCCATGGTATGCCGATATGGTGAACTATCTCGTCTCCAAGAAAGTTCCTCAGGGTTGGCCCAAGAATAGAATCGACCGACTCATGTCGGAAGCCAGACACTACCATTGGGAGGATCCATTCATTTTCTTTGAAGGACCGAATTGCATATGGAGAAGATGTATTCCTCAAGAGGAATACCAAATCGTCCTCAATCTCTGCCATACCTTGGAGGCAGGAGGACATCATTATGTGAAGAGGACCGTTGAGAAGATACTACAATGTGTATTTTACTGGCTGACCTTGTTTAAAGATGCCTACAATTTTCACAGGACGTGCACAGTCTGTCAAAGAATGGGAGGGACCATTGGTCCCAAAGATGCCATGCATATGCAACCAGTGATCATTTGTGTTGTATTCGACGCATGGGGTATTGACTTTATGGGCCCATTCCCTAATAGTCAAGGATTTGAATATATTCTTCTCGTGGTAGATTATTTATCTAGGTGGGTGGAGGCTATCCCTACTCGATCAGCAGATAGCAAAACTCTATGCAAGTTTTTGAAAGATCATATTATTTTGAGGTTTGGAATCTCTAATGTATTAATATCTTATGGGAGTAGCCACTTTGTCAACCAGGAGGTGAAGAAGTTGACCAAAGACTACAGCATCGAGCACTGTGTCGCTAGTCCTTACCATCCACAATCCAATTACATGGCCGAGGTGTCAAACAGGGAGGTCAAAGGAATTTACAGAAGCTAGTCCGCCTTGACAGGAAGAACTGGTCCCAACTTCTGGACCAAGTTCTATGGGCTTACCGGATGGCCTATAAGACCCCATTGGGCACCTCCCTGTTTCAAATGGTATATGGAAAGTCGTGTCATTTGCCCGTAGAACTTGTACATAAATCAGAATGGGCAATCAATAAGATTAATTAGAACTGTCACCAAGGAAAGAAGACCAGAGAGATGGATTTGAATGAACTATCCGAAATCTGAAATCATGCCTACGAAAACAACACCATCTGCAAAGACAAAGTAAAGAAATTGCACGACAAGAACATTCGAACAAAGACCTTTGTCCCAGGGCAAAAAGTATGGTTATTTAATGCAAGATTGAAGATTTTCCAAGGTAAATTGAAATCAAAATGGACGGGACCCTTCATCATAAGAGAGGTACACAATAACGGAAAAGTTGAGATCTTAGAGACCACAGATAGCACTCAAACCTCTATAGTTAATGGTCAGATACTTAAACACTTTGTCGAATCCAATGAGCAGTTATTACAAGTAGAAGATATCTCCTTCACTAAGGGCATGGCACTTGACGAAAGACTCGAAGTGCCCGGATAAACCACCTTTTCGAATCCAATACTCTTATGTATATCCATCAACCCACTCTCGGTTCCCCAATACTTAGTATAGGGATACTGGTAGCTTTGTGTATACATCACTTCTATTCTTTTTGCTCACCCTCGACTGCCTCATTTCATGCTTCTCTTCTATGTTTAGTCCCTCAAAAGTCTAAGTATAGGGGATATGTCGACTTCTCTTATTCTTGACTCAACTATATTTAGTACGAGCTATGTCTACATTTCACTTTGTGCCATGAGTACATAGCAAGTGCTAAGTATAGGGGGTGTTTGTATATATTCTATCTACTTTATCATAGCTCGTACTTTAATATTTTCATCTAACATCGGGGATGGGTACAAGTATTTTATATTATACTAAATGCTTTCTGTAAATAATACCTATTTTTTCAAAAAAACAAAACAAAAAAAACTTTTTGCATAAAAAAATAAATAAATAATTCTCTCATGGTCTTGCATATCATCTTGCATTTCATGCATTCCTTGGTTGATATATTCCTGACACATTCACTATCACTCAATGCTTGAGGATTTTGAGGACACTAGATTTTTGTGATCTTGAGAGTCTGAATTAACATGCCTTAGTCATTAGGGTTTTTAAACTCAATTATCCACACTTCCCTAGTTTGAAAGATTTGAGTTCTATATTGCACTCTTCATCTCTACCTTCAAAAGAATATGATCAGCACAATCACTTTCGCAGTTGCATGATTGATGAGATGAGTTGAGATATCATTTGGGGAACTAGGACAAGAGATTTGAGTTTAGACCCGATCTAATGATATTCGAGGATGGGATAAAGTTAATGAAGGCTTCAGAAAACCTGAGTGTCGGCAAAACCCTAGCCAGTATGTGAACAATATTCATTGCTATCTCTATGATATCTACCTATGTGCCATGGTGTGATGAAACTTAATGATAACTATTGATCAGTGTGCGCCAACTTTTGGTAAAAGCAGTGGAGCTAGCCAACAAAAGAAAAGAAAAAGAAATGTTAAAGAAAAACTCTATCATCCAAAGTCAAATTACAAAAAGAGCTTCCACCAATGGCGAGCGCTCCCAAACATTTTCAAAGTGTCCAATTGGACCAAGTGCTAATTAGGACCAAGGAGTCGGGATGACACCATAAAAGGGCTCTGCATCGTAACCGATACAAGTCTGGGTGTCGAAGGTATCTTAGATACTCAAAAGAGACACACCCCGGTGTACTCCAAGGAAAACAAGTGCAGACGATTCCAAATTCTCTTGATGGGTGCATTGATCAACAAGCTAAAAATCTACTTGTGTTGAGTAAAAATGCACTTGAGAGGTCCCTTGTTCCAATATGAGGGAGAGAAAATTAGATACAACCCCATATCCTCCATCATCAGGCCATCCATCTCCAATTCAAGTCTGACAAACTAATGAGATGGTTGACTGAATCAAGAATAGACTTATTTCCTAGTGTTGAGGATTAGGTCTAGAGGAGAGTCTCTTGGACTGGAACTTTGGGCGATGTCTCGACTCGACTGTCATGAATGCAGTACACTAAAAGTCATATCCTATATTATGTACAAACAAAGAGTCTGATAAATAGAGAAGTCGGATTCCTCTTGATGAAAGCATGGTTGAGCTCAGAATTTTAGGATCACTCAAATTAAGGGTCTTCTATGAATTGAGCCTTGAAAATTCACATGCACTGTCAGGGATGTATTCAACTAAGTAAGTCATTCATTGATGCTCGGGGACGAGAATGGTTTAAGTATAGGGCTATGACGAATCTCGTATTCATCATGCTAAAATTAGTTTATTAGGCTTTGTTCCCCACAAATCATTTGTATTTAATAATTAATAGAGCATCATTAGCATTCATACATGTGTAAATAATATTTGCATTTCATCATGCATAATTGCATTAAAATATCCGTGTAAATTGACCTAAAAAGCAGCTAACTTCCACAGTTTTTAATTAATTCATCCTAACTCTGATTGACCCCAAATCACCTCCATTGTGTTTATATTATTAACAAGAATAAATAAAAAATACAAAAAAAAACTAACTCAATTAAGTGTCAAATGATCCCAAAGTCTAATTTCACATATGACAGACTAAAATGTGCATATCTCCCTCATACAATGTCTGATTTTGGTCTACTCACTTTTAAAGTACTCCATTTTCAAATACCTTCAAAACAACCAATTTTTTAAAATTCAGAGCTCATATGTGAAATTTGGATTTTGGGCCTCTTTTGTGCATTTTAACTTTTTAATATTTTTGACCTGAGTTTTAAAGTACATAATTAACCTTTTTATCTTTATTTCTTCTTCATTTCTGTTCTTTGATGAAAATTTTATTAAGCGAACAAAAATAAAAAACTATATCAAGACTTAAATCAAAGAAACTGACTGAGTCCAAGTGTTCGTTGTGAGTTTGTACAAAAATCTCGTATTTCATACTTGTATTTTATTTTCCTATTTTACTATTTATTGAAAATCCAAAAAAATAGATTAGTGTGTAATTATTTTTCTTGTACTTCATCATATTTTTCAAGATTTTTAACCTATTTTAAAAACACCAAAAAAATTACAAGAGATAAAAAATCAGTTTTCTATACACATGGAGAACCACCAAAAATACCACTTCGCACAGATGACCTCTTTTACTCTGGGTCCCTCGTGAAGTTGTAGACCTCGTCGAGACAAACAACTTTCATGAAGGAAATTTTTCGATCCAATGTCTTCTTCTATTTCTTTTTTGGGATTTTTACCCGGCAGACCCTGTAATCTTTTGCAATTACCGCTACGACCTTCGAAACATCGTAATTCCTCCGAGGACCCCTTAAACTTGTTAACCTTTATCCTACAGCCCCTGTGGTTAACCCCCATCCCTCTAACCGTTAAAACCAACCGGATTCTGTTATCTTCTTTTATACTATACCCAATTTAGTTATCAAATTTACTAAAAGTGCCATTCTCTTCCACCCTCCACCTCCAGCTCTCCTTCCCTCCCATCCGTGATCAGGCTCCTGCTCGAAGCCGCAACCGCCGCTCGAAGCCCCTCCCCCGATCACCAGGCTCCTGCTCGAAGCACGTCCCACCGATCGAAGTCTGTGTGGTCGTGCCGACCACCTTCCCCTCTCCCCAGGTCGACCCCCTTCCCCTCCCCCTGCAACCCCCCTCCTCCCACCCAGCACCTGTCGGCGCCGCCTCCCCTGGAAGCCTCCCCCCCGACCCCACCTTGCCCGGTCCCGCCGATCTTCTGCCCCCCTCCCTGCTCGCTTCCGGTCCTGCCGATCGTCGGAACCCCCCCCCCCCCACAGGCGCATCCCTTTGCAAAGCCCCCTCGTCGCCTCCCCCTACAGAACCCCTCTCCTCCCCCCCGGCACCCGTCGGCACCGCCTCAAAGCCCCTCGTCGCCTCGCCTCCCCCTACAAAACCCCCTGCCTCCCACCTGACACCCATCGGCGCCGCATCCCCCTAGAAGCCCCCCCCCCTATAGAACCCCCCGCCTCCCATCAGCACGCATCCCCCTGCCCCCCCCCCCCCCCCCCCGCATCCCTCTGCAAAGCCCCCAGTCGCCTCCCCCTACAGAACCCCCCTCCTCCCACCCAGCACCCGTCGGCGCCACCTCCCCCTAGAAGCCCCCCTAGCCCGCAAGCCCAGCTCTTCTCCGGCATGCTGATTGGCTCCGACCCCCATCCTGCCGTGCAGTGGGAGGTGAAGCTGGTAGAGAAGGGGGGATTTTTTTATTTTTCTTAGTTAATTCTAGCCGTCCAATCATGGATGGGTTAGATTAACTCGTTTCTAACTCAAGGAAATTAACTCTAGATGTGTTAATTTAACGGTAGGGTTCGTGGGGTAAGACGGAGCAAGTTTAAGGGGGTGAGGGAGGAATTACGATGTTTCGAAGGTCGTAGCGGTAATTGCAAAAGATTATAGGGTCTGCCGGGTAAAAATCCCTTCTTTTTTAATTTCCTTCCTCTTTATTTTTGAAATTTTTTAGGGGTGACACGTGGCAGCCCCCGGGCATGCCACGTGGCATCCCTGTTCCATTCTCTCACCTGCCACCCCGGTTCACGTGCCTACACGTAACCCACCGTCCCCTTCCTCCAGCCATTCCCACACCTCCCCCCTCCTCGTGAAATGCCAGCGCCTCCCTCGACTCCGCTCATCGGCTGTTACGACCGCCATCACTCCCCACCATTACACATATGACCCTCCTATAAAGGTCCTCCCCTCGTCGGCGTTGTACGCCATTCGCTATCATTTTGAGCGTGTCGCAAGGGCTGGTGACAGTAGCCCTCTTAGAGCCGTCGACGTGATCCAGGGATCTTACTCCCTGTTGCAGAAGCCATCACTATTCTGTAGAGCTCAGACCCCATTCGCCAAGGGTTAGTGAGCAAGGACAGCCAGGAGCTGCTCCTCCCCTATAGGAGAGTCAACACCCCTCCGCCTCCTTCTCTTGATCCTTCTACCTCTCCCTTCTCCATCAACCCAGTCACACAAATCCACCCCGACTCTTGCAAAGAGTCGAGCTCCAGATCCTCCATCTTCCTCGATCGCATAGGATCTCCGCCTCATCGTTGTTTTTTCACTAACACTGCAGGTCTGCTCTCACTGTCGAAGCTCCATCACCGGGATCTCAACTCGCCAAGCTTTCTGCTCCTCTACAGCAACTCGTTCTGACTGCCCTTGGCTGGCACCTCCCTCGGGCGTGTGTCGCATGGGATCTGCTCTGACAAGAGCCATCGCACGGCCTTCGCCTCGCCACCGTGTCACACGTCCTCCGTGTCACTATAGCAGCACACTCCCCTGCCTCGGGCATCACGCTCCTCTGCCCTCAAATCACCACCGACTGCCCTCCAGCATCCTCGCATTGGACGGTCTCCCTGCCTTCGCCTGTCGCACGCCGCCGCTGCCTTCATCTCTGCCTCACTGCATCAGCCTGCACTATCGATCTCCAGCCACCGTTGGATCAAGGGAAACTTTTGATCCAATGGCCCATGTTCAGCCACGACATCCTCACCCGAGCCTCGGCCCCATGCTCGAGGCTCTGGGCCCCTGAAGATTTTCGAGCCTACCGCCCTTCCCAAGCCTCAGCCTCTGGTCCGTGCCTCTGCTTCGGAGCTCTCAGCATCTGGCTTGGACCTCCCGAACCTCCATCAGCTGCCACCTAGGCTCGGAAGCTGACCCTCTGCTTGGGTTACCCGAACCTCCGCCCCGGCATCCGAGCCTCCAGGCTCACGTGTGACGCAAGTGCGTAGAGGGACAAATTGCAGCTGCGCCCTCCAATGATCTAGAATCTGCATAAAGACCCCCGCCATCCAGGACACGTGCCGCGCACGTGGCCCATTGGAAAAATTGCAGCGAAGCCCCTTTGAGTTTCCTTATTTACATAAAAGCCCCCAGGGACCTGTTTATAGGAAAAATAATTATTTTATTTACATTTTAGTCCCTGTAAATTCATTTAGCATATCTTTTACATCCAAACTCTGATTTTAGCATATAATGTCATTTGAAAGCTCTTTTCGTGCTCTATCATTTAGCATACTTTGTGGACAGATCTGAGGCTACTTATTGAGATTTATCATTTGAGGATCTATGTTGTCAAATATCGGCTGATTATCGACATATTTTGCTATATTGAGAAATTACCGACATCTTTGCAGGAATTCAGATGAGATTTAATTTGATTAACTCCTTGTGATCTTCGTTGATTATTCTCAATAATTAAATTTTACAAGGAATTAATTTAGATTTATTCCTTTAAGATTATTATCGACTATTCGAGGAATTGAATCACAGAAATTCAGAGGCCAGATATTTTGCTTCAAATTATTCTGAGCATCAATTGATTTATTAACCTGAAGCATTGTCAGTTTGAATATCTCTTGAGTTCAATCCCTCTTGATTTGTGATTAATTTTTGCAGAATTATAGATCATATTATTCGGGGATTTAATTCGTGTAAAATCATAGACCATGAGCTCCATCATCCTCTTTGTGTATTTTCGTGCATTGCATCTCATCTGCATCATCATATTATAGTTTTCTAACATAAAAAATTAATCAAGCAAGTAACTAATTATTTAATTTAATTTAAAACCATGCAACTAAAAATCATCGTTCCATGTGTTCGACCTTGGTAGACTTGCCAAGAAAAATTCTCCACAACAATCAAAGCTTGTGGTTTTCGATCGATCATTTTTCGCCTCTTATACTACAATTATCAATTATTAAAGAGGTGGATTTTGTGTTCATCAATGCACAAATTAATGTTATTTACATGCATTAGCTAAGGTTTTTTAGGCCTAAATAGAATAAAGGTGATGAAATGGAGATTCATAACCCCATTGTACGTGCCTTTGCTAGTCATTAGCAAATACTTATCCAATAAGTTTGAAAAGAATAAAGAAGAAAAGAAAAAGAAAGAACGAATAGAATTGCTTTCAGTTATTAAACTTGTTTTTACAAAATCAAAGTTTGGAGCTCAGGTCAGAACTTGATGTGAAAATGTGTATGGAACCTAGTCGGGAACTAAATTTAAAACACAACAGCCCTCGAGAAACCACCTCAATAGCTAGGTCAGAACTAGTCTGCATCGTACGCAAACCCTTATGACTATGAAGTTGACTTGTACAGGTGTAAGTGATAGTCGCTCTCTCCAACTGAAATAACAAAGGAACTGACTTCTCCAGAATGACAACCCAATGATTCCGCAATCCAGCACTCTATCCTCAAGGAGCAAGGTATCCCCTTCTAAGTTCAAGTGGCATCCAACTCAAGAGGAGGAGGTGAAGAAAAGAATGGACGGTAGCTAGTGTAGATACCTATCCTGTGATGCATGATCAGTGTAGTCAAGTCATCCAACTGCAGGATCACATGGTATAACTTTGATACTCAAGCTTGCTTATTGGCTATACAACATATATACATACTCCAGCAGCCATTTTATTTTCGATCAGGCATGTCCACTTTTTTGGAGTTTTTTTTCAACATACTATTTACAGCAGCATTTACATAAGGAGTTTTTCCTCTTGAGACAGAAGACTATCCCTCTTTTGAAGCATTATTGCAACCCGCACTCTCCTGTCATTCGACTTCATGTCAACTGGACCAGGTTGGGGTGCACATCCCTCCCTAGACAAGGACGAATGTTTCCATTCGTGTGCGTCTCAGACCAATAAATCCAGCCTCCTCACCACTCCAACTGAGTTGAGTCAAGTGAAAGGTGGTTAGGTCACGGCTGACAAGAGTCATGTGTGCATCTCGAAAAGTTCTAGTTAGTCAGTTGAGGTGACTTGAACCCATCCCTGCATCTCAAAGAATTAAGTCCCAATGGACCTGAAGTACCTTAAACCTAGTTCCCATAAGATTCCAGTGCAGTTTGGTGCAGTAAGGTCCAACCAAGCTCCAATCTTCGACTTTATTGGACTAGTTCAATCATCAAGATCAATCGAAGAATGATATGCAAATGTTATGTACAATGCAGAAAGAATGATGCAATTTTCAAAAAGAATTTGAAAAAAAAAAGAATTTTTGCAAATAAAAAGACTTTTGGCACACAAAAATAAAAGATATGCACAACTATTTATATGGGCGTGCTTCTTTTTATTTATTCACAAGAGTTAAGAATTTACGGGTTGTAACAAGCTATTTTCATAGGTATATATACAATTGGCATAGAATTTATTATTTTTATATAATTATTTTTATTTAATGATGCATTTATTACTCAAATTTATTTGAAAACAATTTTCAAAACTATAGTGCAAAATAATTTTCGCAAATATTTACAAACATTTGAAAGCCATTTTGCAAAGATTTTTCAATAGTATACATAGATTTTTCAAATATTTTTACAATCATTTTTAAAATTGTTTGCAAATAGGTTTTCAACTCTTTTATTTCACACAAAGAAAAGAACTTTTACAAATCAAAACATTTTACAAAGGTTGAAAACATTTCACAAAAAGTTTTCCAAACGGGTCATACCATTTTTCAAATCATTTGCAAAAGTATTTTAAACCTGATTTATTAATCAGTATATACAAAAAGAATTTTGAGGAATAAAAATTCCATTTGTTAATAAATGAAAATACAAAATGTTTTTTGTGTTTTAGTTTTTCAAATGTTTTTGTGATTTTTGCAAGTCAAAGGTTTGGGCCAAGAAAATAGGTGTAGATATTTATACAGGGATGCATCTTATATTTAGAAGAGTTTTGGCTCTTAAAGGATTTACAAGGGATAATTGATCACTTTTATAAAATATATAAGGAATTTTTAGTATGGTGTGTATACTCCTCAAACTTATTTGAAAATTATTTTTCACAGTTTTTGAAAACTATAGTCCAACATAATATTAACAAACAATTTTTACAAACATTTACATGCATTTGAAAATAATTTTGCAAACATTTTTCAAACATTATATATAGATTTTTCAAATAGTTTTGCAACCATTTTTCATACTATTAACAAATCGTTTTTCAAACATTTTTATTTCACGCAATGAAAATAATTTTTTTCATTCAAAATATTTTGACAAAGGTTGAACCTATTTTACAAAATATTTTCCAAACAATTTTAAAAAGATTCTTCAAAAAGGTTTTCAAATTATTTTTAAAATATTTTGCAAAGTGTTTTTGCTTGATTTATTAATCAGTATGTACAAAAAGAGTTTGAGGAGCTATAAGCATCTTTTTTTATTAGAAGATTGTAATGAATTTAGCAGTATTTTTAACCGTGAGTATTATTTAAAATACAAAAGTACGAGTTATGGCTTAAAGTATATGCATAGTATATATGACCCCCCTATACTTATCTTGAGATATGTCCTCATATATCAAGGAGAAAAAGAGAAGACATAACTCGGACTGATCATAGAAAAGTCTAAAGAATAAAGGAACGAAGGCATGAATGAATGAATAAGAAGTTGACTGTCCCCCCTATACTTAGGACCAAATAATCTTAAGTATAACAGATTGTACACAAGGCAGGGAGGGTCAAGGATGAGAATAAACAGATCGTACTCAAACTGTCCCCCCTCTATACTTAGGGTCGGAGAGCCCTAAGTATAGGCGAGAAGAGGAGACAATGGAGAGGATCAAAGAATGAAGATACTCGGAGTATACAACCTGACGAACCGTGAAAACTATACATTAATTTGTGTAAATTAAGCTTTAATGTGTCGTTGTAATTACGTCGGGAATCCGGAATCGATCAAGAAATAACCGCGATAAATTAATCAATTTTATTCGGTGTGGTTTTATGTTTATTTTGCTTGGGCAAGTCCCAAGGTCGAACTCAATGAGGCAGAGGACCAACCTAGAATTTTGTCTATCATACACAGTTTTTGAGGTGGTATTTTTTGGTATTTTAATGTGATTTTGGAATGCGAAATGCAAATATGGCCAACTTTAGGGAATAAAAAATAAATATCAATCAAACGATGTCCAAAAATTACGAAACTTGGTCAATATGTTAATGATAATGAAATGAGTCACTATAATATTTCTGGAATTTTTGGATGTAAGATAAATGTTTTATGAATTTCTGAATGCAACAAATGAATTTTAATAATTAATTATAATAAATATTAAAATATTTATTTTCAATGGATAAAATTATCCAAGTCACTCGGTTATTGATCTCAGAAAAATCCTAAACCTTAAAAATATCGGTTTTAATACCTACTAATATTAAAGATTAAAATATACAACATGGTTTTTATTGGGCAAACCATGTAAATGCAATTCTTTTTTAGCATATATTTAACACAATTAATCCTCGAATCCATGAATTTTTTGGAAATTTTCAGAGCTATGGTTGATTACTTATGAATTATGAGGCACAAGATGGGAAAAATACGTAATTTTGTACGACAATATTAATAATTAACCACAATCTAGAAAAATCTCACAAACACGTCATAATGTAGAGAATTAGTTGAGAAACACAATGCTATTTTGAATAATAAAATATGCAATAGTGTAGCTCAAATTATAGAGGAAAGTCAGGGGTTTAACTACAAATAATAAAAAAATGCAGAACAGGGCCTCAGGAAGAATTACCCAGACTAGGAGGTCCTTTTGTGCAAAATTCCCAGGTGGTCACGTACGTAGCACGTGACCCTTGAGTGGGAGGAACGGCTTAAAATAAGTTGAAATGCCTGGGGGTTCTCTAGCAATTGTTCCCCGCATGCGTGCAGAGCACGTGAGGGGGTCTTGAGATCTAGCGGATGAGTGAGGAATTCCTTGCAGAAGTTCCCCCAACTCACATGCCAAGCATGTGGGCAGGGGCCTCGGAACCTGTGCCAGGTGGTGCTTTGGCAGAGGGGTGCGGTCGTCAGAGCTCGAGCCTTAGAAAACTCTCAAGGTCTCTTCGCTTGGTATCACTATAGCTTTTCTGGTGACTCTGAGTAGTCATTAGTCTTTTTCGAGGAAGCTCTACAACATCCCGTGTCTCCTAGAGTCTATCTGAATCATAAAGGTTCTTTATCCCGACCTCTTGTCAACACAGAGGAGTAGTACAACTACGTCCATATAGTGCTTCAAACGGTGCCATACCAATACTTGCATGGTAATTATTGTTGTAGGTGAATTCTGCAAGAGTAAAATGTTTAACCCATGATCCTTTACATTCTAAGGCACATGCTCGTAGCATATCCTCTAAGTCTGAATCATACGTTCTGATTGACCATCTATTTGCGGATGATATGCTATGCTCAAGCATAACTGTGTGCCTAAGGCTTTCATGAAGTTCCCCTAGTAGTGTGAGGTGAATCGTGAATTTCGATCGGAAACTACCTTTTTGGGATACCATGGAGACGGATCACATGTATAATATATAACTCAGTAAGCTGATCTGGAGTGGAAGATAAGCTTATTGGAATAAAGTGTGCTACCTTGGTAAGAGATATATTATGACCCATATATTATCTTTATCACTGGTCGTCTGAGGTAAGCCAGTAACGAAGTCTGTGGAAATGCTTTCCCATTTCCATTCAGGGATAGGGAGAAGTTGCAACAATCCTAGTGGCTTTTGATGTGAAGCCTTTACCTATTGACAAGTGAAACATGAATTGATAAACTCAACAATATCTTTCTTCATTTCCGACCACCAAAAGTATGAACGAAGACCCTTATACATCTTCGTAATTCTTGTATTAATAGATAATCTAGAACAATGTGCTTTATGTAATATGTCTTTCCTCAGTTTGGATGTGTTTGGTACACAATCTCTATTATAGTTATATAGTAACCCATCTTGTATCTGGAATTGCTCTATCTCATTTTTCTCAAGTTGTTGTCTCTAGTCTTTAAGGACTGGACCATCCTCGTGTCCTTTCTTTATTCTATTCCAGATCCCTGATTTGTATCAATGAGGATAGTTATATTATCAGCACATCTATCAAATGGTTTCCATTCACTCAATGTTGATAGTAAACCCCAAAAGTGAATAGCACTCACCAACCCGGGTGAATAAGTTCTTCTGCTACGGGCATATGCTACGAAGTTCCCCTTACCGAGGTGGTAGGCGATGGTGCAATCATAGTCCTTCAACATCTCTAACCACCGTCTATGTCTCATATTGAGCTCCTTTTGATCAAATAGATATTTCAAGCTTTTATGATCAGTGAATATTTCAAAAGTAATACCATAGAGGTAGTGTCTCCATATCTTTAAAGTGAAGAATACGACAGCTAATTCAAGGTCATGTGTCGGGTAGTTCCTCTTATGTGTCCTGAGTTGTCGTGGTGCTTAAGCAACTACCTTACCATGTTGCATGAGAACTTCCCCAAGTCCTTCTCTAGATGCATCAGTGTATACTGTAAACCCTTCAGTCCCAGAGGGTGGAGTAAGGATAGGTGCAGATGTTAGGCATTCTTTCAGTGTCTGAAAACTAGCTTCGCATGCATCAGACCAGATGAATGGGACTTCCTTCTGAGTCATCCTAGTCATTGGCAATGTTATTCGTGAAAAGTCCTTCACAAATTTTCTATAATACCTAGCAAGACCCAGAAAAGATCGTATTTCTGTGACAGTCTTTGGGCATTCCCAACTCATCACCGCACTAACCTTTGTTGGATCAACTGATATACCTTCCCCAGAAATAACATGGCCATTGAAGGATACTTCAGATAGCCAGAAGTCACATTTGTTATATTTAGCGTACAGTTAGTTCTTCCTTAGTGTTTCAAGTGTCTGCTGGAGATGGTGTTAATGTTGGTACTTATCCTTGGAGTAAATAAGCACGTCATCAATAAATACTACTACAAAGTGATCTAGGAACTCTCTGAATACTCTATTCGTGAGATCCATAAAAGATGTTGGGCATTTGTTAGTTCGAAAGGCATAACTAAAGATTCATAATGTCAATATCTAGTTCGAAAGGCTGTCTTGGGGATATCTGTATCTTTAATCTTCAACTGATGGTATACATATTTTAAGTCAATCTTAGAATACACAGTTGAACCCTGCAACTAGTAAAAGAGATCATCTATTCTTGGTATAGGATACTTGTTCTTTATTGTCATCTTGTTTAGTTGTCTATAGTCAATGCACAATCGCATGACCCATCCTTCTTCCTTATAAACAAAACAGGTGCACCCCATGGTAAAGTACTAGGACAAATGAAGCTCTTGTCTAACAGTTCTTGTAATTGTACATTTAACTCTCGTAACTCAACTAGTGCCATCCTATATCAAGGGATAGAGATAGGATGAGTATCAGTTGTGAGAGAAATTTCAAATTTAGTCTCTAGCGTAGGTGGTAATCTGGGTAGTTCTTCTGGAAATACATCAGGAAACTCACACACTATAGGTACATCTTCTATCATTCTATTTGACCCTAATGTAGTGGTTACATAGGCTAAATAACCTTGACATCCTTGCTCTAACAATTGTTGTGACTTCAGAGTAGAGATCTATTCGACATATCATTGGATGTCTTTCCAATGAACTGGAACTCTATCGAGTTAGGAAGGTGAAAAGTTACTGTCTTCTGAAAACGGTCAAGGCATGCATGATGCCTTTCTAGGCAGTGATAAATCCCAGATTTATCACCTTAATTGATTATATTTAACTCGCTTGCTTAAGTTATTCACAAAGATTCAATAACAACTAACACTATTTGCTAATTTATGTGTTGTATATAATTAATACTAATTATCATATATTATTATGGTGTAATATTTTAAGTATTTATTTCCTATGAAAAATAAAATAAAAATTAGAATAAAATTGTGCACAAATAAATAACATAAAATAAATAAAAATCCAAAAAATAAGCAAAAGAAAAATCAAAGAAATTTGTTTTATATGATTTTTTATTAGTATTTAATTTCTATATATATATATATAAACGACCTCTGATCTCTTTGACTTCCACATGAAAGTTGTAGATCTCATCGAGATCTACAACCTTCATGTTTACCATTTTTCCCAATTCCTCCTCTCACTATTTCTTTTTGATTTTACTATAATTTATTTGTTTTCTTCAATTCTGATTGGGCCATGTGGCACCTCCATAGCCGGCCACGTGGACGGTTCCTGTTCTGCCAGCTGTCCTAACTTCTGACCATTAAATGCCATAGATTATTTCAATCTGGGCGGTACTTCATGCCTCATTGTGAGCCTCACGATCGACTTTGATATATTCGATCAGAGTCATTCATCATCGCCTCAACCCCAACTGCCAGATCTGAAGATCAGATGGTTGGGGTTTCATCTTCAACCTCCAACCAATTATGACCTTCACCAACCAACCTTTCTACAACCTATTTTTGAAACCTACTCTGACCAACTGCAACCATCGAACCCTTCTGCTAACTTCTCTAACCCACACGGACACCCTAACTCCCTTCTAACCTAATAGCTATCGCATTGGCAGCGGTTGAAACTTCGGTCGAAACCACCTCCAACCTCTTCCATCATCTTCAAATACCCCACCACCGCTTCAAGCAGTGGCTATCCTCCACTCTGAGTGACTACTCCGAGCCTTCCTGAACCTCTATGATAGAGAGATTTGGAGAGAAAGAGCGACGACGAGCTTAGTTCATCGATGAGATCCACGAGCCATATCTCGTGTTGCATACCTTAATCAAAGGTTTCCATGAGATTTAAACATCGGCCTTGTTTGTGAAGCGAAGACTGAGGTCTTAAACCTCATTCATGCTTAAGATTCAATCCTCAAAACATTCATTCATCTCCAGGTTAGTATTAATCCTCTTTCTCTTTGTAGTTTCTCGGATTTATTCCATAGATGCTACTCAACCATTTTCTCATCTGAACGATCATCTACACTCGCTATTGATCACTCGTCCACGCGTATATCTCCAGTACATCTCCTTGTTTCTTCATATGTGTGTCCACCTCTATCCTTTCCAGGCTTTTCCTTAGCCTGGAAACCAACTAGGGATCCTTTCCTTCACAACGTTTGATCCCTTCATTCCATCTCATATCCACTTCGCGTTGCTCGCATGGATCTTGTCTATGGTTTGGACTGACATTGCAGGACGATAAAACTTCAATTATCGGAGATTGAGTCCCAGCTCTGGTCTCCATATTCCTCTTCAGCAAAATTTCCTCAATAGAGCACTTGGTGGTGTCTCCCATCTTTGTCAGCCCTCGATCGTCTTTGTGGAACCATAAGGAGGGAGATACGATCTTCAGAGTTGTGCCTCCATGCATGGAGGAGTCGAAGAACATTTGAGGAGCAGATACCATCGATCTCCCCAAAATGGGCAAGATCCAACGGTCCAGGTTGATCCACGTCACCAACCTGAGGTAGCGCTTCAACCCTCAGGCTTGTGTGTCGAGTCTATATCCGAGCCTCACGTGGAGCACTAGAGGCAGCCACGTGGATCGAGTCTCCATCACCGAGCCTAGCCAGGTTACGTGTTTGGCGCACGTGACTGGGTAAATTGCAGCATCGATCCCCTACTTTTCCATAATTACAGATAAGCCCTTCCTCCTTTGTGTAATTTACATTTCAGCCCCTATGAGTTATTTTATTTACGTATCAGTCCCTATTTATCATGTTTTGTAATAAAACATGGAAGTTGTTCTTACACGTATGCCCCTAGATTCATTGTTGAATATCCTTTTTTCCTTAAATCCAATTGATGTCATCTTGGTTTAAATCTTACTTGATATTCTATCTTTTGATGAATTTTGTGGTTAATTTTGGTTTAAAAGCCATGCATTAATTGTTCTTTATTTCAAGTGCTTGTTTAAATCATGAAACATTATTGAAAATGCGTTGTGAGTGAATAATTAAATCTCTGAGTTACCTTGATTTTTAAAAATCTATTGTTAGTTAAATCTAAACAATATTGTTAGGTCATCAAATGATTTAATTGCTAGATATCATATAGAAAGAGTTTGAGACTGATATCACACTTTGCCTAATCAATCCTTTAATTAATAAGCAGTCAATTCAGGATATTTTCGTGACTAATCCAAGTTGTTTGTCTTGTACTTTTATGTGTGATTGTTCTATTCATATTGATTGTACGTCATTGTTTGCATCTCATTTAATGACATAAAAATGTATTAAAAAAATATATCTTGTTGTGTTTTGTCATTACCTCAATATAATTAATCCAAGAATTACTATTTAAAATATTTGAGATCTAAATTTAATCAATAAAATGCCAGCGTCCTTGTGTTTGACTCTGGACTTCCCACGTTAAAAATTAAAGTCGACAACATAGCCATTGAGAATTTTCTCGGTTTTGTATGAAAAGTTAAGTGCCCGTGCTACAACAGATCGATTCTAATACATACATTAAGTGATTCATCTGCCAGTCAATCACTGAGATGAGATCAAAGTCATCCATTTGAATTAGTAGTACTGAAACAGGTAACTGATGTCCTGTTATCAGTACTACAAAATTATCCAGGATTTCTCAGATTATAAATATCTGTCCTCCTGGTCCCTTGATCAAATAGGATTGTTGTATTTCTATTGGTATCTTACCCAAAGTGGGTACTAACTGTCGAGCAATAAATGAGTGTGAAGCACCAGAATCAAACAAGGCATGTACTGAAAATCCACGAATAGTAATGGTACCTTGTACAACCGCGCCTAAATTGTAGGCTTGTTCTTCAGTGATTGCATTGAGCTAGCCATTAGGAATAGGCAAGCTAGAACACGCAATGCTTTGTAGTGGTTGCTGCGTAGGAGACAATCCTTGTGAGCCCTGACCTCTGTCTTGTCTTCCTTTATGTGTTGATCCATTGCTCGGGATGGAAGTTACATTATTAATTGGGGTTGGTTTAAATCCCAAACCTCTCAACTTTGGACAATCTTTCTTGATGTGGCCTTCCTGATGATAGTAATAACACACACGTGTTCCTGTCTGAGCTGAAGACCCAACCACAGAGGTACTAGCTCATGCTGCTGAGTCACGAGGATATAGTAGAGGTCTAGAGAAACCCCTTCTTCCTGATAATTCCTGGCCCAAAGTGATGGTCTTTATGGTTATAACTCGTCTTATGTTTGGATGGTCCACCAGTATAGTGGAAGATTCTTCTTTGGCGGTTTTCATCCCTTTCCATCTCAATACGAGAGGCGATGTCCATGGCTTCATCAATAGTAGTGGTTATAAAACCTTCTAGCTTCTCTCTAAGATCTCCATGAATCCCTCTAACAAATTTGGTAAGACATTCTTGTGGTGAAGCATCTAGAGTTGGGGAGTAATGTAGCAGCTCCGTAAAGTGAATATGACAATCTCGTACATTCTTGGAACCCTAGGTCAGAGAAGCCAACTCCGTGCTCTTCGGTTCTACCTAATGGGAGGGATAGAAGTGAACTCAGAACCTCTCTTCAAAGACATCCCATGGAACAGGATCTACTAATTTGTTGTTGGCTCTCTACCATCATCTTGCATAGCTTGCTAGGGAGTAATCAGCGAAGTGCACCCAAGTATCTACTGGTGCATATATTATCCTCAACATCCTACTAACATCATTAAGCCATAATTTAGCTTTGGCAGGAGTCTCTATGCCTTTGAATCGAGGAATCTTTCCCTTTCTGTAATTGTCAAGTATTTTTTGATGTCTAAGAGGGGCCTTCTCCATTTCTCCTTCCGCTGGAGTAGGAGCTGACTAGTGGAAGGATGATAACTTGATTCCTCCTCAGAAAGGTGGACAGAACCCTCAACTCTAGCATCCATAGGTCTGGATGCCTCGGGTCTCTTAGCTTGTGCATTGAGCCTCTCCTCTAATGCATGCCGCTTTTACCCCATCTCTTGGAGCATTGCCATCATAGCCGCTAATTGCCTAGACATGTTGTGGTTTTCCATGATCCTGGGATGAATTAAGCCAAAGTTTAGGTCATATACATTTTAACATGATGTACATAAGGGACAATGACTTGTGAATGGTATTGCAGACACTTATTAAGATCAAAGGATCTTAAGACACCTTAATTTCTGAATACCTCTCATAGTTGTTAATTAATGACTAAATTAATGGAGTAACCGAGCTATGATACCAAACTATCACGACCCCAATTCTAGGTCATCGGATCCTCCCCATATCTAGATATGGTTACTCAGCAATAGTTTATTCAACAATCACAACAACATTCAAAAACAGACTGCAATTAAAAATACTTAGAGAGAAGTATTTAATTCCTTTCCATTCACAAAATAAAGCTTACATGATAAATTGTCCTACTATAACCATTTATGTGTACATCAGCTGGAAGGAAATACAAAAAAAGATTACCAACTACCTTATAGAATAAACCTACTGTGGCCGGGTGGATGGCTATTACGTTAGTTGGTCGGACTACTAAAGTCATTGCGATGGCTCACCTACACCTATTGGGTTTTCCATAAATCATAGGACAACAATTAGCGGATGCTATGTAACGAAGAAGAGAAAATCAAACAAATGGTGTAATTTTGCAAAACTTGCTATCCAAAAAGTTTCATTCCTTCTCATTAGTTTAAGTCCCATTCCTTTCAATTCTATATAAGGAATTAGTCCAGGGAATTATCTCACCACTATATGGACTCCGAAGCTGTGGACACTTCGGGATTGGAGATTGCGTTGATCTGATGAGCTTATGTCACTGTACGTCGCCTAAATCAATCCCCTAATACTACCCTGACAATTTCCTTTCCTTTTATTATTCAGGGTCTCAAACCCTCTGCTTGACAAACAAAGGAGCACACAGTCCTCAAGGACCCGGTTGCTTAAAACCTCAGGCTAACTTTAATCAAGTATACTAGCGACTTTAAATACATGTTATCGTGACTCAGCCTCTATCCAACCACCCGTGCCTCCACATGGCATAACCACATCTTCAGTCAGCCAATTTGCCTAATGCCATCTGATACCACACGTTGCAAATAATTTATTTCATGTGCTTTACATATCCAGGCAACCGTGTACCATCGAGGATTGGCCTGCCAATACAGATGTTCTTTTGACAAACCTAATGATTGCATGCCTGACCTATAGTATCTACTCCAAGCCATTCTTAATGTAATACGTGATCTTTTTCATGATCCAATTCAATACACATCAATTCTCATGATGTAGTTCTTCCGTTAAGCCAACGATATTCATATTCATCAACATTGAGTATAACCTCACGTATATATCAATTCATATTTATGTATACTAATATTTATGTATATTTTAACTCCCAAACCCTAATTTCCAAGCCACTGCATCTATTCGATATTTAGACATTATTTTAGTGGGAATTACAAAGCAACTTTCTGTATTTTCTTAAAAATAGCTAAATTGGGATTCTTCATAGCGAAGAACATAAAATCAGAATTTCAATGATATCATATGAAAATCTAACAGAAAAAAGAAGGATTTCGTTACCTAATCAAATTCTCTCTTGCATATGCAGTGCTTTATAAAGATTCATTTTCAGAAAGGATGATTTATGGCTCCTAAAATGATGAATTTCATTTTCGTATCAAGAACACTAAGAACATTCCAAGAATGCGAAGAACGAAGAAAGAAAGCGAAGAACACACGAAGAACGCGAAGAACGTGAAGAACGGAATTTCTTTCAAAATTTCTGCAGATCCCCCCTGATACGGGGTGATATTTCTAGGAAAATTTTGGCAGAGTTTCCCCTTCTAGGAAAATTTTGATAGAGTTTTCCCTTATATCATGATATATTTGAAGAGGAAAATGGAAAGAGATTCCTCTATAAAATCACCAAGAAGAAAATAACAACGAAACTGAAAGAATTTAATCAAACTGCTAGCATTGGAGAATCAGTAGACACCACGCATCTTAGGTGAATGAAGGTGTGATGAATCACAAGATTCATTGACGTGCATAGCTGCCCGCACCAAAGTAGGGTCTTACACATATTTCTCCTTAACACAATTATAAAGGTGAAATAGAAAGAATATAATAGAACTATAAGCAATGGAGCATCGGTAGACACCACACATCTTAGGTGACTGAAGGTGTGACAAATCACATGGTTCACTAACGTGCATAGCCGCCTGCATCTAAGTAGGGTATTACACAGATTTCTCCTCAAACCACAACAAAAAACAAATCAGAAAGGAAGATGAATCGAAAACTAAGATGGAAAAGAAGATGAATCGAAAACCTACCTCAAGTTAGAGCTTACTCATGAAGCCAACTAGGAGAGGATCATACCTTCCTCCTCCTCGTCCTCCCGACAGCGCTTCGCTAGCTCTCCTTCCCCGCCTCCCACTCCTCCTCTCAACCTCTTGACCCTAGCCCTTGGGGTAGTAGTGGTAATGGAAATCGTAGAGAATGAATGGGTAGGGGGGCTATTTATAGGCTTCCCAAAACTGCTAACCAGGGTTAGTAAACCATGGTGTAACCCTTAATCGTGGTTAGCATCCCATGGCTTTGGCCCATGATTTTGGACAAAACTTATCCAAAACTTAAGGCTTAAATTAGAACTTTTCAGAGGATTCTAGATTCACTAATGATGCTTAATTAGCGCTAATCGTGATTAACTTCCACAGCTCATGCTTAACTTTTGCTAACCATTTATTAGTGTTCGCTAATGGCAATTAACGGGCTCAATATGTCATTATTTTCTTAATCATGTTTAACTAGTCTTAATGACGATCATTACGGGTTAATGACATCTTAAGACTCTTTACTTATCTTACTTCTAAAAATCATAACAATTCCAAATGAAGTCGGATTCATACAAAATAAATTCCGAGAGTTATTTGTAGAGCCAAATCAATGTGTTTGGTTTCCTCTTAACAAGCCGGATCTTATGATATAGGATCCAAGAGAAGGCAAGTACAAGGCTTTACATTACTTAAAAACCATGCTCATTGAAGCTATTTGGGAATCTGCAAATGTTAGATAATAGTCGAATCATAGTGGAGTACTTTGGGACTGAAATTAGCGAATGGAGGGCTTTTGAAGACGGTCAGAGATGAAGCCCTAGATGGGTTAACCTCCTTTATAAAGGGGTTAATAGGATCGAGGCGAAGGAAGGTTTGGAGAAGAGGAGGTGGAGCCTTGAAGGGATGGCAAGGATCATGGGTGTTCAATGAAGAAGTAGGAGTGATCAGATGAATGAGATGGGGTGTGTGTGTACTTACAAAAATAGAAGAAATACAAGGGGGAGAACATTGAGACTCAGTTGGAGATTAAGAAGAGGAAATCATAGGTGATCGGAGAGCATGGGAATGAAGCTTAATGCTTCAGATCATCGCTCGACACTTCTGTAAGGAGTGGAGCTCGAGCATCACTCAAATGCGAGTTGTGACTCGGTCGAGATGGTCATGGATCTCGACAAAGATTGGCCTATGTCGTTGCTTCAATTCACTATATTTCTTTGTCATAGGAAGGAGGAAAAAGCTAGGAGGAACACTCGCATGAAGGCGGATACGAGAGAATGGATGCATAGAGAAGAGTTTTTTTCATAAGTCAAGCAGTTGAACTGGGTAGTTTCAACCGTGTGTAGAGAGCTCATGCGAGATGGAGGTCGGAGATAGAAGTTATGATGTGGATAAGGGATGTGAAGGCTCTCGATAGGCATAGGAAGAGGGAGGAATGAACACGTGAAGTGGCAGGAAGAAATCAGAGAAGTTGGGCTGATGAACAGTCGTAACCTTTAGAGGAGTAACGGCAAGAAGTTGACGAAGAGCTGTGATCGAAGGATCATGCAATCCAATGGTCCAAGGATGGGCATGAGTGGAAGGATCTGGTCCCATTTGAAGCAGAAATGGGGCTTCCAAGACCGTATGATCAAGAGATCAGACAGCCTAGGAGGAGGCGGTGGTGATTGAAGAGTCAGCACGTGGCTAAAGAGAGTGAGCCATGTGGCTCAATCAGAAATTAACGAAATGTACAAAATAAAAAATTAGAAATAAAATAATAAATGAAGTCAAAATAAAAAGTGTTCAACATTAAAATTATGTAATTATTTAAGATCTACAACTTTCAAGTAGAGCTCAAAATCAAAATGCATCATTTATACATACTTAATATTTTATAACTATTTTTGAAGAATAAAAATACTTCTTTTATTTATTTTATTATTTTTCAGTATTTTTAATAATAAATAATATACAATATATTATAAATAATATACTATATTTTATTAGATTTTTAATAACGAGAAACACAAAAAATAGAAGGAACTTCAAACGCATATATTAGGTACTTTATTTCTATACAATAATTAGCTTTAATTATTTATAACATATTAAAAGTTAATTTCAGTTAATTAATAAGTTAATGGATTAGTTTAAAATAGATGGTTGATTAATAAAAATAATGTTGATGACTCCGAGATTCATCAACCATTGAAATTACATTGTGGCAATAATTTCGCAGTCCTTTATTCCAACAGTAATAGAATCTCAATGAGGTCATAACATATTGACATAATGTTTTTGGTTCTGACAGATATAGTATAAAGTGAACATATTTCCATAGATCATACTGGGAACGGTGACATCCAATATTTTTAATAAGGATATAACTTGCATGGGTGTAAAATAAAATAAAGTTATGCACTTTTATTGAGAATTTTTATTGGTTTTCCATGTTCCTTCAAGATCTAGAACATTTAAAGTTTATTAACCTTTGTACAGAATGAAGTATTAGATGGTGTTTCCACATTCTCTCTTTAAAGGATCTCCATTTAATCTAAGTTGGACCAATGCAGTTTTGGACAGTGATTCATATTCCATTTATTCGGCTTTTGATCTATTCCATTTAGTTATATTGGTGATTGTTGATAATTTAATCTCCCACTTTATGTAACGAATACCTCCTCCTTGATACCATATATCGTAACTAGTAGACGAGATTGTTAGGTTGTTTTTTTGGCAAATGGCAGTAATGTATTGAGCTCATAAAGAAGGAAATTATGTGATTAATTATTATTAATTGTTGGGATTTTGAGAATCAGTCTAATTGGTTCATTTATATAATTAATGCCAGCATTCATGATATTCCTCTTGATGATGGTCAAAAGTGGAAGTAGAACAGACAATCGTTTAAATGTTTAACAAGAATAGAATAAGGTCCCCAAATGAAGTAGATGATTTTCCTTTTCTTGCACTCCATCGGTATCCTTGAGATTGAAGGCTTGAGGCTACAACTTAAATCTCCACCCGAGCTTGATTTCTTTGCAGTAGCTTCAGTTATTTCTAGTCTTTAAATTCGGATTAATATTTTATCTTATTACAATATATTGTTTAGGAATATCTTCAGTCTATGTGCATAAAGATAGATTCTGTCGAGTAGAGGAGTAATGAATGAAGGGCTAGCGAGTACGGTCAGCTTGATATATAGAGGGGAACGATGCCCTTGACATTGACATTGACAAGGGTTGTAACAGGCTATGAAAACAAAGAGAGAGTAACCGGAAATTCCTACTGCACAAGATGGCAGCAATCACAAGCTATGGTTAGGGCTTTCTAAAAAAATAAGTTCGGTATTTGGTCGAACTCGATTCATTAAAATTGCAATTAAAGTTCAGTTTGAAAATCAACAGATCGAACCTGAACACAAATTTAGACTCATTTATGTATATACGTGTGCATGAATTTACATATGTATGTATAAATATGTCCATGCATGTAAGTATATAATCTATTAAGATTTATTTACTATTTATCAACTACTATACATATAAATATGTCCATGCATGTAAGTATATAGTCTATTAAGATTTATTTACTATTTATCAACTACTAAATATAAACCTCCTGACATCTATTTCTTTTGAGTCTAAATGAACCAAATAATCTGTAAACATTTTACTTGATGCTTGATTAAAGTGAAAAAAGAGTATATAGCATACATTGTTGGATGTTAGTTATAAAACAAGCTTAAATTGATGAAAAGTATAAAAGGGAGTATCGCTCAGTGTGAATTTTAAATCAAACCTTCAATGAATCGAATTGAACTTTAACGAATTAAGAACTAGTCGAACACATCCAAAAACCATTTTCATTTTATCGAATCAAACCTGAATCCTTAAATATTCTTAACGAACCAAATCGAGTTCGACTAGGTTTTCGACTAGGTTTGCTCAGGTATAATTCGATTACACTCTTTGTTTTGGTGCAGTAGAGGAGGAACCAAGGAACTAGTGCTACAACAGCGAGTTATAGTAACAAAAGGTTGGTGACCGAAGCAAAAAAAAGAGAGACTACCTCAAGCTGCACAACTCTTAAAAGAGGTTACTCGTACATCAAAATTAATCTGCATAATTTAATACATGTATTATTTGAGGTTAAATTTTTAAAATGAATCTTATTGGGTGCAAAATTATCTTTTGTTAGTAAGTTCACAATAAATATTACATTTGCTTTTATATAATTAACAACAAACCAATAGCAATTCTTATCCATTGATTTTTCTTATAATCGTTGCTGAATTAGCAATGATTGGTATAATTTTATTGAAAAATGTCAAGAATGATCATCATTATACAAAACTTTAATCTTGTAACAAATGTAATTATAATTACAAAATTAATACTGAAAGATATGACGATGAATATTTAAATTATTTGTTATCATAATCAAACTTTTGTTATAATGTGAGGAAGTTGAAAGTGAATGTGGTTGTAGTTACAATCTCAAAATGTTCAAAAAATAGTTATATTTTAGGGTTTTTATCATTTGTGCCGAGATATCGCAATTTCAGTTATGCCCCTATCTTTTTGGTAATATCAGTTGTGTCCCTCACTTCTTCTCATTCTATCACTTGTGCCCCTCGAGTTAGTTTCCGTCCATCCATAATACAAACGGATGTTAACTTCAAAGGCACAAGTGGAATTAATTGAAAAAAATAGACTGAAATGTCCAACTCTTCTTCTTCCTCCCCCATCCTCTTCCTCCCACTTCTCTTTCTTCTCCCAGCCACTTGCTCCCCCAGCGGCTCCTCCCGACCGCCCTCAGCCCATCCCCCCGCCCCGAGCTCCTCCCCGGCCCTCGCACCTTCGCCCCGGCTCCTCCATGGTTGCCACTGCCATCCTTCCCCCTAGTTGCACCCATAGCAGTCGGCCGCCACCCTCCCCGCCGCTTCCATCACTACCGCCAGCACGCCACGCTGCAGTCGCGCACCTCCCCAGGCCCCCGTCCCATCCCACACCTCCTCGCGCCGCCCCCGCTCCAGCTCGCACCTCCTCCCGCAGCACCTCCCGCGCCGCCCCCACCCCAACCCGCACCTCCTCTCGCAGCACCTCCCTCGTCGCCCCCGCCCCAGCTCGCACCTCCTCCCGCAGCACCTCCCCCTGCCCCCGCCGCCCCCGCCCTAGCCCCGCACCTCCTCCCCAGCTCGCACCTCCTCCTGCTGCACCTCCCCCGGCACCCGCCGCCCCTGCCCCAGCCCGCACCTCCTCCCGTTGCACCTCCCCCTGCCCCCGTCGCCCCTGCCCCAGCCCCACACCTCCTCCCCAGCTCGCACCTCCTCCCCAGCCCGCACCTCCTCCCAGCCTCGCACCTCCGCCCCAACCCGCCCCCTCCTACCTTACACGGTCCCCTCCATCCTCAAGCTCCGCCCCACATCCCCGGCCCAACCTCTCCAACCCCATGCTCTTTCCCCTCCTCCCCAGATCGACCTCTGATTTTATTCTGACCATAATACCCTTCTTAAGCATACCATGCTTTGAATAAACCATGGTTATTTTAATTTTTGACGGTCAATCTGACGGAAGGGCACAAGTGATAACGGAAAAAGAAGTGAGGGGCACAACTGATATTACCAAAAGATAGGGGCATAACTGAAATTGCGATATCTCAGAGGAGCACAAATGATAAAAATCCTAAATTTTAAATAACTTTAGATATCAAGTTTCTAAATATTTTTATATGCAAAAATATCATAAAGTTCCTATTTTTTCATATCCAGTGATGTAGGAACTTGGAAACATAAAATTACAGAGATTTAACAAGCCCCTAATCTAACTTGGGCGAAACAATAATAATTTCAAAATTTTTGACGTCGAAGAAATCGTTGACAATCATTTTAATGGTTTATGTCAATAATTTAAAATCTATGTAACTTTCTACTATATAACAAAAGCACATAGCACATCTAAGATATACGGTATATAGTGTAACTTACAAAGTGACGGATGTTAGCTCTTAACAAGTACACTGATCAACCGTTAGCATTTTCTTATAAATAATGAAAATCAAGTCACTAACCTGCTCAACATCAAACTTCAATCTCAAATGAACGATGTTTACTTCTAAATTTTTGACTAACCTAAAGAAGCCGTTCGTATAATAAATCAAAAAAAGAAATTAGGGAGCAATAGTAATTTAAATATCTAAGATTTTGTGCAACTATATAAAATTGTGTATTCCCATGTATTTTTTCAATTAAAATAAAAATCAAGTAGGTTGATCTCGATGCATAATAAAAAAATAAAGATCTAAATGATCGTAATAAACAAAATTAGCAGTATTGCTATGAAAGATTGAATATATTATATCTCATAAATACCATATGTACGAGTACATGGGAGAAATGAACAATGCATTGTAAATAATCAATGGCATGCTAGTCGCATGCCGATGACATGCCCCCAGCAGGAGCAATATGCCAGCAGCACAGAAGACATGCTGACGACCTGTCGACGGTATGCCAGCAACATCCTCAAACAAATGACATTCCACTTGTATTAATACGGGACATGCAAGGGGAGTGGCAAGAGATGGGGGCATGCTGCCGGTATGCCGCGATGCCTGAAGTTATGGTTGCAATGCCCTCGGAGCCGACCCAGCCAAGTATCCACACTGCAAATTGACATGGTTATTATTGACTTAACCAAGATCTATTGTCATCTAACAAACATATGGCTATGCATACATGCTCTATGATACAAAACAAAGTGCATACCCACTGATACAACCATACATATTAGGCAACCAAACATACTTATGTCACAGAAATGAAAGTATTCAAAGGAAACTGGTAGTAAATCAAAGATGATGTCTTACGAGTCATGTTCTTCTAGAGTTACAAATGTGAACATACAACTGAATCAGTATTAATCTACATATACACGACCCAATATGCGATGAACATGTCCATACGATAGGATTATCAAGATAGGGGTAGAAACCAATAAATAGAAGAAGATTAACTGAGAGGTCCGAGACCAAAGGGTTGCACTTCATACATTGAACATCGTAATTGAAGTGTGAAGGTGTCAGATAACTCGGGCTAAGCCGCGATTAAAAATCCCCAACCTCACCAGCAAAACAAAGGAACAAGTCCCCACCAGACAGCAATCAGAGGCTAGAAGAGTGTGCTTCCATCCTACCACCCGACAATTTCGACGCATCGCCGATAGTGCTTTGGAGTGACCCACTTGCATCTCCATGGCGTTCCTCCGGTTGAGAAAGGTTCATTAGTAGAGAACAAAGAACCGCACCTTCCAAATATTTTAGTGACCTTTAAACCATTTATATTTGATTACATAACATGGACAGTATATCGCCATCCACGTACAAATTACGAATCAATTTCCACATGTGCATACAAGTTACTTATGCATACATTCAGCTAAACAAAATATCAATCATTTCCTTCTCAAAAAATCAATAAATTAACATTTAGTCATTTTTGAACTTGTCAACTCACCTCACCCAACTACATTTTTATTAGCCGACGCATCCCAAGTACAGTTACTTCACAAACTAGATTCTTCAAATGAAAAAGGGATAAAGTAACTAACCTCTAAATAAACTATTCAATAAAGAACACTGGTGTAAAATTAGCTTACCCGTGTGGTTCACTATATACAAAACAAGGGTACAATGGAGTACCTAGTTGTGAATTCTAGCAATCATGGAAGATCACCTTCAACTTGCCGCTGCTGCAGCCATGAAAATGCTGTTTGTTGCATGGCGGTGTTCAGATTATGGGAGCAGATTTTAGACTTCCATCAGTTGGACTGCTAAATGAAGAGTTCTTGATAAGACCACATAATAAACCTTGCAAATAGATCAGTTTCCAGGAACTCAATATGAGCTGCTCGACCAATGATGGTGTTCAAGCTTCTCCCCTGGGAGGACATGTCAAAGTTAACATCACATCGCATGATAGTACGTCGTTCAGAAGATGGTGAACGAATCTGATCAAGGCAATTGTTCAGCATCTCCATGAAGACCTGAGCCTTCTTCGAGTTGTCTGAAGAAGAAGCCTGGCATAGTTCGATTCTTGCTGAATGATAGGGTACGTATCCATCCTGAGGGGACAATGAAGAGTATTCAGTGACTTATCAAGATATAGGGCAGGAAGGGAACTAAAGAAGTAAATGGAAACACATCAGGATGAAACAGTTACTCAGCGTCAGAAAAAAAGGCGGATATAAAGGACCACATGAGGGTATGAAGGAACACGTGGGTATAAAAAATACCAAAAGGACTACTAAGTTGAGACCAAGGAAGCCAACACAAGGACTCATGAGTCATGAAACCAAAAGAACTACTAAGTTGTTGCAAACTATACAAGGGAGTACAACTTTGTGACTGAGATCTCTTCTTTCAAGCAATCAGCAATATTTTTTAGGATTTTAGAAGACAAAAAGAACTAAAAGTCAAACCATATGTGGGGCATCTTTCGTCCTGAAGCAATCTTGCAAGACAAAAGTACTGCAAGTAACTTTAAATTGCTCCTCGGCTTTTAAAATAGCGCAGAACGAGCTAATGCTATATGCATATTTAGGATTATGGATGGACTGCACCTTCATCCATTTTCCTAATGCCTTTTAAGTGTCATTGAAGCTGAACTATTTCAAGACATTGAAAGAAAAATTGTGTGGTACCGCAGTGTGCCTACCACCCAAAGACCAGGGTTCAAATCCCTCCTTATGGGGGTTGCGTTGGGTAGTTGACAACCAGCGTGAAAAAATAGTCAAATCCTTCTATGGATTTGAGCAAGAATTCATGCAGCCGACCATACTTATAATGGGAAAAGGCTTTGCCAAAAATTGAAAGAAAATTTGCATGTTTATAGAAGTGGTACAGTTCTCAAACATGATCAGACTAAAATATTACAAGCAAGATACCAGATGGTATAAATAGCGGAAAATTGTCAAAGCAGGGATGTGATACCTGTGGGGAAGATAACAGGATAATATTACTGAAGTTTTCCAGTGTCTTTTGCTGCAAAATGAGAAAACAAGTGAGACGACATTGTCTGCAAACTAGTAACAGAGATATGAAGGACACTATCACTTATAATCCTTTATTGAGTATCTATATAGATGGGTAATTGTATCTTTCCAAGATTCAATTACACTACTCTTTCATGCTTGGTCCCTCACTGCTGTGGCGGGACTTCCGTG
The DNA here is from genome assembly GCA_037367405.1 of Ottelia alismoides. Taxonomy (NCBI): domain Eukaryota; kingdom Viridiplantae; phylum Streptophyta; class Magnoliopsida; order Alismatales; family Hydrocharitaceae; genus Ottelia; species Ottelia alismoides. The sequence continues at coordinate 1,111,127 of JAZKJV010007177.1, read as the reverse complement.
TGTTGGTGAGGCTATACAAAAACCCCATTTTATCACTTGAAAATATAGATCTACCCCTGACAGCTCTCCCGAGTATGGCAGTCCTATGGACCATAACGAACCACGTAAATCATGTTTGTTCTTGTTATATATTTATTCTCCACAGCTTTGGAAAGAGTTAAGTGAAAACTGGCTTGAGCCAGATTGTACACTCCACTTGCAAATAAATACGCAAGTAATTCGAAGTTCATGTAGCATTTCCACAAGAAAGCTTATATTATTAGACAAGTTTCAAAGCTTATATTACTGGATAAGTTTCACCACCTTGCAGAGTTTGTAAAAAAAGGTATTCTGGAGCTCAGGTTCATCGGTGAAAGTTAGCTGATGAATGCACCGTGCTCCTTTGAGTTTCTTTAGCAGCCATAACCCAGAATTAAACAAGGAATTTGAGCTGTACCAGTATCCCAAGTGCGGTCCAGATAATGACATATATGTATGAAGATGCCGTACATAAGGCTCCATTACACTCTCTGTAAGCAGCAACCAAGGCTTTCATAACATGGTAAACTGACTCTATTTTCTTTGAAAAAGTAATTTCTAAAATATGATTACTGAGAGTTTACCAGTTAAAGCAGTCCTGATGATGATGTTACCAATAGAATGGCCAACAAAACTAAGCCGGATATCTATGTAACCTCCAAATTTGGATGCTTTATCAATTTTTTTTTTAAGAAATGAACTAACTTCTTCAGCTAACCTGTTGCCCATTTCCCGGAAGTCCCCAGAGGTTTTATCTTCATTTGCCTCAGACATGAGATACTCAATTGTGGGATCAATTAGAAGCCACTGGTTTCTAACTAATCTCAGATCCAGATGGTGCCCCTGGCCATTTAATCATCCAAGAGAGATGCCAATATGTTAATAATGGAAGATTAATCGTCCTAACAACGTGATCTACACAAAAAATCACTATCATAGTTTATAGTTTCAATCCTATTTTGGGTTCTTTGATGGGCAAGTTGTGACAGAAGTTAAAAGGCAACGACGGATCTCATCAAAAATACATACACATGTATATACACGCAGTACACAGGTACTCCTGCATCCCGCTGATTTAATGATGAGGATTGCATTATTTTTATGCAACAAAGAGCATAGCATAACTGCAGATTAACAAAGATGCATCACAACAGGACAACAAAAGCTTTATTTTCACAGCTTCGAATTTAGTGCCAAATCCCCTCTGGAAAAGCCTCCACTGAGGATCGTCTCAAGAAATACATGATGGCAAATAAAGCACATAGATTACTACGCTACCTAACAAGCCCACAACCATGTATTAAAATTAGGGCTAAGCATTGGGCAGGACCGACCCAGCCCTGCCCTGCCCGAAACATGACCCTCTTAACCCGACTTGGACCAAGGCCAAAAATTAAAATGGGTCGGTCCGAGCCTGGGCCAAAATATAGGTACATATTATTTTTCATGCCGGGCAGGGAATGAGATTGGTCCAACCCGGACCAGCCCATTAGCCAAATATAATATAAAATTTGAAAAATGATATATATTGTATGTTGATTGATATAGATTTTTATTATTATCCTAGCAAATCATGTGGGTAATCTGTTCTCTGTCCATTGTAAAATGATTGACTAATGTGAGCATACTACACCACGTTGAATAAACCTCAAGTTCATGGGATCTTTCGTATAACAAATTAAAAGTGTAATATAACACTTCCGTAAAGCCTGGAATAAGATATTATACGAATACTAAACCTTCATCCTTTCAAACAAAATATTAGAAGCCTTCTAAAAAAATACTAAGAGTATGGGCTAATGGCATTGTCATTGAATGAGAAACTTGAGAGATTTTCGAGTGTTGTTACTTTTGTAAGTAGTTTGAGTCAGTCCGACCCAAGCCAGGCCCATTAATTTTTGTGTCGGGCTTAGTCTTGCGTTTGGGCCAAACTTTAATAAATATTACGAGCCTCAACACGGCCTAAAGCCTATTATATTAATAGGTTTTTGGACCTGGGCCATGCATCGCCTCATGGGTCCAGCCCGATGCTCATCCCTGATTAAATTGTATGTAAGACACATTCAAGACCAACTCCAAATGTAAAATAGATATACAACCAGTATTACAACAACAAAGCCTTTTCTCACATTAAGTAAGGTCGGCTACATGGATTCTTTGCCTCCATTCAGATCTATATTGGGTCAATCTCGGACTTAGATCCAAAAAACTAAGATCCCTTTGTATAGTCTTATCCCGACACTTGGGCCTTCGTCACCCTCTCTTAGCCAGATCAACATCCCAAAACTTGCATCTCCTAACCGGTGCATCAGTCGACCTCCTTTGCAAATGGTCAAACCACCTTAAGCGATTTTCTAGCATCTTATCCTCAATCGGAGTTACACCAACTTTCCTTCTGATTGCATCATTCTGAATCCGATCTTTACGTGTGTGTGTGTGTGTGTCCACACATTCACCTTAGCATTTTCATTTCTGCTACTGTCATTCTCTGCACATGTTTACAGTTCACATGACAACATTCAAATCCATAGAGCATAACAAGTCTCACGGTTGCTTTGTAAAACTTTCCTTTGATTTTCAAAAAAAAATTCTTATCACAGAGAACAATAGAGGCTCCTCGCAAATTTAGCCAACATGCATTTCATGTGGGTAATTTGTTCTTCGTCCATTCTAAAATGATTGATTAATGTGAACATACTATACTATGTTGAATAAACCTCTAGTTCATGGTGTCGTTCATATAACAAATTATAAAAGTGTAATGTATAACACTTTCGTAAGTACGAATACTAAACCTCCATCTTTTCTAATAAAATATTAAAAGAGTATTGGTTAATGGTATTGTCATTGAATGAGAAACTTGAGAGATTATTAGGTGTTGTTATTTCTGTAAGTAGCTTGGGTCAGTCCGCCCATTAGTTTTTGGGTCGGGCTTGGGCTTGGGCCAAACTTTGATAAATATTACGAGCCTCGACACGGCCTAAAGCCCATTATATTAAATGGTCTTTTGGACCTGGGCCATGCATGGCCTCACAGGTCCAACCCAATGCTCATCCCTGATTAAAATGTATATAAGGCATATTCAAGGCCAACTCAAAATATAAAATATATATACAACCAATATTACAACAACAACAAAGCCTTTTCCCACATTAAGTAAGGTTTGATACATGGATTCTTTGTCTTTATTCAGATCTATCTTGGGTCAATCTCAAACTTAGATCAAAAAATCTAAGAACCCTTTGTATAGTCTCATTTCAACACTTCGCGGGCCTTCCTCGCCCTTTATTAGCCATCTCAACATCCAAAAACTCGCATCTCATAATTGGTGCATTAGTTGAGCTCCTTTGAAAATGGTCAAACCACTTAAGCGATTTTCTTGCATCTTATCCTCGACCGGAGCTACATCAACTTTCCTTCCGATTGCACCATTCTAAATCCGATCTTTACGTGTGTGTGTGTGTGTCCACACATCCACCTTAGCATTTTCATTTCTGGTATTGTCATTCTCTGCATATGTCCATGGTTCACAGGCCAACATTTGGATACATAGAGCATAACAGGTCTCACGGCTGCTTTGTAAAAATTTCCTTTGATTTTCAAAGGAATGTTCTTATCACAAAGAACAGTAGATGTTCCTCTCCACGTTAGCCAATCTGCATTTTATTCTATTAGTAACATCTCTATCAATTTCCCCATCATGTTGCAAAATAGATCCCAAGTATTTAAAAGAATCTCTTTTCTGAATGTCATTGTCACCAATCTTCACATCGATTCCTTTATCATTGCTTCCATAAAAAGTGCACTCCATATATTCAGTCTTAGCCCTACTTATACGAAATCATTTTGTCTCCAATGCATGTATTCAGGCCTCAAGCTTCTTCTTTACTCCATCTCTAGTCTCATCAATCAACACAATATCATCAGCGAATAACATGCACCAACGTATCTCATGCTGAATGTGACTTGTCAACTCGTCCATAATCAAAGTGAAAAGGAATTGACTCAAAGTTGAACCCTGATGTAGACCAATGTTGATGTCAAAATAACCAGCCTTCCCAAACTAGATCCTTACACAAGATGAAGCCCTATTATATATATCCTTTATGAGGTTAATGTATAGGAAAGGTATGGTCTCTTCTCCAAAACTCTCCACAATATCTCTTGTGGGACAGAATCATAAGCCTTCTCCAAATCAATAAAAATCATATGGAGGTTCTTCCTTTTAACTCTATAAATCTCCATTGTTCTCCACAACAAGTGGATGGCTTCAATATTTGATTGGTCTGGCATGAATCCGAACTGGTTTTCTTTTACTTTGGAAACTTTCCTTGACATTCTTTCGATCACACGTTCCCAAATTTTCATAGTGTGACTCATCAACTTGATACCTCTATAATTGGAACAATTTTGAATGTCTCTTTTGTTCATATAAAGAGGTAGCATGATGCTTCTCCTCCAATCTTCAAGCATTTCCTTGTTTTGTAGAATAGCATTGAATAAATTTGTAAGTCAAGTCAAACCACGCTTACCTAAAACTGTCCATACTTCTATAAGAATGTCATCCGGTCCTACACCTTTCCCAGGTCTTATAACCTTCGAAGCCTCCTCTACTTCCTTCATGTGTATTCGTCTATAGCTTGCATGATTCAAGTAACTTTCACTACTAGCTAGATCTCCCAAAGCGACCACTCTATTTCCTTCCCCAATGAAAAGCTTATGGAAATACTACTTCCATCTAGTATATCCTTCTAAATAACAAGCAGGTGATCTTCCTCATCCTTGGACCTGGCCAAAATGTGGGCCAAGTAGGCCCATGGACCGGGCTGAATGGGCCAAGGTTCTAAAACCTCTGTCCAAAGTCCGCCATGGGCTGGCCCATGGCTCATTTTATTTTATTTTTTAGTCTTTTTAATGTTATTTAATAAATATAAATGATTTTGTACCACCATTTATACTTTATATAACTAATATAAGTAGTTTGCAAGTTACTTGACATGGAAACTATTGCATTTTATTTAAAACTAACATCAAATTTGAAAATTTTGAAGTTTATCATATTAATAAATATCATATCTAGCTTCTACATGTATGTTTTTTATTTATGTCGGGTCGACCATATCTCAACTCTCCTAGCCCAAGCCCGGCCCATGAGCGGGCTGAGCGGGCGAGCCCCTGACCCGTTGGCCAGGTCTACTCATCCTTAATGCATCTCACTTGAAAAAGGTCTTTGGTCTTTTTTTCTCTTGCTTTGGCCGACTTGAATATATCCTTCTTGCCCTCCTTAGAATCGAGATTTTTGTATAAAACTTCATAAGTTTTTGACTTAGCTTCGTTTACAGCCTTCTTTACTTTCTTCTTCGCTATTTTGTAGTTTATGGCATTTCCTTAGTTCTATCCTTAGAAATAGTTTTAAAGCATACTCTTTTAATTTTGAGCTTCTCTTGCATCCCTCCACTACACCACCAAGCCTCTTTTTTGGCCTGGAGCTCCTCCTTTTGACTCGCCTAGCATCTCTTTTGCTACCATTCGGATACAAGATGCCACCGCATCCCACATCCCATTTGAACTTCTGTTACAATACCAAGATAAATCTTCCAAAACCTTCTCCCTGATGTTTGATTGCTTCAATTGAAGATTCCACCATCTAGTTATAGTATCTTAGAAACCTTCAATTTCCTTTACAGTCTTTTTATTATCACATCCTTGACTAACAAACGATGTTGGGTTGTCAAACTCTCTCTTGTGATTACTTTGCAATCTTTGCAACACCATCGATCTCTTCTCCTCAATGTAAAGTAATCTATCTGTGTTCTAGTCGGGTCACTCTTATAAGTAATTAAATGTCCCTCCCTCTTCTTGAATAGAGTGTTTTCTATGAAAAGATCATAAGCCCTTACAAAATCCAGAATGAACTTTTCAATTCTATCCCCGAAGCCATGGCCTCCATGAACACTAGCATACCGTGAAGCATTTTTTTCCCACATGTCCATTAAGATCTCCAAATTCTCCACTTAGGAAAATCATCTCATTGTGGGAATCCTTGCATGATCTTATCCAAATCCTCTCAAAAATCTTGTTTAATCCTTTCATCTAAACCAATTTGTGGTGCATAAAGTATGATAATATTCATCATTTCTTCTTCGAGTACCAATTTTAGCAAAAAAAATCCGATCCCCGAATGGGAGAAGGGTTGCAACGAGTTTGGTGGGGGCGTAGATGGAGCGATCAGTGTCGTGGGAGCCGGATTCAGTGCGGTTGGTGCTTCCAAAACTTCCTGGACAGCAACTGGAGAGGATTTTTCATCCTCTTTTTCTTCATTGTAGCCTTCAAATTCACCTTGTATGGGTGCAGCACTAATAATATTGTTCTGAACAGCGGTTTTGGGGACGGCTTTCTCCGGTTGTTCTTCTAGAGACTTGATAATCATTGGATCTCGCAGCGATTTTGACAGATTTTGTATATTCGACTGGATCTGGAGCAACATAGACAACACTTTTTCATCTTCAACCATATTAGACGGGTTGTTGAATGGGATGCTCTGACCGTGTGCATACGCGAATGCGTGAAAGGATCGTGAGATCGTGGAGACGATTTGTAGGCCATGCTACGATACCAATTGATGCAGATAAATATTTGCAACGATGAAAAAAATAAATTTTAACAGTAGAAATACTTGGTGGAGAAAAAAATAGAGGGAGGAAGAAGTGAAGACTCACCGGATGCGAGGGATTTGGGGAAGAAGCGTGGAGATCACGTCGAGGGAGAAGGTAGAGAGAGATAATTGGAGAAACTCCAAATTAATTTCAACTTCAACTGTCTAAAACAAAGAGCTACCATCCCCTTTACATAGGAGGGGTGATACAAAAATAGAAACATAATGAAATTCGAATCCTAACTTATCCTAATTGACTATAAATAAACACTAACTAATTAATTGATCTAATTAACTAATTAATTGGAGATCACATGTGATGTCATTGGTTAAAAAGAAATAAAATTACAACGACTCAATTAACCGTAAATAAAATTGACTTGATTCTAATTACATTAGACTCTAATTAACAGACTGAAAAATCTAATCGAACAAAATTGAACGGACGAATGTTCAATTTTACCCTAATTTGTTGTTCAATACTGCATCACCCCCAAAGGATTGCATCACTCAAACTCCAACTATATCTATCTCATAGTGACAATAGAATAGGGAGGTATGATTGATGATATTGTCTCACCACTTCAATCAGCGTTTAATTTTAGATGCTTTATTTGGAGAGTTTTATCACGAATCCTAAAGCAGGTTGTAAGGTGGAAGAAACTGCGAACTTGGGGCTTCTTCGGGGGAAATATACCACAGCAAAATCTACAAGCCTTGAGTTACTTCTTCATGGTTTTTCGTGTGTTCTTCTCTGAGAAGTTGTGGATCTCCTAAAGCTTGGATTGCCTGGACAAAGAGGTGTTACAATAATCTCCTTTGTAGTTTTGGTAAATGACAATCTACAGCAAGGCCTTAAATGTCGGTTTCGGTCACCATTTCGGTATCTACCAAAACAGAATTTCGATGGAATTTCGGTGGAATTTCGACCGAAATTTCGGTCATTTCGGTCATTTTTTGTACTAGGACCCCCATATTTCGGTCATTTCGGTCGAATTTCAATTTCGACTGGATATCGATATTCAACAGAAATTCGACCGAATTTCGCTGAAATTTGAGGCCATGATCTACAGTGCAGTCAAATTCGACCGTAAAGAACCATGGTCCAAGGTTACCCTCTAACACCAATCCTATTCACACATACCAATTTTCCTTCCTGTCGTTTCTCGCTCACTTCCCTCCCTTAATCAACAAACAAAGCCAACTGTCGATGTTTCAGCGATTGATGTCATGTGGGTTTGCGTTACAAGATTGATGGTTCACTTTACAAGGAGAGGGGAGGCTAACACTATTTTCCTCATCCTTCAATGTGCTAACACTCTTCTTCATCAAAAGGCAATGAGGCGCATGTCATCAGAACTTGGCATTTTAGGGGAGGTCTATGGTTGAAGATCAACCACTAAAAAGCTCGGTTCAATCCTTCTACCATGGATGAAAACTAGCCGTAAGATGCTCACAGGAACTCAACACACTGTGAGAGCTTACTATTTACTTACTTGGAGCTCCCCATTTTGGGAACCAGTGCAAGGATTGTAGATTGAAGACTTGTCCTCAAGTAGTATAAAAAGAGGACTGGATGAATGGTCACCAAAGATGCTTATCTTTATAAGAGAAGTGTTGTTTATTTGTGTTAGCAATCGACAATGCAAAAGTGTAATATCAGACAAATAGAATAAACATGAAGAATACCAGAATTTTACGTGGAACCCTACTCCGTGAGGAGTGGGATGAAACCACGAGAGAACTGCCTCAAATAGTTGATAATCTATTCATCTTTCTCATCTGATAAATAGGTGCCGGGCTTCTTATATAGCCCACACTGACTCTCCAAATCTCACAAATAACCGATGTGGGACTAAACTGCTGGATGTAGTAATTGAACCCTAGAGGGATCCAATTACCTATCACTACAATGACGGGTATTCCAACACCCCCTCCCAAGCTGGAGCATGCAATTCTCAGCTTGGACAAATAGAAAGAAGTCTCAAACTCATAATACAAGGCATTATACACGATATCAACTAAACACATACTCTATTGTTAGTTGCTGCCGACGACGTTGCTTCTCATGTCATGCTGGTGAGAAGGAACTAAAGGGCTGGAGTATGAGCTGTATTGAGTCTCCTCGTTGGAGAATATGTGCTCTGTAATGCATCTGCCAGAGTTACTAAAACTGGAATGAGTCTCCACCTGGATTCTTCAGCCAAGAAGCCTTTGCTCTTCATAGCTAGTTGAAACATGTTGAGAAGTGAGAACTTTAGAGGAGATCTGCCAATAGGACCGACAACTATCAGTATCACTGCTTCATCCTCAGCTTATCAGATCACGAGTGACTTTCTACTAGATGAAGATGACGCTCAAAGAACCCATTTGATAGGAGGAGATGGAGAGACTATCCAGGATCTTTACACGTCTCTGATTGAGCCTCTATCTTCTTTCCTAGAAAAAGAGTTGAGGCCCGCAACCGCTCCATGTCTCTGAAGGACTGAACTGGAAAAAAGGTCGTGGAAACACCATCGTCAGAGCCCAAGTCATTGGAGAATGGAGTCTGAAAGTCTCATCATCAGAGAACAGGATCTCTCCCATACTGAATCAGAGAATGGGATCTTTACTCTGGAGTTCCTATGAAATTACATGAAAACCTTAGCCCACAATGGCATAAAGAATGAGATCTCTACCTTGGAGTCACTATGGATCACATGAAAACCTTGAGCCGACCAGATCAAATATGGGGATCTCTCAAACAAAGAACGCATACTTGTAATCCTTGAACTGAAGACTCTAAACCATCTGTAGAGTCTGATATGTGGCCTGGAATCTGAATTGGAGACCTGTAAAACTCTACACATACTTCCCCTTTCTCCTATACTGGTCAGAATAGATGACATCGACCAAGTTGGGATAAGACATGAATATGGGTACGAACAAGAATAATCTCTCCTTTTTTAAGATATCATCATCATCATAGTGTTTCCCCTTTTGTACAGTTTTTTTGAATGATTTTTCTCTTTTTTGCGCATGACTTTTTTTGTACGCTCCTTTTACAAAACAAATCCCCCTCTCTTTTTTTGAAACACAGCTCAAATAGGGCCCAAAAACTGTAGCCTCTTTTTATTTTTTTCAGCAGGCCCCCTCTCTATTCGAATTGGGTCTCCCATCCACTTTTTTAAATTATGTGCAGCAATAGCCCACTGGGCTTAAAAGAAAAACTCATATTTAAGTTTCCCGATTAGGCCATCGAAGGAGAATGGTTCCCTTCGGGGAACCCATCACCGCCATCGAATCCGGAATGCGAATAAGATAGGCGGGGTCTCCGCCTTCTGGAGATGTGGGGAGGCATCGCCTGAAGGTAGTCGGCATGGATGGAGGTGTCGCGTGAAGGTATTGCGCCTCCGCCATCGCTAGGGCTAGGACTTTAAGACTTGCGCGAGAGGTAGGGCCTGGCGATGGAGTTTGTCGAGTTATGCAACAGTGGAAGCATCGACGTGACTTCATCGTGCTACCGCATGGTGGTTGTCAATGAATCGCCTCCAAGAGGCATCGTGGGTGTCGCCTTAGTGTGAGGAAGCTTGGAGGCTTGGAGGTTGTGTGTTGTCGCCTCCGAAAGGAGGGTATCGGCTATAAAGGTTCCTGAAGTCTTCAATGAAGTATCCATAGGGTTTGTTCTTTTCTCTTTATTTGTGTCTCGGGCAGCGTTGGAGGGGAACTCATCGTTGATTGGGGAGGCCTTGATCTGGAGGTATTCGAGCACCTTCTTCTTCATGAGAAAGGCGCGGATCGCCTGAAGTCCCGATGCAATTGACATCCGACTAGAGAGAGAGAGAGAAACGGATTTGGCCTAGAATCCTCAAATATGGAGGATTTGCACACAAGACTCGTACGCCTGGGAACCTTGGAATTTTGCATTGAACTCGGAAGGGTTGCAGAACGAACCTTCGCCAGAACTCGTGCTGCCACAGAATTTAGGATTCAAAAATCCTCAAATTTGTTGAACATGAACAGATCTTCGAACAATATATGAACATGAACAAATCTCGAACTTTTGATTGAAAACGACAGTATTGTCATGCAGATTTTAGGGTTTCAGAAAACCCTAAAACTCTTCTCAAACTTTGAGCAGATCAATGAACAAATCTTCAAGAATAAATATTCAAGAACGAACAACCAAAGTTGAATCTACTCGGATAATCGAATCTCGAATAAATCACAAACTAAATCCTCGAGAATGGAACCTGTCCCGATACCATGTTATAAATCTACAATGTGGAAGTGTAATCAGAGAAATAGAACAAACATGAAGAACACCGAGATTTTACGTCGAACCCTACTCCGTGAGGAGCAGGATGAAACCACGAGAGAACCACCTCAAAGGTTGATATCTATTCATCTTTCTCATCTGATACAATGGGTGTGGGGCCTCTTATATATTCCATACTGACTCTCCAAGTCCCACAAATAGCCGATGTGGGACTAAAACACTGGATGTTGTAATTGGACCATGGAAGGATCCAATTACCCATCACTCCAATGATGCATACTCGAACAGTTCACATTCTCGATGCAGCATATTGTGGTACTGCTTTCGCATTTTCATATGGCCAGAAATAACATTTGATCTGAGAGTTTTATGAAGAGGTACGTAGACAACTTAGAGGTGGAAAAGCAGTAACGTGGCCCAAGGCTAGCAAGCAGATGGACAAGCGTGGCCTAGCAGTGAGAGATCAGTGGGCTTAGAAAACTATCCTAATATATAAGTGGGCTTTCAGGTTGTGGAAAAATTTAGATGATTTCATCAGCATGGTGATCTTTTCATTTTATGGACAAAGGCGACACATGGCTAGATTACAGTTACATTCTCTTTTCATGAGAGGAATCACGAAGATCATTTTGCAGATTGCTTCAATCCTCAACAAGAAACTTCAAAATGATTTGCACTCCTTTTGTCTAGATGAATGGCCTAAGTACATATAAGTTATTGGAGATATTCTCGAGGCTAATGGATCTCATAGACAGCTTTAACTGTAGCTGAATATTGGTCCAAACCCTAGAGTAAAAGTAGCATTTAAGCCCCTCTTTTCAGTCCATCCCTACCTAGCATATGTTGTGATGACTTTTTGCACCTCCTCTCTCTAGTCAATCCATTGAATCCAATAGGTTTTTACAGAGATTGTTAGGTGTGGGATGAGGGAACATTCTCTAGTTCCATTCTTTACATTAAATTTCTTGCAATTCTTGCAGGATTGTCTATGCATTTCAAAGATTAAGGTGCTTTCGTCGTTTCTAAAGAAAGCAATACAGGGCGGGCCAATAAGGTCTATAGGTAATTGTTAGAAAATAGGAATGCGGAAGTGGAATGATAAACATAGCATTAAGAACAAAAAGATAAACATAAACACCAAGATTTTTACGTGGAACCCTACTCCCTAAGGAGCGGGATGAAACCACTAGATAACGCCTCAAAGGGCTGATGTATGCATTGCAGTTTCTCATCTGGATACAATGGGTGTGGGGGTCTATATATAACCCCAATTGAGTGTCCACATCCCACAGACGTGGGACTAAACTATGGATGAGGTAAATGGATCCTAGAGTAATCCATCTACCCATCTACAATATAAGTGGCGCACAACCAAATACTCCAACAATCCCCCTCAAGTCGAAGCATGCAATGCTCAGCTTGGACAAACAGAAGGAAAACTCAACTCACGCTACAAGACACTACAGACAATATCAACTCAACATGCATAACTGTCGGCTATTGTCGAGGACATTGCTTCTCATGTCGTGCAAGTGAGGAGGACGAGCAGGCGGGAGTGTGAGTCAAATTGAAACTCCTCATCGGAGAGTATGTGCTCCGTACTGCATCTGTCAGAGTCACTGCAACTAAAATGAGTCTCTATATGGAGAACTCTGTCCCGCCACAACAATGTGGACAACTGCTCCATCTTTGAAAGGGCCTAAAAGAGCATCACTAATTATCTATACATAGATTTCTGAAGATGGGTCTCTCTCATAGGACCTCGAAGTGGGTTCTCTCTCATAGGAACCTCGGAAGGATCTCGTACTAGAGTTCACGATCGCTGGAGAATGGAGACTAAAAGTCTCCTCGTTGGAGAACTGGGTTTCTCCGATCTGGCTCAGAGAATGGTACTTTACTCTGGAGTCCCTATGAAACCATATGAAAACCCCAGCCTACATGGCATAGGGAATGGGATCTCTACTCTAGAGTCCCTATGGATCACATGAAAACCCTGGCTGACAAAACAAGAATGATGGGGACCACAAAAACATGAGGGCAAACATGTGCTCATCTGAAAAGATCACATGCATGTGCTTGTCTAAGGACTTGGAACCAATATGACGTCGAGTCTGAACAACTGTAGAGTCTGGAAAATCTGATTGGCCTGGAATCTAGAATCTGGAGAATTTGACAACCTGGACTATGACTCTACACAATACTCCCCCTTTCTCCCATACAGGTCGGAATGTCAAACATCGGCCAAGTTGGGAGAAGACAACAAACATGGAGAGAAAACAAAACATGCATAAGCCGATCTCAATTAATTTTTTTCGGTTTTTCTTCTCACCTTTTTTAAATCATTTTTTTGAAGCAGTTCAACCATTTTTTCAGCTTTTCTCTCTTTTTTGAATATTTTCTCATGTACAGCTTTTCTTTTGTATACGCCATTTCTCAGAGCTATTTTTTTAACAATAGCCTTTGGCCCACCTGGGCCCTTACTGGAAACACAAGTTTTTTTGAAGGGGGCAACCGTAGCCCTATTTAGGGTTCACCTGAACCCTTAGCCTCGATGGAGTATTGATGCACGATAAGGCGCCGCTTGGTGATGCTTTTGGAAGTGTTGCCTCCTACGTGATGGAGCGGGGCTGCGCGATGGAGCAGCCGCCAGAAACTGAGGGTGGCGCTATCGATGGAGATCGAGCATAGGTGTGATGGTGTTGCCTCTAGAGCGTCGACAGGAGGTGCGGAAGGCTATGGAGGAAGGGTTGCAGCATGGGACTCTGGCTGCGTAGAGCTTCGGCTAAGGCGAAGGACTTGTGCGGCGCCATGCTGGAGCTCGCGCGATGGACTGGAGATCGCGCAGAGGCTAGGGTTTTCGTCTTACGTCGCCTATGCTAGAACGCGCGAGTGCTGCCGCTTCAGGAGGGATTAGGGTTTGCAATGGAGCCCTGAGGAAGTCATGCCGCCATCGCGCACACCAAGGATAGGAGGAGCCGCCTGGAGCCTGTGATCTGGAGCAATGGAGATCTAGTGCATAGATCGCGCCGCTTGGAGGGATTCGCCCGGAGCCTTCAGCACCATCTGGAGTGTCGTGGCTCCTCCTGGAGCCATCTTGAGAAGAATAAGGCGATCACCTATTTTTCATTCGCCTAAAATCGCACATGGCTAGAGGATCTTCGAGGTCATCTCGCGCCTGGAGATGAACTAGTGGAGGCGTGGATCACAAACATCACAAACTGGACTGCGCATGATTAGGCTTTCAGGAAAGAAACCCTAGATTTTTCAAATATGCCTAACTTGCAATTGAACATGAACTTGAACAAGAAATCTTCAAAATAATCTTTTAAGAACAATAACTCCAACTTCGAATCTCAAAAAAATAAAGAACTTAAAATCCTCAAGAATCGATCCGCTTTGATATCATGTTAGAAAATAGGAATGTGGAAGCAGAATGATAAACAAAGCATTAAGAACAGAAAGATAAACACGAACACCAAGATTTTTACGTAGCGGGATGAAACCACGGAAGAACGCCTCAAAGGGCTGATGTATGCATTGCACTTTCTCATCTGGATACAATAGGTGTGGGGGTCTATATATAGCCCCCACTGAGTCTCCACATCCCACAGACGGTAGATGTGGGACTAAACTCTAAATGACGTAAATGGATCCTGGAATGATCCATTTACCCATCTACAATATAAGTGGCGCACAACCAAATACTCCAACAATAATGCTAGACAACTGACGTGGGAACTAGCTCCCCTTTTTGCTAAGTTAAGCACGTAGATGAGATGCATGTTTTCTTCAGTTATCCATTTTCAAGGCAAGTTTGGGCTAAAGTGGATACATCTTGGATGGATGTCATCTCCGTGAGCACATTTGTTAGTGATATTTTCGCCAAAGTCAGCCATAAGCCAAGTATGGATTTGCATTCTATCTTTTTTATAGGACGCCAACCGTTGACTAACCGATACAATTGTCACTCACTAAATAATTAAATCAAAAGGTCGTGAAAGTGGTTATAAACTCAGTCTCAACACGCCCATTAACAACAAAACACACCCGCATTTTATACAATATTTTTGCACTATATACCCCATTTTCTATAGAATGTCTTCTTGATAGAACACTGCAAAATTCATTTTCGGTCCATGACACCAATGATAGTCATTGGTAGGCTTCTATCTAGACATTTTATGTAAGAATGCTCCCCTTCATCGATCCTCCCCGATCTAAAGCTCCTCCAAAACCTCTCAAATCTTGAGACATCCACCCAATATATGTCCATTATTCTACATACTTGTCTAGGCGTTGGCATAGAAAGAAAAGTGTCTCATGAATTCCTCATCATCTCCACATACCAGACAGGTCTTGTTTATATCTAGGCCTTGTCTACTTCTAAAAACCTTAGTGAGTAAGCGCCCCCCCCCCACCCCTAACCAAGTGTAGCCAAAGAGGGCGGAAGATTTGAGGAGTGGATTCTCACTCCTTAAGAACAACGAAGAGGAAAGGGAATTTGTGTGGTTGACTACACATCCTATTCTTATGTGCAGGTGATGCATATTTGAAAGAGACAATCAAGCATTCAACAACTAAAGATGTTAAGGCAAAGAAGTTTATTTGATTTTTGGGTAGGAGATGACTAGATGGCGAGGCAAAAAGTTCATTGAAGGGAAAAAGAAATGGGAGGCATCCATTGATATGAATGAACCATGGAGGAGATGGTGGACTTCAGTAAAAGGCTAAGACGGCAAGATCCAAAACAAGGATTGCTGATCAGGCTAGGGTTAGATCCCAATGAATATTGTTAGAAAATCGGAAGCGGAAGCGGAATGATAAACAGAGCATAAAAATAAAGATAAACATGAAGAACACAAAAGATTTTTACGTGGAACCCTACTCCGTGAGGAGCGGGATGAAACCACGGGAGAAGCCCTCAACGGGGCGTGTTTGTCTATTGACTTTCTCAATGAGTACAGAAGGTCTGGGGCTCCTTATATAGCCTCTCCAGAGCCTCCAAGTCCCACCACTAGACGATGTGGGACTAAACAACCGGGTGGGGTAAATGGATCTCCTCCAGGATCCATTTACCCTGCTACAACACAATAAGCGCATACCACTAATACTCCAACACTCCCCCTCAAGATGGAGCATGCAATGCTCAGCTTGGACAAACATAAAGAGACTCAACTCAACGCTACAAGACACTACGGACAATATCAACCCAACGCGCACATGCTGCAGTCGAGGACGTTGCTTCTCATGCCATGCAGGTGAGGAGGACGAACGGGCTGGAGTGTGAGTCAACTGAAGACTCGGAATCTGACCATCGAGTCTGAACTTGCGCCTGAAGTCTCCTCGTCGGAGAACTAGGTCTCTCCCATCTGGCTCAGAGAATGGTGCACTGCTCTGGTGTACCTATGATACAACATGAAAACCCTTGCCCTCAATGGCATAGGGAATGGTCCTCTACTCTGGAGTCCCTATGGCTCACATGAAAACTCTGGCCTGACAACTAAAAGAATGATGGGGACCTCTGACAATGATGGCAACATATGCTCATCTGAAAATTGACCGCACACTCGTGCGTGTCTGAAACTGGACTCGGAAGACAATCGTCGAGTCTGAAACCGAACTGTAGAGTCTGGAATCTGAATGGTCTCTGCACGTGAATCTAGAGCATCTGAATATGGCTGGAAGAAGACCTGTGACTCTACATATACTCCCCCTTTCTCCCATACTTGTCGGAAATCATGGACGTCGACCAAGTTGGGAGAAGACAAAGAAATTAGGGGTATAAAATATCAATAAGCCGATTACAACAATTTTTTCCGGCTTCTCAAAAACATGAATAACAGTTGGCCGATTGATTTTTTTTTCTCGGCTCTCCTTTTTTTATTTTTTTTTTGTAAGCCGTTCAATTTTTTTTTACGGCTTTGCAAAAAAAAATTCGAATATTTTGCGTACGACTTTTCTTTGTACGCGCTTTTTTTTCTTCTTTTTTTTGCAAAACTTGACTTCCTTTTTTTTCGCATACGATTTTTTTTATGCAACCTCCCTTTTTTTTCATTGCAGCACTCTCCTTTTTTTTTCACATCTTACGGCCCCCCAATTTTTTTTTAACACAGCACACGTCAGGGCCTTTTTAAACAAATAACTCCAAACATATCTTTTTCTTAAATGGAGCCAGCGGGCCTAGGGTTCCCCATCGTGGGACCCTTGGAATGTTGTCGCCAACGCTCCAACGGCGTCGCCATCGCGTGAAGATGCCGCCTGGGAGGGTGCGCGCGGAACGGATGCGTTTGCACGCGAGGAGTCGCCTACAGACCGATGAAACTGGAGTGCGCGATGCGCGACGATGGGTTTCGCGCACGCGAGTATGCGGGTTGAACTGCTACTTGGGGTGTGATGCGCGGTTGATGGGTTTCGCCCGCCTAGAGATGGAGGGCCATTGCGCGCGGGGGGAAGGAGTTCGTCGCGCGCGAGGATCTGGAGCAAGGGTCGTGCCTGGGAACCGCGCCCAGGGCCAACGGGGATCTGGAGTCACGCGGCTTGCGCGCGCGAGGAGGGCGACATCGCGCGTTATTCGCGCACAGGGAGGAGGTACGCCGCTCGAGTGTTGGAGTTCGAGCAAAGAGGGTATTGCCTGGGCCTACGTCGGCCTTAGAAGAGCCCACCTGCGCCCTTCAAAGGGTCTTCAACATCATCGATTCACGAGGGTTTCGTCTCCTTTTTTTTAATGGAGCTTCCAGGGCTGCGGCCTGGAGTTGTGCTGGCTGGAGGTCAGGAGATCAGATCTCGCTCCTAGCGGCGATGGAGGGCTCGCATGGTTTTGGAGAAACTCCAGAAGCTTCAGATCGCCGCATAGCGGCCTGGTTGACAGGAATCGACGCCATGATGTAGAGGATTTCTTGACAGCACATCTAGGTTTTCAAAAAACGAAAAACCTAGCAATAATAGTATGTTCCCAGATGATCTGGTGCAACAGATCTTGAACAAACTCATATGTAAATCTTCATCAAAAAATGACTCTCGAATAAACAACAATTCAAAAAAACTCTGAGAATCGAACCCGCTCTGATACCATGTTAAAATATGAAATGCGGAAGCGATCAAAGCAATAATAAACAGAGCATAAAAATAAAGATAAACATGAAGAACACAAAAGATTTTTACGTGGAACCCTACTCCGTGAGGAGCAGGATGAAACCACGGGAGAAGCCCTCAACGGGGCGTGTTTGTCTATTGACTTTCTCAATGAGTACAGAAGGTCTGGGGCTCCTTATATAGCCTCTCCAGAGCCTCCAAGTCCCACCACTAGACGATGTGGGACTAAACAACTGGGTGGGGTAAATGGATCTCCTCCAGGATCCATTTACCCTGCTACAACACAATAAGCGCATACCACTAATACTCCAACAAATATTACAATGTGAAAAAGAAGAGGTGGTGTGAAGACATGTTCAACAGATTTTCTTTACAAAAACTATTTGCATTAATGGATTGAATGAGAGAAGGCTTAGGGAGCATTGATGATTTGTCGATCTTACTATCAACCTTTTGTTCCTTATACTTTTCTTTTGCAAGCCTTTGTAGCCATAGCTTAGATCTTTTTTCAAGGCCATGTTGGCATCTCCCATATGTAAAATTTACTTGGTTCAAGGCCATGTTGGTTATAGACTAGATGTAAAGGCCAAGTGCCATCCCTCAATGAGCTTTCATGTATACGTTCGTTCATAATCAATTAAAGCGGTTACCCAAGCCGCACAATATCAAGTTTATTAGTAAAAAAATAAGGGTACACTATTACTTTCAAAGGTGCTTTAGAAGTTTAGATCCCCAAACAAGCCAGTAGTATAAAATGAATCTCCATTCATGCTTGAAGATGTTTCCTCGAGCATCATAGTTGTCCTTGACATAAATCATCATTCGTCTGCGTCTAGTTGTCTAACATTCACTGTCAAGTTTCAAGTCCCCGAGAGTTGTCAACAATGAAGTATACCCAAGTAACATCTTGTCCGAGAAAGAAGGTAGCCAAGTATAACCAAATAAAAATGAGATATTTACACATATAACCCTGAGTAATTTTGTAATTACATCAAAAACCCTGCATAATCAGGAATTACACCTAGAACACCGAATAAGTGCTCTGTCCTACACCCATAACCTTCTGTTAGTTTAGTCTGTTAACTCAACCAGACAATTGAGTTAATCTAACTATCATTGATCCAACGGATGAAATAAATCAAAAGCAAACAAAAAAAAAGAAAAATACACCCCATCCTCCCCTTCTTCCTCCAACCCCTCCCTTCCTCCGCCGACCACCCCCCTCCTCCTCTAGCCTCCTTCTGCTTCCTTCTCCCACAGCTCCTCCGCCTCTAGCCCTTCTGCCACCCCCCGCCCCTCCAACCCATTCCACCCCTCCTCCACCCCCTCCGATGTTCCCATCCGACCTTACCACCAATCATTGTTCCAACACCTATGCAGGTTCTTCCTTCTGTTGTTGGAATCAATGTGTGGTGCACGCAACCAGTCATCATTCTTCGTGCGGGCTCACCCGGGCTTCCAACAGGCAGAGATTGGGCACTTGGAGGCGCTCCTTTTTCCAGAACGGTTGAACTGAAAGTCATCAGTCATCGGGTGGTTGGTTACTGGTGGGAATGGAACGAGTGGAGGTGGGCTTTCATTGTGATGCAGGAGAAGGGGGCCACCTCGAGTGGAATGGTTGGGGATGGGCATTTAACGAAGGTGTGCTTCCAATAATTAGAGGTGGGAAGACTCCTATAAAATCGATGTAAAGGTAGGGGTCTGGTTCTTTTAGCATTTCGATTTCCGTAGCTTTCAGAAAGAAGGTTGATTGCTTCTGTTTGTGCAACAATTATCACTTATTGCATGATTCTCAGCATGGTGGTATTAGATATAGATAGATAAAATTACTTTGCACCAACTAAAGTTATTCTCATCGACGACGAATGCCAAACCCGCATGGAGCCATCCTCTACCCCCTCCACCATTCGTGTCCTCTTCGTACATCTTCGACAAGCTCCGTCGTACGCGAGATCAGAAGAGGAAGACGACGAGAAGGTGGTGCTTCGGTTGCCTAAGTTGAGGAAGATGGGGGGACATCTTTACGAAATTTGATTTTGTTCGAAGGGTAGAATTGTCCAAAATTGACGAAATCCGTGAAAGTTAATGGTGGAAATGGATGGAACCTGACACAGGGTTATGTCATGTAAGGGTTAAGCATTATTCGAGGTTTTGAGTGTAATTCATGGTTATGCAGGATTCTATGTGTAATTACGAAATTACTCAGGGTTATGGGTGTAAATATCCCAATAAAAATCTTGTCCGAAAAGAAGGCAACCAATTGTAACCAAATTCACTCCAACAATGTGCAACACACCATGTATGCCCACGAAAACCACCACAATACGTACACATTTGTTGAAGCCCTTTGGAAGGGCGACCCATTTCTAATCATTTTTCATAATATCAATGCCTTCGCCCACGGTAAGGGTTGGCTACATGGATTCTTGCTCAAATACATGTTGACATATTCAACTAGTTTTTACGTTGGTTGTCGACTACCTAACGCAACCCCAAGGGTGGATTTGAACCGGGGTCCTTTGGATGGCAGGCACACTGCACTACCATCGGACCTTTTAAGTGGGTACTATGTAGCCATCTTTTATTATAAATGAATTTATGGCTGAACGTTAGTGTCTAATGGACATCCTTTTACATAAAAGAAGAACCCCAAAACCACCTCTAGCACATCCTTGCCAACAACATTCCAAAATTCCTACAATAGCACTATTAGATTCAAGGACTATTAAGATCCCAACTTCAATCTATTGAATAAACTAGCCACAGAACTTTTGATAGGCTTCAAGGATAAAATATCAGGATGGACAACTGTAAAAACAAACAACAAACATGAAAAAATACTTGAGGGAGGCAAAGATATCTGTCTAACATGGCAGTGACTCAGTGAGAACTTTGAGTTGCAACGTCAGGGAAACATGCCTGAAATCCATGAACAAATACAACAGCCTTTAAAATGCGGCCATTCTTCGCAGTGGCTGATCCAAGTGACCTTGGGTTAGTTTTTTCTGGCAGACCCATGTGCATTCCTTGGTCTGAGGAGTCTAGAGATGACTTATAACTAGAAGTATGCACTGGAACATTCAGGATATGTTGCTCTACCAGAATAATGGGGACACGTAAGGGATCATCAAAGATATGCATATCTTCGATTGACCTGCTGTTTATCTGTGAAAGAAGCAATACTTAAAATCATCATATCACACTAGGTACATTTAAGTGTTACAGAAATATATCAATGTCACCTTCATTTGCGAAATACTTTTTCGGTGGAGCTCAGCTCGTGCAGTTGAAGTTTGTGCTGGCTGGAACAAGCACCATGGAATTGTCATTAGTAATCAGGAAAGTAAATGTACAAGCAATCATAAACCAGCAATGCATCATGGAATTGTCATGAGTAACCAAGAAAGTAAATGAATGAATCATCATAAACCAGCAATATTGCATAAAGAAACTATATATCAAATTAAACAGGCAGCCATATCAACAAAAGGAATTGTACACCAAAATACGCGGGCATTAAGAAAAAAATACATCTTCATTTAACTTTCGAGGAAGAGAAGCTTTTCCCAGAATATTGTGATGAGCATTTTCATCAGCCCCACTTTTTAAATACCGATGTGGAATCTCAGCTTTAGAATGAACCATCCAAATAGACCATTCTGCCTTTCTATCAGTAGCCCAAGCATCACGCAGGTACTCAATTATTTTTGACCTGTTCATCCTGGAAATAATAAAGAGAATTCAGAACTTTCAAACCTATAGAACAACAGCTTCAAATAAAAGGTTAGGAATTACTATACTGATTTACAAACAGATCTTCAAGCTAAAACATGCAATCTTGTACCTAATGATAGACCACAACACAAAAACAACATTGTATCGTACCTGTGAAAATTCAGAAATGCATTCCACAAAAATGAAATTTGGCCACCTATGTGACGAAATGCATAGAACAGTTCCTTGGATAAAGACTGGAGAGACATCATATTCACTATCAATAAAAAAGTTGCACTTCCATGGAGTTCAACTTGAAAATCTATGAATCAAGAACGTAGACAAAGAATTTGCAACGACAAATCAAGCGAGCACCTCTAATCCTTCTGCCAGTTCTCCATTTAGTTGACTGCCTCCATCCACTACAACAGTCTTCCCATTAACATCGATTTGTGTTTTCTTACCAAATTTCAACTCAATATCTAGCAGATTGTCAACAGCCAGAGTAATTGCTTTCCCAAGAGTCTGAAGCTCTTCTAATAAAATATCGTGTGATGCTGATAATGATTTGATTAAATCAATCGGCCTTGACCCTGCAAATTCTGCTTCACCAAGAATCTATTTCATGAAAGAAGACAATTAAGTCACATGAGAAAGGTGAAAGGGAAGAAATAAAGCAATATAAAAAGATCAGCATTTCAAGCATCGAAACTTTCAGTCAATATATTCAGATATTAGAGAGAGCAGTTTTTAGTTAAGGTCATTATAATCGTCCAATCTTCACGAGGCAGATCAAGCAACAATAGCAGCAAAGGAAGATGGTGGCACAGGTGGATGTTCCTTTTTTAAGTGAAAAAGGCTATGCACCCAGAATGATGCTCATCTGCCCATATATTAACACTGTACCAAACAAGGTTACAGGAGGAATCAAGCCTCTAAAACAGACGTTGGCATGAAAAATGATATTCTCAATATAAAATCTCTCAAAAAATAATTCCATCACGTGCCAGCCAAAGAGGCTAAATCATAAAGAGATGCTTGAGTTGCTTGCCATACACCCTTGTTGAAAAGTGTGAGAAGGAAAAGTTGTATTCCATCTAACTCTAGAGCTCTCTTATATAGGAGAAAAGCTCAAGGGGTAAACTACATAAACGGGACAAGACAAATAACAATATAAATAAATATGACAATAGCATAAGAACCTTAACACTCCCCCTCAAGCTGGACCATATATATCTATCATGCTCAGCTTGGAACAACAATGATGAAATGGACCTCTTGCAAGAGCTTTGGTGAACATATCTGCAATCCGATCACCTGAAACGACATAAGATGTTGAAATAAGCCCCTTTTGGATCAAGTCACGAGTGTAGTGACAGTCTACCTCGATATGCTTTGTTCTCACATAAAATGTTGGATTATTAGCTATTAACAAGGCTGCTTGATTATCACATTCGTGGTGCATAGGTAGAGGCACCTCAATCCTTAGATCGGTAAGGACAGACTTGACCCACATCATTTCTGTGCTCCCTTGGGCCATGGCCCTATATTCTGATTCAGCACTAGACCGAGCAATAACATTTTGTTTCTTACTCTTCCACGAGACCAATGAGCTACCAACAAACACAATGAAGCATGAAGTGGACTTCCTGTCCTTAGGACACCCAGCATAATCTACATCAGCACACCCAGTAACTGTAAGAGAAGTATCTCTTCTAAAATGAAGACCCGCACATGGAGATGACTTCAGATATCTCAAGATCATGCACACTGCATCCATGTGTGCCTGCATGGGTTGCTCCATGAAGTGGCTCACTATGCTCACAACAAAAGATATATCTGGCCTGGTAATAGTAACATATAATAATTTCCCTACCAGCTCTCTGTATCGTCTCTTGTCCACCTCCTCAGAGTCATCATCATAGAGCCTAGCATTAGGATCCATTGGGGTAGTAGTTGGTCTACATCCTATCATGCATGTCTCAGATAGAAGATCAGTAACATACTTCCTTTGCGTCATAACCATACCCTGTTGATTTCGTGCAAACTCCAAGCCAAGGAAGTAACGAAACGTGCCAAGGTCCTTGGTAACAAACTGTTGCCCAAGAAAATCCTTAGCTACTTGAATGCGCTGTTCATCGCTGCCAGTGATAACAATGTCATCACCATAAACCAAAACAGCTACAATACCTCTTTGATTTCTCTTAACAAAGAGAGTATGATCTGCAGTGGATCTGGCAAACCCCTTCTGTTCAATCAACTCCGAAAGCTTCTGAAACCAAGCCCTCGGACTCTGCTAAGGCCATAGATAGCCTTATGAAGACGGCACACCATACTGGACTCCCCCTCAGCAGCAAACCTAGCTGGCTGCTGCATGTAAACCTCCTCCTGCAAATCTCCATACAAGAAAGCATTCTTTACATCTAGTTGGAAAAGCGGCCAATCACGAACCACAACAACAGCAATAAGAATCAGCAGGGTAGATTGACGGGCAATAGGAGAAAAGGTGTCCTGATAATCCACCCCATAGGTTTGGGTGAACACACGAGCAACCAATCTGGCCTTGTATCTATCTACTGTACCGTCAGCCCGATGCTTCACAGTAAATACCCACTTGCTGCCAACAACAGAGGCGCCTGGTGGAGCATGAACAACACTCCACGTACCTCGTGACCTTAAAGTTGTCATCTCCTCCTCCATAGCCAGACGTCGGTGCCTGCTCTGTAGTGCCTCCTGATATGACCGTGGTATCTCCACGGTAGACAGACTAACAACAAATCTCTAAAAATCCTTGGAAAGACGCCCCAAGGAAACATGAGACCCAATAGGATGCATAGTACATGCTCGTTTCTGCCTCCTTAGTGCAATAGGCATATCCAGATCCTCAGCAGTTGTAGAAGAGACAGTATCCACGTCATGTACCTTAGTCTCTACATGCAAATCACCAGTGCCATCAGTAAAACTCAAATGTTCATAACATACCTTGAGCGTGATGGATGACGAAGGAGGCACATGAGCAGGGGGTGTCGCTGGTAAACCTGCGAAAAGAAAGTAGGTGGCGGTGTAGGTGACGATGGAGGAGGTGGTAATGATGGAGGTGGCGGTGGAGGAGGTGGTGGTGGAGAAGGTGTCGTAGGTGATAATGATGGAGGAAGTAGCACATAGCCCTTTTCTCCATCCTCTGAAGGAGTAAGCTTGTCACCTGTAGGAGAAAAATACATAACGGACTCGAAAAAGGTAACATCAGCACTAACATAGTATCTTCGTCGAACATGGTCAAAGCAACGATATCCTTTTTTAATCTTGGAATACCCAACAAACACACATTTGACAGCTCTAGGAGAGAGCTTGTCAAGACCTGGAGACATTTGATGAACAAAAGCAACACAACCAAAGACACGAGGCGTTAGCGAGAAAAGATCCATCTCAGGAAACGCAATCAAGAACATAATCTTCTCTCCCAGCACCGAAGAAGGCATACGATTTACCAGATAGCAAGCAGTTAGAACCGCATTTCCCAATATGAATGAGGGACACGTCTCTGAATCAAAAGAGTTCTGGTGACGTCTAACAGATGACGGTGTTTTCGTTCTGCTATCCCATTCTGTTGGGACGTATATGCACACGATGTATGATGCACAATGCCAAGGGACCTAAGGAATTGAGAAAGCTGTGTACTGCAAAACTCTAATGCATTATCGGGACGAATAAACTTGACTTTTGCAGAAAAATTATTCCTTATTTCATTAATAAAGGACTAGATAACATGACCTGCATCAGACTTGTTCTTAAGAAGAAATACCCAAGACAATTTCGAAAACTCATCAACTGCAACAAGATAAAACCTGTCCCTGATGATCTGGGACACGACTGGGACCCTAAATATCAAAATGCAATAACTCAAACAGACTATGACTGTTACGACCCTGACAACTCTGAAAGGTAGAGCGATGATGTTTCCCAAGCTGGCATGCCTCGTACTGAAAGGTGGAGCGAGGAGAAATCTGTCGAAGAACGTGACACAGCTTTTGCAGAGGAAGGTGACCAAATCGAAGATGCCACAGATCCAGTGCGAAGCGAAGAGGCACCAGCATAAGGACATTGCACCAATTTGTAGAGATCCCCTTGCTCACGGTTAGTTCCAATTAATTTTCCCGTTAGTATATCCTGAAACACAAGAGTAGATGGATCAAATATAGCACGATAATGTAGGTCTTTGGTGATTTGACTAATTGAAAGTAGATTCATAGAAAATTTAGGAGCATAAAGAACATTCTGAAGTCTCAGTCCGGGGGTCAACTGCACCTCCCCCTGACCAGTGATGGGAGAATGTGTCACATCTGCTATCACGACAGATCGTCCATTCAGAACCGAGCGAAATACGCTAAACTAGCCTCTGTCACCACATAGATGATGGGATGCTCATGAATCCATGACTCATTCTGACAAGTCTACCTTGTAACAAGTAGTAAAGGCATACATTGTACCAAGGTTGCAAAAGTCAGTAGTCGGTACTCGATCGGTTGGGTCACTGACTAAGGATTAATCGACAGTCGGACGACTAATCGGATTTAGTCGGACTTTAATCGGTGTTGAATTATATGATTATTTTAAATATATAACTCATTTTTATACATACATTTACATAGATTTTGTACATTTTTATACTATTATAATAAAATAAAAAAAGTAATTGAATTTAAATAAAACACTGAGCATATTATAATAAGTTTGCTTATAAAAAAAACAAAACATATAAGAAAATGGTATCTCCAAGCAAATAATTGGTTGACTAGTGTACCTAGTCAGAATTAGTCGGTACTCGGTCGGCCACCCCACTGACTAGACTAGTCGGACCTACTACTCGGGCCAGTCGGGCGACTTTTACAACCTTGCGTTGTACCTGATGTAGACACTGATGCTGAAGCAGCCACCTCTGAGGATCCTGAAGGAGAGCTGGTCGTCCCAGTAGTGAGCATAATCTCCCTGAGCCGAGCAACAAGTTCATCAAATCTCCGATCAGCAGTAGGTGAGGGGCTCCCAACTGGTTGTGTCTACTCTGCAACCCGAGCTGAAGCAGGAAATCCATGCTTAGAATAGCATGAGTGGACAGATCTGTGGCAATAGGTGCAAGGCTGACGGGGTCGACCACCCCCTCCTCTGCTACGGCTAGAGCTTCCTCTGCCACGATAAGGTATATGACTTCCCCTAACACGAGATGCAGCCATAGCAGAAGATGTCTGTTGTTGCAAGGTACCACCTGAGGATATAGATAGCCTAGTCAATCTGCGATATGCCTCCTCCATTGGAGGTATGGTAGCATCGGTAAGAATCTGGGCACAAGCAGCGTCATAATCAGGATCAAAAGCTGCTAGAAAGACTCATGTCAGCTCACGATTTTCTCACATGTGAGAAGGGAGGATGGGAGGCGGGTTAGAGCGCTGGTGGAGAGGGCACGAGCGATGGAGGCCGAAGACTATTGCACGTGATGCTTCGGAGGAAGTTTTTGAGAGCGAAGGCGTTCGAAGAATGGTCACGTCCCGTAGAAGGACTTCGTGGAGACCGAAGGTGCCTGTCGGTGGTGCGCATCTCGTTCCTGGTAAACGCATGGAGAGCTCGGCTAGCGCGGTGGCTGATGGACGTGAGGCTCGGCTCGACGACAAAGGAAAGGAGGTGCTACGGGGGAGTGATGCTGACTGCATGCAACTGTTGCGTGCTCAAGTGGGGAGTGGAGATTGGGTTCGTGTTTCTCACAAGAAGCAGGGTAAGCATTGTTTTAGATGTGGCGACCGTGGTCACGTTGCTTCGGACTGCGGGCTACCTGCAAGGTGCTACGGCTGAGGAAGAGTTGGACACAAAAAAGCTTCCTGCTGGCTCGGCGGTGCCCGGGCTGACCTCCCTGCTCGCAATGAGGATCCCTCGGCCGGCAGGGGAGAAGGTGTGCATGGCTCATCTTTGAGCTTAGATCCTGTGGTGGGGAAGGGGATGTGTTCCTTTGCGCAGGTTGTCCAAGGTTCCGGGTCACATGATCATTCCAAGGGACTTGGCGGAGAGTTGTTACGTCCTATTGCTGACGCTGCGAAGATTGGTGGGGTCGTGGGGGGGCAATCGGTGGAAGCTGCTCTCAAGGGGAGGGGGAGGTCCGACGAAGCTCTGCATGGGAGGTTTTCGAAGGGGGTGTGCATGGAGGGGTTGTTGTGGGGATAGCCTTACGTAAAGGAGTTGATTGGAGCGTGGTGGGCTTGCGTTTGCATGGGTTATTGGGCTCCTCGTTCGACGGGGACTTGGTTGTTTTGGATAGCTCAAGGTGTTGTGTCCGTGGCCTCTCTGGGGAGCAACGTCTGAGGCTACTTGCCAGTGGTGCGCTCGAGGACATCTTCTGGAGACCTCTGCGTTATGATGACGGAGCTTGTGCTGGTGTAGTGGTGTGTGTTGCGGAGGTGAGAGGGGTTTTGTTCCTCTCTCGAAGGATTCATGCCTTGGGAGAGGCTCTTCGACGATGGGGGGAGGTGCTTGCGATTGTGGGTGATGGGTTCGAGCCGGGCTCGGATTGGAAGATCACTAGGGTTCTGTTGGAGTATAGCAAGAACGTGCTAGACGAAGCTGTGGGCAAGGTGTTCTTTGAGACGCTGTCGGTTGGTCGCTTCCGCTTCCCGGTGGAGAAGTCTTTCTTGGAGCCTCCGACGCCCCCGCAGACGGTGGCTTGGCCGGTGGCCTCCTCGGTGGGGACGATGTCCACTTCGGTTGGTGTCGCCTCGTCTCCTGTTGGACATCTGGCGCTACGTGGGGGCTGTAGAGATAGTTTCGAGAATTATTATTAGTTTATGTATCTTGTTGCTATTTCTTTCTCTTATTTAGACATCTCTGTAATTTACACTTAGGGCCTCTCCCTATATAAGAGAGCCTAGGGTTTTCCATGAATGACATCTCGAAGACTCTTTTTCCAGCATGGTATCAGAGCCGCCTTAGGGCTCTCCACCCGCCACCCCTCCCTTCCCCACCAGCCGCCCTAGGCCCCTCCTCCTGCCGGCGGCCTCTCCTCCTGCCAGCGGTGCCCTAGCGGGCCCCATCTCCTCTCGGTAGCTCCTCCTCCTGCCGCCCTAGGCCCCCTGCGGCCTCCCATCTCCTCCCGGCAGCCTCTCCTCTTGCCGTTGTACGTCCCCAGGCCGCCGCGGCGGTCCCGGCTGCTGTGTTGAACGTCCAGCAGTCCCTAGACGGTGCTCTCGAGGCGCTTCAAGGGCTGTAAGCTTCCTTTGAGGCGTGCCCTAGACCCCTCTTCCTCCGATTTATGGATTTGAGTGCGTAGAAGTCTACACACGTACTCAAATCCGATGCAGTTGGTGTAGACATTCATCAACGTGTCTATATTCCCTTCGTCTTCTCCAAGCAGCATTATGTCAGAATCGAAAGTCGATTTGCCCTCCACCGGCGCATTCAAAGGTCTTGCGCCAATAGTGAAGATGGACGGGTTTAACTATGAGCTATGGGCTATGCAGTTCATGAGCCTCATGAAATCTAATGGTAAGAAGCACATTCTTACCGAGGATGAGCATGCGGAGAAGACAGGGATCTATGCCTCATGGGAGGCTGATGACGCTTACGCGAAAGTCTGGTTGTCTGGTACGTTGACGATGGAGATAGCTAACGACGTCCTCCATCAGCCCATGGCTAAGGCAATGTGGGACATCCTTGCTTCTACGTATTCGCAGGTGCGAAATGAGACAAAGATGTTGCAGCTTCATCATGACATTTTTACGATGAAGCAGGCCAGCAGACCTCTCCATTCTCTATACACATCCCTAAGAGGGATGTTCGAGAAGCTATACAGTACCATTCCTCTCACTGCTACTCCTGAACAGCAGAAGACGTTTCGGAACGCCACCATGGTGGGCGTTCTACTTGCTGCTCTCGATCCTGAGTACGATGCCGCCCGGTCACAGATTCTAGCAGATGCAGTAATTACTCCAGTGGAGGATGTCTACAGAAGGCTCAGTCGCATTCCAGTTTCCTCCAGCTCTTCTACTCCACCCCCATCAGCGATGGCAGCTTCGCGTGGGAGAGGTGGACCGCCTTCTGGACGTGGTCGTGGACGTGGCCGTGGACCTCAAGGAAGAGGTGGTCGCTTCAGTCAGATGTGCTCGTATTGTCACAGAACTGGACACTCGGAGGAGACATGCTACTCTAAGCATGGGTTCCCAGCATCGGCACGGGTTGCAGAGCATTCACAGTCTCCGTTACCATCTACTGCAGATCATAGATTTGACGAACTTGTGGCCCGTCTCCGTGATATTATGCCACATTCTTCTGGTGATTCATCTGGTGGTTCTTCAGATATTGCTGCCACAGCCTCTGCTAGTTCATCCGCCACTGCTAGTAGCTCAGGTAGATCATCAGCACTCATACCATCTCATGATATATCTGATTGGGTTATAGATTCCGGAGCCACACATCATCTCTGTCGAGATAGAGGTAGATTACAGGCCTACAGGGATATTCATCCCGACCGTTCAGTGCAGATAGCAGATGATACCCACTCACCCCTTGTTGGCCAGGGGGAGGTTTTCCTATCCTCCACTATGCAGCTATAGAACGTTTTACATGCCCTTGAGTTCTCAACGAATTTGCTGTCTATTAGTCAGATTACAAAGGATTTGAATTGTCATGCTATATTTGACCTGTCTTCTCTCATTTTTCAAGACATACTCACGGGCAAGGTGATTGGCTGTGGCTCTGAGCAGAATGGTTTATATCGGCTGGTTCGGGAATCCTATGCTGGCGTCTCCTCTCACTCCGATGGACCAGTCTCTCCTTACATTTGGCATCTTCGATTTGGTCACCTTCCGCTCCAGAAAATGCGCCATCTTCTGCCCCAGATCTCTCCAAGTTCGTCGTTTCGCTGTGAAACATGTCAGTTGGGAAAGCATCATAGGTCAAGCTTTCCAGGTCGTCAGAGTCGGAGCAGTAGCTCCCCTTTTGAGTTATTACATATAGATATATGGGGTCCGAGTCGTGTTCCCGATCGCTAGGGACACAGGTTTTATCTTGTGGTAGTGGATGATTTTTCTCGTGTCTCATGGGTATTTCTTTTGAAGAATAAATCTGAAGCAGGAGATGTGGTCAAAAATTTGATTAATGAAGTGCAGAATGTTTTCTCTTCTTCAGTCAAATATGTTCGGACGGATAATGCCCTGGAATTTTGTACACGCTCTCTTTCTCAATTTCTTTCATCAAAGGGTATTATTCACCAAACCACTTACGCATACACATCCCAACAAAATGGTGTGGCGGAAAGAAAGCATCGCCATCTCTTGGATATTACTCGTACCATGTTGATTCAAAGTTGTGCTCCTATTTCTTTCTGGGGGGATGTTGTCCTTACTGCATGCTATCCGGTCAATCGAATGACGTCCTCTGTCCTTGGAGAGAAAATACCCATCTCTCTTATTTTTCCAGACAAGGAGTTATTCTCACTGCCTCCACGTGTCTTTGGCGCTGTGGCGTTTGTCCATCGCCTATCTCCTGGACTTGACAAGCTCTCTCCTAGAGCAATCAAGTGCGTCTTTGTTGGTTATTCCAGAACCCAGAAGGGATACCGGTGTTATGATCCTACAACCAACACGTACTTCGTCAGTGCTGATGTCACTTTCTTCGAGTCGGTTATGTATTTCTCGCCAGCTGGGGACGGAATGGTACCATCCCCTACCACTGATGATATTTATGTTCCACCACCACCTACATGGAGTTCGCCTGAGTCGTCCCCTGTGTCAGTTCCTATGCCAGCACCACCACCACCTCCACCCATTCCACGGCCAATCATATCACCGTTCCCTAAACATTATACGCGTCGGTCAGGTCCTGCTCAGACAACAGATCAGCCAATCACTACGCCTCAGGTATGTTCAGATGGCGTTACTACTGACGGGTCAAGTTCGGTGCATATGCAGGATTCCTCATTACAGGAAGACACAGATGATGATCTTGATGTTCCGATTGCTATTCGGAAACAGAGAAGGCAATGTGCATCCTATCATTTTGCTTCACAGGTTTCCTTCCACCGGCTCACAGGTGATTTTCAGAAGTTTGCCACAGCATTGTCTTCCGTGGATATACCACGGACATACCAGGAAGCCTTGAAGAGTGAGTACTGGAGATTAGCTATGGAAGAAGAAATGAGAGCCTTGCAGTCCCGTGGCACATGGTCTTTGGTTCCTGCACCTCTTGATGCATCCGTTGTGAGCTGCAAATGGGTCTTCACAGTCAAATATCATGCAGATGGCACGATGGATAGGTACAAAGCACGCTTGGTCGCCCGTGGGTTTACACAAACATATGGTGTGGATTACATGGATACATTCTCTCCAGTGGCGAGACACTCGACTCTCCGTATTCTCCTACATGTTGCTGTGGTTCGTGATTGGAGCATTTCTCAGCTAGATGTCAAGAATGCCTTTCTGTACGGGGACTTACAGGAGGAAGTCTACATGCAGCAGCCACCCGGGTTTACTGCTGAGGGGGAGAAGCATATGGTCTGTAGACTTCACAAGGCGATATATGGCCTCAAACAGAGTCCGCGAGCGTGGTTCCAGAAGCTGTCCAATCTAATTGAGCACCAGGGATTCAAGAGGTCAAATACCGCTCACTTGTTGTTTGTCCAGAAGTCCTCGGCAGGTACGGTTGTCATTATGGTCTATGTGGATGATATTCTTGTTACAGGAGACGATGTTCAGGGCATAGATAGGGCGAAGGCATTCCTAGGTCGTCAGTTTGTTACAAAGGACCTTGGAACCCTAAGATTTTTTCTGGGGTTGGAATTTGCAAGGAATGCACATGGTTTGGTGATGACACAACGGAAGTACATTACAGACTTCCTGGTTGAGACTGGTATGGATGAGTGCAAACCATCAAGCATCCCCATAGACCCCAGCATGAAGTTGTATGATGGTGATACTGATGAAGTAGATAAGAGGAGATATAGAGAAATGGTAGGAAAACTCCTCTATATTACTATAACCCGTCCAGACATTGCATTTGCAATTAGCTGGGTAAGTCAGTTTATGGAGCAGCCAAGACAGGTTCACATGGATGCTATACACATGATACTGAGGTATCTGAAGTCTTCTCAAGGGTCAGTGATGCTATTCAGAAAGGGCACAGACTTATCCATCTCAGCGTGTGCAGACGCAGATTATGCAGGATGTCCTAAGGATAGAAAATCAACCTCAGGGTTTGCAGTGTTTGTTGGAGGTTCTCTGGTTTCTTGGAAAAGCAAGAAACAAACTGTGGTGGCAAGGTCCAGTGCGGAATCCGAATATAGGGCCATGGCTCAAGCCAGCACGGAAATGATGTGGGTTCGCTCTGTATTAGAAGATCTACATGTAGTTGTACCTCTACCTATGAAGCTTCAGTGTGACAATCAGGCAGCATTGTTCATTGCCAACAATCCAGCTTTCCATGAGAGGACCAAGCATATTGAAGTTGACTGCCATTACACCAGGGACCTGATCCAGAGAGGATTGATATCCACTGCACATGTTAGCTCAGGAGATCAAACTGCTGATGTATTCACCAAGCCACTGCTCAGAGAACCTTTCCAAAGATGTCCATCCAAGCTGAGCATGATCGACATCTATGCTCCACCTTGAGGGGGAGTGTAGAGATAGTTTCGAGAATTATTATTAGTTTATGTACCTTGTTGCTATTTCTTTCTCTTATTTAGACATCTCTGTAATTTACCCTTAGGGCCTCTCCCTATATAAGAGAGCCTAGGGTTTTCCAAGAATGACATCTCGAAGACTCTTTTTCCAACAGGGGCCCTTACGAAGCGTCGCCCGTTTTGGTTGATTGCTCGCGCCCCTTCAGCGGCATTTCTCGTATGCCGTGCAAAATCTCTCTAACAGGCGTCTTGGCTGAGGGGGATCCGCCCGAGATTGATTCTTTTTTCGGCTCTCGTCTTTGGAAGGTGGACCGTATCGGGCATGTGGGCGGATCTGTCTGGGGTGGAGTTTTGCGGATCGAGGGATGCCGGATCTTGGTCCGGAGTGGGAACTTCCTTTGCCTCCGTGGATCCGGATCCGATATTGCAACTCGAGGGCCCTATTGTGGCGGGTCAAGTTGCGACGCTGCCCCAGGATCCAATTAGCGATCCGTCTGCGCATGGGTCTGATTTGACTACGGTGGTGGGCTCTTACTCAGGATCAATTCTGGGGACTTTTTCGACTGATGATATTGGCTCGCCTCTCCTTGCCTTGCCGAGCTCGACAGAAGGTGTTGTGCCCGGGGACGACGACTTTGACTTGGGAAGACGCTCAGATAAAAGGTCCGGAAAAAGATACCGTCGGAGGAGCAAATCCCGGCCGGGATTCTCGCCCCTTCATTCTTGTGCTTCTTTCAAAGATGTTGTGGCGGAGGCGGCTGGTCTTTCGCAAGCTGGGGGGTGTCGCCATCGTTCTTAATGAAGGTTCTCTCCTGGAACGTGCGTGGCTTAGGGGAGGTTGAGAAGAGAAAGGGATTGGGGTTCAGACTTGTAGAATGTGGTTGCGATATCGCCTTAATCCAGGAAACGAAGCTAAGGGGGCTTGATGATGCTTTGTGGCGTTCCTTTGGTGCGGATGCGATGGATGATCTCAGCGCCCTGGATGCGGTTGGGGCGGCGGGGGGTTTGGTCATTGCGTGGAAGTCGGCGGCCTTTTCGTTCAGTTCTTTGCTCCTGGGGAGATATATGCTTTCAGTTGTTCTTGTGAGGGGCGCGACGGCCTCTCAGGTCGCCTTCTCTTGCATTTATGGTCCGTGCTGTCATGTTAGAAGGAACAAGCTATGGGAGGACTTATGTCAGGCGTACTGTGCTTTTGAGGGGCTCCCTTGGATCATTGGGGGAGACTTCAATGTGACGCTCCACTCTTCGGATCGCCCCCGGGCGAGGGGGGGCCGAGACCCGGGGTCTTCCTGTTTTGCTGAGCTTGTGGACTCCTTGGCTTTGGAGAATTTGGTGGCATCTGATATCACCTACACCTGGAGGAGCAGCGGTTCTCGATCTCGGATCGATCGTTTTTTGGCCTCTAGTAGGTCGTTGGAAATGTTTCCCTTTTGTTCGGTTACATTTAGGCACAGGCCTTTCTCGGATCATTCGCCAATTCTATGGGACTCTGGGGAGACCTCTTTGTTGAGAGGGTTGTTTAGATACGAAAGATGTTGGCTCCAGGAGCCGAGATTCAAGGACGTTGTGTCTGAGCTTTGGGCGTCCTCCTCCTTTGTGGGGTCTGTGGCTTTTAGATTGAGTCGGAACTCGAAAGCTCGATTCGTTGAGGAAGAGGTTGGCGCTTTTCAAGAAGGAGTCGCGGGCGACGCGGGTGGCTGTCAGATCTGAGGCTGAGGCGATTATAATAAGGCTAGATTCGGTTGAAGACGATAGGGATCTCACAACGGAGGAGCTTTGTGAGCGGTCTTGTGCGCAGAAGAGGGTGGCAGAGGAGGACAAGAAGAGAGCTATTGAATGGCGACAGCGTTCGAGGATGAAGTGGCTCAATGATGGCGATGCGAACACTGCTTTCTTTCACCGTGTGGCTAGCGGGAGGAAGCGTAACAACTCTTTGCGCTCTATCTCTGTTGATGGGGTGCGGGTTGTGGGGGACAGAGCGATGGGGCGGGCTATTGTGGAGCACTTCAGGGGCGTCATGACGAGACGCTCCACGAGATCTTGGAGGTGGTTGGGGCTGGGGGTGCCCCCAGGTATCGGAGGAGAACTGCGCTTTGCTCATTCGGCCGATTTCTTTAGAGGAGACTAAGGAGGCGGTGTGGGAGCTTAATGGTGACGGGTCCTCGGGGCCTGATGGCTTCTCCGTGGCCTTCTTTCGTGATTTCTAAGAGCTGGTGGGAGGGGAAGTTTTTGAGGTTGTTCAGGAGTTTTGCGTGGGGAATGCAGGCTTCGATAGGCTTAACAAGGCCATTTTGCTTCTTATACCCAAGAAGAGTGCGGTGGAGGATATTGGGGACTTTCGCCCCATTTCGATTTCGAACGCCATTTACTTAATTGTGGCCAAGGTGCTGGCTCGGAGGCTTGCTCGGGTGCTTGACTCGATTGTTTCACCCGTTCAAGGAGCTTTTATTCGGGGAAGACAGATCTCTGATTGTATTGCGGTCGCTTCGGAGTTGGTGGCTGATTGAAGTTCTTCGGGGAGACAGGGGGTGCTTTGGAAAATTGATTTTGCCAAAGCCTATGATAGCATTGATTGGAGCTTCTTATGGTCGGTCCTCAGAAGACGGGGGTTTCCGGAGCTGTGGATTACTTGGATGAGGCACTGTGTAACTACTGTGTCCTTCTCGGTTTTGGTCAATGGTGTTTTGGAGGGGGGGGTCTTCCAGCCGAGAAGGGGGTTGCGACAGGGCTGCCTTCTGGCCCCCCTCCTCTTTGTTATTGCTTCGGATGTCTTGGCTCGTATGGTTGATCGGGTTGTTGTTGCCGGCCTTTCCAAGGGGTTCTCCAAGGGAGGCGTGTCTGTGCTGCTGATTCAATTTGCTGACGACACCTTGTGCTTCATAAAGGGAGGTCCTGATGAGGTCGCAGGCATGTAGATGACTCTCGATCTATTTAGCGAGACATCGGGACTGCTCATTAATGGGAACAAGTCGAAGGTTATTCCTTTTGGCATGTCGGCGGATTTGGCGCTTAAATGTGGGCGGATTCTGGGCTCCACTCCGGGCGAGCTTCCGATTGACTACCTTGGTCTCCCATTGGTGATTGGGAGGCCCAGGCTTAGGGACTGGAGTATGGTCGTTGAGAAGGTGGAGGCGAGGCTGGCGGGTTGGCGTGCGGCGCTTCTTTCGAAGGGAGGGAGGCTGGTCCTTCTCAATTCGGTTCTTGCTGCCATCCCGGTGCATTTTTTGTCTACTAGTCATTTGCCGGTTGGGATTTGTAGGAGGTTTGAGTCTTGCATGAGAAGGTTTCTGTGGGGGAAGTCGGGTGAGTCGGGGAGAGGGGTTCACCTTGTGGCGTGGGAGGAGGTGTCGAGGAGGAAGCAGGAGAGGGGGTTGGGTGTTAGGCGTTTGAAGCTTATCAACGACGCCTTTTTTCTTAAGTGGGCGAGCAGGGTTTGGGGTAGAAATGGAAACTTCTTTATTGAGGTTCTGAGGGAGCTCCATGGGGGGGATTGGGCTGGAGAAGGGAGGTTGGGGCTGGTGAATGCTCGCTCGCCTTTCTGGCGTGGTGTGCAGCAAGTGTTCTTGAGGAATCGTGGGAGCTTTAAACCTGTGCTGGGGGAACGGTCGTGCGTTCTTTTTCTGGAAGGACAGCTGGTTGGGGGGGGGACCCTTTTTGTGTCCGCTTCCCGCGTCTTTTTTCGTTGGCAGTGGACAAGGATGCTTCGGTTGCTTCTTGCTGGGAGAGTGGCTGTTGGTGCCCTAGTTTTGGGGCTAATTTCTCGGATCAGAGGTTGGCGGACTTTCTCGCCCTGCTGGACGTCCTTGGTGGTGCGGAAACGCCTGCTCAAGGAAGAGATCACTGGGTCTGGAGGGATGGTGGCTTCTCGACGCGTAAGGCCTATATTGTGTTATCTGAGGCTCCGCCTATTCGTTCGGACACTTTGGTGCGGGACTGCGGCTTATTCTGGAGTTTGGTTCTTCCTTTGCGCATTGTTATTTTCTTATGGCTGGTCCGGAGAAGGAGGCTTTTGACGAGAGACCGCTGCTCCAGATTGCTTCATTCTGTTTCTAATATCTGCGTGCTATGCGGATCTGATGTGGAATCCCTTGACCATGTTTTCTTTGATTGCCCTTTGGTTCGTGGGCTGTGGGAGGACCCGTTTATGGCTTGGGTGGGTGCTAGTGATGTGGTGGCCTTCTGCGATTCGCTATTCCTCAACAGGCACACGGAAAGAAGGCGACTCCTAACTCCGGTGGCAAGATTGTGGTCGATTTGGCTTGGTCGAAACGAGGCCATTTTTGCGGCGCAACACTTTTACAAGAAGAACGTGTTGATTCGCGCTGCAGGATTGGTCGACGACTGGAGTGGTAGTTAATTCTCTTGTTGTGTGGTTTCATTCTCTGTTGGGAGGCTCTATGGCCTCCTTTTGTTGGCCTTCTGGCTTTTTTTGTACTCTCTCCCCTTCCTTTTTTCTAATATATTGGGGTGAACACCACTGAGTGTATCCCCCTTTTTCTTGGCTTCAAAAAAAAAGACTCATGTCATCACAGAGTCTCTGCATGCCTTGAGCTGCTCTGGTGTAGCAGTCAAGGGAATGTAACCATGTAACTTCTCCAACATACCCCTCAAGGAAGTGTAGAGGGTATGAAGAGGACGACCATTCTGCTTCGATGTGAAGATATCGTGCTGGAGCTGCAGTATCTTCGACTCTTCTTCGTCGGTGAGTATGTAGCGGCGAGAATGTCCCCATAGCCTTCGCAGTCGGCTGGCTCAGAATATCATTAACTATCTCTGCTGACACGGTCCCAGATAGCCATACTCGTGCATAAGCATCATCTGCCTCCCATGAGGCATTTATCCCAGTCTTGTCACTTGGCTCCTCCACCGTGAGGATATGCTTCTTGCCATTACACTGCATCAGACTCATGAACTGCATGACCCACAGTTCATAGTTTGTGCCATCCATTTTGACAATGGGGGCTGGACCTTTGAAGGCCCCCAGGGATGGAATGTCAGCTTTGTTGTCAACCATGATGACAATAACCACCAAGACTAGGATAGCAACAAAGGAGACCTGCGTCTACACTGACATATGGGAAGGCGGTTGTGGGTGTAGACTTATACCACAACCTCTTCCATCCTCGGGAGACGCCTTAGGATGACTAGGTTGATCTTAGATGATCACGCCGCACCCTGGAGCCTCAAAGATCGGATCTGGACAGAGATAGCTAGGCGGCAGTCCTTGAAGGACTCATGGCCTGTGAACAGGCTACAGCCTGCAAAGGGGCAATGGCCCGCGAGGGAGGCGGCAGCCGCGAGGAGGCGATAGCCTGCGAAGGAGCGAAGCACCCGCCCACACGCAGTGAACAGGGAGGCGACCACCTCGAACGGACGCCATGAGCAGTGGTTGCACGCGAGAGAGGCCTCGACCTCGTGCGCACGGTGGTTGCGCTGCCCGCGAAAAAGGCAGCGGCCTCGAGCGAGAAGAAGCTAGGGTTTCGGTGGGGAGGGGCTAGGGTTAGGGCATAGGCTCCGGTCTAGAACCGTCGCTCTGATACCATGTTGAAAAGTGTGAGAAGGAAAACTTGTATTCCATCTAACCCTAGAGCTCTCTTATATAGGAGAAAAGCTCAAGGGATAAATTACATAAACGGGACAAGAGAAATAAACAATATAAATAAATATGACAATAGCATAAGAGCCTTAACATAAACTTGGATGCATCCATACCCAAAAGTTCTCTGTAGTAGATATGTCTAACCAAGCGATTGAAACATCCTGCCATGCCTCCTTATCCTGATTGCACCTAAATAAAACATGCTCGATATATTCAGGGTCTCCCTCATAAAAAGAACAAGCAGTATCTCTCTACGGATTTTTGCCCTAATATATCTCCTGCCTAAAAAGTTAAAGAGAAAACTTTACCTCAAAGGTGCTTAAGAAACCCAAATCAGCCTACAGCCCCTCTGCAAATCCCCGTGATAAAAAATGGTCATCGAACATAAAGCCATGTAGCCTTCTAGATAGAGCAATCACCATCCCTAAAAAGCCAATGATCTCCCACATTCCCTGATCCCTCCACGGCCATAAGCTCCCGGGATAATCAAAGGAAATCCCTCAGAATCTAATCCGAAAAACCAAAGCTAAATGTAAGGCACCAGGAACCATTGGCCCAAGCATCGCCAAAACACAACTCCGCACAGCAACCAAGACAAGCAACCTCAATTCATGATCAAATAATTCACCACCCCCAGGTCCAACCATTCTTCCAAAAGTTGAAATATGCACCATCCCTCCTGAACCAACCACACATAAGGAGAAAGATCGTGAAGCACAGAGAAAACACGTTTTCAGAAAGAGGTAGGCAAATGAATCACCTTCTGAGAAGCAAAAAACTGTGACGAAATCCCGTAAATTCCTCTCACCAACCTGCAGAAACCCCAAGGCCTAGAAGAAGCTCACTTTACCAGTAACATATTGATGACCTCGAGATTCAATACCCCCATGCCCCTCCTCTGAGAGGTTTCATAACAAGAGCCCAAACCCCCAAAGGAGCATCTTGAACATTACTTCCTGCACTGGACCAAAAGAATCTTCTCGCCGCTGCCTCCAGACTCTGCCATACCCCAGCAGGAAGCAATCTGGGAGAGAGAGAGAAAACATGAATAACATAAGTACTGCCTTCAAAAGCACCAGCACATCCATGCAAGCATGTAGCTCTCCAACTTGCTGACTTGCTCTCTAACTTCTTGATCAAAGGCAATCACTCCACCAGTCAGAAACATCCACCTATCGAAGTAAAATCCAGATTGGACAACAGCATGCTCCCACAAGAAGTGGACAATATCATCTCATGGTCGGTATTCTCCTCCTCGGGATGACCAAAAGGTATGAAAGCTGACTTTGCACGATTAATATAGAGACTGGACAATTTATATAATATACATATGAAAGATTGTGGACTTCCCATTAGCTTCAGTAACACCCCCTTCAATGAAATAAATCTTATCATCAGCAAGTTAGAACAAATAGCTAGAAATATCCCCAAGCAAATATACTGCATTAATACTCCTCTGAATTTCCTGCCACATTATAACTGCAAAGGCATCAATAACCAAGACAAAAGAGAACATCCATGTTTAATTCCCCTTTGCAGTTGGAAGGAACCTCTCTCAGGATGCCCCATCTACCAACACTGAAAAGAATACAGCAATGATACATCTCTTGAGTCAAACAACCCAAGTATCCGAGAAACCCTTCCATACCATGGAAATCCCACAAAAAACATTAGACCATGTGATCAAAAGCCTTTGAGAAATCCTTCCAAATCTGCCATCATCATCTGTTAGTCCAGAACAAAAGCCATCTGGACCTGGGAAATAATGTCATATGAAGAACAACATGTTTGTGAGACCTTCGCCACGATTAAATGAATGGTGTTAGGTATAGTGATCTGCTTGAAGTCCATCAGCCTCTTAGAAGCATCCTTTGGCAACAAAAAAAAATAAAGAGCCTTACTAACTCTATCAAAACCCAAGTTTCCCACCGAGAACTCCTCAACCATGTCCATAATATCCCCCATGCACGACCTCCCAGAATTCTCTAAAGAAGAAAACCGGGAAGCATTAGTGCCCAGATACCCGTCAACATTTAAAATCACGAATCACTATCCTAACCCCATTTGCCCCGAAATGTCGCGTGAGAACTCAGCCTGCTCTGGATGACTCCTGGAGGTATTAATACCGAAGCATATCCACCCAAAACTTCTATCCCTTCTGCTCAACCTACAAAATTGTACCCACCACTGCCTTCCTAACATCCATAACACCCTCAACTCCCTCATTAACCACCTGTAAATGGATAAAATTCCTCTTTTCATTGGCCATAGCATGAAAGAACTCAGTGTTCATCTCACCTTCTTTGATCTATTTTTGTGTAAATTTTTGACACTTCTCAACCTCGCCCTTTTGTAGAACTTCTTGAGCACCAAGTAGGGGTGTCAGAAAATTCTTCGATATTCATTCAGGTTCGTCTCGCTAAAAGTTCGACTCAGATTCGATTCGGAAATAAATGAACCGATCCTGAACACAGGTTTAGCTCGATTAAACAAACGAGCTGAACCTAAAAACCATAGGTTCGGTCAAGACCGATTCGTTAAAAGCTCGATAAACACAAATATATATATTACAAAACTTTATCAGCATAAGTGAACCTTATTTTGAGATAAGTGGATTTTGTCCCATGATAAGTGAACTTTGACTGGAGATAAGTGATTATTTACGGGATAAGTAGGTTTTATCTCAGTATAAACTATCGTAAAATAAATAGTCGCGTCGTGGTTACAACATCCATCATCTATGTGTCTAGTACTTTTCCTTTCTTTATCCTCAAATAAAAAGAACAAGTTTAAACCTTACTTATCGCATATCCCTACATTATTCCTTATCCTAATCTGAAAGGATATAAAATTATATTATAATTATAGTTCCCAACACATCCACTAACTTATTTATCACCTGTAGTAATAGTTTTAAGATCCGATTAATTGTTGTTGATTGGCATTTGATGATAGGTGATGATTCAGTATCAATTCTAACTGTAGTCAACTCAATTGTAACTGATCTTAACTTTGACCAACTTCGATTGTACTTGATCTCAACACTAGTCAAACTCAATTATACTTCATTCCAAGTTCAATTGTATCTTTTCCAAATTCCACTATAACTGATTCAGATGTAACCACAGGTTTCAGATATAGCCATCGCCAAGCCTATTGGCAAAACAGCAACCAAAACTCAAATGGGGAGGAAGTCTCCTAAGAGACCCTTCCGTCTCTCCCTCTAATTGGAAGTGTGGTCCAATAGAGGGATATGTCTACTCCAAAACTACACTACTGAAACGGGTGAGAGAGACTCTCCGAAAAAGTCACTGTAGACGGGCCCGACCAGTACGGGCAAACGAGCTCGTATGAAAAACTAAAACCCAAGGACCCCCAGTCTAGGTACCCTAAAACAGAAGGTTAGCGAAACTGGTCAAAAGTCGAGATCCCAACGAGGCGTAAAAAAAATTGCGAGCTCATGTAAAAACTGTAAAAAAGACTGGATCCTAGACCCACGCACTTGGCGGCCGCTGCCCTTACTGCGTTTCCTATCTCCCGCCCATTTGAGGGTCGCTGCGCCCTCGCACGGTCAGGTATAAGGGTCACCATGATTAGCATAAATA
Source organism: Ottelia alismoides (assembly GCA_037367405.1). NCBI lineage: Eukaryota > Viridiplantae > Streptophyta > Magnoliopsida > Alismatales > Hydrocharitaceae > Ottelia > Ottelia alismoides. The sequence continues at coordinate 1,068,533 of JAZKJV010007177.1, read as the reverse complement.
TTTATCATCACTGATTCATGACCATCTTTACTTTCCTGACCTCTTAATTCTTTCTCAATCTTTTCTGTAGTTGATTTTACAGATCTAGGTCTTTGTCACAACTCATCTTTAATGATGCATAGAAATTGTATTCAAGGATCAATTGATTGAAGATTTCTATTTATAATGCTCTTAAAACCTGCTGCAAAGTATATTGGTTGTTCCGACCATGAACTGCCTGTATATATATAATTTCTTGCATCTCCCCTGACTTGCATTATACTTTTTCATGGCCTTCCTCACACAGTAGGTTCTATTGAGTATGTATTAGCATCGCTTAAGTTTCCTTGATATTCATGTGCTAAAGCTCCTGAAGTATTAACATGCTTTAAGAGTATTGGCCACACGTAGATTATGACACATATAATAATACTTATAGTGATTTTGTTCTCTTTAAAACAAGTGTATTATTGTATGACACTGGACTAATATTGAACTAAATTGAACATATATCAACCTATAACCTTTGGAAGAAACTTATATTATGCTAATATTTGATAGAGATTCAGCATCTTTCACATTGACAATCTGGAGGTCTAAGACAAGGGCCTTCTTTTGGCTGCTATATTGAAATTTCCAGAATAAATCAACTTTGCTATTGGAATTGAATTTTAAATAAAATAAATTAAATTTATCCAATCACAACATGTGACATTGGCTCTAAATTGGTTGTAGTGAGAAGTGAATATAGTTCTGATAAATCTCCTCCTCGAAGATGTCTTCCAAAAGTTGCAGATGAGTGCTCGACGCCCCTCTTAATTGCTTAAAGGATGGCGTGGTTTTTTTTTAACTCAATCTACTTGATTGTCCTGCCTTATTAGACATGGTGTCATTTCTAGAATGGACATGTGCAGTCAAGTTTTGAATATTTCGATGTAATTATAAAACCCCATGTCTTGTACATCCTTGATGATATTGCTAAAGTATTGACAGAAAATATTTGGTTTAGTAGAAGAATAATATTTTCGAACTACGTTACTAAGGAATTTACCTCCAGCTTATTTTATTACATGTTGTATATATATATATGGAAATTAATGAAATGGAAAGTTGGTGGCATATCCTGTTGTTGTTCGGTGGTTGTGTATAATTGTGAATGTCAATGCGCAAAACGAGGAAAATTTCCCCTGAATTTCAATACAAATGCGATCTTTAGCAAATGTTATATTGTGAATGCCGTGTAAAGGGGTGCCCGTATCCTTGAGGGTTCAAAGTTTGGTATCAGAGCCGTGGAACCCCGCTACACTCATTCGCAGTATTACAATTCCTATCGCATTAAGTTCTCGGATAGCGACAGTCCTCTGACTTGTCGCGAGTCCGGAAGGGAAATTTGACATTCATAACCACAGATGTCACCAATTATCATTAATTTCTATTGGAGTATTTGGTTGTGCGCCCCTTATGTTGTAGATGGGTAAATGGATACCTTCAGGATCCATTTACCCCATCCATGTGTTTAGTCCCACATCTATCAGTGGTGGGACTTGAAGGCTCTGTGGAGGCTAAATAAGGATCCCCAGACCTCCCGTATCCATTGAGAGAAAAAGGAATGCAATAACCGCCCCCTTTGAGGGCTTCTCTCGATGTTTCATCCTGCTCCTTAGGGAGTATGGTTCCACGTAAAATATTGTTTTTCCATGTTTTATATTTCCTTGTTCATGCTCTGTTTATCATTCCGCTTCTGCATTTCTGTTTTCTAACATGGTATCAGAGCAGGTCAATTCTCGTGGATTTCAAGTTCTTATACCTTTATTCGAGATTCGAGTTTGAAAATTACGTCTAAAGATTATTTCAATATTCGAGAGTTGTGATTCATCAAGGAGTTCTTCCATTTGTTTTCAAGGGTTTTGTTGGAAACCCTAATCGCACTTTGTTCGTGAAGATCTGGCCTCCTCAGGCGACACCACATCTCGCATCGTGCTTCACCAGATCGATGTCCAAGTGCGCATCTCCAAGACCTTCTCTTTGGCGGCTTTGCGACTCCTCATGCATCGTTCTCTCGATTCTCGTGCAGGCGGAAGAACTCATCGCAGGCGCAACCTCCATCATCTGCGCACCATGCAGCGCCATCGTTTCTCCCACGCGGCTACAGCGCCATAGCAGAGGCACCTGCCTCGCGCGCTCATCCCTCTTTAAAAAAAACATGGCCACACTGGGACCAAAGACTCAACCTTCGCCTTTTTTTCTTTTCTTTTTTTTAATAGGCACGGGGCTCTGTTGGGCTAATAAACCCCCCACCCACAACTAGGGTTCCCAACGGGGAAACCCTATCTCACGCTGCACCGCCAAGGGGGAAGGGAGTCCTTCGATGGTGCCGCCATGGAGAATAGATGAGTGCTGCCGATGCAGACCTAGAGCGAGAGAGTGCAGTCCTCGTCGGAGTCCACGGTCGCTGGAGAATGGAGTCTGAAAATCTGGCCGGTCTGAAATCTGACATCTGAATCTGCAACAAACCTGTGACTTTACATATACTCCCTCTTTCTCCCAGACTGATCGGAATGATAATCATCGACCAAGTTGGGAGAAGATAATAGAATGGGGTGAAAATATGAAACACAAATGTCGATCTCAAAATGCCATTATTTTTGTAGAGAGCTTGGCAGTTTTCTCGAGGATTTTTTGTGTTCTTTATTTTTGTTTGAGATTCGAGTTTTGGATTTATGTTCTTTGAAGATTTATTATTCGAGATATGTTCAAGTCTGAGATGTGTTCTAGGGTTCACAAAACCCTAATTCTATGAAAGGGAGGATGACTCAGGCCGCAAGAAGAACTTGTGCAATGGTTGCACAGATCCCCAGCCGCATCGAAGCCCAGGCTCTCTAGATCCCAGCAGCCAGAAGGTGGCGTATATTCCAGATGGTTATATCTGGGTTATAGGGTTTCTTAATCCTCTCGTATCCAGTCCAGCGGCTTCAGCACCAGGCCCCTGGCCTCATCTCCACAGCCGTAGTAGCACCACGCCGGTGCCCCACGGTGGGCATCTCCCCCTCCAGATCTCACGCAGGAGAGATGTTCTCCTATTCAATGAACCATGCACGGTCATTGATCTCCCAGGAAGCTCCTAGCGAATCCCTACAGGCGGTCATGAACTGATTCCAAGCGCAGCGGAAGCGTGGTGGGCTTCCGATGAAACTTCATCGCTGGCGACGGAGATCAGAGCACCTCTTGGCGGAGCTTGTGCTCCAATCGCAACTCCAGGTTGTGGCATCGAACCCCTTCCTCGTACCTAGGCGGCGCTCGACCCCTCTAGATCTCCACATCTATGCGCGCAGGAGGTGCGCAAGTGTAGGCGGCGCGCGATCTACAGCGGCGCCGTCTACTTCTCCTTCGATGGTTCCAGGGGACCGCTCCTGGCGGCATCTCCATCCACGCTGCATGTAGCGATCTCGCCTCCCAAAGCCGGCGGCCCTCCTCCACGCGATCGAGCCGATCAGTGGCGTCGAAGACCCTCCTCCGTGTGACTCTACATAGCAGCAGCGGCTCTTAACGATGAAACCCTACGGGGGGCGGAGGTACGTCGTAAGATGCCCTAATGCAGAAACAAGGGGGCGGCGCCCAATGGCTTTATAAAAAAAATTAAGGTCAGTTGGGAACCCTTAGGCTGAGAGTGTTTAAGAAAAATTGGGTTATTATTATAAGGCCCAAGTGGGATTCTTTTTTATAAAAAAAATGAGTCTGGGCCCAAGAAGGCAACGGCCAACAAAAAAAGAGGAGGTTGGGCCATTTCTAAAAAAAATGGAGAGAGACCAAAAAAAGGAAAGGGAAATCTGCTGCAATAAAAAAATAATGGTAGTTTTTGTATGGGCCCAAAATTGGGCCGAGAGATTTTAAAAAAAGGAAAAAAGAAGGCATGTATATACAAAAGTCATACGCAATTCCATAAAAAAAGAAAAAAAATGTTGCAAGGAAAGCCAAAAAAAATTTGAGATCGGCATTTGTGTTTCATATTTCCACCCCATTTTATTGTCTTCTCCCAACTTGATCGATGATTGTCATTCCGACCAGTCTAGGAGAAAGGGGGAGTATATGTAGAGTCACAGGTCTGTTGCAGATTCAGATGTCAGATTTCAGACCAGCCAGATTTCCAGACTCTACAGTTGGCAGATATTCAGACTCGACGTCAGATGTTTTCCGAGTCTTCAATTTCAGACACGCACATATTTGCGGTCTTCTTTCATATGTGCACATGTTTGCAATCTTTTGTGTGGTCCCCATCTTTTATGTTTCGGCCAGAGTTTTCATGTGAGCCATAGGGACTCCAGAGTAGAGGATCATTCTCTATGCCATGTGGGCAAGGGTTTTCATGTGGTATCATGGGTACTTCATAGTAGAGTATCATTCTCTGAGCCAGATGGAAGAGACCCAGTTCTCCGACGAGGAGACTCCAGGCGCAGTTTCAGACTTGATGGTCAGATTCCGAGTCCTCGGTTTGACTCACACTCCAGCCCGTTCGTCCTCCTCACCTGCACGGCATGAGAAGCAACGTCCTCGACAGCAACCAACAGTTGTGCGCGTTGAGTTGATATTGTTCGTAGTGTCGTGTATTATGAGTTGAGTTTCTTTCTGTTTGTCCAAGCTGAGTATTGCATGCTCCAGCTTGAGGGGGGAGTGTTGGAGTATTTGGTTATGTGCCTCTTATGTTGTAGATGGGTAAATTGATACCTATAGGATCCATTTACCCCATCCATGTGTTTAGTCCCACATCTACCAGTGGTGGGACTTGGAGGCTCTGTGGAGGCTATATAAGGAGCGTCAGACCTCATGTATCCAGTGAGAGAAAAAGGAATGCAATATCTGCCCCTTTGAGGGCTTCTCCCGTGGTTTCATCCCGCTCCTTAGGGAGTAGGTTTCCACGTAAAATATTATTCTTCCATGTTTTATATTTCTTTGTTCATGCTCTGTTTATTATTGCGCTTCTGCATTTCTGTTTTCTAACAATTTCCATATAATGTCCCAAGAAGAGAAAAGCACAAAGAGAAATGTCAGCAAACATTAACTATTATGATTAATGATTTTGGTTCTGCCAAATACTTTAGCAATATCATCAAGGATGTACAAGACCTGGGGTTTTATAATTACATCAAAATATTCAAAACTGGACAACACAGGTTCATTCTAAAAATGACACCATGTCTGATCAGGCAGGCCAATCAAGCAGATTAAGTTCAAAAAAACTACGCCATCCTTTAAGCAATTAAGAGGGGCGTCGAGGACTCATCTGCCACTTTTGGAAGACATCTTCGAGGAGGAGATTTATCAGAACTATATTCACTTCTCACTACAACCAATTTAGTGTTGTGATTGGATAAATTTAATTTATTTTATTTAAAATTCAATTCCAATAGCAAAGTTGATTTATTCTAGAAATTTCAATATAGCAGCCAAAAGAAGGCCCTTGCCTTAGACCTCCAGATTGTCAATGTGAAAGATGTTGAATCTCTATCAAATATTAACATAATATAAGTTTCTTCCAAAGGTTATAGGTTGATATATGTCCAATTTAGTTCAATAATAGTCCAGTGTCATACAATAATAAACTTATTTTAAAGAGAACAAAATCACTATAAGTATTATTATATGTGTCATAATCTACGTGTGGCCAATACTCTTAAAGCATGCTAATACTTCAGGAGCTTTAGCACATGAATATCAAGGAAACTTAAGCGATGTTAATACATACTCAATAGAACCTGGTGTGTGAGGAAGACCATGAAAAAGTATAATGCAAGTCAGGGGAGATGCGAGAAATTATATATATACATGCAGTTCATGGTCAGAACAACCAATACACTTTGCACACTTTGCAGCAGGTTTTAAGATCATTATAAATAGAAATCTTCAATCAATTGATCCTTGAATACAATTTCTATGCATCATTAAAGATGAGTTGTGACAAAAACCTAGATCTGTAAAATCAACTACAGAAAAGATTGAGAAAGAATTAAGAGGTCAGGAAAGTAAAGATGGTTGTGAATCAGTGATGATAAATATTTATGCCGATCATGGTGACCCTTATACCTGACCGTGCGAGGGCATGGTGACCCTCAAATGGGCGGGAGATAGGAAGCCCAGATAGGACAACGGTCACCAAGTGCGCGGGTCTAGGATCCCAGTTTTTATAGTTTTTACACGAGCTCGCAATTTTGTTTACGCCTCGTTGGGATCTCGACTTTTGACCAGTTCCGCTAACCTTCTGTTTTAGGGTACCTAAGCTGGGGGTCCCTCGGTTTTAATTTTTCGTACGAGCTCGTTTGCACGTACCGGTCGGGTCCGTCTAAAGTGACTTTTCCGGAGAGTCTCTCACACGTCTCAGTAGTGTAGTTTTGGAGTAGACATGTTCCTCTATTGGACCACACTTCCAATTAGAGGGCGAGACGGAAGGGTCTCTTAGGAGACTTCCTCATCGCTTGAGTTTTGGTTATTGTTTTGCCAACAGGCTTGGCGATGGCTATATCTGAAACCTATATGGTTACATCTGAATCAGCTACAGTAGAATTTGGAAAAGATACAATTGAACTTGGAATGAAGTATAATTGAGTTTGATTAGTGTTGAGATCAAGTACAATCGAAGTTGGTCAAAGTTAAGATCAGTTACAATTGAGTTGACTACAGTTAAGACTGATACTGAATCATCACCTATCATCAAATGTCATTCAGCAACAATTAATTGGATCTTAGAAGTAGAACCACTACTACAGGTGATAAATAAGTTGGTGGGTGTGTTGGGAACTTAGCTAGGATGTATTACACTACACCGCATGCCTACGGAGGCACCCCAACCCTAAGGTACTCTTCACATTTTAGAGGCATAATGTGAGGTCACTTTCAGACCAAGGTCACAGACTATCCACTAAAGACTTGAGAAATTAGACATAAAGAATAGCCAGATCATAGACTCATCATCATTAACACCAAGATCTATCAACTTGATCTCTAGAAAGATATTATCAATTGTAAAGATCGTATAATCATTTCATGAAAATATATATACATAAGAAAGGTTAAGGGGTGATGGGAAACCATAGGGCATTCAAACAAAGCAGTCTGAAAACCCTTTTCATTATGCAGGTAGTTTTGTTAAATTATATATCATTACCTCTCTACTTGCTTCTTTTGGATATATTAAATTCTGTTATTTAAGTTATATGTACTGACATTGGTGGCGTCCTTTTGGTTCCTTGCATGTTTTGGCAGGCAAGAAGCCTGCAACTCAGTAGCTGGTGGATGATCCCGAGCATACGTACATATACCAGATAGTACAGTTGTAGTTTTGTTCAGTTTATAAGGTATATGGTTTCTTTTCTCTTCTGTACATTTTGAGATACATGTAAACCCCGTCAGCTTATTTTATTACATGTTGTATATATATATATATGGAAATTAATTAAATGAAAAGTTGGTGGCATATCTTGTTGTTGTTTTGTGGTTGTGTATAATTGTGAATGAGATCTTTAGCGAATGAGAAAAATTTCAATGCGCAAAATGAGAAAAATTTCCCCTGAATTTCAATACAAATGCGATCTTTAGCGAATGTTATATTGCAAATGTCACGTAAATGGGTGTTCGGATCCTCGAGGGTTCAAAACAGCAACCGATAGTTGTGTATGCATTGAGTTGATATAGTCTGTAATACCTTGTATTTTGAGTTTGAGGTTTCTTTTTATTTTTCCAAGCTGAGCATTGCATGCTCCAGCATGAGAGGAAGTGTTGGAGCATAGGCGACATATGTATAGATGTGTAATTGGATCCCTTCATGGTCCAATTACCACATCCAGTGGTTTAGTCGCACATCTACTAATTGTGGGACTTGGAGACTCAGTGGGGGCTATATAAGGAGCCCCACACCACCCGTACCAGATGAGAAACTTCAATAGAAGAATCATCCCTTTAAGGCGTTCTCCTGTGATTTTATCCCGCTCCTCAAGGAGTATGGTTCCACGTAAAAATCTCGGTGTTCTTCATTGTTATTATTTATCTCTAATTACGCTTCCGCATTCTCATTTTCTAACAAAAGTGACAACCAGAACTCTAAAATTCGGACTGAATAGAGCAAGTCGTCCTAAATAAACTTGGAATAAAAATCATTCTTATATTACGGATGCATAAAGCCCTCATTGGACACAGGTACTTACTCCCAGACAGAGTGAGTGAGGGCGTAGCCCCTAAGATTAGTGTCCAAATCCCTGAACTTGCCTCCTAAGTCTCCATTTCTGACTATGGATTTCGGAGCTGCAAGGACTTGCCTTCGACCTTAGAAATACGTTTCGGTTGTGTAAGCTTGGTAGTATCCTTAGAGGTGTGATACTGAAATCCAACAGTCCGGGAAGATCACCTCTTTGATTGGGAAATATCAAGTGCATCGTTGGGCGTAAAGCAAATCCATGCATGTAATACTTTGAAAGATCGTATTGTCACTAACTAAAATCGATAAGATAATTCGGTCAAACTTTTGCAGCCTTTACGCGTGAAGTTGGTGAACTTAAAGTGTTTGCATTATGTTTGCATTGTGTGAGTTTACTCCGCACATTTACGTGCACCATAGTACATAAACCTCATTGCTATTTGTATTCATCTCGATCCGTTTGATGTCGAAGAATTGGGAGGATTTTTGTTCGGACTTTGCAAACCTTAACTCTGAACCCTCTAAAGAGTACGTCTTCCAAGGTCCCTTCACTTCCTGGACCTCCCTAGACTTATGACCCACTTGAGTCCAGGTTCACTAAATTTGGGAATGGTTACACACCGACTAACCCCTTTCTCTCTTCCCTACTTATCGAGGAAGACCTTTGCCTCGATGAGGTTGATATGAGTTCAAATGCCTCATCTAATTTGAACCTATTTTCTAATGAAGGAACCAAGAAGATTCAGTTGAGATGCCTTCCAAGAGACAAAATACGGATAAGAAGCAGCGTGAGGACCCATTGTAATTGATATTGGCTACATTAGCAGTGTCTAAGCAGCAGAATGCCCTATTAAGAGCTCAGATGGGACAGTTGAATATCAGAGTAGATGCATCAATGGATGCGGCTTACAACCCAGGACAGTTTAGAGTGCAGAAAGTCTCATCCAACTTGAGATAGAATATGAGTTGAAGCCACGGTTTCTAAACTTGCAGCCACACTTTAATGGCAATGCTCATGAAGAACCCTATGCATTCCTGAGGGACTTTGAGCTCGTTTGTGCTAACCTTAGGCACCCTAAGGTTAGCCAAGATTATATTAGCCTCGAGTTAACCAAGATTATATTAGGTTCACAGCCCTATCATTTATCTCGAGGGATAAGGCGGACTACTGGTTGAAAAATCTAGGTGTAGTGGTGACCACCTACAACCAGTTCAAGGACATGTTCTTAAAGAAGTTCTACCCTTCGAGTAAAACTAATTAGATAAGGACACAAATTACCAGTTTCACCCAACTTCCTAATGAGCATTTTATGTGACACGTGGGAGAGATTCAAAGACATATTGCAGAAGTGTCCGTGTCATGGTATGGAGAATACCATTATGGTCCAGTCTCTTTACAGCGGTCTTAACCCTGAGGTGCATGGTTTAGTGAATGTTGCATGTGGAGGCAGCTACACTTCATGAGGAGCGGATACTGCATGGAAGGTAATCGAGAAGATGGCTGAGATGAGCCACTCACGGACAGCCAGCAGGGCATACACAGAATCCCCCATTTCACTCTTATCCAAAGGGAGAAGGAAGGTTGTAGTCGATCTCACTAAGGACCTGATTCCCAGCCTGGCGATCATTGCTGACAAGTTGACACTAGTTGAGTAGATCGGCACGAGGATGAATGAGCTTGAAAGCTTATCCAAGCTTCCGAAGCAGATGGAGGAATTGTCTGAGAGGGTATACAAGATGAAGATACATGCCACGACTACATCTTTTGCTCCTGTTTTTCGAGTACACTATTTATAGGAGCAACCGGTGTCAGGGCCACCCCAGCCTTGGGTAGAAGACCAGTCCTTCACCTTATCTTGCTGGCAGCAGCCACCATCATTCGAGCCAACTATGGAGGAGTCTCCTCAGGTGTGGGAGGTGAATGATGTTTGGTACACCCAGGGCCTTGCCAAGCAGAGAAGTACAGGGGACCGTCAGTTTTACCAACATCCCCCGACCTTCTACAATACCGCATTCACCCCAGCACATCTTCCTACATAGCCAGCCATTGTTCATACCACCCCCACAACAACAGAGGCAGCAGCAGTGTGTATGTCAGCCGAAGCACTAGTCGGACCAGCAAGGCCCGTAATACCAACATCACACACAGCAGCAGCAGTATCAAGGCCATCAAGGACAGTCTTCACATTATTCTTCATCCCAACACCAGATTATTTCGTCAGGACCCACAGATTTCTAATTCCAGATTCTCGAGGAGCTTCGTTCCTACTAAAATGAAATTAAAGACATGCGGACGGACATCAGCTGCCTATCTCGATGGCAAGACGAGCAGTCTGCACCTTCTACCTCCATGCCCTCAAAGGTTCAGACTAACCCTAATAACATGAACAAGTCACAACCGCAGCAACAGTTTGATCAGGTGAATTACTCAGACTCACTCAGATCTGAGCATGAGATTCTTTCGCGTGATGAAATTAATCATATATCACTCAGGAGCGGAAGTACCGTGGACGTACCTAACCGGGCAAGGGACGTGGATAGGGTCGCCTCTGAGGCTCTACCTGAGGAGACTTTTAAAGGTGAGGAGAGGCATCACACTCGACAACCCCTTCAGCAGAGGACGAGGACATCTACTCAGGTGAAAGAGAGGATGAGGACACGAGCACAGCAACAGCAACATGGAGCCATCCTTGAGTCTACGGACGACCTTGTATCTTCGGTTGAGGAGAATATACCTTCAGCAGACATCCCCCAACCTATAGTAGACAACCATATATTAGATTCCAAGTTGCATTTAGAAGATTCATGTATAAAGAACTCTGTTTCTGTGAATGCAAAGAATAATGTTTCAGTGTATGATTCGGATTCTTCATCTTCTATTTCTCTTGCTTAAATCCCTTCCCCCCGTGCTCAAACGGCTGGAAAGTGCATCACTAAGAAGATTCAAAAAGATGACCCGAAATGACATGGTTTTGTAAGGATAACATTATGGTTAAGGTGTTATTTGATGAGTATGTGGCTAGACATCCTGCATTTCAGAAATACCTTAAGGTGCGATGCACACCTATACTAGGGTTAGCAGGAAGAAACCAGACAGTTATGTGAAGACTCATGTCTTATCAGTAGCAACTACTTATTGCCTCAAGAATCAGCAACTTCCAAAGAAAAAGAGAGATATGGGTGCACATTATGCGGTTAATCATATCGATGACATTGTGTTTGCACGTACCCTCCTAGGTAACGGTTCTTCTATCAACCTTCTACCTTTTGTATTGGATGAGAAGTTGGAGTTAGGACCACTTCGTAAATCAAGAGCACTACTCCAATTCGCGAACAAGTCAATGAAGAAAGCAAAGGAAAAAGTGAAGAATATCATTATCTCGATTGAGGGATAAGACTACAATGTGTACTTTAAAGTCCTTGATATGGAAATCCCTAATCATTGGAGAGAATCTCATATCATTCTTGGATGGCCTTTCCTTAGGATCGTCGGTGCTTCATTTGATCATCAGACAATGATGATGAAGTTCTATTACATACCCAAAAAGGACTGAGAAAGACCCTCTCATCTGAAGAGAATAGTGTGCACGATACAGTTTACCAAATGTTGTCAGATTTCTTGAAAGATGCATCCACACAATCCCTTAACGACTCAGAGATCCCTTTGAATCTATCGGTTCCATCTCTTTTGGAGCGATCAAGGGGTATAGATGATGAGTCGGACGCGATTTTAGCCGAATACCTTGTTTCTTTGGCAATCTGATTCCCTACACAGTAAAGTTGGTGGTGAGTACAGCATGATTAAACCCACCTTCACACAGCACGAAATCAGATTCAAATGCGATTCAGTCCGACTTAATTGATGATACAACATTACCAGAACTAAAGTTGCTACCTCCGACACTCAAGTATGCCTTTCTTGCGGAACCCAAAGATAGATTCCATGTCATTATTAGTTTTGAGCTGACCAGGAGTCTAGGTTATTAGGTGTATTAGAGAAGAACCGCAAAGCTATACGTTGGATGGTATCAGATATCATGGGGATTAACCATGCTCTTTGTTCACACCACATCTTTGTCGAGGAGAATGTGAGACCTTCCCTAGAGTTTCAGAGAAGACCAAACCCTAATCTACGAAAAGTAGTGAAGAATGAGATTAAGAAGTGGTGTAGAGCCAAGGTTCAGGAAAGCGGTATGTGTATGCATTCGGACAGAACACTGAATAGCGATTAAGCAATGTATGGGGGTATATGCAGGGTATATGCGGTTATACACGGTTTCCTAAATTTTTATTTAAAAATAAATAAATATGTACAAATTTGACTACAACTGAACTAAACTTATGTATAATTGTTGTCCAACATAAGATCTAAAAAAGATGATTCATGTAGAAGTCAAAATAATCTCTATCAATCAAATATCAATACTTCAATAGAAAAGTTAACACACATGATAATTTACAACAATCACCAAAATACGTAAGTATCAGAAAAAAAATGAAATTCAAAACATAACATTAGCAAAACTACTAATTAAGATAGCATAAGAAAAATGAAATGTTCAAGCGACAATATTCTACTAAGTACAAAGCAATTCTAATCTAGTCATCATCAAATTCCATTGCCATATTGTCTTCATCTTCATCTCCACTTTCTTCCTCGGATAGGAGATATTCCTCATTCAAGCTCAGCAATGAAGTTGAACCACTAGCATGCCTTCGGCTTCTTTTATGTTGAACCAAATCTTCAGCGTTGGTTGCATCAGCTACTAAGTTCCACATCAGCCCGATCCTTGGAAAACTTCATCATCTCATTCATCTTCTTCGCCAATCCAATCTCGCAAATGCGTTCTATCATTTGTGGCAAATGGATCATTTCGTTTTTTCAGATGGTGATCCCTCAACTTAGTGTTGAATATGATATACACCAAATCATTTAATCGCTTGAATTCAAGCATGTTCCTTTTCTTCATATGAATCTACAAAATAATTACAAATATATCATTAACCACCACATTAATGATGTGTAGCATGTGAGATGTGTGGCACCAATTTTTTAACTTTACCGTCCCAAAAGTGCTCCAATTCCCTTCACAGCCCGAGGAAGAAGTTGTCAACTTTAAAACTTTCATTGCCATTTCATTCAGTTGTGGCATTTCCATGCCATGTAATTCTCACCAATGGGCTATTTTCAAGAAAACATAGTTAATAATCGCTAAACAAATAAGTCTATTAATTCTAGTGAGAAATTATACCTGGATTGAAATCGTCACTCAATAATTGACCTCTGTTTAATAGACAAAGGTTTGCCAAATGGTCTTTCTGTCCCTTCATATAAAGGCAACTCCTTCTGTTAGAAAATCGGAAGCGGAAGCTAAAACATGGAACAAGAATAAAGAACAAGAACAGCGGGATTTTACGTGGAACCCTACTCCGTGAGGAGCGGGATGAAACCACGGGAGAAGCCCTCAACGGGGCATGCTATGCATTACTTTTTCTCAATGGATACAGGAGGTCTGGGGCTCCTTATATAGCCTCTCCAGAGCCTCCAAGTCCCACCACTGGACGATGTGAGACTAAACACTGGATGGGGTAAATAGATCTCCTCCAGGATCCATTTACCCTGCTACAACACAATGGGCGCATACACCTTATACTCCAACACTCCCCCTCAAGCTGGAGCATGCAATGCTCAGCTTGGACAAACAGAAAGAAACTCAACTCAACGCTACAGGACACTACGGACAATATCAACCCAACGCGCACATTCTGCAGTCGAGGATGTTGCTTCTCATGCCGTGCAGGTGAGGAGGACGAACGGGTGGAGTGTGAGTCAACTGAAGACTCGGAATCTGACCATCGAGTCTGAAACTGCGCCTGAAATCTCCTCGTCGGAGAACTGGGTCTCTCCCATCTGGCTCAGAGAATGGTGCACTGCTTTGGTGTACCTATGATACCACATGAAAACCCTTGCCCTCAAGGGAATGGTCCTCTGCTCTGGAGTCCCTATGGCTCACATGAAAACTCTAGCCGAACAACAACAAGAATGATGGGGACCTCGAACTGATGATGGCAACTTATGCTCATCTGAAAAATGACCGCAAACTCGTGCGTGTCTGAAACTGGACTCGAAACTATCTGATGTCGAGTCTGAAAATGGACTGTAGAGTCTGATCGACTGGCTGGTCTAAAGACTGGTATCTGAATCTGGATCTGGAATACAAGACCTGTGACTCTACATATATACTCTCCCTTTCTCCCATACTTGTCGGAACATGAACTCCCATACTTGTCGGAACATGAACATCGACAAAGTTGGGAGAAGACAAGATAGGGGGTAAACAACAAGAACATGAAACTTGCGGCTTTGTCATCATTTTTTTTGAAGCCGTCACATTTTTTTAAAAAACATTTTTTTAAGCCGTTAAAATTTTTTTCCGGCTTTCGCAAATCTTTTTTTTTCTCAACTTGCGTATGGTTTTTTTTATTTGTACGCGCCTCCTTTTTTTTCCAACTGCGTACGATTTTTTTTTGTACGCGACCCTTTTTTTTCGAAACAGATTTTTTTTCCGGGCTTTCAAGCAAATAGCCCACCTGGACTTGAATAACCAGCAGCCCCCTTGGGCTTTTCCATTTTTTTTTAACCGGCGGGCCTTGGGGCCCTTGCCCTTCCAGTATGCCATTAGGGTTCCCAACAGGGAACCCCTTTCTTAAGGAGCCGTCGCCGCCCCCCTTGAAGTTCCTGAAATAGAGCTGCCTGGAGATAGGGAGTACCGAGATCGTGCGCACGCGACAACGCGTTGGGGGGGGGGAACTGGTATAGAGCCGCCTGAGAGGAGAGTATCTAGGGTTCCTTCAATTCCCATAGTCTATTCAAGGACCCCCGCGTGGACAGTGGATATAGAGCGCCGCCATCGACTGGGAGGCCAAAGGAGGAGCCGCCTGGGAGGAGAGGGGGGTCGCGCCTGGGGGCTGGAGAGAAGGCGAGTCCTGGAGCGTTCGAATACCACACGACAGAGGAGAAGGAGCCCGCATGGGGATCCCGCCAGAGAAGGGGTGCGCCAGAAGCGCCGCATGGATCTGAGGCCTCGAGGCGAAGCCTTCGCAGCGCCGCATGCTTGCTGGGAATGACTGCCGAGTATGCGTGCGCGCGGGGAGAAGCCGCCTGATGGGGCTCTGGTGCCGCGCGCCTGTAGCCTCGTGTCGCCTTCTCCAGGTGGGGATGGACGCGCGCGCCTGAGAGGAGCATGGAGACCGCGCGCCTGATGGGGTTGAAGCTTTGCGCGTGATGCTGGGAGACCTCGCAGCCTGCGACCTGAGTTGATGGCCGCATAGGCTCGTGATCGGGAGATCGATCTACTGGAGAGGTGCCATACAAAAGTTGTGGATCTTCTTCTCCGGTCTGAACAGGAAAACTCCTCCTGCGAGATCTGAAGGGCGAGATGCCCACCGTGGGGTACCGCTCTGATACCATGTTAGAAAATCGGAAGCGGAAGCTAAAACATGGAACAAGAATAAAGAACAAGAACAGCGGGATTTTACATGGAACCCTACTCCGTAAGGAGCGGGATGAAACCACGGGAGAAGCCCTCAATGGGGCATGCTATGCATTACTTTTTCTCAATGGATACAGGAGGTCTGGAGCTCCTTATATAGCCTCTCCAGAGCCTCCAAGTCCCACCACTGGACGATGTGGGACTAAACACTGGATGGGGTAAATAGATCTCCTCCAGGATCCATTTATCCTGCTACAACACAATGGGTGCATACACCTTATACTCCAACACCTTCCTGATGATGATATTTTGGATCTCTAAATCAGTATAGAAAATATCCATACAATCCAAGAATCCCTTTACAGCAAGGTATTCCCTCTAGATTTGAGCATTGTCCCTATAAAAGAAGTAGGGATTCAAATAATATGCAGCAAGGTGGAGGGGGCTATCCAATCTTCCTTCTGACTTTGAGTCAGTGGCATCAACAAAATGTTTGTAAGATGCTTCGACGTCATTGAAAATGCCCATGATCTCTTTTCTAACATCTTGCAACTCACCGTATACAAACCTCATAGCCGGCCTCTTATCTCCATCAACAATCCGTAGAACATGTACCAACGGAGAAAAGACCTTCAAGGTCAAAGACACTTGAGTCCAAAATGAAGGACTCAAAACTATGGTTGAAGTCATTTCTCCCGTCATGGTCTTATACCATTTACAAGCTCTCCATTCATCAGAAGAAAATATAAGTCCCAACTTATCCTTCTTCTCTATCGCAGATTGCAAAATGAGATATGTGGTAGCAATTCTTGTTGTTCCCGACCTCACTATCTCACCCTTTTACGAAATTATCTCATCAAGTTCAATGTTTTTGCATGATTGTATATGAAGACAGTCAATGTCCTTGCCTTTGTGACGGTAGTTTTCACTTTCGATTCTTTGTCGATCTCTTCTAGCATAAGATCGATGCAATGTGCTGCACAAGAACTCCAGAATATCCACGGGTACTTTGTTCTCAAAATTCTCCAACAGCCATATTGGCAGATGCATTGTCTGTCACTACTTGGACTACATTGCCAGGCCCAACTTCCTCAAAGGACTTATCCACTAAGGAAGATGTACTCTACGGCATGAGAATCCGCAGACGAGTCAATAGAATTCAGAAAATTAGTTCCAAGCGTGCAATTGACACAAAAATTCATTATGCTCCTTCCTCTCCTATCAATCCATGCATTTGTCATAATGAAAGCGCATAGTACATTGTTTCCTTAACTTGTTCCTTCAAAAGAGTTTCTGTTAGCGCATAGTACGTTGGAGGCTTGTATGACCTCCCATACTGTCCAATTGGTTCGCACATTCGAAGAAATGAGTCACTTCTGACAACATTAAAAGCAATGCCATTGTCATAGAAGTACTTTGCCACGAATGAATTCACGGGTGCACGTTCCTCCTTGGCAAAGGTATCTTTGATTGTAGATTGGCGGAGACTCTCTGCCGGCACATCTTCTGCTGAAGTCCGCAGCCTTTTCTCATCCCTCTCTTCATCAGCCAAGGGTTGATTAATCTTGATGGGGACTTTCCCTTGAATTTCTTCCATCCTCGAGGTCTTCTCATTTCTTTTCATTTTAATTTCTTCTATGTAGTCCATAATTTCTTTCTTCACCTCAGGAGACACCTTGGGACAAGATGTTGTATTACCTTTAACGTGAGCTAAATGTTGCTTCATCATGCGATTGATCCCTCCTTTACAACCTCCTGGCACAATCGACAAGGGACCATGTTGGGGCTACTCGGATTCGCTAGAAAAGCATACTTCCATACCGGATTATTGGAACCAAGAGGAACAAAAAACTCCGATGTATCGCTTCTCTAAATAAGAGTCTTACTTTCAGTTCCAGGCATAGGAGAAGAACCGTTGTCAGATGGTAGTCCAGAGGTCATAGTTGCATGATATTCAATCATAATTATAAAATAAAATATCAACAAAAAAAGGTTAATATGCATATAGAAATAAGAGTTTTAACATTTTAAACAAACAATTGTTTAAAGAATTATGCATGAACAAAAAAAGTTTGATATGCATTGCATACTATCCTTACTCTCCTATATATTGATATCCGAGCTAATCTTTTCTTCAGACTAACAGATTAAACTAATAGAAAGTTTAATATGCATGAATACGTTTAATATGCATAAACAACAAATTTTTTTGATGCAAATATATTTATTTAACTATATCTTTATTTTTCATGTCTTTTATTTTTATTTATTTTAATGCAGAATTTTTAAATTTGTCTTTTACATTAAAACATGAACTAATATTGTCTCATCTCATATTAGTCAGTAGTAACATGCAAGAGAAGAACTAATCTTGTCTTTTACATTAAATTTACCTCATCTCATATTAATCAAGAATAACATGCAAATTTAAACAAAATATATTCAAAAATAAAATAAAAAATTGAAATTATTTAAAAAAAGGAATATATGGTACCTTTGCACAGTGATGACGGAGGTGGGAGGTAGTGGAGGCACAGCTGGTACTCTAGTAGGCGGAGGAGGAGTTGGGAGGCAACGAAGGAGCTGGAAGGAGGCGGAGGAGTTGTGAGGAAACGGAGGATCTGGAGGAGGTAGAGGAGCGGGGAGGAGGCGGAGAAGCTAGGAGCCGGAGGAGGCAGAGGCGTTGGGAGGGGGTGGAGGATCTCGAAGTTGGAGGGAGGGAGCACGGATCGGGATGGGAAAACTAAGCCGATTGGGGTAGGGTAGCATTGGGTTCCCTACGGCCTAAATGGGAAACCGGATATATCCGCATCTGATAACAAGTTTGAGGTTCTGAGCACTCGCACGGTCCGCATATGCAGCAGTATAGCCCGCATATGCAGTTTGCTCATAAACGAGGGGCGTTTGATGCCGTGATTCACGTATGTGGTGCGCCTGAGGGTCCGCACACACATATGTGATCGCATATTCAGCCGCTCGGAGCGCTTTTGTGAACACTGTGTAGAGTTGGCTTCATTTACCTCATTTCAGACTCCAAGTGGATGGCCCTGCTTCATGTTGTCCCGAAGAAATCGAGAATTCAGATGGTTACCAACGAGGAGGGGGTAGAGATCGCGACACGAGTACCCACGTTGTGGCATGTCTATGTTGACTACAGCCGTCTGAATGTTGCGGCCAAGAAAAATCAATTTTCCTTGCCTTTCATTGATCAAATTTTGGAAAGATTAGTAGGGAAAGAGTTCTTCTGTTTTCTTGATGGGTATCATGATTACAATCAGATAGCTATCACCCATGAGGACCAGGAAAAGGCCGCATTCACGTATCCATTGAGCACTTACGCATTCAGGCTTCAGACTTTGCAATGCTCCGGGCACATTTCAGTGGTGCATGATCGTCGTATTTGCCGAGATGGTGGGAGATTTCCTTGAGGCATTCATAGATGATTTCTCGATCCATGGTGATTCATTTGATGCATATTTAACGCACGTGGACCGAGTACTTCAAAGGTGTAGGGAGGTCAATCTGATACTCTCCTGGGAGAAAAGCCATTTCATAGCTGCGAAGAGTATCGTATTGGGGCACATCATCTCCAAAAAAGGAATGAAGGTTGACCATGTCAAGGTGGGCGTGATCAAGAAACTTGATCCAGCAACCACTGTGAAGTTAGTGAGGTCGTTCTTAGGACATGAGGGATTTTATAAACGACTCATCCAAGATTTTTCAAAAATTGTCCGCCACTGACTGAGCTCTTAAGAAAAGACACCAAGTTCATTGTAGATTACAAATGTCTTGAGGTCTTCGAGCTCTTAAAGAGAATTTTGTGACTCGGCAATCTTACAAGCTCATGATTGGTCTCTTCCCTTTGAGATCATGACTGACGCATCAGATTTTGATATACGAGTTGTGTTAGGTCAGAGGCAAGAAGGGATTCTGTTTGCTGTACGTGAGTAAAGTTTTAAACTATGCACAGAAGAATTATACCATGATCGAAAAGGAAACGCTCACAGTAGTTTGGGCCCTCAAAAAGGTTAGGTTTTATGTTTTGGACTCCAAGGTGACTATCTTCACTGATCATACAGCAATTCGGTACTTAATGGGAAAAAAGGACGTGAAGGCGCGTCTTCTTAGGTAGATTTTGCTGCTCCATGAATTTGATTTGGAGATAAAAGATAAACCTGGAGTAGAGAATATTGTGGTTGATCACCTTTCCCGACTAGAGTTGAAGGATTCCCCTGATACTGAGCAGATTAGATAAACCTTTCCAGATGAGTCAATTTTTGTTATTGACTCACTCTTGTGGTATGTCAACATGCTGAATTATCTTGTCTCCAAGCAGGTTCCCCATGGTTGGACTAAGCAATATTGACAGACTGGGAGGATTCGTTCCTTTTCTTTTAAGGACCAAATGTGTATGGAGAAGGTGTATTCCTTAGGAAGAATACTAGATTATCCTCACTGTCATTCTCTTAAGGCTGGAGGACACCACTCAGGGAAGAGAACTGCACAGAAGGTACTCCAATGCCGATTGTACTAGCCGATCTTGTTTAGAGATGCCATTGATTTTGTACAATCGTGTCAGATCTGTCAGATACCATTAAGTGGTGGAAAGAGACTATACGAAGGGATCTTAGTTTTTTAGATATAAGCCCGGGATTGACCTAACATAGATATGAATGGAGGCGAAGAATCCATGTAGCCGACCCTACTTAATTGTGGGAAAAGGCTTTGTTGTTGTTGTTGTGTCCGATCTGTCAGAGGATGGGAGGGACAGTCGGATATAAAGTCGAGATGTCCATGCATTCGGTGATTTTCTGTGATGTTTTTGATGCATGGGGCATAGATTTTATGGGTCCATTTCCCAACAGCCAAGAACACGAGTACATCTTGTTAGCGGTTGATTACTTGTCTAGGTGGGTAGAGGTTATCCCAACCCGAGCCATTGACAGCAAGATTGTATGTAAGTCTGTAAAGGAACATATCATTTCTAGGATCGGGTTCCAAAAGTCTTGATTTCTGATGGAAGTAGCGACCTTGTGAATAGAGATATGAGATCTTTAGCTAAGGACTACGGATTTGAGCACAAAGTTACTAGTCCTTACCACCCACAGTCGAAGAGGCATGACAAAGGTTTCGAATAGAGAAGTAAAGAGCATTCTTTAAAAGTTACTTCGTCCCGATAGGAAGAACTGATCCCAATTATTGGATCAAGTTCTATGGGCTTATAGAACGGCCTACAAGACTCCACTCAGTACGACTCGACTAGTCGTACCGACCATCGATTTCTGTAATCTTGACGAAAATCCACCTGGAATCGCTTCATGTTCTTCCTCAAAAACCTCCGCTCTGGCGAGAATTGGCCCCATCCACACATATGTGCGAGAACCCTGAGTTAACCTCCACCTATTGTGACAAGATTTGTATGAGATTCTTGAGCGAAGACAGAGATAACCTCGTCGGAGTGGTCCTTGGTCCTCTGACCAAGTTACAGCCCCATCTCGGAGCTATTCGAGCTCAACCCCTCGCTAAGGCTCAAAGCGACAACCAGGAGCTTCCAGCTCCAATTCCAGGCATGTGTCCATCTTCCAATTCCTACCTCGTGCTTCACCCTCTTCCCCAAGTAAGCTCACTTCTCTTTTCTTCATTGTTTCTCGCTTTTTATTTGCCGTTGTGCACATACCATCTTCCCTATCTCACAGCACCCACATCTTCGCCTCTCACCAACGATTCACGCGTACAATCTTTCTTCTCTTCGTCGCTTCTCCATCACCATCTCCACTTCCACTCCTCGACCTTGCAAAGGCTGAGAACCCATTTAGGACCCACATCCCTCACCTTCGTCAAGTCCCCATCACGCTCCCTTTCCATCCCAGACTAATCCCCTTTGCTTGGTTATTTAGACTAACAATGCATGAGGACATGGATACTTGATTGATCGAAAATTCGAAGGAGGTCCGGTCAAGCTTTTCATCTCCGATGACCTGCCATCGACTGGCACCTTCAGACCTCCTCAATTGGTGTTCCACCCTTCATCTCCTTCGCTACGCCCATAAAGCTACATCAACCTTCAATCTGAGCATCAGAGCAAGGAGGAATCTTCCCCTCATCGGAGCTCCGCTTCCAAGCCGCCTTGCACAGAGTAGGAGATCGAATGGAGACGTACAGTTACCGTTGGATTAGATCTCATTGATCTAATCCAATGGTCCGTAAAGCTTCCTCGATCCACCGTTTGACTCTGTAGCATAGGAGCACTCAAACCTGACACGAAGCACCAACAATCTCCCCATTTCCCGGAGCAGCGCTCCAACCGAACATGGTCCTCACGTGGACCACCTCACGTGATAGGGTTATTTGCAGCACATGGACCCAACTTTTTGGAGAACTACATTCAGGTCCAGTGCGTGCAATGCAGAGCGTGTGTCGCCTGGAAAAATTCAGAGATAAGGCCTATCGCATTTTCTTAATTGCATTTATACCCCTGCACGAGCTATTTTGCACATTATACTCATGTGGTTTGTAAATATTGCATTTCTATATTGTACACCTTTTGGTGATGTTATTGTTAACTGTTTATTACAAGGGAAAAAGGAGTATGTTCCCTGGGAGCATGTTAACTTACATGCTCTTACCCTTTTCCCCTGTATTTTTTATTTTCCTGAAATGAAACCTAGTGGAATTTAAATCACAATATATCAGCATGGTGTCATTCAAAATTCAACTTAATTCGAGACTTCTATCCCATACTGTCAAATTTTAGCGGTCTCAGAATTGCTGAAATTGCCCCCTCTAAATGGAAGTGTTAGGAACATCCGTTTTACATGAAATTTGAAATACATATTCCACTTATTATTCTAAGTAAATCTCCCCCTGCTTCATTTCAAAAAAAAATAAAAAAAAATGTGTAAAAAAGGTGGGAGCATACTCTTATATGCTCCCAAGGAGCATAATCATTAAACTCTCATTACAATTATGCCCCTAACTTAGGTGTTTAAATCTGGTGCATTTATTAACCAAATACAATGAAATCAATCTCGTTTTAAAGGTCTTTTGATGCGCTTCCATGTAATATATTTATCTCTTTGATAGAGAAGAGTATTGACCTTTAAATCTCAATTAATTGGTTCCATTTGCATGCTACATTATTTTAATGGATAAATAAGCCCATGATTTTCTTAGAATCTAATTAGTTCAATCAGAAACTTTACATGATTCATTGTGAAATATTGATTCATGTTTGGTTCTAAATTAGAGGATATGTTGTGTTGAACTATTAAATGCTCAATCTATTGAAGTAAATGATGCATTAAAGGAATAAAATGAATTTGAGTGTGTAATTGAGGATGCAATTTGGCTAAGTTTATGCATGATCACTTTCATTATTGAATAATGGATTGAGGAGCATAATTGGTTTGTGTTTCTTAGTTTTGTGCTTGTCTTGTTCGGTGTGTATCATTCTGTGGCATTCAAGCTTAATTGCATAAAAATTCATCAAAGACCATGCATTCATGTTGTGTGCGCACTTGACCTAGGTAGCATATTAGAATAGCTTGACCACAAATTTAGACCCTAGTTAAGTTTGTGTCCCTGAGTTCAACCCTTGACTTATGCAAGAAATTTTAGCCGAGTCACTCCTCATGGAGATATTTCGCTCGGTTCTAATTAACATGTAATTGGCCATACTACAACGAGACACAATTAAGATAGCCGATTACACGTTTATCAAACCTTCCATAGCATCCCTCCATACATCTCCTCTTCCAATCAATCAAGATCTCAAGAGTTTTGACTATCGTGTCCACCATCAACCTGCCAGGCACAAAAGAAAATAAAAATCACAAAAAGTCAAGTCAAAGTGAACAATCACCATTCAGCCCTCATACGGCCTCGTGTACCTCTCGCTCAGAGAAATCATGAATCTACAAATCTACCAGCATTAAGCCAAGACGATTAGCCCCAATCGAAACCACTTCCAATCAAAATCATTGTCTACTTATTAAAGGCCTTGATATACTCCAACATCATGTTGCCCGTATGCTCATCTCCTCGAACACTAACCTAGAAATCTCCACCGCATGGATGCAATTTCCACATCTTCTCACAGTATCCATAGAGAGATAGAAAACCATATTGCTACACACACCATTTATCCAAGGTTGTCTAGAGAAACCATGAATCTGCAATTCTACTAGCATTAAGCCAAGACGACCGACCCTATCTGGACCACCTCCAACCAAAATCATTGTCTACTTATTGAAGACATTGATATACTCCAACATCATGATGCCCGTATGCTCATCTCTCCGAACACTGACCGAGAAATCTCCACCGCATGGATGGAATTTCCACATCTTCTCACACTATCCATAAGGAGAGAGAGAGAGAGAGAGAGAGAAAACCATATTGCCACACACACCATTTATCCAAGGTTGTTCAGAGAAACCATGAATCTACAAATCTGCCAGCATTAAGCCAAAACGATTGGCTCCTATCTGGGCCACCTCCAACCAAAATCATTGTCTATTTATTGAAGGCCTTGATATACTCAAGCATCGTGCTGCCCATATGCTCATCTCCCCGAACACTGACCTAGAAATCTCCATCGCATGGATGGAATTTCCACATCTTCTTACACTATCCATAGAGAGATAGAGAGAGAAAACCATATTGCCACACATACCATTTATCCAAGGTTGTCTAGAGAAACCATGAATCTACAAATCTACCAGCATTAAGCCAAAACGACTGGCCCCTATCTGGACCACCTCCAACTAAAATCATTGTCTACATATTGAATGCCTTGATATACTCAAGCATCGTGCTTCCCATATGCTCATCTCCTCGAACACTGATCTAGAAATCTCCACCGCATGGATGCAATTTCCACATCTTCTCACACTATCCATAGAGAGATAGAGACATATAGGATATAGCCACTCCCCCCCCCCCCCAACACACATACACACACCATCTATCTAAGGTTGTCTAGACCATTACTCCAGCTTAAAGCTTCAATCTCCTAACTGAAAATGGTCTGGAGTCCCTGTCTCTGTCAAGCGTATTAACCACCTCTTGAGACATTGTCCTTGATTGATATGCTACTTGATCTGCCTTTCTATAATCCCTCAGCTTCTTCCTAAGAGCCACATGCTTAAGGAAGAGCCTGAAAGATGCTAACCCCTCCCAAACTTGGTCAATCCAGCACTCCACCCATTCTCTGAAATACAGTTTAAATAAATCAACTCCCACAAGTCATGATTTCCCGAACTTGAAGTAAGCAAAGTATGTCAATCCATCCTCGAAGTTTCATAAAAGAAGTATGTGATCCAATCTTTCCCATCTTACGGTATACTTCGGACACTCTTCTAATCTTTGTGGAAGGGATGTTCAAGATGCCAGAAGATTCGCAGCTTTGATTGTATTTTGGGACAGTTCTTGGGGCTGCAGATGCATAAGCGTAAATCTGTGTTTGTTCCTTTAGTTATGAAAAAAAGAGGTTATTGCTATGTATACATGCAAGATTTCTAGATACGTCGAGAATGAAAGTTTCCTCTGCCCTACATGGGCAAACTGGTGTGGAGGTTTTTTTTGTACTACTTTCAGCGATGAAAACAAGTGACCATGTTTGCTTGAAAGGTTGTCTCCAGATCTCAAGATGGTAGGATGAGGTCATATACCTCGGGGAGACGAACATGGCTCTATTCATGAAGTGGGTGATGTGTACTTAAGGCAATGGTAAAGATTTGTGAGCCATTATGAGATCTTTACTTATCTTAACATGACAGATTTCGTTGTGAGGTAGATAAGTCTGGAAAGATGAATGGATGGAAGAGTGTGCGTTGTTTGACAATTTCCCCTGATTGATTGTCCTGGTACGAGATAAGAAGGTGACGATGAGCGGGTATGATTGATGTTTGGATCAAGTGAGGACGCCAATATTTCTTTGGGCTTTTGCTTTTTTGAAGCAACGTGTACAAGAGCATGCTCAACTTTTTTAGGGAAGTTGGTATTTTTAAGGCTCCACAATGCAAGACCATTGGGTATGGGGAGAGTGTTATCCCTATCAAAAAGGCATACATAGCCCAGTGAGGCAGAATGTGCCAGGGGATGTTGCTTTGACCAAAGATTGTTGCTTAATTTGGAGACCGCACACTCCTCTCAGAGTGAAGATCTTCACATGGACGCTTTGGAAGGGAAGACCGATGGTGAGGGGTTCGAGGCAAGATTCTTCAAGTGGACAGATGCAGGTTGCTCCCTCTTTGTGGGGGGAAGCGAAGGATGTTAGTCATCTTTTCGTGAATATGCGAAAGAGGCCTAAAGGAGGGATGTAGTTGA
Organism: Ottelia alismoides; assembly: GCA_037367405.1. Lineage (NCBI taxonomy): Eukaryota > Viridiplantae > Streptophyta > Magnoliopsida > Alismatales > Hydrocharitaceae > Ottelia > Ottelia alismoides. The sequence goes on along the minus strand of JAZKJV010007177.1, from coordinate 1,042,550 downwards.
GTGGATGGAAGTCTCTGGTAAGGAAGAGTTCCGGAGAAGCGTAGACAACAGGTTTTATCGTTTAAGAGTGGAAAGGGCAAAGTTGTTTGCTTTTCTTTGCGCCAATCGTCCTGGAAGAAAAGCATTGGTCTTCTTAGAGGAGCATTCTTATGTCAAAAATGTATGCGCCCTATGCAAATTCCTTGTATAAAACGTGGTCGATGTACCTACAATCTTTACCTTCATAATTAAGAGAGGTCACAGGTGAGCACCTAACAATGATGATCACCCACCACATCATCAAAAAAGTAATCATCCAATCAATTACAAAGAGAAGAAAAAAGTAAAAAAGCTTGCGTCACAGGTGCAATCAAATCAACAAAAAAATTCTAAAGAAAAAAGGGCCTCCACCATATAGGTGGGTACCCAAAAACTTCACCATTTATCACCAAAAGCGATGCCTATTACAAGTACGAGACATTACAAAATTAGAGGTTAAGGTTCCAGCTCTCAGCATCGCCTTAGCATGCACCACAACATTTTCAACATAAAAATGATCTTGGCGGAACATCACCCCATTTCAAGACAACCAAAGGGCCCAAATCATTGCCACACTCCCTGATCTCTCTTTCTCCATGTCATTCCAGTCCTCCCCAATAAAGCTCCAGAAGCTAGAAACATTGTCTAATCACATCGTGTGACTCCCAAAGCGGTTCCAGACCTTCGCTAAGCTTTCACAAGTGAAGAAAAGATAATCAACATCCTTCGCGTCCTCCGAACACCTGGAACACGTTGAATATGTCGCCTGATGAAAAAGTCCAAATCTTTATTTAGTCAACAATCTTCCCCTCCTAAAGATACACAAAAAGACCTTCACCCTAGCTGGTACCTTCCACTTCCAGATCCACCTGCAATCTGCCGCACACCCCCTTGGTTCAAAGGTCATAGGACCCTTCAAAGCCATGTAAGCCTTCCCCCTTGGGTCAAAGGTCATAGAACCCTTCAGAGCCCGGTAAGCCTTCCCAGTCGAAAAGGAGTCATCTTGCCATATCCAACAATCATGATCGTTCGAGGGTCCGTCCACCTCCTCAAGCTCCACCTACAAAACCAAAAGCTCCTCCAACTGTTGAACTGAGACTTTAGATCTAAACTACGGGAAGAACGAAAACACATCCCAAACCTCCGCCACCGAGCAATCTAGATGCTCTGCCAATGCCTTGCACTGCAGGAACCTCACGTCTAGCGCCCCGCCCTCACTCCAGTCATCCGTCCAAAAATGAAACCCAGTTCTATCCATGGAAGGCCATATCGATTTCGATATCCTTTCGATATCGTATCGATACAATATTTCAGCGATATATCACCGAAATATCACCCATATCGACGCACTTTTGTGAAGGAAATGCCTGAAAAGGAGGATCGCCATATCGGTACCCATATCGGTCTCGTCTCAATATCGATATATCGGCGATATATCACCGATATATCGCAATATCTCCTTCCATGGTTCTACCACTAACTACATGTCTCAAGAAAGGTCGGATCTCTTGTGCCACGTAGCAAATACCTTTCCAAAAGTATGATAATGCAAAACCAAGATCTCCAGTACCAAGGAAAGAAAGTCCCGATTTGTAGATATTCTGAATCAGACTACAAACTAGATTGCTACAGTCGCTCCAGATACGAGCGACCCACCTATTGAGAAAAGCCTTATTCATCTCCTCCAAGCTACGTACCCCAAGGCCCCCATCCTCCTTCCAAAAGTATAGAACAATAAAAATGTCAAGATGGCATTACCTAAGTAGGTATAACGCCCAAATATCAACACAAAACATAGAAACCAAATCAATTTTTAAAAATAACAAAAAAAAGAACCTAATTGATTTAAAATTACGCAACATTTCAGCATAATATCAAAAGCAGAAATGATAAAGATTGACCTGCCTTTTGTAAGCTTTTTGAGCTTTAAAAAGTTGAAAATCGAATCTTGATATCCGGTTATTCAAAATTCACATAGTTGAATTTATAGAAATTTCATTTCAAATTTATAGGGATCCTCAGATGATAATACTACATCAAACTAATCAATCAGAATGTCCTGCAGATGAATATAACCAATGTTACGCATGCCAAAAGAATATTGTCTTTGTCCTAGGAAACTATGAAAGGAAAGAAGAGATGGTAGAAAAGTTCAAGAGAAATACTAATACATTAAAAGTATGATTTCCTTTTTCTAAGATAAATATTATATAAAAAACTGGCTAGACCCCAAAGAAGAAACGTGTTGGATGGAAAACCTGATTATACTCATAGTCCAAAGCAGAAAAATCTTCCGACTTTGGCGAATTGCTGAAAAGTTTAAACCATGGTCTAATTGTTATCTCTTGCAATAGACAAGTTCAGCAAGAGATATAATTCTCATTTGAAACTACATTGTCACAAACCTTGTTACCTTCTTAGAAGGCGAGTATGCCCCGGCTCTCAAAAAGACAATGTGTATGCTTAGGTCAACTAAAACAGCATGAAAAGCATCAAAATGGACAGGACAATATGAGTGGAGACCCAGAAGTGCTTTAGGTGGTATTCGGAATTCATGGACAGCGGCAGAAACAGAATCGAGAGAAGCCTTCATCTCAGAACTGCCAAATAAATGTTATATACTATGATGGTGTTTTGCAATATAAATTACAAATGCCTGCAAGATATCGCCATTTAGAGAGTGTGGAAAGCTGATATTTACCCATTTTCTATGATAGGGGCATACATAAGCTCGAATTTCAATACTACTGCAGATGTCCCAGGGATCTGAAAAGAAAGATTGTTGGAAGAGAAGATAGAGGCAAATTTATATAAATCTGATATCAATATCCTAGATCAGTATCTAGTTTCGAAAATTGTAAAAGTTAATAAGTAAAGATAACTATTCATGCTTTAAATAGAGTACTCTAGTGCAGATACTTTAACGGAAATAGTGGTACATGCCTCATCTTTTCTTAGTGGTAAATTGAATGATATCATCACTGACAACAGGACATCTTGTCTAGCATATTTGATTCGGAAAGGCTGTGTAGAGAAGCTGTTGTCAACATCGTCGATCTTCCACACTCCCATGATATCATTGGATGTCAAACCAGGAGCTGCACAGACCATGCAATCAGAACTCATATTAGAAACATGGAACTTTCGGGTAAGAGGCAAACAACCATATTATGAAAGAGACATGTCAGTCTGTGTTTCTACTTAAAGAAAATGGACATGGAATAATGCTGACAGCTACTCTGCCTACCCTCAGAAAATTTGAATAAGGACAATAACATAGAAACTTGAATAGGCATTTTAAGCCAGTTATAAGTTGAAAATTTATAAAAAAAGAAACAGCTTACACAGTTTCCATTGACCAGCTTCTAAACACATCTTTTTTATTTTAGAAGAGAGCGTGAGGAAGAGAGGGCAAGGGGAGATCCAAGAGAAGGGGAAGGGTGGGTTGTCAGCATCAAAGATGCAAAATGGCACAAGATGATGAGGAGAGCATGAAGGCCGCTATTCCATAGACGGGTGGAAACGAGAGGATTGAACTTAGGGGAAGGAAGAAAAAAAGAGGCTTTGTTGATTCCTCTCTGGCAAGGATAATAGCGGAGGACTATCAAATGGTTCTACAAAGATCGATCTTCATGACGTAGCCTGAGTTGTGAAGGATAGGAAGAAGAATGAGAAACATGCTTATTGCATCGGGTATTGGAAGGGAATACGTGAGATGAGGAAGGAAGCATGCCAAGCTCCATGAGGAAGAATAAACGGGATCGAGAAGGGATTGGCAGGTAGAGGAACAAAAGAAAATATAGGTAAAAGAGGGGTAACAATCATAAGGTGTCAAAACTTCCATCATTGATCACCTACCCTAACATCACGATTTCCTCGCTTTTAAAGAAGTTTTACAAGGTGGTTACATTAAAAAAATGCATCTTTACATTACAAAAGAATGCATCTTTTAAGAACTATTGCATTCCTTGACAAACTTAAAATAAAATAAATAATAAGCAATAACAATAACAAAGCTTTTTCCCACATCAAGTAGGGTCGGCTACATGGATTCTTTGCCTCCATTCAAATGAATCTTGGGTCATTCTCGGACTTAAATCAGCCGCTAAGGCGACTGGAGGAGGTGGATTTGAAGGAATAGGAGAGCAGTTCCAGAAGGTGGTTGTCGAGCTTTAACCGCTCCCCTACGACCGGTGGTTGGAGGTGAGTATGGGACAGGTGGCTAGAGTGATTGAGGGTAGTTAGGTCTACGAAGAGGAGTGGTTGGTTAGTGGAGAGGTTGACCGAAGGGACCAAGGAAAATGGAAGAAGAAGAAGAAGAAGAGGTGGTTGCGAGAGTGGTGTCGTGTGTAGATGGGGTGTGGAGGTTGACGATGTGTGTCGACTGTTTGATGACGCTCATCATACGGTCCAGGGAGGAGCATGAAGGGATGGTTGTGATGCGCTCTGATCATTTGATTAGAAGGTCAAGAGTGGGGCGGAAGCGGAGGGCTGAGATGTGATCAATCAAGATCAGATGGACGGCTTAGAACTGCGGCAGGTAAAGACAAAGGGTCAGGTTACGTAGCATCTCCAGAGAGAGCCACGTAACCCAATAAGAAAAAAGGAAATAGAAAAAACAAAGAAAAATAAGAATAAAATATCTACAAGCTTCAAATCAAAAAATGTTCAACGTGAAAGTTATATATCTTTTTGAGATCTAGTCTCATTATAACACTTCTTGGGCCTTCCTCACCCTCTCTTAGCTGGCTCAATATTCCAAAATCCGCTTCTCCTAATGGGTGCATCAATCAACCTCCATTGCATATGGTCAAACCACCTTAAGTGGTTTTCTCGCATCTTATCCTCGATCGGAGCTACACCAACTTTGCTTCTGATTGCATTATTCTGAATCAGATCTTTAAGTGTATGTCCACGCATCCACCTTAGCATTTTCATTTATACTACGGTCATTCTCTGCACATGTTTATGGTTTATAGGCCAACATTCAGATCTATAAAGCATAGCTGGTCTCAGGCTACTTTGTAAAACTTTCCTTCGATTTTCAAAGGAATTTTCTTGTCACATAGAACAGTAATGGCTCCTCTCCATTTTAGCCAGCCAACATTTATTCTCTGAGTAACATCTCCATCAATTTCCCATCATGTTGCAAAATATATCCCAGGTATCTAAAAGAATCTCTCTTCTGAATATTATCGTCACCATTCTTTACCTCAATTCCTTCACCATTCCTTGCATCAAAAGTGTACTCTATATATTCAGTCTTAGAGCTACTTATAGAAATCATTTAGTCTCTAATGCATGTCTCCAGACCTCAAGCTTCTCATTTACTCCATCTTTAATCTCATCAATCAACACAATATCATCAGCGAATAATATATACCAAGGTATCTTATCCTGAATGTGACTAGTCAACTCATCCATAATCAAAGTAAAAAGGAATGCTAAACCTTGATGTTGACCAATGTAGATGTCAAAATAGTCAGTCTTCTCAGATTGGATCCTTAAGATGAAGCCATATCATATACATCCTTTATGAGGTTAATGTATAGGGCAGGTACTTGTCTCTTCTCCAAAACTCTCCAAAATATCTTCGCAGTTCAGATATTTTGCACATGGATTTAAGAAAATAAATAATAAGAAATCATTAAATAAAAAATACAATAAAATTGAATAGGTTGCATCCATTATCCCTGTCACTAAAAAAACTTGAATTGTTGATTTTCGAATGGTGATAAAATAGTGGGATGGGGCGGATGAGGTCAGAGGAAACATGGTATTGGAAACAGCAGAGAAAGAGGTGGTTTGCAAGAAGAAACGCAGCGTCCACGTGATAGGAGATAGCATAGCCTATGCAATAATGATAGGGAGCCTAATATAGATAGGTTTTGATATTCCAATAGGCAATAGTGATGGCAATCGCAACGCTTTAAGGAGTTTGATGCTTTAGTGGCCGATGGAGGTGGTGAGTCCCAATGGTGTTAGTGTTAGTGCAGAGGAGGATCTAGAAGTGGTCGACTTCAATATAGATCTCAAAAAACATACTTAATAATATCTATTATAGAGGATAGAAGGGTAGTGCAAGTTGGAGGAGGTGGAGATTTGATGGAATCATCATGGGTTGACTTGTTGAGTTATAGACAATTATGAGGAAAGGATCGACAATTGGATTACGATCAGCAATGGAACGGTAAAGGGAAGGGAAGCAAGGATGGAAGGCAAAGTGGTTGAGGTTGGTGGTGGCGAGGAAGAAAGAGATTAAAAATAGATCAAAAGTTGGTGGTGATGGTTGAATTAATATGGTCATTTGATTTGTCTATATGTACAAAGTAGTGGTGGTGGAACGATGTAAAATGCATTGATTATACATGACCAATTCGATGAACTAACCTTCATTCATCACATAGAAGATGTATAGACATGGTAGATGCGGATCATCATATCAAAAGAATGACACAGTTGTTGACTCTGATACCAATTGACATAGTTTAAATTTTAAAGAGGAAGAATAAGGGTTTTGGAAAATAAGGGATTAGAAGGAAAAAGAAGAATAAGAAGCATGTCGATTGCATGGGATTTTGGAAGGGAATGCATGAAGAAGCTCGAGATGAGAGAAGAAGTATGCCAAGCCGCATGAGGATGAGAAAAGTGGTCAAGATAGAGATTGAGAGTAGAGGAGAAGAGAGAAAATCAAGGTAAAAGAGGGACGGCACTCACAAGAAATAAAATTTTTCATTCATTGATCACTTATCTTAAATGTCAAGATTGCCTCCTTTTCATGCAGCTTTACAAGATAGTTGCATTAAAATAAACAAGATACAACTAATAATAAATACAATAAAAAGATAGAGGTCGCATCACCTCGGTTGCCACAAAATTAGTGTCTCTCATGGCCTCAAATTTCAACGAAATTCGATCGAATTTCTGTCGAATATCGATATCCAGTCGAAATCGAAATTCGATCGAAATGACCGAAATGACCGAAATATGGGGGTCCTAGTATAAAAAATGACCGAAATGATCAAAATTTCGATCGAAATTTGACCGAAATTCCATCGAAATTCTGTTTTGGTCGTCACTGAAATGGTACCGAAACCGACATTTAAGGCCTTGGTGTCTCTATTGTATACACCAAGGGCATTTCATAAGAACATGTAGGATCTAATTCTTTGCTTACATATAGGAAGGCACAGGAGTGGGTAACGGCACATTTAGTCTGGAATGTAAGAAGTTTTCTGTCGATAGCTCGAACGATTCCTACCAAGTCATATGTATGCTTTCGTCAATCGCTACAGGGTTGTACAATCAAGGTATCACCATACTTGATGAGTCAAACTATGATTAGGGTTTAACATGTGTTGAATCCTCAACATGAATGATAAAGCAAGTCTTACAGAGGAGAAAGGATGACCATAAGTTAGTAACGGATTGGAGACAATACTTGAGAAAAATCGGGCTTATAATTAGAGATGCAAACAATCATATCTTCTACATCATTATGAAGTCCCGCCCGTGGATCCGAGTTATCCATTTACACAACATTCACAGTATTATATTCGTAATAGATCACATTAGTTTACAAAAAATTAGGGAAAATTTTTCACGTTTCGAAATGGCATTCACAACTAATGTAAACAACCACTGAACCATCAACAAGTGTCATCAATTCACATTTCATTAATTTTCATATACAAGTTACATGTAACACAAGAAACTGCAGTATGTATATGTATCCCAAAATGTAACAAAAGAGAAAGGAAATGCATAAATATTATTATGTACATAAACTGGAACATGAGTACCGATGAGTTTAACAGCAGAAGCTCGGGATCATCCGTTAGTCTACTGCGATACATACGCTTTGCCTGCCATACATGCAAGGGACAAAGAATGTCAAAAATTGTTTAATACAATCATCATCATATATATATAATTATAGATAATTCAGTGGTTTCAAAAGAAAGCAAGTAAATAAGTATTGAAATTTAAATTTAACAAACTACTTGCATAAAAATGGGTTTTTTCAAGCTGTTATGTATGTAAATCCCTAGACCACTTATCACCCCATAACTTTTTGTATATAACAATTTGATATTTTAATTAATGACCTATGTAAATTATTATCTTTTTATCATTTACATATCATGTTGATGGATCTTGGTATTGAGGATGATAAGTCTCTGATCTGATCTTTATTTGTGTCTGATTTCTCAAGTCTAGTAGATAGTATGTGGTCTTCGTCTGAGGGTGACCTCTGATGAATCCACGATTCATCATCTCAATATCTTGATCTTAGCAAAATCTTCGAGTAAAATCTCTAATAAATGTCTATAAAATCAATAAATTAACAAAATGTCTCTTGTAAATAAAATACACTAATTATTGTATATTATATTGTACAAAAAAAACTAGCAATAAGAAGTAGTAAAATAAAGGAGTTTTTCACTTGTAAATAGCCCAAAACTACATATATTTTTAATAATTTCATTTCAACTCCTTTATGGCTATTCTTTCTCTGACTTGTTCATTAAAATGTATATAAAAATATAAAAATATAAAATAAACTTTACCTCAAATAAATGCTCCTAGATCTCAAAGAGAAAAAGCCGTAAAGTCCAACTTCCTGGCTAAACTCCCGCTCTGTATGAACTCCAAATTCATCAAACTCGCTTTTAAAGTTTAAGTTAGAAAATTATCTTTCCAATGAAAGTGGTTTCATTAAAATCGGAGCGCGTTTGCAAAATTTGGGTTTTGGGACCTAGGTGTACCTTGTATATATTGTACATATATTTTTTCTTTTTTTATTTACTCTTCTTAATTACTAAAAAATAAAAAAATCTCTTTTATGTTTCATTTCATTTCTAGTATTTTATTTTATTTTTATTTTGTAAATATCTTTTATTAAAAATACAAAAAAAATAAAATTAGAAGAAAAAAATCATGTACATAGTGTTTTTATGGACCTATTTTGCAAATCTTCCATTCTACTTTTCTTCTTTATTTTATTCTTTTATTTAAAGTAGGCTACTTTTATGTATTTTATTTATTTTATTTTAATTTCCATTCTTTACAATAACCACCATTCAACTCCATCATTCCACCAATTTTTCAAACTTCTAATTCAACTCCATTAATTTATTAACCTCCCTCCATCACTTTCATAACTTCTCATTTTTCCACTTTATATACATCTCATCCTCCTCAATTTGGACTTGATCCATCTTTATGTGAGGAGAGCTTAGTTCCCAGAGTTGAATCGGTGACAGCGACGCAACCGCGGTCAAGCGACGACAGCCCTCTCTCCGCTGAGATCTGTTGGCTTCTTGGCCAACATCGCAGCCGCATCCGCGCGTTGCTCGAGCTCATCGGTCGTCGGCAATTCGAGCGAAGATCGTGCTCCTCGTGAGCACACCCATAAGCGACTGTTTCCGTTTTAGGTAATTCCTCTTTATTTTTGCATTTTTAATTTATTTTCGTATTTGTTTTATCACATCCTATCCACCAACACACATTCATTTGTTCTACTTTTATCTTCTTCATATCATCACCATCCTCCTTCATTTATCCTACTTTATCATACTCCCACCACCATCACCACATCCCCATATTTCGTTTTATTTTCTTGCATTCCCTGTTTGACAAAACAAAAAAATTAAAAACTTAAAACAAGAAAATTATTATTATAGCAAAAAAATTCAAAAAAACAAAAAAAATACGGAGGGAGCAGCAGGCAGCCGCCCGCACCCCCCCCCTTCCACGGCCGGCGGCTGGGCTGCCAGGCCACTTCGCCGCACCAGCTACCGACGCATGCCCACGCACGCGCAGCTTCCCGTACGCCGTCGCGCGGCGCCGGCTATTGCCCTCCCCCCCCCCCCCCCGCTTCCTCCGCCGTTACTCCACGTGTGTTCGAGCGCGGGCCATCGCCACCGACCACGTGCCACCGCCTCCCTCGCCCTCGCTTCCTCTGCAGTTACTCCACGCGCGTCCAAGAGCAGGCCGCCGCCACCGCCCCTTCACGCCCGACCTCATGCGCGGAAGAAGGTCCTCTTTTCCATTTTTCTTATTTTTTATTATGTAAAAATTGCATATGTGTTTTTAATGTTTTTAGAATTTTGTGAGTTTTCTTTCCTAAAAAAGCACGGATACCCATATGTTTATGTATTAATTTGGACCTCAATTTGCATCATTTTATTCAATGAAAATTGTCATTATGTTGAGCAACTAATTTTCTATCACTTGGCTATTTATTTTGATTTTTGTGTGTCGTGGGTAATTAATTAAAAACATTTAACTGAAATTCTGGATATTTTACCCAATCTGAGCTTTTAAATTCATATCTCACTCACAGTTGCTCGAAAAATTTCACAAAAATCATGAATGATGCCTTGAAGTGTGCTTTAATTACTTTCTAAATGTCACCTCAATTAGAGTTGTCGTGTGCCTTAAATAAATTGTAGAGTGATTTTAGTAACTGATTTTTAATTAAATCTACAAACATCTCTTTTGTGAAATTTCAACTCTCCTGGATTGATAATACAAATACCTTTTTGAGATAATTCGCATTCTGGCTAATTCGTTAATGTGGATTTATTAGAAATTAATTACTTGCAGTCACTCTGTTTCCATTAAAAAATCCATAAAAAATCATATTTTGTCAGATAATTCCTAAAAATTACTGTAGTCTCTTTGCAACATGTTTATGTTTCAGTAAAATTTTCTTAATTTTTGCATTCTGATTGTGTGAAAATTGTGAAAAAAACCCATAAAATGTGTGCATTTTCCATTATTGCATTTTAACCCATAAAATTCTAGTGTCTTACATTCATCTCTGTATTAGGATTCTAAGAAAATTATAATTTGGCTAAATTGGACTTATTTCCTATTAAAATTAATTTGTCTTAGTTGTGTGTTTTCTTATTGTCTTAATTCACCCGCATATTGCATCTCATTTATTTTTGCATTAAAAATACAAAAAATCACGATTTGAGAACCTAGAAATAATTATTCGGAATTAACCCGAAGTTGTTCCTTTGCCTCCCTGTGTTCAACCCCGGACTTATCCGGGATATAAATTAAAGCCGAGACACTCTTTACGGAGATTCTTCTCTCGGTTCTGAATGATTTGCTAAGTACACGTACTACAACGAGTACAAATTAAACCACGTGCCTAGCGATCGATCGGATGGCGCCGTTGCCGGGGCCAAGAAAGACCACTTTCCCTTGCCTTTTATTGATCAGATTTTGGAGAGACTCGCAGGAAAAGAGTTCTTCTGTTTTCTTGACGGGTACTCAGGCTACATCCAGGTTGCCATAGCCCCTGAGGACTAGGAAAAGACCACATTCACATGTCCATTCGGCACTTATGCTTTCAGGCGCATGCCATTCGGGCTATGCAATGACCCGGGCACTTTTCAGCAGTGCATGATCGCCATATTTGCCGAGATGGTGGGAGATTTCCTGTAAGTGTTCATGAATGACTTCCCGGTCCATGGTGATTCCTTTGATACATGTTTAGCGCACTTGGACCGAGTCCTCACGAGGTGTAGAGAGGTAAATCTGGTACTCTTCTAGGAGAAGAGTCACTTTATGGTGACAGAGGGTATCGTGTTGGGGCATGTCATCTCCAAAAAAGGAATGGAGGTTGACCCTGCCAAGGTGGAGGTGATCAAGAAACTCGATCCACCTACCAACGTGAACTCAGTGAGGCCTTTTCTAGGGCATGTTGGATTTTATAGGAGACTTACAGGATTTTTCAAAGATAGACCGTCCACTGACTGAGCTCTTAGGGAAAGACACAGAGTTCGTTGTAGGTCACAGATGTCTGGAGGTCTTTGAGCTCTTGAAGAGGAAGATTTGTGCCTCGCCTATCCTACAAGCTCCTGACTAGTCTCTCCCCTTTGAGATCATGACTGACGCTTCAGATTTCGCTATAAGAGCTGTGTTAGGACAACGGCGAGAGGGATCCCGTTTGCGATCCACTACGCGAGCAAAGTATTAGACCCTAGTCACTTTACACAGAAGGATTATACAGTGACTGAAAAGGAAATGCTCGTTGTAGTATGGGCCCTCGAGAAGCTCAGATTTTATATTTTGGGCTCTAAGGTGACAATCTACGTTGATCACACAGCCATTCGATATTCAATGGAAAAAAGAAGGACGCAAAGGTGCGTCTTCTTAGGTGGATTTTGCTCCTCCAGGAGTTTGATTTGGAGATAAAAGATAAACCTGGAGTAAAGAATGTTGTGGTTGATCATCTTTCTCGGATTGAACTTAAGGATTCTCCTGATTATGAGCGGATTAGAGAGACATTCCCAGACGAGTCAATTTGTGTTATTGACTCACTCCCGTCGTATGCCAACATGGTGAACTATCTTGTCTCCAAGCAGGTTCCCCATGGTTGGACTAGGAGCAGCATTGACCGACTTAAGTCGGTTTCGAGGAGATACCACTAGGACGATCCTTTCCTTTTCTTCGAAGGATCGAATTGTGTTTGGAGACGGTGTATTCCTCAGGAGGAGTACCAGAGTGTCCTCACATATTGTCATTCACTTGATGCTGGAGGACACCATTCGGGGAAGAGAACCGCTCACAAGGTACTTCAATGTGGATTGTATTGGCCGACCCTGTTTCGAGATGCTATTGATTTTGTACGGTCGTGCTCGATTTGTCAAAGGATGGGAGGGACAGTTGGACGAAGAGATGAGATGCCCATGCAGCCGTTGATTATTTGTGATGTTTTTGATGCATGGGGCATAGATTTTATGGGTCCTTTTTCCCAACAGCCAAGGACATGAGTGCATCTTGTTGGCGGTTGACTATTTATCTAGGTGGGTGGAGGCTATCTCAACCCGAACCGCAGACAGAAGGACTGTCTGTAAGTTTGTGAGAGACCATATTATTGCTTGGTTCAGGGTACCAAAAGTTTTTATATCTGATAGGGGTAGCCACTTTGTGAATCGAGATGTGAGATCTTTAGCTAAGGACTATGGTATGGATTTGAGCAGAGAGTTACTAGTCCTTACCACCCACAGTCCAATGGCATGGCAGAGGTTTCGAACAGAGAGGTGAAGAATATTTTGCAGAAGTTGGTTCATCCCGATAGGAAGAACTGGTCCCAACTCTTGGACCAAATTCTGTGGACCAATAGGACAACCTACAAGACACCATGGGGCACTTCACCATTTAGAATGATCTATGGCAAGCCATGCCATTTGCTCGCGGAGCTGATTCACATATCCGAACTGGCAATTAAGCATATTAATTGGAGTTGTCACCTAGGGAAGCTTTCTCGAGACTTGAATTTGAATGAGCTCGTGGAAATCCGAAACAGGGCATATGACAATAGTTTGATTTATAAGGACAAAGTAAAGAGATGGCATGATCAGCACATTAGGTGCAAAGATTTTGTCCTTGGGCAAAAGGTATGGTTGTTTAATGCTCGGTTGAAGATGTTCCATGGGAAGCTCAAATCTAAATGGACGGGTCCCTTTATTGTTAAGAAAGTGCACGGTTTGGAAGTGTAGAGATAGCTGATCTCACAGATGGTGCACAATCCCATGTGGTGAATGGACAACTTTAGAAGCATTTTGTAGATTCTAAAGAGCAGTTGGTCCAAATCGAGGTCATCAACTTCATGCAGAGTGAGCACAGAGCAGATACATCATATTCTTCATGAAGATGCAGCATCAAGATTCAGTAGCTTAGAAGATTCATTCACTCTTGTACATTCTCCCTTCTTTGTATATTCTCCAGATCACATAGGTTCTCACTCCTGTCCTATACTTAGGCTGACCAAAGCCTAAGTATAGGGGGACCGATGCCTGTCATGTGTATATACTCATCCATTTCACCTCTTGACCTCGACCGCCCCATTTTTGCTCTTCTTCTACACTTAGGCTGAAGCCTAAGTATAGGGGGACGGATCGACTTCTATACTTTTTATTATTTTAGTTGTTCTACGCTTAGCACGAGCTATGTCTTTTTCTCGCTTCTTGTGCTCTAAGGAGATAGCACATGCTAAGTATAGGGGGCGTGTATATATTACATATATACTTTACCCATAGCTCGTACTTTCACGTATTTTTGTATATATTACAATAATTACGAGGTGGGTAAAATTGGTAAAAAATAAAAAAAAACTTTTTCAAAAAAACTTTTCAAAAAAAAACTTTTCAAAAAAATCTATTTTCTTCCCTTATCTGCTTTAAAAAAATCAAAAAATGTGTGTTTTTCAAAAAAAACTTTTGAAAAAAAACATCTTTCTTCCTTTCCTTTCCTTTTCAAAAAAAAACAAAAAAAAACTAACTAATGGGTTGTTTGGTCCCTGACACTTACACTTTCACACAAGACTTGTGATATTCAAGAACACTTGGTTTATGAGGTCTTGAGATTTTGATTTAACCAGCCTTAGTCATTAGGGTCTTTGACTTAATTATTCACATTTTTCTAGTTTGAAAGATTTGTGTGCTATATTGCATCCTTAGTCTCTACCTTAAGAATATGATCAGCACCTCACATACACGACTGCAGTTATGATGAGATGAGTTGAAATTTCACTTGATAAACTGGGATGAAGGATTTGAGTTTGGACCTGATTTGATGATGCTCGAGGATGGGATAAAATCAATGAAGGATTCAGGAAACCTGAGTGTCAGCACCTTTAGCCAGTATGAGAACATGGTTCTTGTACTATCTCTTGACATTTACCTAAGTGCCAGGGTGTGATGAAATAAAAAATATTGATCAGTGTATGCCAACTCTTGGTAAAAGCAGTGGAGCTAGCCAAAAATAATACAAAGAAATATCAAATGTTGAAAAAGCTCTCACCCCACAAAGTCGATTATCAAAACAGCTTCCACCAAAGACGAGCGCTCCCAACCATTTCAAAGTGTCCACTTGGACCACTGCTATTAGGATCATGAGTCGGACTTGCACCAAAAAAGGGCTCTGCATCATAAATGCTACAAGTATGGGTGTAGAAGGTATGATAGGTACTCAAAAAATACACACCCCGGTGTACTCCCAGGAAAACAGGTGCAGACGACTCCAACTTCTCTTGACGGACCCACAGATCAACACCAAAAATATGCATTGAGTAATAAGGCACTTGAGAGAATCATTGTTCCAATGAGAGGGAGAGAAGAAATGACACAATCCTCTACCCTCCATCAACTGGCCATCATCTACACATTCAAGTCTGACAACTAAAGAGACGGTAGATTGGATGCAAGAAATGATTTATTCCTTAGTGTTGAGGATTGGGTTCATAGGAGAGAATCTTGGACAGGAATCTTGGGTGACGTTGCGACTCTACTCTTGTAACTGCAGTCCACACTTAAGTCATATCCTTACTATATATGTATACAAAGAGAGTCTGATAATTAGGGAAATTGGATACCTTTTGACTAGAGCTTGGTTCAACTTAGAATTTTAGGATCTCTAAAATCGAGAGTTCTTGAACGGATCAAGTCTTGTATTCACATGCACAGTCAGGGATTATTTCAACTTATTTATTCTTTATTTGCTCGAGGACTAGCAAAGTTTAAGTATAGGGGAGTGATGAATCCAAGATTCATCATCTCAATATCTTGATCTTGGCAAAATCTCCGAGTAGAATCTCTAATAAATGTTTATAAAATCAATAAATTAACAAAATGACTCTTGTAAATAAAATACAATAATTATTATATATTATATTGTACAAAATAAATTAGCAATAAAAAGCCGCAAAAAAAGGAGTTTTTCACCTGTAAATAGCCCAAAACTTCATATATTTTTAATAATTTCATTTTAACTCCTTTATGGCTAATTCTTTCTCTAACTTGTTCATAAAAATGTATGTAAAAATACAAAAATATAAAATAAATTTCACCTCAAATAAATGCTCCTACGTCTCAAAGAGAAAAAGCCGTAAAGTAGAACTTCCTGACTGAATTCTCGCTCCGTATGAACTCCAAATTCGCGAAACTCACTTTTAGAATATAAGTTAGAAAATTATCTTTCCAATAAAAGTGATTTCATTAGAATCGGAGTTTGTTTGCAAAATTTGGGCTTTGGGACCTAGGTGTACCTTGTTTATATTGTACATATCTTTCTTCTTTTTTTTATTTACTCTTCTTAATTACTAAAAAATACAAAAAAAAATCTCTTTTATGTTTCACTTTGTTTCTAGTATTTTATTTTTATTTTGTAAATATCGTTTATTAAAAATACAAAAAAAATAAAATTAGAAAAGTAAAAACATTCCATGTAGATAGTTATTTTATGGACCTACTTTTGTAAATCTCCCATTTTACTTTTCTTCTTTATTTTATTCTTTTATTTAATGTAGGCTACTTTTATATATTTTATTTATTTTATTTTAATTTCCATTCTCTACAATAACCACCATTCAACTCCATCATTCCATCAATTTTTCTAACTTATAATTCAACTCCATTACTTTTTATTAACCTCCCTCCACCACTTTCATAACTTCTCATTTTTCTTCTTTATATACATCTCATCCTCCCTAATTTGGACTTGATCCATCTTTTTGTGAGGAGAGCCTAGTTCCCAGAGTTGAATCGGTGACAGCGACGACAGCCCTCTCTCCGGTGAGATATGTTGGCTTCTTGGCCAACATCGCAGCCGCATCCGCGCGTTGCTCGAGCTCATCGCGCGTCAGCGATTCGAGCGAAGACCGTGCTCCTCGTGAGCACACCCATAGGCGACTATTTCCGTTTTAGATAATTCCTCTTTATTTTTGCATTTTATTTTATTTTTGCATTTGTTGTATCACATCACATCCACCAACACACATTCATTTGTTCTACTTTTATCTTCTTCATATCATCATCACCCTCCGCCATTTATCCTACTTTATCATACTCCCGCCACCATCACCACATCGTCATATTTCGTTTTATTTTCTTGCATTCCCTGTTTAACAAAACAAAAAAATTAAAACAAAAAAATTATTAGCACAACAAAAAAATCAAAAAAAAATACGGAGGGAGCAGCAAGCAGCCGTCCCCCCCTTCCACGACCGGCGGCTGGGCTGCAGGGCCACTCCGCCGCACCGGCTACCGACGCGCGCCCACGCGCACGCAGCTTCCCGTGCGCCCACGCGCACGCAGCTTCTCGTGCGCTGCCGCGCGGCGCCGGCCATCGCCCTCCGCCTTTACCCCCCCCCCCCTTCCCTCCCCCCCTGCTTCCTTTGCCGTTACTCCACGCGCGTCCGAGCGTGGTCCATTGCCACAGACCACGTGCCACAAGCCACCGCCTCGCTCGCCCCCGCTTCCTCCGCCGTTACTCCACGTACGTCCGAGCGCGGGCCGCCACCGCCCCTTCGTGCCCGACCTCGTTCGGGGAAGGTCCTCTTTTCCATTTTTCTTTTTTTTTTTTGATTATGTAAAAATTGCATGTGTTTTGTAATGTTTTTAGAATTACAAACAAGTCCCTTAATATAGTTTGTTTGTGAGTTTTCTTTCCTGAAATCACATGGATACCCCTATGTTTATGTACTAATTTGGACCTCAATTTGCATCGTTTTATTCAATGAAAAATGTCATTATGTTGAGCAACTAATTTTCTATCACTTGGCTATTTATTTTGATTTTTGTGTGTCGTGGGTAATTAATTAAAAATATTTAACTGAAATTCTGCATATTTTACCCAATCTGAGCTCTTAAATTCATATCTCACTCACAGTTGCTCGAAAAATTTCACAAAAATCAAGAATGATGCTTTGAAGTGTGCTTTAATTACTGTCCAAATGTCACCTCAATTGAAGTTGTCTTGTGCCTTAAATAAATTGTAGAGTAATTTTAGTAACTGATTTTTAATTAAATCTACAAACTTTTTTTTGTGAAATTTTAACTCTCCTGGATTGATAATACAAATACCTTTTTGAGATAATTCGCACTCTGGCTAGTTCATTAATGTGGATTTATTAGAAATTAATTACTTGCAATCACTCTGTTTCAATTAAAAAATCCATAAAAAATTCATATTTTGTCAGATAATTACAAAAAAAATTATTGTAGTCTCCTTGCATCATGTTTATGTTTCAGTAAAATTTTCTTAATTTTTGCATTATGTTTGTGTGAAAAATTGTAAAAAAAATCCATAAAAAGTACGCATTTTTCATTGTTGCATTTTAACCCATAAAATTCTAGTATCTTGCATTCATCTCTGGATTATGATTCTAAGAAAATTATAATTTGGCTAAATTGGACTTAATTCTTATTAAAATTAATTTGTCCTAGTTGTGTGTTTTCTTATTGTCTTAGTTCACCCGCATATTGCATCTCATTTATTTTTGCATTAAAAAAATACAAAAAAAATCACCATTTGAGAACCTAGAACTAATTATTCAGAATTAACCTGAAGTAGTTCCTTTGCCTCCATGTGTTCAACCCCGGACTTACCTGGGATATAAATTAAAGCTGAGACACTCTTTACAAAGATTTTTCTCTCGGTTCTGAATGATTCGCTAAGTACACGTACTACAATGAGTACAAATTAAACTACGTGCCTACCGGTCGATCAACCTTGCACTATGACTCTAAAGTTTGAAGAATACCTTAGGGTTGTTGTACCGTTGTAGGAATGCAGTGGAGTATAATGCATCCTAACTAAGTTCCCAACACGTCCAGTAGCTTCTCCTAACATTTATAGTAGTATATTTAAACATTCTAATTAAATGCCGAAGATTGATGATTGTTAATGATTGATGATTTCTGTCACAAGCTCAACTGTAACCCACTCTTAATTGTAACTCAGTTGTAACCAACAATCAACAATAACTCATCGCCAAGACCTATTGGGCAGAACGGCAACCAAACTCCAACTCCAGCTGACATCGATCCTTTCCTCGTCAAGACCTATTGTGGAACAGTAACCAGAAACTCAAGCGGTAAGGAAGCCTCCTAAGAGACCCTTCTGCCTCGCCCTCTAAGTGGAAGTGTGGTCCAATAGAGGGTTAGGTCTACTCCAAAACTACGCCCCTGAGACGGGTGGGAGAGACACTATGGAAGAGTCACTCCAAAAACCGGCCCAGCCGGTACAGGCTAACGAGCTCGTAAAGAAAAATCAAAACCGAAGGTCCCCCAGCCTAAGCACCCTAAGAACAAAGGGTCAGCGGAACTGGTCAAAAACATGGATACCAATGAAGTATAAAAACATTGTGAGCTCACATAAAACCATAAAAAGGATTAGGATCCTAGACCCGCGCACTTGGCGACCGCTGCGCTAACTAGGCTTCCTATCCTCCGCCCAACTAAGGGTCATCGCACCCTCGTACGTGTGACATCCGAATCCGAATAACCCTAACCCGACCCGATTAAGGGCTCGCAAACCAATAAAAAATGCTTTAATTAATGTTAAATAAACTCAGATCGATCTATAAATCACAGATCGAAATTCATTTGGTTGTAATTAACCAAAAGTCAATTGCATCGTAATGCGTGCCATCGAAAGAGGCCGTGACGTGAAACCGAACCGCAAAACAAACCGAGACTACTATAAGATTCGATTCGACAAAATAAGACCAACAAAATCGATCGTTTATCGATCGGAGGTCATTTGATAATTTAAAATCACAAAATTTAGTCGCAAAACAAAACTATATCTCGAAAATTTCAGGAATTCATCTTCGATCCGAAGTATATGAATATTATATCCATTTTGATCGTCATTAAGAGACGATCAAAACGAGCTATTATACATCAAAATTCAAGTATCAAGATGCGAATGCAGGCGACTTCGGTATCCCAAATGAGAGAGAAAGTTTTTAAAAAATTATTTAATTCTAGCAGCAGGCACCACTTGGCTATTTTCCCTCTCCACTTGGCTTCCCTTCCCCTCCAATTGTCAACTTAAGAGCCTACCCACTCCCCTTATTTATATCTCCAAAGCCTACTTAAATTCCCGCACTTTTCTTTCTTTCTCTTTCTCTCCAAACTCTAGTCGTAGGAGCTCCAAAGCCTCCCCTTTTTCTCTTTTTGCTGCCAATCCAGCAAGCAGCAATTCAACTTTGGATGAAAAGGTAAGTTGATTGTGATAGACGGTCTCATATTTTTTAAACGAGTAGTTCACGTTGTTGGAAAGGCCTTATGAAGATTGTATATTATGCTTCGTTCTGGGAAGTGGTTTTTTTTCAAAAATTAATCATTTGATGCCAAAGGAAATAGGGCTTGAGAACAGAAGGGGGAAATCACAAAGAGATTCCTGAGTCGAGAAAAGAACGATGATGAAGGGATCGAATTCCACAAATAAAGAGGGAGATGAGTACATGAAAGCAATTCCAATTTTTAAATCATTCTCATTCCTTACAAAAGCCTTCAAATGGAGCCCCATGTTGCAGTTGCATTCCTTCCATCTAGGAGTTGTATTGTTGCTATTGCCAAAGCAACCAAATCTTTGATTTTTGTTGTTGCATACAAAAGTTTGATCTCCAACTCATAAAGATCCAAAGCTACAATATTTTTCCCCCTCTTCCTACCTTTCATGCATGTTAAAAACAAATTCAAAACATATTGTTTGTCTTTTATTATTTTATATTAGATGAGAATATGAAGTTTTACATGGAGATCATCAAAAGTTTATATCCATCATATATACTACAAGTTCTTACGTTTTTGAGGAAACAATTGGTGTTGAGCATGCAAACCAGGTATAAATTCAGATCTATATTGCTACAATTCTCATGCTTAAAAGATAGAAAATTGAGGGAGAATGACCCACATTCTCGAGCTAAAAATAGTCCATTATTTACACACTAATCCCATGATGAAAAATGTGGAAATTAAGGGGTAAATTGCATGTATTTAGACCTGAAATCAGATCACTGTTATTCACAAATTTTGGGATAAAAATGTGAAAGACTTGGAGTGATTAACATGATATTAAGATCAAATTAATGTTCATTAATGAGCCACGGTTCATGCCTTAGAATTGAGATAAAATTGAGGTATAAAATGGCATGATTTGAGTCTAAAATCAGAATTATAATAGCTACAATTTTAAGGTTTGATTTGATGAGAAATTTGAAATACAAGTCAGTACCAATTAAGATCCAATTTCAGAACATAAATTAGACATTAGTTCCATGTTAAATTAAGAGAAAATGGAGGGTGATTGACATATGATTGAAGTATAATTTCAAGAACATTAATTAATTATACCTTACATGTTGAAAAAAGAGGGGTTGGTGATGATTTACATATATTTTGACCCAAATTCAGGATAGTGTTATGATCTGATTTAATGATTAAAATGATAAGGATTTGAGAATGAATTACATGTGATTGGAGTCCAACTTCAGACCATTGAATAGCTACATATTCATGATTGATTTAATGAGAATTTGAGGTATTTTGCATGCAATTAGAACTCAAAATCATACTTATAAATATTCAGATTTGCATGCTTAAATGATGAAAATTTGGGAATGGGTTGCATGAAACTAAACATAATTCCAAACCTTTGATTTCATGTTGGTTGAGAAGAAATTAAGGATGATTTGTATGCAATTAAGTCAAGTTTTAGGAACACCAATTGGCTACTAATTTCATGGCAATAAAATAGAGGTTTGAGGATGAATTTGTACACAATATGAGAAAAGTTCTAGATTTAAATAGTGACAATTAATCTTGTGACTAAATATGAAGAACTTGAAATTTAGCATTTATCTAAACTTGAATCTAGATCTAATGAACAACTTCTAATCTCACAATTCGAAAAATGAGTACATTGGGATATTTCATACATGTGGCCTATAAAACTTAGATTAGTAATCACATCACTAAATTATGAATTGAATAAGAAAAGAGGAATTTTTGCATCAATCTGAACTTAGATCCAGATCCAAGGAAACATTTTCATCTCATGACCTTATTGAAGAGATTTAAATACAAATAGTAAAATATTAATGCTCTTCTCTTATGAAGTCAACAAATGATCTCGTAAAGTATTATGAATAGAAATCCTCAATCAATTATTCCTTGAGTATAATCTACTATTTATACATATCACAAAGATAGGTAGTGACAAAATACCTAGATTTGTAAAGTCAAGCATAGAAGAGATTGAGAAAGGATGGGGTGGAAAAATAAGTGAAATCAATGGTGAATCAGTTATATCAAAAAGATTGTTGACCAAATGACCTAGATCTGTACAATCAACCACAGAAAGGATTAAGAAAGGATAAGGAATCAAGTCAGCGATGACTGATATTTAAGAGTGCCAGTCATGGTGACCCTTACACCTGACTGTGCGAGGGTGCGGTGACCCTCAACTGGGTGGGAGATCGGAAGCCCAATTAGGACAGCGGCCGTGCAGGTTTCGGATCCTAGTCTTTTCTCGGTTTTTCGCGAGCGCTCGCAATTTTATGCCTCTTTGGGATCCACAGGTTTTCTTTAAGTCCAATTCCACTGATCCTTATTCTTTAGGGTGCCTAGGCTGGAGAGCCCTCGGTTTTAGTTTTTCGAGATCGTTTGCCCGTACCGATCGTGTCGGTTGTTCTTTAGGAGTGACTCTTCCAGGGAGTCTCTCTCACCTGTCTCAGTGGCGTAGTTTTGGAGTAAACCTATCCCTCTACTGGATCGCACTTCCACTTAGAGGGTGAGACGGAAGGGTCTCTTAGGAGACTTCCATACCGCCTGAGTGTTGGTTATTGTTCCGTCAATAGGCTTGGTGATGGCTACAGTTGAGTTGGTTACAGATTGAGCTTGGTAATAATTGAGTTGATTACGGATTGAGATGATTACAGGTAAGTTGGTTACAGTTAAGTTGGTTATAATGGAGCTTGATTACAGTTGAGTTGAATACAGCGGAGCTTGATTACAATTGAGTTGGATACAGTTGAGTTTGTTACAGTTGAACTGGGTTTCAGTTAAGCTAGTTATTGTTTCGCCATTAGGTCCTGGCAAAGAGAAAAGATCCTATTATGAAAATCAACCTTATCAGACTAAGAGATGCTACCACTGATGTCAGAGAAGCTAGTGGACATGTTAGGAACTTAGTTAGGATGCATTTTATACCACTGCATGCCTACGGAGGCATCACAACCCTAAGGCTTCCTTACTGCCTTAGAGTCATGGTGTGAGGTCTTATCTAGACCAAAACCACAGACTATCCACTGAGCTTGAGAAATTTAACAAGAAAGCGAGACTCATCATCTACACTTACTATGATCTATCCACAAGACTCGTAAACATCGGAAATATATTTGGATCACCCCGATCATATTAGTCATTAAATAATTAAGATATATGGATCACCTCGATCATTGTAAGCATTTAATAAAGAAACGATCAAATCAGAGACTTATCATCCATATTATCAAGATCCATCAAACATGTTTATATATAAATGATAGCTTAAATATGGATCATATAATCTATTTATAAATATGGGTAATTAAGGTAGGGTGAGTAAGTCAGGGGATTTAAATACCAAACAACTTGAAAACATGTTTTAATACAAGTAGCTCATTAAATTTAATTGTCAAGCCCTATTTACTTGCTTTCTTTTGGAGCCACTAAATTACCTGTTATTTTTAACTGATTATATGTGCGCAACATTGGACGTTCTTTTCTTCCTACTGCATGGATTGCAGGAAAAACACCCCCATCGTGGTATTATAAGAATTGAACCTGAGCCTTCGCAGTCAATCTTGTCAGGTACACATGTTATAGTTTTTGTTCAGATATTATAAATGTTTTCTTTTTCTTCTGCTACAATTTGGGATACATATACATAATACTGCTTCTTTTGTTACATGTAAAGTTATATGGCACGTTGTTGGTTCTATGGCTTGTTAATTAATTGTGAATGTCATTCGAAACGTGAAAAATTTTCCTTTATTTTTGGTACCTTAATACGATCTGTAGCGAACATGATACTATGATTGATGTGTAAACGGATAACCCGGATCCGCGCGGACGGGCACCACACACGGTCAGGTGTAAAGGTCACCATGACCGGCACAATATCAATTGTCACTGATTCTTATTAACCATCTAGGTTCATTGATTATATATTCATACCTCTATATCTTATATGATTGGCTTTACATATCTAATTGATCGATCCACATCATCAATTGCTAACGATCATTGATGAGGATTTTTAGTATTGTAAATACTGAGAATTACACTCAAATTTCCATCTTAACCTCATGAAAACTGGAACCAAGGAATGATCTGAATTTGAGATATTTCACATAAAATCCCAAATTTTTGAGTTTCTACAACATAAATTCTCGAGCAATTGATCAGATATGTAATTTGGGATTTAATTCACATAAAACTCACACATTTTAAGTTTTTAAAGCATGAATTTTGGAGCTTTTGAATGGATCTGAAATTTGGGTTAATTTTACACTAAAATCCCTAAATTTTAAGTTGTTAAAACATATATTTTAGAGCTATTGAACAGATCTGAAACTGGGGTTTAATTTACACTAAAACCCCCAAATTTTAAGTTGTTAAAACATGGATAATGAAGCTTTTGAATAGATCTGAAAATTGAATTTAATTTACATTAAAACCTCAAATTTTTTTGTTAAAACATGGATTTTAGAGTTAATGAACAGATCTTAAAGTGAGGTTTAATTTACACTAAAACCCTCAAATTTTAATTTGTTAAAACATGAATTTTAGAGCTAATGAACAGATCTGAAGTTTACTTCACAATAAAACCCTCAAATTTTAAGTTGTTAAAACATGGATTTTTAGAGCTAATGGACAGATCTGAAATTAGAATCCAATCACATGTAAATCACCCCTCTTTCACATTTTTAACATAAAGTTAATGTATAACAGTGGTCTGATTTCATATTCTAATACATGAAATTCACATCCATTTTCTCATCAAATCAGGAGCATAATTATGATCTGAATTCAGTTTTAAAAGCATGTAAAACATCCCTAATTTCCTCCTCTTTCAAGCCTAAATCTATGGCTAATAAGTGGTCTGAAATTAGACCAAAATGCATGACGCCACCAAATTGCCCTCTTTTAAGCATGAAAAACGGTAGCATTTATACCTCTGAAATTTATATCTAAATGCATGCTAAAACCTCCAAATTTTTTCATCCTCTAAAATCATGAATCTAGAGCCAAATCTTGGTACTTTATTAATGTATACAAAGGCACATATGGCAGCAAGAGGAGGGCTGAGATTGTACCTTTGATTTCAAAAATTGGAGATCAACTTCAGTGTGCTGTGGCTATGGAGGCTTCAATGAAGCGGCAGCAAC
This sequence comes from Ottelia alismoides, assembly GCA_037367405.1. Classification (NCBI taxonomy): domain Eukaryota; kingdom Viridiplantae; phylum Streptophyta; class Magnoliopsida; order Alismatales; family Hydrocharitaceae; genus Ottelia; species Ottelia alismoides. The sequence goes on along the minus strand of JAZKJV010007177.1, from coordinate 1,017,286 downwards.
AAGGGAGGGGAGAGAGGTCTTCCAGCAGCTGCAGCAACAAGGGAGGGGGGAGAGGTCTTCCAGCAGCTTCTTGGAGCTGTAGATTGGCACACCAGCATACCAGTGGCTATGGAAAAGAAGATGAGAGGGGCTAGGACTCCTCTCTCGTTGGAGGAAGATAGAAAGAAAGAAGAGAAGGGGGAAGGAATGGTTGGTATAATAAGGGTGGATTGCCAAGTTGAGGGGAATTGAATGCCAAATGGAGTAAGAAAAAGAGGAGTCAAGTTTATTTCTGTTGTACTCTGCTGTCAGCAGAAAATTTTATATTTTTTATTTATTTTTTTAAAACATTTTCTTTCTCAATTATTTGAGATATCAAATCATCTGTACTCGCGCCTCGAGTCTCGGATTCAAGTGCACAATATCTCATTTTGATGGTCTACAAATGTTGATCAAAATGAGTATAATATTCATATACTTTGGATCGAGTATGGATTCCCGACATTACCGAGATACAGTCTTGAATTGTGACTGAATTTTGTGAATTTAAATTATCAAATGACCTCCGATCGACGAACAGTCGATTTTATTGGTCTTGTTTTGTTGCTCACAGACATCCCACACGATTTTTAGGTCCTGTAACAACTCCCGATCCTAGAGCTGATCGTGCCGGGTCAGTGCCTCATACGCTCTTCGCACCGAGAATGTCCCGTTCGCCCACTTGAAGTGATCAATACCCCCCGCCATGACACTCGTCAGGGGTAGAGAATCCTGCATCTGCATGTATTCATCCAGTCGCTGGTCGGACAGAACCGATAGGAACAGAGGGGCCCAGCTGCCCGTCAACCCTGCCGTGGCAAGAGTAACATCCTTCGCATCAGCCAACGCGTAGAGCCGAGGAAACTGGTCAGCTAGGATCCCGGCAGAAGACCAATTGTCCTTCCAGAAGTGGAAAAGATTGCCATCCCCAACCGAATGGCTCAAAAGGTGCCGAACCTGCAGGAGAACAGTACGTATTCCGGACCACAAAGACGATTCACAGCGGACCTTTTCCGCGATCAACTGACCCGAGATACCATAAATAGACCGAATTAGCCTCACCACCGACGATGAGGAGGAGCCCCAAATAGAGATAATCCACTTCGCGATGAGAGCGTTGTTCATGCCTTGCACGTCTCTAATACCCAAGCCCCCATCCGCCCGGCTCTTCGTCATCTCTTCCCAAGCAACCAAATGAATATTTTTCCCATGTTGCCTTCCATCGGACAAAAAAAAGTTCCTCATCATAGACTCAATCTTCCTGCGGACCCCCGTTGGCATTAACCTCGTGGAATAGAAAAAGACAGCACATGCCGCAGCATGACCATCTTAACCCTTTGGACAAAGAGACTGCCTTCCACCCCGCCATCTTACGCTCCAACCTTCGTAAGACATCCTCCCAGTCGACCACCCTCAGCCTATCGGCCACTAACGGTAGGCCGAAGTAGTGGATGAGCAGATTCCCTACGGGGCAGTCAGCCGGGCCCGCCACGACAGTCCGCTCATCCGTCGTCATTCCAAAAGTAATCACCACTTATTTGTGTTTATTGATCTCCAGCCCCGCCAAGTCCCCAAAAATCTCAACCAGCTGAACCGCGTTAACAGATTGCTCCGCATTGCCCCCGAGAAAGAGAACCGTGTCATCTGCATATTGAAGAATGGGGATGGAGATATCCTTCCTGCGGTACCCCTCACACCAGCCCGAGTCAACCGCCTCCTTGAACAAGACACCCAGGGTGTCAAAAATCAACACGAACAACATTGGGGCCAAAGGACACCCCTGTCCGATCCCCCTTTGAGGTTGGAAGACCCCCCCAGGTTTGCCATTGACCAAGATCGAGAAAGAGGTGGTGGTGACACATCGTCTGATCCAGTCAATCCACATCTTCGGAAAACCCCTCCGACGGAGCGAGACCCATAGGAACTTCCAGTCTACATTGTCATAAGCCTTTGCGTAATCAATCTTCTACAAAGCGGGCCTCGCTTTGGACCTTTTCCAGTCCATGCAAATTTTCGACGCCAAGACAAGCCCATCCGCCATCTGCCTGCCGGGAATGAAGGTTGATTGGCCCTCCAAGATCACATGACCCAAGACGGGCCTCAGTCGAACGGCCAGCGTCTTCGTAACAACTAGATATACAGCATTGGAGAGAGCGATGGGTCTGAAATCATCAATACATGTTGGTGTGTCCTTCTTCGGCAGCATGAAAAGCATAGCCCGATTGATTTTCTCAAAACCTATGTTGCCCTTACTGAATTCAACGATCACCTCCAAGAGATCCTGCTTGAGCACATCTCAAAATTCACAGTAGAAGAGAACGGAGAAACCATCCATGCCAGGGGCTCCATCCACGTTTAAGATCCAAACTGCCTTCTTGACCTCCTCCTCCGTAAAAGAACCAGTCAAAGACTTAGCCTGGTCGTCCGAAAGGGTCTTCGCCCCCTGCCCAAGCCATCCCCAACCATTACCAATCTTCCGCCGCGATGCCACAGCGAATTGATCTCTCAACGCCTTCCCAATCTCTGCCTCCCCCGAAAAGCGTTCCCCTCCTATCTCTAATTCCTGCAAGAAATTCCCCCACCTTCGTCCCGAAGCCACAGAATGGAAGAAACGCGTGTTTGTGTCGCCTTCCTTGAGCCAGCGTTGCCGAGACCGCTGACGCCACTCCATCTCCTCCTTCTGATCCTCCAATAGCAGAGCCGCCAAGCATGCGTCCCTTTCCGCTCTCTCCTCCGCAGATAGCCCCCGATCCTCCTCCAGAGAATCCAAACGGGATACAACCGCCTGAGCTTCCATTCTAGAGGCCTTTCTCCTCGCCCTCACATCCTGCCCAAAAGTCATGAGGACGGAACGCAAGTGAAGAAGCTTGGCCGCGAACCTGCCAACAGCGGAGCCCTCCACCTGAGTCGTACTCCAAGTCTCCGAAACCAAGGCCCTGAAACCAGGCTCAAGGAGCCAACTTTTCTCAAACCTGAAGTAGAATCTACCCTTCTAATCCTCCTCCGAGGACCAAAGGATCGGAGTGTGATCCGACCGCGCCCGAGGGAAACGGCCCACCATCTGCGGCGACAAAAGGAAGCGATCCAATCTCGACCTAGAACGCACGTTGCGCCAAGTGTATTTGCAGCCAGCGGCATCAAATATTGACAGGCCCAGGCTGTGCATTACTTGCCGAAAAGCCTCAGATCCCCGGTCTCGGTCACCAAGGCCACGCGGCCAATCATCAGCCAGGAGAGTCAGATTCAGGCCCCCCAAGAGCCCACTCCTCCCGAAAAGCCTCATCTTGGCATACATTTTGTGTACTCGTAATGTGTCCAGGACTATCTTCAGATCATTCGCGTGATCCCATTCATTTCGAGAATAAATCAACACATCATCAATGAATGCCACCACAAACTTGTCCAAGTATGGATGGAAGATCCTGTTCATCATGTCCATGAATGTTGCAGGGGCATTGGTGAGCCCAAACAGCATCACTCTAAACTCGTAGTGCCCATATCGAGTCTTGAATGCTATTTTCAGAATATCTGACTCTCGAATCCTCAGCTGATGGTAGCCTGATCTAAGATCGATCTTTGAAAACACTGAAGATACGTGAAGCTGATCAAACAAATCATCAATGTGTGGCAGAGGATAACGGCTCTTCACCATTTTCTTGTTCAGTTTCCTGTAATCGATGCATAATCTCATCGATCCATCCTTCTTCCTGACAAAAAGAATTGGAGCACCCCAAGGTGAAGTGCTCGGCCCCACGAATCCCAAGTCAAGTAACTCCTATAACTGTATCTTCATCTCTCTCAACTCAGCAAATGTCATGTGATAAGGAGCCATCGAGATCGGTTGTATATCAGGTAATAATGTGGTATCGAACTCAATCTCTCTCTCAGGAGGTAACCCCAGTAACTCATCAGGAAATACATCTAGGTAATATGATACTACTCTGATATCCTGGGTTATCATCTCATGATCGGAGGTCTCTCGAACAAATGATAAATATGAATCACATCAATGGTCAACTAGTCATTGAGCTCTCGACACTGAGATGTACTACATATTGAGTCATGTATTGTACCCTCAAAAGTGAACTCAGGCAAGTCCGGGAATCCTGAAGACAATTGTCTTCCTAAAGCAATCAGCAAGAGCATGATGAGTTGATTATCCATGCCTAAAATCAAATCAAACTCATCAAGTTGTAGTTGTAGACAATCTGCGATCATCTCGTGACCGCTAATCAGCACTGGTAAGTCTCTAACTATCAGTGAAATAACGAACAACTGGCCACCTGGCCCATGGAGGTGGTAAGGAGGATATAGAGCCTCTGCAACTCTACCCAATGAAGTTAGTAATCTCGAAGCAATAATTGAATGTGCCGCTCCATAATCAAACAAAACATGGAAAGGTCAGCTCGAGATTGAGATCATACCTTTCACCACAATAGTTGTTGATCGTGTCTGCTCTCGGTTACTACATGTGATTGTCCCTATCTAGCTGGTGTAGTACTCGAACTGGCCACACTCTAATGTCTGTCTCGGCGGCCTCCTGAAGTTGGAGTTCCTGCCACGGAAACTCCCAGTATGCTATGCATGCAGCTGTGACGGTTGTAGCTGCGGTCGAGGCTCACCAGAAGCCTGGGGCACTGCGACCGGTAATATCCCACTGGTTGCACAAGAAACATCGTCCTGACTGGGTCGGCGTAGTAGTCGTGTTTGTACTCCGAGTCGGTCTTGCTGGGGGTTTATCCACTCTTTGCGAACTAGATGGTCGAGCTGAACTGGTGCCACGTCCGGCAAGTGTTCCTCCTAAAGTAGTTGCTGGAGATGAGCGAGCACCGCCTAAGAATGTGAAACCTGAAGGAGAAATCGCTTGGCTGACCTCTGCTACTGAAATTGTCGTCGAATCGGTCCAAATAATCGTTGTGGTGTAGGTACCGCTCTAGACGAACTCCCAAAGTGTCTCTCTCTGATGTCCTCAAACTTTTTCACTGCATCAGTAGCCTCGGAGATGGAAGTGATACCTAGTCCGATCAACTTCTCATGCCCTCTTCCATCATACCTCTGATGAACTTCTCCAGATTCTTATCTAGAAATGCGGCAGCTGCTAGTGTATGTCGTGATACCTCAATGTAGCGAACAAAATACTCTAGCTATCATCCACCCATGTCTGAGCTTTGTGAATAGTCAGCATTGGGACTCCTTCCACTTACCAGAAAAGAAGTGAGATCTGAATCTTGTCTCAATATCGTCCCATGTGGGCTCACGTCCCAACTCGAAAACGGTCGCCTCCCACCATCTCTCGGCGAATGCTGTCAGTGAATACTCCATAAAAGATAACCACGAGTCTCGTGGTTTGCGAATCATCTGAAGTACCTTCATCACCCTCTTCAGCTACTGCTCACCCTCATTTGACGTCCCAGTGCCCTCGAACATGGGCACATTCGCTCGTTGATAAGAAGTGAAAACTGATTGATGCTTGTGAATGGTGGAGTGCTCGTGTGTGTCTTCATCTGCAAAGAGTACAAGGTCATGCTCCCTGCCATAATCTCCATCCTCGACTCCATGTACCGATAACTTCTCATGTGGATCATCGAACTGAGGCTGTTGAACTTCTACAGACTATGGTTGATCCTGTTATGTTCCATCCGGAGATGGATGTTAAGTGAAATCGGACAACTCCTCGAACATCATCTCTATGTCGGTATGTTTGTCTGCGATCTCTGTCTGCTGAGTCAAAATCTGATCATGCTGACCTCGCAAAGCAGTCTGTTGTTGTTGGTCGGTGAGGGCGGTCACAATGCGCTCCAAACGATCCGCCATCTCATGGCCAGCTCTGGATGTCATGGCTCTGCACGAGAACCAACATTATTAATCATAATAGTTGATGTTCGTTAACATTTCTATCTGTGATTTTCTCTTCTCATGATACTATATGAAAATTAATTGCAATTGTGACATATGTGATTATTGAATTTGAATATCATATTTCTCTCTCAGACTCGCGACAAGTCGGAGGACTGTCGATATTCGAGAACTTAATTTGAAAGGAATTTTATACTACGAATGAGTATAGCAGTGTACCGTTGCTCTGATACCAATATGTTATGTATGTAAATCTCCAGACCACCCATCACCCCATAACTTTCAATATATAACAATTTCATATTTTAATTAATGACCCAAATGTAGATTATTATCTTTTTGTCACTTAGAGATCTTGTTGATGGATCTTGGTATTGAGGATGATAAGTCTCTGAACTGATCTTTATTTCTATCTAATTTCTCGAGTCTAGTGGATAGTCTATAATCTTAGTCTGAGTGCAACCTCACACTATGACTCTAAGGTGTGATGGGTAAGGCATGTGGTGGAGTATAATGCATCCTAACTAAGTTCCTAACACGTCCACTAGCTTCTCCCTAACATTTGCAGTAGTATATCTAAATTATAATTAAATGTCGAAGATTGATGATTGTTAATGATTGATGATTTTTGTTTTTTCCCTTCTCTCTTTTTTCTTAATTTTCTAATATATTTGGGGTGAACACCATAGAGTGTATCCCCCTGTTTTGAGCTTCAAAAAAAAAAATGATTGATGATTTTTGTCACAAGCTCAACTATGACCCACTCTTAAATGTAACTCAGCTCAGTTGTAACCAACTCTCAACAGTAACTCATCGCCAAGACCTATTGGCGGATCGGTAACCAAACTCCAACTCCAACTGACATCGATCTTTTCCTCGCCAAGACCTATTGGCAGAATAGTAACCAAAAACTCAAACGGTGAGGAAGCATCCTAAGAGACCCTTCCGTCTCGCCCTCTAAGTGGAAGTGTGATCATGTATAGAGCTAGGCCTACTCCAAAACTACGCCCCTGAGACGTGTGAGAGACTCTCCGGAAGAGTCACTCCAAAAACCGGCCCGACCAGTATGGCCTAACGAGCTCGTAAAGAAAAACCAAAACCGAGGGTCCCCAGCCTAGGCACCATAAGAACAGAGGGTCAACGGAACTGGTCAAAAACCTGGATTCCAACGAAGCGTAAAAACACTGTGAGCTCGTGTAAAACCGTAAAAAAGACTGAGATCCTAGACCCGTGCACTTGGTGACAGCTGCCCTAACAAGGCTTCCTATCCTCTACCCAGTTGAGGGTCATTGCACCCTCGCACAGTCAGGTGTAAGGTGTAAGGGTCACCATGACTGGTACAAATATCAATCGTCACCGATTCTTATTAACCATCTAGGTTCATTGATTATATATTCATACCTCCATATCTTATATGATTGGCTATACATATCTAATTGATCGGTCCACATCATCAATTGTGATAAGTGATATTCATATCGTAGGCTATACTAACGATCATTGATGAGGATTTTTAGTAGTATAGAATACTTAGAATTTCACTTAAATTTTCATTAACCTCATGAAAACTGGAATCAAGGACTGATCTGAATCTAGGATCTAATTCACATAAAACCCAAATTTTTGAGTTCTTACAACATGGATTCTCAAGCAATTGATCAGATCTGTAATTTGAGATTTAATTCACACAAAACTCACAGTTTTTAAGTTTTTAAAAACATGGATTTTGGAGCTTTTGAAAGGATCTGAAATTTGGGTTAATTTTACACTAAAATCACCTAATTTAAGTTGTTGAAACAAAGATTTTAGAGCTGTTGAACAGATCTGAAACATGGCTTTAATTTACACTAAAATCCTCAAATTTGAAGTTGTTAAAATATGGATTATGAAGCTTTTGAACAGATCTGAAAATTGGATTTAATTTACATTAAAACATCCAAATTTTAAGTTGTTAAAACATGGATTTTAGAGCTAATGAACAGATTTGAAACTGAGGTTTAATTTACACTAAAACCCCTAAATTTTAAATTGTCAAAATATGGATTTTAGAGCTAATGAACAGATCTGAAACTGAGGTTTAATTCACACTAAAACCCCCAAATTTTAAGTTGTTAAAACATGGATTTTAGATCTAATGAACAGATCTGAAATTAGACTCCAATCACATCTAAATCACCCCTAATTCCACATTTTTAAGATAAAGTTACTGTATAACAGTGGTCTGATTTCATATCATAATACATGAAATTCACATCCAATTTCTAATCAAATCAGGAGCATAATTATGATCTGAATTCTGTTCTAAAAGCATGCAAAACATCCCCAATTTCTTCCTCTTTCAAGCCTAAATCTGTAGCTATCAAGTGGTCTGAAATTAGACCAAAATGCATGTATAACACCACAGAATTCTCCTCTTTTAAGCATGAAAAATGTAGCACTTATACTTCTAAAATTTAGATCTAAATGCATGCTAAAACCCTCAAATTTTTTTCATCCTTTAAAATCATGAATCAAGAGATAAATGTTGACACTTAATCAATGTATACAAAGGCACATATGGCAGCAAGAGGAGGGCTGAGATTGTACCTTTGATCTCAAAAATTGGAGATTGTAGAAGTTCATTTCATGTCTCTGTATCTTTTATCTATTTTCTTTTCTCTTTGTCTACCGTATGTAATTTGCCCATAGGTCTCTCCCTATATAAGAGAGCCTAGGGTTCAAGGAATAAATATTTCTTTCTATTTTCCCAACAATATCAGAGCGGCGGTCCTAGACCGGAGCTCCTGTACCGAACCCTAACCCTAATCCCCGCCTTCAAGCCTCCCGCCACTACCGCCGCCTAGGGCTCCACCTCGCGGCCTCACGACTCGCCGCCCTGGCTCTCCGCCTCGCTGCACCCAGCAGCATCGTCGTCTCCATCTCGTCGTACCAGGCCTCGCAGACTCGCTGCACCAAGCCTCGCGGTCCCACCTAGCGGCACCATCGCCTCCATCTTGCAGCCCCTCGCGGCCCCTCAGATCCCACCATCTCGGGTCCCGCCACCACCTTGGGCCACGCGACTGCTGCCAAAACCTCGCAACAGTATTTCTCTCTAAAGGGGACCCGCCGCAAAACCTCTTACTTCTAGAGGTGTTGTCGTTCCCTTCCTCGAGGGGCTTCCTCCCACGGCCCTGACATCCTTCGGCCACCAACGCCACATCTCCGTGTTGATGGGTTTGGTTGTGTAAGTCTACACATGCAACCAAACCTCTTCACGTTAGTGTAGACCAAAAGTTTACCTAGTCTACAATCCTAGTTATCTCTGGTCATTATGTCAGAAAGCAAGGTAGAGATTCCCATCGCAGGCGCTTTCAGAGGTCACGCGCCTATTGTAAACATGGAAGGCCGTATCCCGGTATATCGGCGATATATCGGTGATATATCGGTATCGACGGGTCACCGATATATCGCCGATATGTCTGATATCGGGTATCGACACGCAAAAAAGGCGAGCCGAATCCCGATGTCGGCGATATGGCGTCGATATATCGCCGATATATCGGTATCGACATGGTACCGATATCGATACCGATATCGATATGTCCTTCCATGATTGTAAAGATGGATGGGTCGAACTATGAACTATGGGTCATGCATTTTATGAGCCTAATGAAGTCGATGGATAAGAAACACATTCTTACCGAGGACGGGCCGATGGAGAAGACAGGGTTGTATGCCTCATGGGAGGCTGATGACGCATATGCTCAGGTCTGGTTGTCTGGTACCTTGATTCCAGACAATGCGAACAATGTCTTGCATCAGCCCACTGCTAAAGCCATGTGGGACATTCTTGCTGCCACATATTCACAAGTCAAGAATGAGACAAAAATCCTACAGGTTCAGCATGACGTCCTCATGATAAAGCAGAATGGTCGACCCCTGCATGCTCACTACACTGCATTGCGGGGAATGTTTGAGAAGCTTCATAGCTTCATGCCCCTCACAGCTACTCCAGAGCAGTTGAAGACATACCGAAATGCCATGATGGTGTGAGTTTTTCTAGTCTCTCTAGACTCACAGTATGAGGCTGCTTCTTCTCAGATTCTGGCAGATGCTACTATTCCTCCATGAGGAGTTCTCATTAAGTTGTATCAACATCTCCAGCCATGCTCCTGTGCCAAATTCTTCTGCTATGGCAGCCTCTCGTGGAAGAGGTAGCCCATCTCATTTTCGTGGACGAGGACCACGTGGTAGAGGTAGTCATGGTCGTGACCACCATGTACTTACTATCATCGGACTGGTCATACAGAAGATACATGCTACTTCAAGCATGGTTTCCCAGCATCTGCCTGCATAGCAGAACAGATTCAGCATCATGGCGCTCCACCCGCAGTAGATCCACGATATGATGAACTTGTGTCTCGACTGCGAGATATCATGCCCCCAGCCAGTACTCCTCCGCCCGTTTCAGAAAGCAGCTTGGATGTTGTTGCTACTGCAGAAGCTAGTTCCTCAGGTAGTGCTCATACTTCTACCTTTTACCAGTGATCAGGTACCTTAATGGATTATAGATTCAGGAGCCACACATCATTTGTGTGGAGACAGACATCAGCTTATATCCTACAAACAGGTTTCCCCAGGAAGGACAGTGGTCATAGCGGATGGGACTCATTCTCCATCACAGGACAGGGGGAGATTGCATTGACGCCTTCTATGCAGTTGCGGAATGTGTTGCATGCCCCTAATTTCTCAATGAATTTACGGTCAATTAGTCAAATTACTAAGGATTTACATTGTCGGGCAATATTTGACCCATCATCTCTTGTGTTTCAGGACATTCTCACGGGCAACGTGATTGAGTGTGATCGTGAGCAAGGCGGGTTGTATCGACTAGTCCAAACACCTTACGCTGGAGCATCATCTCAGTCCTCCCCTTATATATGGCATATGCGCTTTGATCATCTTACATTTCAGAAATTGCGTCAAATCCTTCCTCAAATCTCACCTCGTTCATCGTTCAATTGTGAAGCATGTCAGTTAGGGAAGCATCATCGGTCTGTCTTCCCCAGTCGTCAGAGTCGGAGCAGTAGCTCTCCTTTTGAGTTTTTCCATGTAGACATTTGGGGTCCAAGTCGTGTACCCAATCATCAGGGACACAGGTTCTATTTAGTTGTTGTAGATGATTTTAGTCGTTTATCTTGGATTTTCTTGTTAAAGAATAAATCAGAAGCGGGCAATACTATTATGAATTTTATTAAAGAAGTGCAAAATGTTTTTTCCACCTCTGTCAAAATCGTGCGAACTGATAATGCTCTTGAATTCTGTACCCATATACTATCTCAATTTTTTTCATCTCACGGCATTCTACATCAAACATCATGTGCTTACACATCCCAACAGAACGGTGTCGCAGAAAGAAAACGTCACCTTCTTGATGTCACTCGTACGCTCCTTGTCCAGAGTTGTGCTCCGCACTCATTCTGGGGCAATGCAGTTCTTACAGCATGTTACCCCATTAACCGCATGCCCTCATCAATGTTGGGGGAGAAGATACCATTCTCCCTTGTTTTCCCTAACAAGTAGTTGTTCTCCCTTACCCCTCGTGTTTTTGGGTCCGTTGCGTTCGTCCATCAGTTGTCTCCAGGGATTGACAAGCTCTCTCCTAGAGCTGTCAAATGCGTATTTGTTGGGTATTCCAGGACTCAAAAGGGTTATCATTGCTATGATCCATTATGTCGGAGGTATTATGTCAGTGCAGATGTCATGTTTTTTGAGTCGGTCATGTTCTTCTCTCCTACAGGCGACAGGTTGGTGCCATCAAATTCAGATAATGAGATCTATATTCCTCCTCCACCCATGTATCCACCATCAACTCTACCATCACAACCTCCAACATCACCTCCACCAGCATTACCTCCTCCACCGCCACCTCCACCACAATCACCTCCACCAGCGTTACCTCCTCCCATTGTTTTGGTTCCTCCTCTACCACATCACTACAGTCGACAGCCAGACCCTGCTCATGATCATGGTCAATCATTAAGCATGCCTCAGGTTTGTTCTGACAACATTACTTATAATGATGGGTATGATGGTATTTCTCAGCAGGGGCTATTTCAGGAAGGGGATGATATGGCCAGTGGTACAGAAGATGCAGAACTTGATTTGCCTTTTGCTCTAAGGAAGCAGAAGCGTTCATGCGCTTCATATCCGATTGCTTCTCATGTCACCTTTGAGCGTTTGACGGGGGACTTCAGGAGGTTTGCAATTGCTTTGCCTGTTGTGGACATACCACAGACTTACCAGGAGGCATTGGCAGATAGTAGATGGCGTTTGGCTATGGAGGAAGAGATGGCGGCTCTTCAGTTGAGAGGTACTTGGAGCCTTGTTCCAGCTCCTACTGGGGCTTCTACAGTAAGTTGCAAGTGGGTATTTACAGTGAAGCAAATGCAGATGGTAGCATTGATAGATAAAGACTCGACTGGTTACTTGGGGCTTTACTAAGACGTACGGGGTGGATTATCTTGATGCATTTTCTCCAGTTGCTCGTCATTCTACCTTACGAATTCTTTTATCTGTTGTCGTGATTCGGGATTGGCCCCTATTTCAATTGGATGTCAAGAATGCTTTTTTATATGGTGATCTTCAGGAAGAATTCTACATGCAGCAGCAGCCAGGGTTCGCTGCTGAGAGGGAGTGTCTACAGGTGTGTAGACTTCATAAGGCAATCTATGGCCTTAAGAAGCGCCCAAGTGCTTGGTTCCAGAATCTCTCAGATTTGTTTAAGAAGCAAGGGTTCAAACGATCGAATACAAATCATTCTCTCTTTGTACAGAGGACTTCTAGAGGTACGATTGTTATTATGGTGTATGATGATGATATACTTATTACAGGAGATGATATGCAGGGAATAAAAAGAGCAAAAGAATTTCTGAGCTGTGAATTTGTTACCAAGGATCTAGGAGCGCTTAGATACTTTCTGGGATTGAAGTTTGCCAGAAATCAACAAGGGCTTGTGATGACTCAGAGAAAATGTCACTGACCTGCTAAGTGACACAAGTATGCTTGGATGTCGACCTACTTCTACACCCATGGATCCAAGCATGAAGATGTATGATGATGATACTGATGAGGTTGACAGGAGAAGATACAGGGAACTAGTGGGAAAGCTTTATGTTACCACTACCAAACCTGATATTTCATTTGCAGTCAGTAAAGTGAGCCAGTTCATGGAACAACCTCGTCAGGTACATATGGATGCTATACATATGATACTAAGGTATCTTAGATCATCTCTAGGTGCAGAGCTGTTGTTTAAAAAGGGGGGCACTATTACTATCTCAGCATGCGCAGATGCAGACTATGCAGGGTGCCCAAAGGATAGGAAGTCTACATCAGGATTTGCTATATTTGTCGGGGAGTCACTTGTCTCATGGAAGAGTAAAAAGCAAACTGTAGTTGCTAGATTCAGTGATGAATCTGAGTATAGAGCTATGACCCAAGCATGTATAGAAGTGATGTGGGTCCGAGTAGTCCTGGCAGATCTACATATAGATGTTTCTCTTCCCATGTCGCTGAAATGCGACAATCAGGCTGCATTATTCATTTCTAATAATACTGCATTTCATGAGAGGACAATGCACATCGAGGTTAATTGCCATTATATACGTGATATGATCCAGAAAGACTTCATTTCTACATCCCATGTCAGCTCAAGAGACCAGACGGCAGACATTTTTACCAAAGCCTTACTTAGGGGGCCCTTCCAGAAGTGCTTATCCAAGCTGAGCATGATAGATATCTATGCTCCATCTTGAGGGGGGTGTAGAAGTTTATTTCATGTCTTTGTATCTTTTATCTATTTTCTTTTCTCTGTCTACCGTATGTAATTTACCCATAGGTATATCCCTATATAAGAGAGCTTAGGGTTCAAGGAAACATCTCTTTCTATTTTCCCAACAGAGATCAACTTCAACATGCAGTGGCTATGGAGAATTCAATGGAGCAGCAGCAGCAACAAGAGAGGGGGAGAGGTCTTCCAGCAGCTGCTTGGAGCTGCAGATTGGCACAGCAGCACACCAGTGGCTATGGAAAAGAAGATGAGAGGGGTTGGGACTCCTCTCTCCCGTTGGAGGAAGATAGAAAGAAGAGGAGAGAAGGTGGGGAATGGTTGGTATAAATAAGAAAGGTGGATTGTCAAGTGGAGGGGAATTAAATGCCAAATGGAGTGAGAAAAAGAGGAGTCAAGTGGTTGTCTGTTGTACTTTACAGCTTGTGCAAACAACGGGAAATTTTATATTTTTTATTTATACTTTTTTAAATCATTTTCTCTCTTATTTATTTGAGATATCAAGTCACTCGTACCCGCGTCTCGAGTTTTGGATTCAGGTGCACAATATCTCATTTTGACTGTCTACGAATGTTGATCAAAATGAGTATAGTATTCATTTTTTTATAAAAGAGAGGGTAATCTCCCGAGATGAGAGACACCACAACAATTGTTGAGTATAATATTCATATACTTTGGATCGAGTATGAATTCCCGAAATTCTCGAGATACGGTCTTGGTTTGTGACTAAATTTTGTGATTTTAAAATATCAAATGACCTCTGATCGACGAACGGTCGATTTCATTGGTCTTATTTTATCGAATCGGATTTTTCGATGGTCTCGGTTTGTTTTGCGGTTTTCAATTTGTGTTTCAGCTTTTCTGATGGCACGCTTTATGATGCAATCGATTTTTGATCGATAGATCCCAAACGACTTTTAATTTACGATTTATTGATCGATTTAGATCACTTAATATTGATCAATAGTTTTATCGGATCAAATGGACCCTAGTCGGGTCGGATTTGAGTTTATCCTGATCCGGATGTCACATTCATATAAAAAAAAGGCGAAAGAGCAAAATTGACAAGCTCTTGCTAAATAACGGGGAGGTTGAAGGGCGTGACATTATCGAGGAAGCTCTAGCAAAGCAAATCACTCCAGGTAGTGCACCATCATGTTCATGGAGATAAATGGGTGGGGTACTAGGCATTCGAACCCATTTAAACCCAGTCCCCTTTTGAGAGATTTCACTGCTAAGAAAGGTTCAGAAGTGGAACTGAAGTCTGTGAAGCACGGATATTCACCACATATTGATGGTTAGCCCATATTTTTCTACAAAAGTTTACAGAGCTTCCTTGGTGAGGAGATGATTGCATTGTCATAGAGTCCTTATTTGGCAATTCTTGTTCTTGCAAGATAAATGGTTTCTTCTTGTTCCTACCCCCAAAGAAGCTCCAACAAACCGTGTTCAAGACTACAAGCTTTTGACGCTCTCCGATTCAAAGGTCATTTCAAGGTTCTTTCACACATTCTATTCATCTTTTTAGAAGACAAACTATCCATTTTTATTAGAGGGTGTTCCATTATGGAGAGTTACATGTTCGGGGAAAAGCTAATAGTTGTATGAGAGAGGCAACGCCTTGGATTTTTTCCCTCAGAAAAAACATACGTCGGATTTTCTATAAAAAATGGACTTTTCTAAGGCTATTGAGTCTATGGCATGGAAGGCCGTATCCCGATATATCGGCGATATATCGTCGATATATCGATATCGACATGGGACCGATATCGAAATCGATATATCGATATATCCGATTTCAGGCATTTTCTTCAGAAAGAATCCTAGATATAGCGATATATCGGCGATATATCGGCGATATATCACCGATATATCGATATCGACACGATATCGAAACGATATCGATATCGATATGTCCTTCCATGGTCTATGGCACACATCGATGGTCTTTTATTTGAAATGCCCCATCAAGGTTTAGAAATGTGAGCTATGCAACTACATATGCACGTTTAGTACCTACACCAAAGCATATATGCTCTATGTGTTGGTGGAAATTATTATCTTGTTATTCCAAAGAACCCTAGGATCTCTTATATAGAGGAAAGTCTATGGGTAAATTACATAAGTAG
Source organism: Ottelia alismoides (assembly GCA_037367405.1). Lineage (NCBI taxonomy): Eukaryota > Viridiplantae > Streptophyta > Magnoliopsida > Alismatales > Hydrocharitaceae > Ottelia > Ottelia alismoides. The sequence continues at coordinate 1,001,455 of JAZKJV010007177.1, read as the reverse complement.
TAACTAAGGAAAATAGAAAATGATAAACAGTACACCGACTACATAAATCTCTCAACACTCCCCCTCAAGATGGAGCATAGATATCAATCATGCTCACCTTGGAAGAACACTTCTGGAATGGTCCTCTGAGCAATGGCTTGGTGAAAATGTCAGTTGTCTGCTCCCCCGAACTCACATGTGAAGTAGAAATCATGCCTTTCTGGATCATATCTCTGGTGTAGTGGCAGTCTACCTCAATATGTTTTATTTTTTCATGGAAGGCAAGATTATTGGCAATGAACAATGTGGTTTGGTTATCGCACTATAGCTGCATAGGTAGAGATACATCTATATGCAAATCGTCTAGTACAGCTCGAACCCACATCATCTCTGTACTTGCTTGTGTCATTGCCATGTATTCAGACTTAGCACTAGATCTAGGCACAACAGTTTGTTTCTTGCTTTTCAAAGAAACCAGCGAGCTGCCTACAAAAACTGCAAAGCCCGAAGTAGACTTATGATCTTTAGGGCATCCTGCATAATCCGCATCCGCATATGCTGAAACAGATAAATTTGTTTCCCTTTTAAATAGCAATCATGTGTCAGACGACGACTTTAGATACCTCAGTATCATATATATAGCATCCATATGCACCTGTCTCGACCATGGAAGGCCGTATCGATATCGATATCGTTTCGGTCCGTCCGGAAATGGATATATCGGGATATATCGACGATATATCAACGATATCGGTGGAAATGTCGAAAATGGCTCAAAAAAATAATTTTTGGCTTTTTTTCAGAAATTAAGGTCATCCAAGATATTAAAACAACAAATAACGTACAAATACACACTTATATCTCCATTTATAGACCATATATCGCACATATCGGTATCGCACATATCGGTCATCTCGATGTTAATAACTTAATATCGATTCTTGACTTATAGATATTGGAAATGGATTCCATTCAAGTTCTTACAAGTTTAAAACATGAAATACTACAAATATACACTCATAACACACATAGATAATTTATGAGGACTATGGTCCTTAAACTGCACATATCGATCATATTGATTGCAATATATAACGAGACAATCATTGTTTGGCATAAAGATTTATCTATATACATGCTACAACAATAGATGAGAAATATCCAAATCAATTTAACATTGTAAAAGAGATGACCTAAAATCAAGAATTCCGCTGCGGATCTAAATCGGCCCCCATGCCCTGTTGTCTCTCATAGCGGATTGCGGACTCAATGAACTCGCAATAGTTTTTCCATGTCATGTATGAGTACGTGGTCTTATAATCCATAATATACTACATGTATTGATGGTCAGCAATCCCTATGAGTATCCCGAGTCGAGGATAAGCATTGCTAGATCCGGTGTCACGAGGTGCACGTCGAGGCTGCGAAGTACTAGCTTGAGATCCTCAGGATGACGACGACGGATTAGAGAAGATCTCTGCGGAGGATGAGGACCTGGAGGAGGAGCGTAGTACTCAGGAAAGAAACCGAAACTGTCACCACCAAAGAAGCTGCCCTGGCTCTGCTCGGGTTGGCTACCTTGGTAGTTCTCACAGTTGTAGCTGTTATATCCTCCATACCCACTGTTACTACCATATCCATAAGATGGAGGAGTATACGCCTGAGGAAGAGGAGGAGGACCAGGTGGAGGAGCAGGAAAATATTCAGGGAAGACGCCAAATGATTTTTCATCTTGTGAGGTTCCATATCCGCCCATGGGACTGGGTGTTCCGCCACGGTATGGGTTGTCAATGTCCACGCAACTCAACGAACCTACAGATGATATCAAATCGTCCATGTATCTATCTGTAGGATGATGACCACGTCGTCCATATGTATCGCAATCTATAGGTCATGTACTCGGACTTGGGACAAACTGCCCATGTATGTTTCCACGTCGTTCCATGTATTCTCGCCCTGACTCGAATCTTGTATCATCACGTGGTCCACGACCACCTCCTGCAGACCCTGACCCCCTGAATATGTCTCCACATCACCTGATCCACCATGGCCACCAACAGCATCATCATCATCATCATCGCTCCCACTGTCATCTTTTGATTTCGATTTGGATGTTGATCCAGTGGAAAGAATGCCATCAACAATCGCATCAAGCTCCACCACTCCAAGAGGGTCCGTGATTTGCTCAGATATGGCCATGTAGTCACCAACATATGCTCCCATTTGTTGGCTTATATTCCGATTCGGTCTGCCTCCCGGTTGATAGAGCAATAGAGCACCGTTGGAATCCAACTACCTCTGTAGAACATTGTTATCTGCATCGTCGTCGTGCATCTTAAAAATATATGCAATATCGATGGGGTCTGTGTAGTCCTCTTTGTCATGCCCCTCTCTTGCATGTTTCATCTTCAACCTCAAGTTGTAGTGCACAAAAACAAGATCGTGGAGTCGTTGTTCTCCCAACTTGTTCCGTCTCCTCGAATGGATCAAGTTGAATGTGCTCTAATTTCTCTCACAACCACCGGCAGATGTTGTTTGGGACAATACTTTTACTGCCGCTTTTCGTAGGTTGGGAGCTTCCATCCCATACAATAACCACCATTCGGCTGCGGAAAATCCAAAAGAGATAAATCAATGATAGTCAAATTGTTATACATCACAATCAATAGACTTAGTCCTTACCAGGAAGAGTACTGCCGCGTCCATTAACCGCGGTTACTCTACCGAAAGAACCCAAGGCATCCCTAAAGTATTTAACCTGTACATTAATCAAAACTTTAAGTCATAATATGATTTGTGCCTCAAAATAATTTTAAAGTCACTGTATGCAACTATAAATGGTACATTATACAATCGTTCTTACCTCATTCATGCACGAGGTTTGTACCTTCTCGTCCTTGACAAGCTTCTCCACCACAAGTTGTACAGCTGCTAGAAGGTCAGCATTTGTACCAAGATTGTTCTTGTATTGATACTTCGGATTCAAGTAATACACTGGAGATGAACAATTCTCAAATTTTAATCCTTCTAAAATACCTTACCAAATGGATTAAAAATATTTACTAGATAATAATACATACAGCCTTGTGAAGAGGATGTGAGAGCATCTTGGACCATCGTTCGTCTATGATGTCCAATCATGCTTTAAATCCTCTCCCAACTGCTTCTCTAACCTTCTCCCTCATGCAACGCATTGCCTCGTAGATGACTCCCATAGTTGGCTTCTTGTCCCCATCTACAATATGCAATGCAGAAACAACAGGTTCCATTATCTTCGTGACCCTTGTCACTTCCTCCCAGAAATGGAGATCATTGATTATTGTCTCCACTCTCCGTCCTCCTTCCGTCCGAGCTTCTGGGTTCTCGAACCATTCACCTTGGCAGCACATGTTCTTCAACCCTGCCTTGTGTTGTTTGAGGCTTTGCAACGCTATAATATTGGTTGCAAAGCGTGTGATGCCAAACTCACCAACTCATCATTGCACGTCCACCTCATCAAAGACAACACTTGGAATGGTTGTAAATGAAAGTAGTGATCGCCCGTGCTTGTTCCATCACCTTCGCGACGAGCTTCCTCTTGCCGAAGTCCTTCAGAATCAGATCTATGCAATGCGCAGCACAAGGTGTCCAAAAAATGTTGTAGCTGCTAGACTTCATTATTGTTTCACCTGCTTTCTTGAAGTTGATGCCGTTGTCCGTCACAATTTGTACAGTGTTCTCTTTCCCAACGTCCTTAATGATGTCCTTCATCAACTTCAGCAGGTATTTGCAGTCCTTAACCTGTTCAGATGCATCGACAGATTTAAGAAAAATGGTTTTACCGTCGCAGTAAACGATGAAGTTGATGATCTACTTCCTCGTATAGCTTGTCCATCCATCACACATCAACGTCACGTCATACTCTGGCCATCTCTTCCTCAGGTCCGAGATATACTCGTTCATCTCCTCCTTCTCCTGCGCAAGATACTTGTTCATCAACTCTTTCGCAGTGGAAGCCTTCACTCTCGTTCTAGCTGCGGCGATCTCATCAATGGCGTGCTGTAAAAAAGGTCCACTAGCGACATGGGTTGGGATGCTCTCCCCAAAGAAGAGCTTGTCGATGGCCTTGCCCACTCTCTCCCGTGCATTGGTGAACATCCCCTTCACTGTCTTTTGCTTTGGATCCTTACTTGGCTTGTACTGCATGGACTCACTCCTCGTCAAGAATGGTTTTAGTCCCTTCCCCTTGTGTTTCTTAGTGGGTGGTGGTACTGGTGCATCTCCAGAACCACTCCCACTGTCACCGGCACCAGGGAAGCCGCCATGTGCACCAGCGAGTTCCCTCCTCTCAAACTCGTTTCTCATGGACTCTTTTGTCGCCCTCGTGTACGCCCTCCTCTCTGCTTTGGTCTGAATGTCATCGGGGTAAACATAGTCCTCGTCATCTGAATCTGAGAGGACATTGAACTCCTCAAATATGAACTCCTTGAACTGTTCATCCCGCCTGGACTTCTCCACATCCTTCTCCTTTTCCCCTCCATGCTGGCCTTCACCAAATCCCTCACGTCTTTTGGACAATGAGTGCACTTGGCAACATTTTTATTGTTGCTAACAAGATGATGCTTCAGTCTAGTAATACCCCCTCCTCCCAACCTCTTCCCACAGAAGTTGCATTGTGGTTTCGCTTTGTTGCCATCTGAAACGGTGGCATACTTCCAACCAATCTCTCCACCGTCCAAGTCCATCTGTCCACGAGAACCATCAGAGTCTGAACCGAATTGTGCCATTATCTTTAATCATGACTAAAAAACACACAAAAATCAAAATCTCCAAATTTAATGAACAAAAAACTCACTAAATTGTGGATCTATTTTGATTAATTTTCGGATTTATTTAATTAGACACATTTTCTTAACAAAAATCACCGCCAAATCATGTTTCCTAACTCCTAAACAAGAGATCCAACTCCATCCATCCATAATATCACTTAGTAAACACACATAAATCAAAAGCCCCAAATTTCATGAACAAAGAATCACTAAATTGTGGATCTATTTTTTAAAATTTTCGGATTTATTTAATTAGACATATTTTATTAACAAAAATCACCACCGAATCATGTTTCCTAACTCCTAAACAATATATATAACTCCATTCAACCATAACATCTCTTAATAAACACACAAAAATCAAAAGCCCCAAATTTCATGAACAAAAAACTCAAATTTTTTTTAATTAAAATACACACATTTTGTAAACAAATTTCACCATAAATTTTGTTTTCTAACTCCTAAACAATATATACAACTCCATTCAACCATAACATCTCTTAATGGACACACAAAAATCAAAAGCCCCAAATTTCATGAACAAAAAACTCAATAATTTGTGGATCTTTTTTAAAATTTTCGGATTTATTAAAATACACACATTTTGTAAACAAATTTCACCATAAATTTTGTTTCCTAACTCCTAAACAATATATACAACTCCATTCAACCATAACATCTCTTAATGAATAGACAAAAATCAAAAGCCCCAAATTTCATGAACAAAAAACTCAATAATTTGTGGATCTATTTTTTAAAATTTTCGGATTTATTAAAATACACACATTTTGTAAACAAAAATCACCACCAAATCATGTTTCCTAACTCCTAAACAAGAGATCCAAACCAATTCATCCATAAGATCTCTTAATTACTACACAAACATCAAAAGCCCCAAAATTTAGAGCCCAAATTACATGCAAAAGGAAATTATGCAATACTAATACATAACAAAAATGAGAACAAAATCACTAAGGAACAGGAAATCAAAATCTCACCTCAAAATGCAAAGGAAGAGAGGAAAGCAAGGTTGGAATGCCAAGGTTGTGATAGTGAAGATGGCTGCTGATATGCCTCATTTATAGGCAAAAAAAGATCCCAAAACTTAGCAAGGAAGAAAGGAATATGCCATGTGCCGGCGATATATCGCCGACACCCGATATATCGCCGATATATCGGCGATATATCACCGATACCGTGTAAAAGAATATACACAGGAATATCAAGATGGGGGAGTCATCGAAACCGATATATCGTCGACATGGCCTTCCATAGTCTCGGTTGTTCCATGAACTGGCTAACTCAACTAACTGCAAAGGCAATATCAGGTCGAGTTTGGGGTGATCACCATCGAGTACCTCCCCCTCTTTTGAGCTTCAAAAAAAGATATCGGGTCGAGTTATAGTAATGTAGAGGAGCTTTCCCACCATTTCTCTATATCTTCTCTTGTCAACTTCCTCGGTATCATTATCATATAATTTCATGTTTGGATCCATAAGAGTACTCGCGGGTCTACACCCAACCATACCGGTTTCAACAAGCAAATCTGTAATATATTTCCATTGGGTCATCACAAGCATGGATCGCCATATCGCGATATATCGTCGATATATCGGCGATATATCGGTATCGACAGGTCGCCGATATATCGCCGATATGGATATATCGGGTATCGACAGGAGAAAAATGCCTAATGGATACCGGGTTTTGGCGATATATCGGTATCGACATTGTATCGATATATTGTCGATATCGATATGTCCTTCCATGATCACAAGACCCTATGTATTCCTGGCAAACTCCAACTCCAGAAAATATCGTAGAGTACCCAGATCCTTTGTAACAAACTGGCGGCCTAAAAATGCTTTTGCCATCTTTATCCCCTTAGCATCATCTCCTGTAATCAAAATGTCATCAACATACACCATGATGACAACCGTACCTCTAGGAGTCTTCCGGATGAACAACAAGTGATCCGCATTTGATCTCTTGAATCCTTATTGTTCAATCAGATGGGAAAGCTTCTGAAACTACGCCCTTGGGCTCTGTTTAAGACCATATATTGCTTTATGAAGTCTACACACCATATGATTCTCCCCCTCAGCAACGAACCCTGGGGGTTGCTGCATGTAGACTTCTTCCTGCAGATCACCATACAAGAAGGCATTCTTAACATCAAGTTGAAACAAGGGTCAGTCACGTACCACAGCAACAGACAGTAGATATGAAGGGTGGAATGACAAGCAACAGGTGAAAAAGTATCCATATAATCCATACCATATGTCTGAGTGAAGCCTCGCGCCACTAGCATTGCCTTGTAACGGTCAAGACTACCATCTGCATGATACTTAACTGTGAACACCCATTTGCAGCTAACAACAGACGTTCCTGAGGGAGCAGGAACCAAGCTCCATGTACCCCGTGACTGTACGGCAGCCATCTCCTCCTCCATAGCAGAACGCCAACAGTCAATCTTCAAGGCATCCTGATAATTTTGTGGTATCTCCACGGTTGACAAAGCCAAAGCAAATTTCTGAAAATCCCCTGTAAGACGATGAAAAGAAACCTGGGAGGCAAGGAATATAATGCACAAGACCGTTTCTGCTTCCGTATAGCAATAGGAACATCCAGATCATCACCCACTGTCCTCACAAGTTCACATTCCTCCTGCAATGATGATCCTTGCACATGCATACTATCCGACCCATCATTAATAATAGCATCTGAACATACCTGAGGAGCATGGGATGACTGACGTGCAGCATGAGTAGGATCTGACCGACGTGTGTAATATTTAGGTAGAGGCGAGACATTTGGTCTTGGTGGTGTTGACGGGGGTGGTGGTGGTGGTGGTTGAGATGATGTTGGTGTGACAACAGGGACAGGAACATACGTTGGTGGATTCATAGTAGGAAAAGGTGGAACATAAACCTCATCAGTAGAAGTGGATGATGTCAACATGTCACCTGCAGGTGAGAAGTACATAACAGACTCAAAAAATGTAACATCAGCACTGACAAAGTATTTCCTGTTGACAGGATCATAGCAACGGTAGCCCTTCTGAGTCCGAGAGTAACCCACAAAGACACATTTGACATCCATGAGTGAGAGCTTGTCAAGTACAAAGGACAAGTGGTGAACAAAGGCCACAGCACCAAACACACGAGGGGTAAGTGAGAATAATTCCTTGTCGAGAAAGACAACAGAAAGAGGAATTTGCTCACCAAGTACCGAGGAGCGCATACGATTCACAAAATAACAGGTTGTAAATACTGCATCTCCCTAAAAGGAAAGAGGTGCACAACTCTGGATAAGTAGGGTTCGAGTAATATCAAGCAAGGCCTTAAATGTCGGTTTCGGTCACCATTTCAGTGACGACCAAAACAGAATTTCAATGGAATTTCGGTCAAATTTCGATCGAAATTTCGATTATTTCGGTCATTTTTTGTACTAGGACCCCCATATTTCGGTCATTTCGGTCATTTCGGTCGAATTTCGATTTCAACTGGATATCGATATTTGACAGAAATTCGACCGAATTTCGCTGAAATTTGAGGCCATGATATCAAGAAGATGACAATGTTTTCTCTCTGCGACTCCATTTTGCTGAGATGTGTAAGCACATGTGATTTGATGAATAATGCCTCTTGACGAGAAGAAGTGTGAGAGAGAACGAGTGCAAAATTCCAAAGCATTGTCCGTACGAACATATTTAACATGAGAGGAAAAAACATTTTACACTTCAATTATAAGATTTTGAATAACATTCCCTGCTTCAGATTTATTCTTTAACAAAAAGACCCACGACAAACGAGAGAAATCATCAACGACTACAAGATAAAACCTGTGTCCTCGGTGATCAGGAACACGACTCGGACCCCAAATATCGACATGAAGTAAATCAAATGGGGAGCTACTGCTCCGACACTGACGACTAGGAAAGCTAGCTCAACTGTACTTGCCCAACTGCAGGCTTCACACTTGAAGGAGGAACTCGGGGAAATCTGAGGCAAGAGATGACACATCTTCTGAAGTGGGAGGTGACCAAAGCATAGATGCCATGTATACGGAGAGACTGATCCGGCTGAATAAGAGGAGACACCAGCATAGGAATTCCGGACCAGACGATAGAGACCATCCTGCTCAGAGCCACAACCAATCACCCTGCCCGTTAGGATGTCCTGAAATATAAGAAAAGATGGGTCAAATATGGCACGACAGTACAAATCCTTTGTAATTTGACTAATAGACAGTAAGTTCATCGAAAAATCAAGTGCATGTAGAACATTCTGTAAATGCATGGAAGGCGACAAAGTAATCTCCCCCTGTCCAATGATGGGTGAATGAGTCCCATCAGCTATTACCACAGACCGTCCTGGTGGAATCTCCATATATGACACGAGTATATCTCTGTCCCGGCAAAGATGGTGTGTTGCATTAGAGTCCACGATCCAATCTGAGACATCTGAACTATGATATGATGGAAAATCACAAGCACTACCTGAGTTGCTAGCAGAGGCAGAAGTACGGGCAGATGCTGAAGCTGCAATATCTGAAGAACCTCCTGAAGAATCTGTAGATACATAAGGCATAATATCTCTCAATCTCGCAACGAGGTCCTCAAACCTCTGATCCAAAGTAGACGTTGACGGAGATGCAACATGTTCAGCTACTCGCGCCGATGCTGGAACCCCGTGCTTAGAATAACATGTATCCTCAGCATGACCTGTGCGATGGCAAAAAGTGCATGGTTGGCGAAAACGACCACCTCGACCTCGAGGTCCACGGCCACGGAATGAAGACGAACCACCTCTTCCTCTAGACGCAGCCATCGCCGAGGGTGGTGGAGTAAAAGCACTGGAGGAGACAGAGATGTGACTAAGCCGCAAGTATACTTCCTCCATAGGAGGAATGGTAGCATCGGCAAGTATCTGTGAACGGGCATCTTCATATTCAGAATCCAGGGCCGCAAGCAGGACCCCCACCATGGTAGCATTCCTGGATGTCTTATGCTGCTCAGGGGTAGCCGTGAGAGGAATAGTACTATATAGCTTCTCAAACATCCCCCGTAGGGATGTATACAGGGAATGGAATGGCCGTCCATTATGCTTCATAGTGAAGATGTCGTTTTGTAGATGTAAGCATGTAACATCTTTGTCTCATTTCGCACCTGTGAATATGGTGTCGCCAGTATGTCCCACATCGCCTTAGCGGTGGGCTGATGGAGAACATCATTAGCAATCTCCATCGACAATGTACCTGATAGCCAGACCTTGGCATATGAATCATCAGCCTCCCAGGAGGCATAAATCACAGTTTTCTCTGCTGGCTCTTGCTCGGTAAGAATGTGCTTCTTACTGTTCGACTTCATGAGGCTCATGAACTGCATCGCCCAGAGCTCATAGTTCGTCCCATCCATCTTGACTATTGGCGCGGGACCTTTGAACGCGCCTATGGAGGGTATATCAACTTTGTGTTCTGGCATATCGTCGAAGACAAAGAACTAGGATTTGTAGACCAAAAAAAGGTGTCTACATAAACTTCATAGGATTTGAGTGCGTTTGTAGACTTTACACGCTCAAATCCATTGAGATGGCGGAGAAGACGGCTGCGGAGAAGGTGGAAGGTGCCGGTGGGAGATAATCGGCGATGGGAGGCGACGGGAGAGAGGCAGCGAGAGAGAGGTGGCGGCGCCGGAGAGAGGTAGCGGCGGCGAGAGGGGGCTGACGACGCCGGGGAGAGGAGGCGATGGGGGCGGCGCCGAGGAGAGAGAGGAGGGGCGGCGGGTGAGAAGGGTTTTAGGGTTTTGGCTCTGATACCATGTTGGTGGAAATTATTGTCTTGTTATTCCAAAGAACCCTAGGCTCTCTTATATAGAGGAAAGCCTATGGGTAAATTACATAAGTAGTAACTACGGAAAATAGAAAATGATAAACAGTACACCGACTACATAAATCTCTCAACACTATGCAAGGTCATTATGTCAATTCATGCACATAATAGAATTCACAAACACCATATTAGGTTGCATAAGCGCTCGAATATGAGATCATTCAGCCATTTGGATTTAATTCCGATGTTTTCCTAAGACATGATACTAATTACCTTGAAAAAATACAACAAAGTTCTTCATTGAATTTTACAAGTAGACAACGAAGGGAAAAAATTGTAACAGAGGGTATACAAAATTGAAAATCTATGTAGGTAATTCAGCTCAAGTTTGTTTTCTATACTGAATAAGTAACTAACTAAATGGTAATCAAAGCACCAATCAACAACAAGCTTCATGTCAAGAATTATTTTTGATCCAGACCAAGCAGCCAAATGTAAATCATCAATGAATGTCACTGAAATCACAACAATAATCAATCTTACGCAGTTTTTTTAGAAGATAAATCTTCCTCATATAAGCATGCATGTCTTAAATTCCCAACCAGCCAAACCAAAAATTGCGCATTATGTGCACCAATATTTTAAAAATTTGGCATAGTTGTACTTGAAAATCTTGGCAAATCCTTGACCTCTTAGTCGTTATCCATCTGAGCAGACCAACAACAACCAAGTCCCTAACCTAGATGGAGCAACTTCAAAGTATCGACATTATTAATCCATCTCAGAACCAGCATTAAATTAATTATAAAGGATCATGAGCATAACTACCCCACGCACAACTTGGAGTTAGCGGCATTGTATTCGCATTAAAGATATGACGTATATACTTATACATGGGTACAATTGAGATATTCACAGATCACATGAGCCTCAAGTACATATTCGATCAGCAAGAATTGAATATGAGGCAGAGACGTTGGATGGAACTGCTGAAGGACTATGATTGTACCATCTCTTAACATCTTGGTAAGGGAAACGTTGTGGCAGATGCCCTGAACAGACGGACGCATACGGAGGGAGCAGCAGCTTGGTTACAGAGTTGGGATATGCTTTCCACACTTAGTGATTGGCGCCCATCTGAGAGCACATCGAATGCAATGATTGTATCGGTAAAGTACAGTAGCTTGTGGGACCGCATCGTACAGGGTCAACAGACAGAAAAGAGATTACAGAACATCTGTCATCGATGTCTGAAGGACGGGCACGATGGATTTAGAGTTTGCAAGTCTATCCTATGGAAGGGTGACTGCCTTGTATCCCAGATGATGAGGAGTTGAGGAGAGACATCCTGGATGAGGAACACATTTCCAAACTTTCCATTCATCTATGTAGCACAAAGATGTACAGACCTTCGCCGGCACTTTTGGTAGGAACGCACGAAGGGGGATATAGCTTCACATGTTAGGCAATGCCTCACCTGTCACATGGTGAAGGCAGAGCACTGGAACCCTCCCGATTTACTTGAGCCTCTTTCCATTCCTATATGGAAGTAGGAGAGCATTCTATGGACTTCGTTATGGCATTACCGCGCACTACAAGCGATCAGGATGTAGTTTGAGTGATTGTTGACCGATTGATCAGGTCAGTCCATTTCATTCATGTCAGCATGACTTACACACCAGCACAGCTTGCCAGACTCTACATTTAACATGTAATTAGATGGCATGGGATTCTCAAGGAGGTGATTTCAGATAGAGATTCACGCTTCACCTCACATTTCTGATGAAAGATCATGAGGGCATTGAGTACTGAGTTGCATCTCAGTAGTACATATCACCCCCAGACGAATGAACAATCCGAGAAGACCACTCAAACACATGAGAATTTACTTTGTGCTTTTGCAGTGGAGTGGAAGGGATCCCGGAAGGATCATCTTCCTTTGGCAGAATTCACATACAACAACTTTCAGTCCAGCATCGGCATGGCACCATTTGAGGCACTATACAGGCGTCAATGCATTATACAATTGAGTTGACAGCATGTGGGAGATAGTACTCTTTACGTCACCGAGATCATCGAGGAGATTGATAGAGACATTGAGACGACAAGGCAGAAGTTGCTGATAGCTCAAAGTCAGCAGAAGAGTTATGCGGAACGTCGACAACGGGACCTTGAGTTTCAGATTTCGTGTATTAACTTTGAGCTTTTATAAGTTGTTCCTAACTATACATATCTAAGAATCCCTCATTATTCAGATTTGGGATTTTATTTTTTTAAAAGTATCTCCAATGAAGGGAGTACAGAGATTCGGTGCTCAAGGTAAGTTAGCATCGAGGTTCATTGGCCCATTTGAGATTCTGGTTCGTGTGGGGAAGGTTGCTTACAGCGTTGCACTTCCCCCGCATCTTGAGGGTATTCATGATGTATTTCATGTGTCGAACCTACGCAAGTATGTCAGGGATCTCAGACATGTGATATCGTACGAAGACTTGGTCGTCGAGTTGAATCTTTCCTTTTCTTAGGCTCTAATGCAGAGATTAGAAGGAGATTCCTCTGATCAAGGTCCTCTAGAGAAGCCAGAATGTGGATAAGGCTACATAGGATCCTGAAGCAGACATGAGGGAGATGTGCCCTCACCTATTTGCATGTATTAAATCGAAATCATGATCCGTTCCTCTTCAAGATTTTTATGGGTTTCGCTTTCTTTGAGATTTTTATAGGTTCCATACAATTGAAACATGTGATCTATAGAGATCAAGAACAAGAGCAGTGTATACCTTACACTTAAATCTCGAGGATGAGACATCCCCTTTGAGATTTTTATAATATGAAATCCTGAAATACTAAAAATACTAAAATCATTTTTCTGACCTAATCTAATATCCAAAATGGATAAATAAGAACGTTATCTTGTAATACTCTTTGAGAACCTTCCAACGAGCCCAAGAACATCGAAAACAGACATCATCTATGAACGTTACTGCGAAATACAGTGGTTTACGGCTTTCGAATAGTGAACACGAGCCTATATAAAGGCTAAGCGGCTGAACCACTTAGTCACTTTATCCACACCCATCGCCGAAGCTCTACCCAAAGCTCGCAGCTCTGCCATCGACGACTTTTCCGACCTCCGATCAACGATCCGAAGACATCATTTCAAAGAGGACGATGAGGTTCACGCCGTGCTAGTGTGCGCTTCACGCTAAGCACCTCAAAATCGTAGATTTCGGGGTGGAGGACATATCCGAGAAACGACCCCTGAAGGTAGGGATTTTGATTTTTCACCTTTATGTTGGGTCGCACGTCTTTCGTACATCGTGTATTCATAATTTTTGTGTCAATCTGATATTCAGATCATCCGAGATCGTGCATGCAAAACCGGATTTCAAATCATATCGTCAACTTCCGTCGTGATTTCCGAGAGATTCGGTGATCTGAAAAATATGAAACTTAGGTCAGATTTATCCTTTTTACATGCTCTATACAGCACGTAATTTGTTTCGAAATCAGAGACGGAAAATCAGATCACCTATCGCATTCAACTGTATTTTCCGAGAGTTTCGATGATCGGAAAATTATGCAATATAAATCAGATTTCTCCTTGTTGAATGATATATTTATGCGTCTAATTTATTTTCAAATCTGAGACAAAAAATTGGATAACAAATCGTAGCACCAACTCACGGTCTATGGCTTTGATCGACCATAGAAGCGGTCTTATCAATGTAATGAGTCATTACTTTAGCAAATATTAGTCAACTAAATAAGATAATTACATAACTATAGTGAGACCTTTTACAACTAAATCCTAAGGGCCTGTTTGGTTGCAGGGTTGGGCAGGGTTGGCCCAACCCTGGTTACTATTCACAAGGGTACTTCCTCCTCACAGATTACTATTCACCCAGCCCAACCCAGCCCAACCCAACCCTGCAACCAAACAGGCCCTAGTGATATCATCTATCACGATTCACCATTTAACCACTTAGGATTTAGTTTTTTTTATTCAAAAAAAACTAAATCCTAAGTGGTTAAATGGTGAATCGTGATAGATGATATGAATGCTACTTTTTTATGAATATATGAATGCTACTTAGATAATGAATGAAATTGGGTAACTAAGTGAAAACCTTGATCAATGTTAAATTTATTCCAATCTGAGTACTTTGAAGACCCACTTAAATGGTTTGGTGGTAGTGCAGTGTGCCTGCCACTCAAAAGATCATGGTTCAGATCCCCTTGTGGGGTTGCGTTGGGTAGTCGACGGCCAACACAAAAAATAGTCGAAGCTTTCAACATGGATTTGAGCAAAATCCATGTAGTTGACCCTATTTATAGTGGGAGAAGGCTTCGTCATTTTGAGTACTTTGAACATGTATGACATCTGGTTGTGCCGCGATTTGAACCCTTTTCCAATGTGCCTTGTGATGTAGTAATCTCCTCAGTCGCGGTATTCTCCCATGTTGAGGGTTGTGATGCGTATGGTGCAGTATCCTGTGTCACACTAGGTAGAGGAGTAGATGCAGCCAAGGGGTGGACTAGCAACCTCGGGGCCCCGGGTAGAAGACTAGATGGTCCCGACCCCGGTTGCATTGACTGGATGATGCGTAGTTCTCGACATCGTCCCGAGGTTCTTGCCAGGTTGTCGCGAGACGTCGCCTTCCGAGATGTGCACCTGATAGTCTAGTCTTCGCTTTGCGTCATAGGATTAACACCAATGGCTAATGAGGGTTGATCACTCGAGTTGGTTAGTCATCTTGGTTTTATGAGGGGAGTTTCATGGTAAGCGAAGAAGGTGTTCTTACCGGTTTGCCTATCCGGAGAAAAACAGAAGGTGGTCGTAAGTCCGACTACAGTTTAAGTTAAAATCATATTTTGTAATCACACATCTCACTTGAGTTGTGCCTACCGTCGAGAACTCTTATCGATGCGTTGTGGTTGCCAAATGAGTTGCTTCGATCAATCTCACTGCACTAGTGTTAGATTACTTGAAAGAGAATCACGTTGGACATTAGATCGATACAGTTGATATGTGATTAATTCTGAAAGACAAGAGAACTATCAATGAAATGAGAATGATAGTTTAGAAGGAAAGTGAAAAGATTAGTAAAATAAAGTGTTGGGAACTTAGTTAAGGTGCATCTACTTCACGCATGCCTACGGAGGTCCCCCAACCCTAAGACACGATGTATCTTGGAGTCATAGTGTAAGACCCACGTGGTCAAGACCACGGACTATTTCCATTATTAATAGTTGTATTGGAAAGCCTTAAAAGAAAAGATCAACTTTAAAAACTAATAGGAATCTGAGGGTAAGGTTCCACTTGTAGCATTTACTTTCGAGAGTGACACCCACGTTCGCATGCTCTGGTTTCAGTTCAGTATGTGTATTGGTTGCTACTTTTACCTAGTTACATGTCGTTTTACCTGTCATTTAAGTATATATGTATTGGGCAACTTTGCTCATATATCTGTATCGGGCAACTTTGCTCATAACGTACCCTTTTTCGTGTTATCCAACAGGTTCGCAAGACCCGCAATAGTAGTAGCATGTGGTTTTGGTATTTTTGAGCATTTCAGTTTCATCTGCACTTCCAAAGTGCTTACTTGATGATCCTTTTGTGGTAGTTTTTGACTCATGCTTTTGTACATGATAGATAGCTTTTGTACTTACACTCTAACGGTAGTTACTTGTTCTGTACTGTTGTGGACAATGTGCTTCTGGTATCATTTTGGTGAATATCATGTTGTGAATGAAATGAATTATGCTCGTGCATTTCCTTCTTCTTTTTAGGGAACGTGCATTTCCTTCTTTACTTGCTTATTTTCCTACAATATATACATTTGTTAAAATGTGCATATATGAATGTGAATGCAGTGTTTATGAGACGAATGGCCTCAAATTTCAGCGATATTCGGTCGAATTTCTGTCGAATATCGATATCCAGTCGAAATTGAAATTCAACCGAAATGACCGAAATATGGGAGTCCTAGTACAAAAAATGACCGAAATGACCGAAATTTCGGTCAAAATTCTACCGAAATTCCATCAAAATTCTGTTTTGGTCGGTACCGAAATGGTGACCGAAACCGACATTTAACGATTGCTAAGTATCATGATCCATGGGATGTGACACTCAACACCTTAGCGTTCCACCCCCACCCTTAAACCAAAAAATGGAAAAAGAAAGATCCATTTACCGTCAAATCTTTGTATTCCTAGATAAAAGCAATTATATGTGTCTTCTCCTTCTTTGTCATGCATGCTTGCACGCCCATGCATGCACATTTGCTACTTGACTAGATCTTCAAGACTTGTACTCGTCATGGAGGTCATGTCAGGGGTGATCCCTCTGAGTTTTTCTAGAAAGAGAAAGAATGATTGTGGGAATCGGCGATCATCTAAGATCTGCTAAAAGCAAAATAAAATCAGCATAAACTTGCCATAATAGTATTTTGGTTTTTACACCATGACCTCTAAAATCTTGTCCAATTACACTATAACCTCCTACTCTAGAATTTTACACTAGTTAATTCATATGCCCCTTTCCAAGTGTTGTGGAGTAAGAATTAGTAACACTATGGTAATGATGCAAGTTACAGAGGTCGTAGTGTAATTAAATATTATAGAAGTTACGGTGTAATTGGACAAGATTTTAGGATCACGGTATAGAAATCGATAATATTGTTAGCATATAAATATAGTAGTTCCTCCTATAAAGACGATATCGTTTCACTGACTCCATCTCTCCCAGGCAGGGTATCATCCTTATTAATCCTTGTCAATGAGTATCCAAACTATCAAAAACCAAAATCCCCTATTACGAAGATTGACAAAGCAATAGTCCTGGAGATCATCCACAGTCTCCCAAACTCCTCTTGAAGAATAAAATGTAAAGAAGATGTACTTAATGTCCACCTCCCTTAGCACGCGCAACATACAACTAACTTCATCAGCACGTCTGCACCTCCTATTACACTTTTGAAGAGCTTCACCTTCAAATGTGGCAGGAGCCCTAAAAATATAAAAGGTTCTTTGGTAGAGGCACGTGACAGATTCCCCCGGCAGCTGGTACGCTTTCCTCACTGACCATGTATTTAAATTCGCTCATTGGGATCAATTAACGTAAGTATTTGCATTATTCAAAATAAATTCCAACAATGGTATTGCTAAAAGAAGCAGCCAAAACTAAATCTTGATTAGCTGCAACACAAATACGGTCCTGAATCAGTATGGATATAATACTCCGCAAAAGCCATATCAACCACTTCTAGGACTTTTCAATAAGTAACAATAATTCAAAAGGGATTAGCGGCGCAGCTTGTTGCCCGTCTCCCATCAATCTCTCTGTAATAGTTTTTGAATTATAATTTTAATATAAATAAACGCTGTCAGTATTAATAAGTAACAAAGAATATAAAGCGCCAAATCCATGGAAATGCGTTACCTTCATACTGAACAACCCTCACAGGAGTCCCGTGCGTCTCCCCTGCACTGCCCTCCCATCTCATGCTTATCCTAATCCGGTACCATCTACAACAAAAACAATCACGAGCATCACAAAAAAACAAAGATTCCAACTTCCCCACTCCCGCCCTCGAAACAGGGAAATCACTCACCCCTGCTGGAACAGATCGAGATTATGGAACCTATGGATGTAAATCGCGACCTCGTGCACAGTCTCCAACATCGGCGACGACGCGAGCCTGATCGTTTTCCTTGGCCGTTTCCTAGCGTGCACCAGCCGCCTCGAGGACGCGCTTCTCGCTCTCAGGCCTATGAGAACCTTGAGCCGCCGCAACATGTGCGATCAGCTCTCGTGGTAGCCCTCACCGCTCGCATGCCTCCTCCCCGTGCCACAGCCGCCGAGGTCGAGATCGCCCGAAAGGGGCGCGCGCAAGCGCGGCAGATCCGTCGAGGTGGTCGAGAGGTCAAGGTTGAAGAAGGGGGTGAGGAGTTGGGGTTTTTGAGTGGAAATGAGGGGAGGGAGGAGACGGTGGTGGTGCTGCTGCTGGCTGGTGGGGGTGGTGGTTTTGTTCTGACGGAGGTAAGCGTGCGAAGAGGTGGCGATGTGGGGGAGGGGAGATTGCTGGTGATGTGGCGGGATCTGGGACGTTGATGAATGAGATCGGGTAGCGTGGAAATGGGGCGGGGTCTTTGAGCCCTCTCGTTTGCTGTTTCTTGGATCGGTGAGGGGATATTTGGTGGGGTATGGTGGGTCTTCTTAGTTGGCCAGCCGTCCTCTATACTTATATTAAATATATATTTGGGCATTGGGATGATAGCTCTATCAGTTGACGGCTCATAAGTGGGAGGGAGTTGAATAAAGTGAAATATGAGCCGATATCATTTGGAATGTTCTGATGTGAGACATTAAATTACAAGGTTTTGCCATGTATTTGAATTTCAGTTTATTGTGATAGCTACTAGGGGTGTTCAAAATATGCGGATCAAATGGGTACCCGACCCAACCCCGTTTTTTTGGCCCTAAAATCACGGGTACCTGAGAAAAATGTTAGGATCGGGTACCCATGAAAGGCTGACCCGTTCATAGTTCGTGACCCATGGAAAACCCCATTTGAAAAGCCGGGTACCCGGTTGGAACTTCTTCACCCCCGTAAAGCCCCCATCTTTCTGAATCCTCAAAGTCACGATTAGTCGGCTCCCTCCATTAGAACACGCAAGTGAAGACAAAACCGGGGAGAGATGTGCTGATACTCACACGCGTGTGCGGAGATGGGGGCAACCGACCTGTCGCGGGAGAGAAAACTGCTTAGTAGCTATTGCTAGGGTCACTGCCAGTGCGTGGAGGTAGAGGGAAGGAGCGGCAGTTGCCACCGAGAGAGGGGGTCGTGCTGCCCTCACGACGGAGAAAGAGAGAGAGAGGAGAGAGGACCTGCGAGCGGCGGGGGTGAATTGGTCGGGGGGAAGCAGAGAACTGGTGGAAATGTGGAGAAAGGAAATCCGTTGGATCATCCGGATCCAACGGCCCCAACTACAATTGTGTATTGAGGGTGCTGCAAACTTAAGGATTTTTGGAGAGGTGGAGAACCGTTGGATCTTGTTTGATCTAACGGTTAAAAAGATTCTAGGGGAGAAAACATGGCTGCTGTAATAGAAGGAGGTCTGATGCAAAAGTGGGAAAGATTTATTTATCCGAAGAGAAGCCCAACTGGGATAAGAACGACGGATCCATGGGGCCAAAGTCACGTCATAAATTTTATTTAGACTTACTTAGCATATTTTTATATTGTAATTTTTATAGAAATAAATAGGTTCTGTATATTATGCTTGATGCAGTATGACTGTTCATTTGGATAAGGATGCGATATGTATCGTTGGATGCGTGGAGAGGGATGAATGCGTAAGTAGAAGACTCAAAAAAATCAATAATATGTGACTAGTACACTTGATAAGGAAGTGAATGAAAGGCACTTGTGATAAAGAATATCAAAGGTTACTTGTTCTTAATAAGTTCTACCTCTGATTATGTTTTGGATGTCAGATGTATTGACCCGCGGGTACCCGCGGGTACCCATTATCCATTTAAATAAATCGGGTACCCGTTTTAACGGGTACCCATTGAAATGGGTCGGATCGACCCGTTGACCCAGTAATACTGGGTCGGGGCGGGTCACGATTGAATGGGTCGGGTACCCGCCCCATGAACACCCCTAGCTACTGGTACTAGGCTACCAGCCGAATGTGGCATTGTATCTTTGGACTTTTGGATGCGTGAATATCAAGCATCTCGATTATATGTTTTGTATTTTGAAATTGTCCTGCATCCAGTATCCACCAATTCTTCCAATTCAGTACAAATACGTCATGCGATAATTTGTGGCTATGAGATGAAGCCATTTCTAAAATGTCAACATAAATATCGAAATAACAAAAATATCTTTTTAGGAAAAATACAAAAGTCTTAGGTGCTAATGCCACTACTATGGGAAGTGGCAAAAATGAAATCAAACCCTTCTTAATAAATAGAAATCAAATATCAAACCACTAGGTTGATTGCTATAAAAGAAATTGTGACAACCCACCAAAAAACAACATGGTCTTCCTTTTGGAGAGGCGCCATGCCAAAATATACAACATTAAGGTCATGTTCGTTTGAAGAATAAGCACTGGAATAAATGATCAATTTCCCGCTCGACGTGGTTCTCAAGAGTACGGTTGTTCGCATCCACATCCTATTATTTCACATTATTCCACTTTTATTTCTGTCTTTATTCCACCTTGCCTACCCTTATTCTACATTATTCTCTTTATTCCTATCTTTCCAACCAAATAAAGAATAGATCATTATTCTCCTTATTTCCCATCATTAATCATACTTATTCCCGAACCAAACACCCCCTAAGAGACTCTCAACTCCTTTCTCGTATCAAGAGATTAAGACTGCTCTTCGATCTTGCTAAAGACAACGTTCAGACTTGGATGGATTTTCGACAAAATTCCACGAGGAAAAAGAGGGGCTTCATAAAAATGGTATATATAATGGCACTTTTTATACCTCTTTAAGAAGCAAATCCGGAAAAATACTGGAACTAATTAATGAAGCTACAATTACACTGTGTAGGCAGCAATTTAAGATTGTAATTTATAAATTAAATAGTTTAATAAATGTGTTCATGAAAATAATCACAAAAGTGTGTGTCATTAGACTCCTAATTTATAGGACCAAAACCCCCAAATCGAATCAAATTATTTATCTGCCGAAGAAAGTGCTGCATAAATGGTATGTTGCAGCTTTTGGAATTTTTTCTTTTCAACATAATGATTACAAAATTGAAGGTTTGATGCTAAAGTTCAACTTTCATACAGCCTTTAATGATGGCGGTTATACCCCATGCATCATGAAAACATATCGGAAAAGGAATATATCAAATTTATTGAGAAAATCATCATATGGGTGCATACCATATGGCATAGAAGTTATCTTGTTCCATGCACCACTAAGACATATACATTAAATGCATGATCTTACTTTCAACGCGCGTATGGACACATTTATGAAATGCGAGTTCCCACACCTTCAACTACGGGTGCACATGGAACGGATAAAATCCGTAATCCAATCCAATTCGTTGTCATTGGATTGTATCGGTTTGACTTATAAGTTCAATGGATCGGATCGGATTGGAATTTTACAAATCTGTTCATCTATGGATTGGATCGGATTATTATCGAAATCCAATCCGATCCAATCCGTTAATCCGTTGATAAATAATATATAATAATTTATTTCTTATCATTAAAGCAAATCATATATTTAATTTTATTTGAAAGCTATATTTAATATCCAAGCTATTCCCTTTATAGTTAAAATTTATTCCAACTCAATCTTTACTACACACCACTTGCAGGAAACCTCCTTACCCACCTCACTTGTTGGTTTTGAAAAAGCATTATCTACCCACAATGTCCTTCGAGCCCTTCCAATTTTCCAAATAAAACACCCTTCTTAAAAATAATAATACCTAATCCTAAACAACCTTGGGATCCTTCCAAACAAGACATCCACTCGTGCCACACACATTTCTACCCTTAGACGCACACATCTCCGTTGGATGTTGTCATCATCCCCAGTTGCGCGCATGCACAACCCAATCTTTCTCTCTACGTGTGACCAGACCTCGTCCTCGTCTCTCCCAGACCTCTCTCACACACGTGTAGCTAGATCTCCACCTTAACCATCTCGTCCTCAGCTACGCCCACCTCGTCCCCAGCTGCTCGCACGCATAGCTAGGCTCCCCTCACACATGCACAAACAAACCTTATCTTCGACTCTCCCAGACCTCCCTTGTGTATGTGCAACCAAGAACCTCACCCCGCACCGCACAATCGTACATGGTTCTTGTCCCAGACCTCCTTCGTGTACGGTCCTCTGTCCCGTAATACGTAGCCAAGCGGGTTAGTTGTAGTTCCCATTTGATATATACAAACTTGAATTTTAATCAAAATCAAGGTGATGCTTCTGTGATTTCTATGGATTACAATTATGTTATTTATATTTAGTTATAAAATGATTGTTCATACTATATCCGTAACAAGCGTAGTTTTTGCTTTCCGAAAAGTAACTATCATTTTCTTTACCTTTATCCATAATCTCAATTTTAGAATCATGATTTAAATATCAAGGTCTAGTGTGCTTCAAAGTTAATCTTAACCAAGGTGAGTATTAAAAATCCGAACCAATCCAATCCAATCCGTAATCCAGTAGATCGGATTGGATTGGATTTGCATGTTTAATGGATTGGATTGGATTGGAAAAATAAAAAATCCGTTAAGTGTGGATTGGACACGGATTGAGCCAAAATCCGATCCAATCCGATCCATGTGCAGCCCTACCTTTAACGACTCCTCATCTTCTTGTACACCCCCGTGGTGATCATCCAAGGATTTTCTCCTCACTTTACCTCACATATATCATCACATCTATTCCTTCCCTCGATGTGTACTCGAAGCACGTATCATAGACTATCAAAAGTAAGATATACCCGTCCACTCCCCCCCCCCACATACACACCCTCTCCAGACCAGCTATAGAAGGAAAGAGGGCAAAGTGTGTCGTGTGCGTGCGTGTACGTGTGTGCGTGTGTGCGTGTGTGCATGTGTATGCGTGTGTGTGTGGAATGATTTTCCGATATGCTTGCTATAAGCACGACTCAATGGCTTGTGTACATATATACAACAAGCATGGTATAACTATATGATACACGGTAACCGTGCAAGAATCATACGAAAAGCCCAGCAATGGCATACATGTGCCCATATAATATAACAACACATGTATAAGTAGCTTGATTATTTATACTCTAATTTGTATAACTTTTCGCTTATGC
Organism: Ottelia alismoides; assembly: GCA_037367405.1. Lineage (NCBI taxonomy): Eukaryota > Viridiplantae > Streptophyta > Magnoliopsida > Alismatales > Hydrocharitaceae > Ottelia > Ottelia alismoides. The sequence continues at coordinate 977,988 of JAZKJV010007177.1, read as the reverse complement.
ATCTTATCAAGCCCAAACTTTTAGGGATATTAAAAACAAAATAATATATCTATTTTATAAATTTTATGACGATTACAATTCAAATAACAAACTAAATATCCAACCAACTAAGATCATTGAATATGGACATTAAAGTGCATAATATGTAATTTCATTAAAGTCATCAAATGATATTAACTTTCAAGCCTAAAATTTAGCTTTTAGTAATATATACTATAGTAGCATTAGCAGCCATTTTAGCATCAATCAAACATCATATTCCCTTGTTTTTATGCAAGATGAGTCCATCTTACAATAATCATTTCTTCATTTAATGGCTTTGAGGGCTATTGTTTTAACTGCATTCTACACACATATGATAGATGATTTTTCATGTTTGTTAAGAACATGCTCTTAGCCTATCATATATCACAGTGGAAAAACCACTTAGTCAAAATAAGACATAATTATGCCGTGAAAATCAAGCATAGTTTGGTGGTTTTATTTTACGTGGACGAATCTCAATGCCAAACTCAAGACGACAACATGTTATCTCAATCCGTAAATCTAATACAAAGTCAATTACTAATTTATGAATGCCCATATGCGTATATGTTTTGTGATTTTCAAGATTTTGGAATTTCCTAATTTTTATTTTTGATTTATTTTTAATTTACAATTTTTTATTTTATTTTAATTTAAAATATATATTGATAAAACAAATTAATATAATATTAATAATATAAATAATATATATACATATGAGAGAGAGATACGAGCTATTAAGGTTTGAAAATATGTACAAATAGGATAAAAATAAAAGAAAGATACGAGGAATATATTCTTGGAATTTAAGATTTTGCAAAAAAAATATTAGTTATTGTCTAATAAGAAAAAGTGGAAATTAAATGAAAAGATAAAATAAATTATAGAAATAAAAATGCAATATAAATAGGGAATGTTGGGAAATACAATTTGATCTTAAAATATGGAATATAAATATGATGGTATTTTTTTCTTAACATACATATCCCAAGGTACCTAGAGCCACATTTCTATTTTTATTTTGAGGTTATAATAAAATTTAATGAAATCCTGCAAATTTTTAAATATTTTGTATTTTAGATAAAATAGGAAATAAAAGTCCCACTCAAAAATATCTAGTATAGTATTCACATGCAACCTAACTTATTTGTTGGGATTTTTTAACAATGATATACAACAAAAACAAGACATTTTCCCACAATTAAGTAAGGTTGGCTATATAGATTTTTGCCTTCATTCAGATCTATTTTGGGTCATTCTAGGGCTTAAATCCAAATAACTATGATCCCTTTGGATAGTCTCATTCCAACACTCCATGGTCCTTCCTCGCCATCTCTTAACCGTCTCAACATCCTAAATCTCACATCTCATAACCAGTGCATTAACCGACCTCCTTTGCAAATGGCCAAACCATCTTAAATGATTTTCTCTCATCTAATCATCTATCATGGAGATACACCAACTTTCATTCTGATCGCATCATTTTGAATCGGTTCTTTTCATGTATGGCCACACATCCACCTTAGCATTTTCATTTCTGCTACTATCATCTTTTACACATGTCTATGATTCACAGGCCAACATTCTAGTCCATAGAGCATAAGAAGTCTCATGGCTGCTTTTAATACTTTCTTTTGACTTTCAAAGGGATTTTCTTATCATAGAGAATATTAGAGGCTCCTCTACACTTTAGCCAACCTGCATTTATTCTACGAGTAACATCTCCATAAACTTCCTTGTCCTTTTGCAAATTTGATCCCAAGCATCTAAAAGAATATTTCTTCTGAATTTTATCATATCCAATATTCACCTTGAGTCCTTCACCGCTATTTCCATCAAATGTGCACAACATATATTCAGTCTTAGTCCTACTTATACGGGATCCTTTAGTCTCTAAGGCATGTATCCAAAACTCCAGCTTCTCATTTATTCCATCACTTGTATCATAACACGATATCATCGCCGAACAACATACACCAAGGTATCTCACCTTAAATGTGACCAGTTTACTCACCCATGATCAAACTAAAATGGAATGGATTCAAAGATGAATCTTGATACAAATCTATACTGATGTTAAAATAGTGATAAATCCCAGATTTATCATCATTAATCATCATCATTATCTCTAATACTTAAGTTAATCACAAGATTCATCGATTAATTAACACTAATTACTATTTTGTGTGTTGTAGATAATTGACACTATTTAATATATATATATATATATTTATATAATCCAATTATAGTGTATTATTTTATGTATTATTTCTTATTAAAAACTAAATAAAAATAGAATAAAATTGTATATAAATAACATATCATAGAAATAAAAACCCCTAAAAATAATAAAAAGAAAAATAAAATAAATTGGTTTAACTAGTATTTAATTTTTATCTTTGTACAAATGACCTCTGATCTCTTTGACTTCTACATGAAAGTTGTAGATCTCATCGAGATCTACAACATTCACATTCATGACCTTTCTAATTCATTTTCTATCTAATTGTTTCAGATTTTTCTTTGATTTATTGTTTTTCTTCAATCCTGATTGGGCCACATGGCACCTTCTGGACCGCCCACATGGCCCGCTTCATTTGTCTCCACCTGTGATCACTCCTCACTGTCAGATTGTGTTGCATCTCAATCGGGACCATTTCTTGGTGCTTTCTTCTGAATCGTCTGATCAGCTCTTAAGTACTCAATCTTGTGCATTCCCTCTCGCAAAAAGCTTGACCTTTGGATCTTTAATCCAACGGTCCATGAATCTCCTTCAACCTCATGCACCTACCTTTTATTCTTCGCAAAATGTCCAACGAGCCTCCGTCTCTCCATTTCTCCAACCTCCATCTTCACCCTCCTCCTGTGAAACCGACACCAATCTTTAGCCCACTCAACTGTTATCCACGCCAACTTTTGATCTAACCCTAATCCTAACTCCCCAATTGATTTAGCAGCAGTTGAAACCTCCTCCTTGGGATGAAACCTACAAACTTCCTCTGTCCTTAATAGAGATCCTCCACAACCGGTAATGGTTGATCCCACCAATCCGTGCGAAGGCCCTTAGCCTCATTAATCTTCCAGTGACAGAGGAATAGAGGAATTGAGAGCGAAGATAGTGGTGATTCGTCGGCGAGACCCACGCTGGTATTGACATGTTGTAGCATCTCGGACGCTTGCTTGAGCTTCGTTTCTTAGCCAGAAATGTGAAGCGAAGATCGGAGTTCACAGAACTCCACTTCAGGCATTGTATCTTCTTCAAGTTCGCCATCTTTTCATCCGCAAAGTTTCAAGTAAGTTGATTCGATCTTACTATTATTCGTTCTTCACTTGTTTTCCTAGTGTTCCTTTCTCAATCAAATCCTTATCTGATCGCACCAACTTCTTTGTAAATCCTCCATCATTCAGGCGTTAGTAACCATGTATCATATCTACTTTCAACAAATGTTTCCATGTCGATCCATTCCAGGCTCTAATAAAGCCTGAAACCCACTAGAACTTGAACCTTCACTCTCATATGAATCTTCATTTGCACCTTTAATGTTTCCAAATATATACCCTTGCTTCGGCTATTTTTCCGCGCTAACGTTTCAGGTATATTGACTTAAATGGTCAGAGAAACAGAGGGTGCTCATTTCTGCTATTTCTCCTCTGATGAACCTGCACCGACAAGGAACCTAAAACTCTCTTGTAATCTTTGAGAAGAGTGTTGACCTTTGTTGAGTCTCCCGCCAACTTATTTGAGCATCATCTGCGGAGGAATAGACCAACAAAGAAGAAGGACTCTCGTTGGAGCCCAATCTCACCACCACCGTGCAAGGCGGACGATCCGTACGTTACAGATGTTGTTGGATGCACCTTATCAGGGTGTATTCCAACGGTCCTATTCCAACCACGTTGCCTTGTCCAAACCATCGGTTCAAAACATGATGTTCGGGTGACCGAACCAGATCCAAAGCTTCATCGTACGCCACATGGCCCAAACCGGTTCGTCCAAGCCTAATAGGGTCATGCGCTCTATGCGCATGATTAGGGATTTTGCAACCTTAGTCCTAAACTTTGTTGTGATTACATATAAGTCCTCCCGCTGTTGTGTATTTTTCATAGTAGTCCCTACTGAAAATTATATTTGCACTTCATCACATATTTGTCCTATTTTATAATAAAAATTGGAGGTTTTCTTGAAAAAGTGTCCCCGAATTGGTTGTTTAATATTTTTTATCTATAGATCCAATTAAAGTGATTTTGGTCTCGTTTTAAAGCTATTTTGTTGCTCTATTATTTGGTGTGCTTTATTGATATTTTTGCATTAAAAATCACGTGCAAATTATTTCTTCTTACAAGTGCTTAATTAGATCCTTAAGTGAAGTGAAAATGTTGTCTTTATGAGCAATTAATAACGATAATTACCGTGCTTTTTAATGGCTATCTATTAGTTATTTTTAATCATTAGCATCGAGTTAATAGATGGTTTAATTGCTTGTTGAAATGATTTGAGCATCAAAGTGAAATTGGAATTCAAGATTGTGTTGAATTATTTTAGAGTCTAATTATTGCTTAAGAATATCATTGATCTGTTTTTATGACTTAATTGATATCCATTTAATTCAGAAAATTCTTGTGACTAACTCCATTTGTTTCTAATTGTATTGTGAGTATCTTTATCTCATAGTTTGTGCATTGCTGCATCCATATAATTTAAGGTCATAAAAAATGTGTTGAAAATCATTTCTTTTTATGAATTGTGCATTTGCTCAACATAATTAACCTACAAATTGCCATTTACTATTTGATATTTAAATTTTATCATTTGATTACTCGCATCCTTGTTTCGAACATGGACTTCCCAGGTTAAAAATTAAAGCTGAATCCTCCTCGTGGAGGTCATTTATTCAGTTATGTATAACAGCTAAGTGCCCATGCTACAACGGATCCAAATTAACTTATGCATTTAATGGTTAATCAATTAGTCAGTCTTCCCAGACCGGATCCTTACGAGATGAAGCTCCATCATACATATCCTTTATAAGGTTAATATACATGACATATACTTGTCTCTTCTCCAAAACTCTCCACAATATCTCCCTCGAGATGGAATCATAAGTCTTATCCAAATCAACAAAAATCATATGGAGATTCTTCTTTTTAGCACTATAAATCTCCATTGTTCTCCTCAACAAGTTGATAGCTTTAATAGTTGAAAGATCTGGCATGAATCCGATATGATTTTCAGTTACGTTGGAAACTTGCCTCAACCTTCTTTTGATCACACGTTCCCAAATTTTTACAGTACGACTCATCAGTTTGATATCTCTGTAATTTGAACAAATTTGAGTGTCTCCTTATTCTTATAAAGAGGCATCTTATAAAGAGGCACCGCAATTACTCCCCTCCATTCTTTAGGCATTTTCTTGCTTCGCCAAATAACATTGAATTAATTTGTGAGCAAAGTCAAACCATGTTCATCTAGAACTCTCCAAACTTCTATAGGAATGTCATCAGGTCCTACCCCTTTCCTGGGTTTCATAACCTTTAAAGCTTCTTCTACTTCCTTTCTTTTGTATACGTATATAACTTGCACGATTCATGTAAAATTCACTACTCGCGATATCTACCAAAGTAATATCTTTATTCCCTTCCCAATGAAAAGCTTATGGAAAAATACTTCTTCCATCTAATCTCTATATCCTTTCGAGTAGAAAGCACATGTCCATCCTTGATGCATCTCTCTTGAGAAAGATCTTTGATCTTTCTTTCTCTTGCTCTAGTAAACTTGAATATATCCTTCTGGCCCTCCTTCGAGTCAAGCCTTTTGTACAAAACTTCATAAGCTTTTGACTTAGCTTCACTTACATCCTTTTTTGCTTCCTTCTTTCCTATTTTGTAGTTTTTGGTAGTTTCATATGTTATATCCTTATACATAGCTTTAAAGCAAACTCTTTTAATATTAAACTTCTCTTTCACCCTTCACTCTACCACCAGACTCTTTTGGCATGGAACTCGTCCCTTAGACTCACCTGACATCTGTGTGGCTACCCTTCAGACACAAGATGTTACTACCTCCCACATTTAATTTGCCTTTCCGTTACAATCTCAAGATAAGTCTTCTAAAACCTTCTCCTTAAAGCTTGATTGCTTCAATTAGAGATTCCACCATTTAGTTCTAATGATTTTGGGAACCATCCTCTTCTATGTCAACCCTTTTATTTGCACATTCTTACTAGCAAGCTATGTTGAGATGTCAAACTCTCTCTTGGGATTACTTTGTAGTCTCTGTAATACAATCGATCTCTTCTCCTCATCGTAAAGTAATATATATGTGTTTTAGTTAAACCACACTTATAAGTAATTAAATTCCCCTCCCTATTCATGAAGAAAGTGTTTGCAAAGAAAATATCATAAGCTATTACAAAATCCAAAATGACTTTTATCTCTTCATTCTAAACACGAAGCCATGGCCTCCATGAGCACTAGCATACCCGGAAACATCCTTTCTCACATATCCATTAAGATCTCCATAGGTAAATCATCTCTCTTTGTCAGATTCCTTCCATAATCTTATCCAAATCATCTCAAAAATCGTGTTTAATCCTTTCCTCTAAATCAACTTGCGGCACATAAACTGAGATGAAATTCATCACTTCTTCTTCCAGCATCAATTTTAGCAAAATAATCCGATCCTCAAATCTTTCCCATTAACCATATTATCCTTAAAATCCTTATGAACAACCACTCCAACACCATTTCTATCCCTTTCTTCACATGAATACCATAATTTAAAGCTACAAGATGACGGTTAATTTTTAGGTTTTTGATTTTTTAAAGCAAGCAATTAGCGATGATATTATCCACAAAAGATCACAAGGGAATCAAATATGACCTTGAAATAAATCAATTAGCCAAAAAATTCTAAAATTTCCCTATGATACAAATGTTGATGTCTTAGAAAAACCCTCTAGATGACAATAAGCATAACCAAAGATCTATCAAATGTTCAATAATTAATTTCAAATTTCATCTCATGAACTAATAAAATGCACCAAGTTTTAGCAACTAATTCACATATAGCTCAAATGAACTCCAAATTCAACCAATCTTTACTATGTGATAAATCTTAAGATAGGGAACAAAATCACATCAATATCATCCAAAAACAAGCAAGGATTAGATAATGAATCCTAAAATCCAGGTTATAACTATAACAAATACAACAAATAAAAGACTTCAAAAACTAGCATAGAAGGTCTCTTTCGCATTTACCACGACTTAGAGGGGGTCATATGCAAATTACCTCAAGGGAGGATTGAAATCTGCATGAGATTATCATGAGCAGGTTTTTTGCACAAAATATTAAAATTGTAGGGTCTTCTATACAAAAATCCCTAAACGTACGCTACAACATAGGGAGTTGTTTGACTTTGATATGTCCAATTGGGTTCGGATCCTACGATGCTAGGTCAACCACATGGCTTGACAGGCGGTGCTTCATGAGGGTCAACTGAAAGCTGAGACTCGTGTAGATGCAACATCTTGATGAAGGGTTGCATCCAATCTAGCGTTGACTTCAGGGTCCTCATTCATCTTCGTTCAACTGGCTTGACTACTCCTCAAGCGATGGTGGTTGGCCTCAACCCTCATTCTTCGATCATTCTTCTCCACCAAGCTCCTACAAAAGATTGTGGTCTTGACCACATGAAGACTCGGCTGGATGTAATATAGGTAGCTCAACTTAGGAGAAATTGGAAGGAAATGGTGAATAGGGTTCTCTGGGTAATGATGGGAGGAGAATTATCCTCCAACCAATGCATGTGGTCGAAGGAGGATAGGGGTTTGGAAGATAGCTGGAAGAAGTAGAGGAAGAGGGAGTGTGGTGTGGTTAGAGGGGGTGTAACTAAGAAGACAATAGAATGGGTATATGAACTGGAGTAGAGATGATAACCCAAGGAGAAAAAGTAGAACAAGAATAAGAAAAAATATGAATGGATGAGGAAGAGTACTTGGAGGGAATATGGAGCGAGTCACCTAGGAAGTGTGATCAAAGGAGCACGGTCATTGTAACTAGCCAAAATGATATGCAGCGAAGCTCGTTAGAGATAGAGAGCTACGGTATAATGAAATATTAAAAGTTGGGCCCTCAAAGGATCACACATGGGAGGAACAAGAGGTCCTCATTGCCATGATCAATTGTAACTATCAGTAGGATCCGAGGAAGTTAATTCTTGAGCTTATTCTTAAGGGTGGATAAACTAGCTCTTGTGTAGCGCTCGGGGGTTTAAATAGGAAGGAGAGGCTCATGCTTCAGATGGGATCAAAGAAGAGTAACAAGTGTTACTGTATTGCTTTGGTAAATGAGGGATGAGATGGGTTTATAGGGGTGATTAACATGATTTGGTAGTTGCAGATGACGTGGAGACGGGTGATGGGTGTTTGGCTGCACATAGTGCAATTGATGGTTGGGGGCTTATAGGGTGGTGTTATAGACGAAGGGAAGGTGACGGTGGCTTGCTGGATTTTTGGGGCATGGAGACTTGAGGAGATGGAGTTGAGGTGATGGCAACGCATCTCAAGTGGAAGAATGCAAGGGAATTGGATGTAGTAGAGAAAGAGGGTGGAGGGCAATGAAGTTGACTCAGGTCAACAAAGTATGATATGAGGTGGATTTATGGGAGAAGAGAGTGGACCATGAGGATATTAGGCTATGAGATGGGTCAAAGATGCCTGTGGTGTGTGAATCAGAAAGTGCCACATGGCGCAAGGGATCATGGCATTGATTGGGACACGTCAATTTAGCTAAACATGAGAATCATAAATAAAAGATAAATATAAATAAAATAATCAGCATACCTTAATTTAAAAATTATCAAATGTGAAAGTTGTAGATATGTACAACTTTCATGAAGAAAGTAGCTCCAAAATAGGTCACCGGTATATAGATATATTTTTTAAGTATTTTATATGTATAAAATGCATATTTTCATCAACTAATATTTTTTCTTGGATTTTATTTTAATTACATGTACATATTATATATGTATCTATTTATATAACATGTAATACATACTTCTAGGTTTTTTGGATATTTACATGTTAAGGGAAAATATGTAGGATAAAACTATAGATACCTAAAGTTATAACTAAGGTAAATAGTCTCGTTTTTGAATACTTATGCCTGATTATGAAACATTTAAAATACCAAAAAGGGAGACTATTAAGGCTATGAATGATGGATTCATTACAATAGTGAATCAACTAAGGACTCTAAGAAGAATCTTCTTATATGGATGATGAACTGTCAATTAGCTAAGTTAATATCGTATCGTTGTAATATGAGTCAATGAAAAACTATCAGAACCTCAATAAATAAATCTCAATGAAGAGATCGAGGTCTAATTTATCTTGGATAAGTCAAGGGTCGATCACAAGGACATGAGCATACGAAATTATTTAATTAGAGTCTAAACACCTAGTTTAAGTAATTTTAGTTCTATCTAGGTCAAGAATAACAACAAGAATGTGTGCATGATTTCTATGGTTTTACATGTAAATAAATTTAATTTATTTGATGCTACATGATTAGATGCAAGATAAAACCCCAATACAAAATAATATAAATTAAGCTCCTGATTTAAATGTGAGTTAAATAAACCCAAGCAGTTAATTTATCTCTAATGTGATTAGTAAATGCACAGAAATCAAGATCGATTGATAATGCAAATGCTTGATTGAGCGGTTAATTTACTCCATGAAATTTTATCACTTAACTAGGTAAACAATGAATATTATTATTTAGGGAAATACCTATCTAAATTATGATGATTTTGGTCTAATCAAGGACTCAAATAGGAAAATTTAACAAGGACCAAATGCATTTTAACACATTAATTCAATTATGAAACAAAGTATATTTCCCTGATTTTTAATAAGATGTTTATCGATCACATTAGAAATTCATGCACATGCCATTGAAGAGATTTTAACACACTTTAAAATGAGACAAATTTCACTAAATTTGGAGTTATAGAACTCAAGATATTCAATAACAAAGTCAAGGGTGTTTTTTGTAAGAAAACACAATAAAAAATCACAAATACATCAAAAATAGGTCCTTGAAGGATTAAATGCAGATCTATAGAGGTGATAGGCTTATCTTGAAGTATACCCCTTGCATGGGGGTATTTGTGGTATAAAATGGAACCGATAGGGATCATATGCAAAATGCTCAAGCGCACACGTGAGATGTGTGAGGTCCTACACTCAGGGCACGCTGGAGGTTCAAGACAGGTGGTGGCACATGATGCTTTGGGTGCAGATATGTTCCACCCGAGGATGCATCTTCGGATCCATGTATAGTTAGGGTCGAATGCCAAAGGATCAGATTGGGTCGATATGATCCACCGTTAAATGTATGTCGATGCCGGATCTTCTCCTCTGTGCACTACAGCTCGAGAGCCAAGCTTCGATGGCATGGTTGGTGCTCTTTTGTGCTCCTCGAGGCTCAGTGAAAGTTGGAAAAGGTTCATTGAGGGGTGGGGAAGGTCAGGGAGATCTCAAGAAGCTTCGACGAACCTATGTTCTTCAAGTCAACTCTTCCGCATTGGAGGTGGAGAGGAATATCGGAGTACGCTTGAAGCTTCCGATCAGTGAGGTCCTGTAGAGGTTAAGTGCATATCCAAAGTAAAATAGGGCATTTGGAGAATGAAGTGAGTAGAATGGAGGCTTAATCAGAATATTGAAGATGGAGTCCTAATGAGTTCCTCTTCTTAGCAAGAAGAGGAACTTGACCAGATTGGTTGGAGTACTGGAGGAAGAAGGAGATGAAATCGAAGTGCGTGCGTGGAGGAGGTGAGTGCGACGATGGTGTGGAAGGGTTCAAATGGAGTTGGAGGTGCACATGCAAGCAACGGAAAATGGGAGAAAATGGAATGAAACACCGAATGGTGTAACTGTGTTTTACTTGGAATGTGAAGAACCAGACCAGATATGGAATCTAGGGCTTGGGATTGAAGCTCTGAGATCTTCAGGGTCTTCACTTCTTGTATATGATCTGTATATGAATCTAGAGCAACCTTCAGATGGGTAGTGACATGATCTGGAGGACTTGGATCTCATTAGAGAGTCCGCTCGTTTTTTCTCTCTCACTCAATTGCTCTCACTATCTGATATCGTGATTTACATGCGATAAGAAGTGTATTTTGCTCACACAGAAATCGAGATATTCAGATAATTTCTATTTAACTACAAGCCAACATATATTTAAATAATGTATAGGACAAGTAGACGATTGATCCACATGGATAGACATTTTTACACGGATTTTTATTCTATTTACAAAGCTATTTTTTATTTTATTGACTCAAATCAAATCCTATTTTTATTCTTGTTCCTAAGATCTTAAAATTTATTGAAACTTGTCACTGGGTTCTAGACATTATAAGGATCACACATGAGTTTTCTACGAGTTTTTCAGATTTTTCCTGCTATTTGGTAAATTTTGGAAGTGTCAACGACATCTTTGTAATTTTTTAAGAAACCTAGTGGCTTGAATGTAAATAAACATAAAGCTAACGACGTGTTTCAATTACCGAAAAGCTTTTGACATAAATAAAATTTTGACTTTTAAAATATAAATAAATAGTGGGCAAATTGCATATAAAATGAACAAAATTTATGGAACTACAAAAGATCCCCTAAGGTTCTAAAATGCAAATTTTGCAAGAATAAATAACTGAAATTTGTGTAATTTGCATAATATAAATCAGAACTTTACTTAATTGCATAAAGGACCAAACTGATATAAAAAACTAATAGAAAATTAAAATTACAAACGAGTCCTTAGACCCCTTCTTCCTTGATGGTGGTTGATGGTGACAGGAGGAGGTCACCGAGGGGCCGTAGATCATGGCGGCAAGGAAGAGGGTGGGCCACAGCACGGTGGAGATGGAGTTAGAGGTGGCAGCCTGCGGAGCTTCGAGGATGGAGGAGAGAGGGTCAACCCCTTCTCCTTTGAGTTGGGTCCTCCTCCTCCATTTTATAGAGCTAACGGAAGAGGAGGGGATGGAGGGGCAGAGGCGTTGCATTGGGAAGGAGTCCAACTGCCCATGCGATGGTTGCGTGAAGGGGAGAGGAGGAGGCACAACCAGCGTGGGAGAGGAAGAAGAAGCAACATGGGCGACAAGTGCATAAGGTTAAAGATGGGATGACATCATCAATGACATCATCCCAAATTTATTTTTTTTATTTTTTTGAAATGCTGACGTCAGCTTGATGTCAACTATTTTATCATTTAACACTTTTCTTTATTTATTTTTTTGACTATGAAGTTGGAAGAGGATTGGAGGGCCTTCTTGGGCTTCTTCTAAAGTGGACCTGAAAAAATAAAAAGAAATATTATCGGGACTTCAATATGGGCTTGGGGCCCATATTTATTGAAAAACTAACTATTTTTTTTTCTTCCTTTCTTTTAGATCTATTTTGTAAAGAAAATGTTGTGCAAATTTTAGATGATTTTGAATGTAATGAGTATGAAAATTTTGAAATGAAATTATAAATTAATTCAAAAAAATGTAATGGATTGCACATGATTTTTTTCTAAAATTGGTATAAAAACATGATAAATTACATATTCATCGTACCCCATATTTAACTTTTGTTAGTCCCGAGCAAAACAATGATATGCAAAGAGAAATAGAAAATAACTAGAAAATGCATAGAGAGGTTTTGCAACAGACATGCCCACAAAGTCTTGAGATTTTAAGTCAAGTTTGAACAAATAACAAACATGGACCGAGCTGACCTTTAGATTAACAATGTGTTTGGACTACTTTTAGATTCTAGTATTCAATTCGACAACCATCGAGTTCTATCAACTTTAGTCAATTCCATCCTTAGATCAAGTCAGATCATCTCGATCAACATATATTCTCTTTAACCTTGAGTTGATTTTGAACTGTGTGTGAAAGTTGTAGTTCTTCCCAAGTTGATTTTGGAACATGCATCGCTTATTGTGCTTTCTTTTTGATAGTATTTTTGTGGCATCGGGTATTAAGAGCGTACATGTATAAATATGACTTTTCGATACATTATACAAGGTAAGTTTGCTGACATACCCAAACTTATAGAGAATAAGTGGTCCCTGAACTTAGATCACTGATTTTTGCTTAACCTGAGATTCAGAGTCACTCCCTTCCCTTGCTAGAGATTAAAATAATCCTTCTACAAGCAAACTAAGTTGAACTAAGGTGTAAGGTGCAGTTTATTCAATTCAATCAAGAGTAAAAGAGTGATATAGCTGCCAAGATGATCTATTTAGACACATATTTTAGTCACCGCATAAAAGTAGCAGAACTCAAGGAATTAAGTCTAAAATAAACCTGAAGAATCCATATACCTAGATCTAACAATGTCCTACGAAATTAAGTAGATTAGGGTCTTCTTGGTCTAAGTCTGAAATTGTAAAAACTATACTTCAAATCCCAAAAAGTAAGGAGAAAATTAGGAAAAAAATATATTTTTGTATTTTAAAGAAAAAATTGCTATTTTTTTCAAAATTTGAGAATTTTGATTTTTTCTGAGATTGTTGGTATATGTATTTTTTTGGTATTTTGTAAAACATGCAAAAAATGACGCAAAGATAAAAAAATATAAAATTTTTATATCTTTTTTAAATGCAATGTAAAATTTTTGGAAAAAAATAAAAGCAATATGAAATAAATGGAATGCATGGGTAAATATGATAAAATAAAATGACGTGCATGAAATACGATGCACCCCCCATGCTTAGCAAGAGCCATGTCTCATGGTGATAACATAGTGAAAAAATGTAGGACAATAGAAGAAAGGGTGTGGAAGAACAATAAGTGAATGATGCTTCTTTTCATATTTTTATGGGATTTCCCCTATACTTATTTGAAACAAAAAGTGAGAGGGAAAATCCAAGAGAAATACCTGAAAGATAACTATGTTAGGAATCCCACAATGTGTGTCAGTTTTAAAGCTTCCAGACTGACTCTTGGGTTAGGATAACTTAAGTCACTTAATTGTGTGGTATTCGTGTTTGAAAAACCACGGTGAGGCCAGTGGCTGGAGATAGTATAGTGGGATTGGATCATTGACTACATGAAGTGTGTAAAATTGGCAGATGGAGACAGAAGACTAACAGAGTTGGGTACAAAGTCCTCAAACATCAATTGTGATTCATAATCATCTCCCTCCACAATATCACTATAATTATCTTGGATTGCATCATTCGTAGATTTCACATCAAATCAGATTAGGCCATTGGAATTCAACCTTAACATGTTCAATTATTTGAAGTATGGGAGGGAGGGCATAGAGGAAGTATGTATGTGATCAGTGTGATCTCCCTCTATATTAGTTGCCAATGAGGACGTAACCACATATGATGGGTCCAAGAAAGGTTGATCCTTTGAATTGGTAGGTTGGTCATCCTCAAAAGCTTAGAGATATTCCTCGATTTCACTCCAGAAAGGATGGGTACATGAGGTCATGTTGATCTGAAACTGATTCGGTGATAGAGAATGTGTATTGAGAATCATAAACTAAGTGATGTAGCTCTTCTTCCTATGTTGGGAAGGAAATGGAGGTAGACACAGTTTTCTCATCCTCGAGAGAGTCATCGAGGAAGACTTTTAACATCTGGTCAGGAGTTGTTGGGAAGAGGGTCTCATCAACTGCTCTGTCGATCTCTCTTTTTAAACCATTTTTGAGATTTTATCACGTTTAGATTCATTCTCATCTCTGCATTCAAATTAATCCACCCACAAAATCATATTCCAACATTTTCTTTCTTCCCACATTTAAAGCATTCCCAAGCTGACCTATAAACTCATCAATTATCTAATGTTCAAAAAGTACACCCCTTGAGTTGTAAAATTCATTGTGATTTATTTTAATCAAGAATGCTGAAATTATTTCACTTCTTCTTTTTCAAATTTTAATACATTCTCAAGATCATCCTCAAAATCAATGACTAAAACATGCCCTTTAGAGTCCCAACATTCATACGCCAAATTTTGATCTGAGTTAATATGTCAATCTTCTAAATTAATGGGAATTTTGATGATAACAGGCTCCGGTTGTGAATGACAAAAAATAGGGATATCACCAAAGTTAGTCAATTGGAGGTTTTGAGGAATCACCGAGGAATCTTCAATAAATTCTTCCTTAATAATATTGATATATAACTCATAAAAGTATGACTTTATCTTTTGAGCTTGAGAGGTTATATTGCAATCGTTAGTTTTCCCCTCAATTACAACCTTCTCAAAAATCCCCACATGATTATCCTCAAAATTATCCAAAAATGTAATTGAGGAATCCTCATGAAGCACGATTTTCAAATTCAGATCACGTTAATCTAGAGTGTTGTGTCATAGGTCAAGTTATTGGTAAGAAATGGAGTTTGGGTTTCTTGGGAAGGTTCCGATGATGTCCAAGAGAGATATGATTGATCAAAATCTTGGAAATGATGCCTCTCATCAACAGAAAGTTCCAAAAAATTGGGTGATTGTTGAAGAGGTTTTTGCGGAGGTCTAAAAGTCTTACAAGGTGAGAAATCCAGTCGTCGAGTTGACCTCACACGAAACCCTACTTCAGGCAACAATTAACCCAAAACGATGATCAAACAATGAAAAGCAATATGTGGAGTTAAATTTTATTATAACTCTACAACAAAGATGTGTATAGGTGCAAGTATGTGTAGAGTGTCGAACACAGGAACAAGCAGGATAGATCGAGGCAAAAATGCTCACAAAAGTGAATGTGATGTATTTGTCTAAATGTGTGCTCTTTTTTGTGGGTTTTTATTTTTTTAATTTTTAATTTTGTTTTTAATTTTGTATTTTGATTTTTAATTTTTTTTGATTTTGTATTTTCTTTTTATATTCTATATTTTTTATATTTTTTCTTTTAATATATATAATAAGCTATATATAAGATGTATATACAATATAGGATAGGGTTAGAATAAAAATTCACAAAAATAATCAAAAATAAGAAAATAAAAGATTTTTGGGTTTTTAATAATTTTCTACTATTTTTGTAATTTTTGATTTTTTTTTCAAATTTTCATACTTTTTTAAAGTCAAAAATTCCCAAAATAGGGTTTAAAATAAATACCCGAAATTAAATTGGAGATAAAAAATATCAAACAAAGCCAATTTTTTTCCAAATTAATTCTAATAAAAATACAATAATACAAAGAAAATTCAGGAATAGAAATTATATTTTTGCGATTTTTAATGATTTTTTATATTTTTATAAAGATTTTAGGGTTTTCAATTTTTATGAGTTTTCTTTTATGTTTTTAGTGATTTTTGGTTTGAAGTTGTAAAATACTTAAATATAATATATATATATATATGTTTGGAATTTTTCAAGAAGGTTTTCTAATTTTTATATATTTTCTAATGCAAACAGGACAAAAATGCACGTTTTTGGTTTTTTTATAAGTATTAAAATGCTTCAAAATTGCAAATTAAAAATATGGCATGAGTGTTGCAACAGGAAGCTATGACTATTTTTGAGATTTTTTTTCGAATTTTATAGATGCATGAAATAAATACTAGAAATAAAGATAAAATGCAACACTAGCAGGGGTGTATTTGTAAATATCAAAAAGTGTGGGGGCCTGAGTGAAATTTTTACAGAAATTTATAGTTGAATAGTTAAATTACATGACCAATCACAAAATACAAAACCCACAAGGGCCTAACTGCAAAAATCCCAAAGCTCATGTGTACAAACACGTGAGCTTGGCAAAGATCAAATTGTAATTTTCCAAAACTCTAGGGGCTTGTATGCAAATATTGCAAAATACAATAACTGAACTAAACAGTTTAAGGACTGATCAGAAATATCAAAAGCCCTAGGGGCTGAGCCACAAAATGTCCCCTCACGTGAAGGGTCATGTGAGGTGACGTGGCTAGGACCAATATGTAATTATCAAAAGTACAGGGTGGTTTTTGCAAAATACACAAAAATATAACAAAGGATGAGGAATGATTAAGTCTTTGATATTAAATACAAAACTGGTGGGGGTTAGACTGCAAAATACCCTTGCCTATAACGGATCGGACGACTGATGATGATTCACTTAAGATATGTGTCGACGATCCGACAATTGATACCCCTTTGGCATGTCCGACCCAGATTAGAACGTACGTAGGCGAGCAAACAACTGGAGGAGACTTGATCGGAAGACAGCTGGAGATTCTGGGATCAAGATCCAATCTGACACGACCCTAATCGAGCTTCGATCGGCGATATGGCTTTTCTCCAGCCACTGGGGACGATGCAAAAAGGCTCCTTGGTTCTTGGGATGATCCTCCGTGTATTGGAAGCTCCATAATGGTCCGGCGATGGTCGGAGGGCGAGCCGAAGGCAGGTGGAGCGACGACGCTCAAGGTACATCAAGCCACCTCCAAAATGAGCTCCAGCAGAAGCTGATGTCCTTTGACCTGCAAAAAAGAGTGAAGGGGTCGAGGGCAAACTAACTCGACCCCGCAGCAGGGCGGAATGGGCTGGGATGCGAAATAGGAGCTCGCTGGAGCAAGCTCCGGCAAGAGGATGGCAAAGGTGATTGGAGCGCGAATCACACGAATAAAAATGCAAAATTACAGCTACCAACTACGGCAAAATAAAGAGCAAAGAAAAGAGAACAGAAGTGACCTCGACTGACCGGGAAACCATGAAATGGTACCTCGATGGCGGCTTCGCCGGAGATGAGTGGAACACGCCCAAAGACTCGTTAAACACCACCCAAATTGGCTGGAGCTGGTGCTGTCACCACCAGCTAGACGGAGCACAAGAAAGGAGGAGGAAAATGGGTCAAAAGGGGTTCAAATTCAAAAGATGCTCAGAGGAGGGGTTTTGTACCAAATGCGCGAGCGGCTCTAAATAACGATGGATAACATGAGGTGCGGTGATGCATTCCCCAAGGAAAGAGGCTAGCATGTATCATCGATCAAAGGGGAGAAAAGGTGATGAAGGGATCGAATCCAAATGGTTAAAGGATTCGCCCCCATAAAATCGAGAAGATTGGGACAAAACAATGCTCTAACAGGGAGCAGACCTCGGTCAGAGAGTTGATCGAGGTCAACGCACGGAAGACGCTGGTTGGTCCACGTGGACCAACCAGAAAAATCCAGTCAGAAATTATTTCAAAATTCGATTAGAAATAATAAATGAATTTATTAATTTTAGGTTATAAAATAATAATATTCATTATTTTCTGAATTATTTTATTATGATATTTATTTATTTATTCGAGGTTTGAAGTTACAAATTACTTTTTGAAGGCTATTTATAGGTATCTTTATCTATATATTTTAATATTTTATTTTTATTTTGTATTTTTAATTTTATTAATTATGTTTATTATTTTATATATTTATAACTTAATTTTATACACTTAAAAAAATTTTAATTTATTTTTCTGATGTATTATATACAATTAAATAAATAGATGTATAATCTATATAGGTATAGATATAGGTATTTTACCTATGTGTTTTATACAAGTATTTTATTTTTATGTTTTATTGATGTTTTTATTCCTGTTTTAATATGTACATATATTATAAATAATATTTAAAAAATTATAATAATATAAAATTATAAAAATAATGAATAATAAATAAAATGACTATTTTAATCAGTATAACTATACAACAGGGGTGCACAACCTAACTTTCACACCATAACTCCAAAAACTATAAAACCACCTTCATTACATGGATTATTAAAAGTTATATACAATTAAAGTTTTGATATATTTTGAGTTTTTATTTAAGAGATACATGTCTTGGAAGTTGGGATTTTGGAAACTTATGCAGATCATAACTTTTTATCTTATATTATTTTTATATGAAATAAATTTTATATTTTTCTATATTTAATTATCTACAACTTTCGTGTTCAAAGTTTCTTTATTTGAATTATAGAAAATGGAACTAAAAATAGGTCCCAAAAATGAATAAAAATAAATAAAATAAAAGGAATTTTTATTGAATTTTGGCCCTTATCTAACCTACTTTATTCCTTGTCGACCTAGTCATAGAGATGCCTAGGTGATAACTCAGATTTTGCGAGGGTCTAAAGTAATCCACATAAGGCAGGAACAAAGTGTCGCTGAGGCGACCGCTCACAAAACCCGGGTCAATCAACAATTAACCCACAACATGAATAAAGCAATTAAATATCAAAAATTGTGGAGTTAAAATTTATTGTAACTCTACAAGCAAATGTGTATAGGTGTAAGCATGTGTTGAGGTCAAACACTGGGAGCAAACGGGAGGAGGAGGCAAAATGAATGCACAAAATTTTCATCTTTATCTCTTGTCCATGTCATTGTTTTTTGTGGGTTTTAGATTTTTTTTATATTTTTATTTTTAATTTTATATTTTTATATTTGATTTTTAATTTTATGATTTTGTATTTTCTTTTTATGTTTTTATCTTTTTTTTATTTCCTTTTTCCTTTATAAAAGCAATATAGCCTATATAAGGCTTTATTTACAAACTATATAAAAATATATTTTTAATAACCATTAAAGATAAAAACTCATAAAATAAATTGTTTTTTGGGTTTTTAATATTTTTCTAATGTTTTTGTATTTTCCAGAAATTTCTGCTAATTTTATGTGTTTTTTAAATTAAAAATTATCCCAAATAAAGGATTAATTAAATATATGAAATTGATTTTTTTTAAAATAATAAATAATTCCCAAAATTACTCAAATTAATTTTAATACATAAATAATAATATATAGATAATTATAAAAAAGAAAAACATATTTTTGGTATTTTGTAGAATTTTTACATTTTTTGTTGGATTTTAGAGCTTTATGATTTTTTAATTTTCTTTTTCTTATTTTTAGGGGTTTTTGTTTTTTGAACTCAAGAAATATCAAAGTATACCACATATGATTTTTTTAGAATTTTTAAAATGTTTTATATTTTTTGGTATTTTATAAATTGGATAGGGATTATTTAGGCTCCTTTTTAATTTTAATAAATAGATTAAATACAAAAAATGCAAAGTGGATACGTGACATGTAAGTACAATGCATCGAACAACTAATCCTATTTTTGTGGATTTTTTGGAGCAAGTTAGCTATTTTTAGTAAATAGACAAAAACATCAAAATTCATTCTTAACAAGGGCATAACTGCAAATAAAATAAAGTTTGGGGGGCTCTGTACAATTATACCAGAAATATATAACGTATTTAAAAATTTATTAGACTAATAAATAATTACAAAAACGCGAGGGGCATCATAGCAATTTCACCAACACATGGGACAACATGTGACGCATACAGGCATGAACCAAAATGCAAATATGTGAAAGTTTAGGGAGCTGCATGCAATTTCTACAGAAAGATATAACATTAAATACATTCTATTGGACTTTTTATAAATACAAAAAAGTTGTAGGGGTGTCCCTGCTATTTCGCCACCTCATGGGGATGGCACGTGAGGTGACGTGGACTGGACCCAAAATACAAATGAAATAAGTATAGGGGTCTAATTACAAAATGTCCTATTTATTTATAGTGTTGACTTTTATTTACAAGACTAAATAATAAATACAAAAAAAATGAGGGATGAGATGTGCAATTTACGACAAATGGTGTGTGGGCGGACGGTCTGGATTTCCTCACTAAAACATGTGGCAGCATCCGGTGGCGCGATGACACTTCATGATCTGACGATGGCGATTAGATCTCGCGGCTGAGATCTACGGTGAAGGTGCGGCTCAATCGGACGACTGAGAATCAAACTGGGCCCTCCTTCATCATCCGACGACAGGGAGGGGCTGAGGAAGAACAGGGGAAGAACTCGCCTTTGGCGAGTTTATCCCAGTGAGATCCCTCTCCTTGGTCAGTCTTCATTGCTCCCAAGGTCCCAAAAGCTGCCTGGTGAGGTTCTCTAACAACTGGAGGTGTCAGAATGAGCGGAGGTTCGCTGGAGCGCCTCAGCGAGGTCGGGGAAGGCTTGGTGTTCCAAGCACCTCCAACGAACTTTGAAATCGACTCCTAGTGTATCTTTGCGACTCTAACCTGCACAGGTCAACAAAGGGGCCGAGGGAAAAATGCCTCGGCCCGTTAAACAACGAGATAGAGGCGCAGGAGGGTTGAGGCGGTGGGTTCCCGTGAAGAGGCGGAGGAAGAACCCAGATGGCTCGATCCCTAGGGATTCGAGGTGAATGGAAGGTGGTTGGATGTAGAGAAGCATGAGGGAAAAAATGGAGATGGAAGCGGCGACAGTGGACAGTGGAGCATGGTGGAATCGTTCACCGGAGCATAGCTCCGGCGAACTACGACCACAGCTTTTCTAGCTAATTAACTAACCTAATTACCACACTAATAACAGAAATGGAATGCTAATAGCAAAATCTACCTAAAATAAGTAAAGACGCAACTCATACCTGGCTTTTGGCCAAGGAGCAGGACGATCGCTGGAGCAAACTGGCTTGGGCGCATCTCTGCTTCTGCGAGCTCCCATCCATCTTAGGGGACCTCCATCTGTCGCCTAGATGCTCACTAGGCCAAAATGGCGGAACTTTAGGGCTTGAAGATGGCCAAATTTGAGATAGGAGGAGGAGGTTCTTATTTATGTACATGAGCGGGCACCCTTATTGACCAGGAGAAATCAAAGAATCAAGGCTATATACGAGGTACCTAATGGTTAGGCGTGGATGATGATGGATCTAGGAGTAATTCCCGTGAAGAGATTGGGGTCATTTGATGGTAAGATCGACCAGGAAAAATGCCTGAAATTGGGGGAAAATACACTTCTGACGAGTTAGAGATTCGCATGGGACAATTGACCAGAGGTCAACGGTCTGAGCCCTGCGATTGGTCCAGCTCGGGGCGCTAAAAGACAAAACATCAATTTTATTCAAAAATAATTAATTTAAAAATATTAAATGATTTTAATAAATTTTGTGTATAATATAAAAAAATGTTTATTATTTTATGTAGTATTTTATTATGATTTTTTATTTATTTGGTGTATTTTATTATAAGTTTTTTTAATGGCTTATTTATAGGTATAATTACCAGTATTTTGTACATTTTTATTTTTATCTTGTATTTTTTATTTTATTATTCTATTCTATTATTTTATATATTTATAACTTATTTTGTGAGTATAAATATATTTTTATTTGATTTTTACGATGTCATTTGTACACTTAAATAAATAAATAAGTATATTCTATAGGTATTTACCTATGTATTATATACATATTTTTATTTTAATGTATTCTAATGGGTTTTATTTTGGTTTTGTATTTTTAATAGAATATTAATTATATTTAGAATATTGTAAAATTATGAAAGAATAAAGAATTAAATAATATATTCCCCTTTTGTTTATATACATATATAACATATGTATTTTGCCTATATAATTACATAGACTTATTTTTTATTTTCTTTTTGATTTTATTCTTTTTTTAATATGCGCATGTGTTATAAATAATATTTACAAAATTATAAAAATAAGAATTTGTAAAAATAATAAGGGATGAATAAAATGAATATTTTAATCGGTAGAATGTACAATAGGGGTCAAAAACCTAACTTTCACACAGTAACTCCAAAAAATATAAAACCACCACCATTATAAAGCTTGTGAAAATTTATATAAAATTAGGTGATTTAATATGTTTTGAGTTTTTATTGAAAAGATATTGGTCTGTGAAGTTTTGTTTCTAGCTTTTTATTTTGTGTATAAAATGTATACAGTGTATGATTTTTATACAAACTCAATTTTGTATTTTTATTTACATTATTATCAATGACTTTCATGTTCAAAATTTCTTTGTTTGTTGAATAATCAATGGAATATAAAATAGGTGTTAAAAATGCATAATTAAAGAATAAATAAATGAGGTATATATTGTCTTTTGGCCCTTATCTCCCCCTACTTTATTCCTTGTCGACCAACTCAATTCTTGAATTGGTCTCAGGGTTAAGGGTCATAAAATATTTTCAATATTTTATTCCTTTTTCTTTTCTTCTATTTATTCTACAATTTTGGCATTAAAAACCTTACTTTATGTACAAATGATGCAATAAGTAATGAATGCTATTATGCACAAATTGATGCTTTTTACATGCATTTACTAGGGTTTTTAAGGCCAAAATGATAGAATAAAGAATGATGAATGGAGATTCATCATCCCCATATACTTGCCTTTGCTAGTCCCTAGTAAACACTTATGCAATAAGTATCAAAAAGAATAAAGAAGAAAAGAAAAAGAAAGGATAACGAATAAATGGAATTTATTTCAATAATTAAACTTGTCTGTATAAAATCAAAGTTTGGAGCTCCGGTTAGACCATGATGTGAAAATGTGCGTGGAACCTCATCGGGAACCAAATTTAAAGCACGACAGCCTTCGACGGTCATAGAACTCAGTTTAAATTAAATAGGCAGGTCAGAACTAGCCTACATCATACACAAACCCTTATGACTATGAAGTTGACTTGTACAGTGTAAGTGATAGTGGCTCTCCCAACTAAAATGACAAAGGAACAGAGTTCTCCAGAATGACAACCCAATGATTCCCCAATCCAACACTCTGTCCTCAAGGAGCGGGGGTATTTCCTTCTAAGTTCAAGTAGCATCCAACTCAAGAGGAGGAGGTGAAGAAAAGAATGGGCGGTAGCCAGTGTAGCTACCTATCCTGGGATGCATGACTAGTGTAGTCAAGTCATCCAGCTGCAGGCTCACATGGTATAACTTTGATGCTCCAGCTTGCTTATTTTCTATACAACTTATATACATACTCCGGCAGACATTTTATTTTTATTTTCAGGCCTGCCCACTTTTCTCTCTCTTTTCTAAACCTACTATTCACAGTAGCATTTACATAAGGAGTGTTTCCTCTTGAGCCAGAAGACTATCCCTCTTTTGAAGTTCTATTGCAACCAACACTCTCCTGTCTTTAGATTTCACTGAAACTGGACCAGGTTGGGGTGCACTTCCCTCCCTAGACGAGGACGAATGTTTCCACCCGTGTGCGTCTCAGACTGGCAAATCCAACCCCCTCACCACTCCAACTGAGTTGAGCCAAGTGAAAGGTGCAAGTGTCCAAGTTAGGTCACGGCCGACAAGAGTCATGTGTGTGTCTCGAAAAGTTCTAGTTAGTCAGTTGAGGTGACTTGAACCCAGCCCTGAGTCTCAAAGAATTAAGTCCTATTGGACCTGAAGTACCCTAAACCTAGTTGCCTTAAGGTTCCAGTGCAGTTAGGTGCAGTAAGGTCCAACCAAGCTCCAATCTTCGACTTTATTGGACAAGTTCAATCATCAAGCTCAATTGAAAAGAATATTATGCAAATGCTATGCACAATGAATGATGCAATTTTTCAACAAGAGTTTGAAATCAAAGAGAATTTTTACAAAAAGAACTTTGGAAAAGAATTTTGGCCTACACAAAGTGTAAAATATTTATAGCTATTTATACGGGCGTGCTTATTTATTTTACAAGAGTTAAGAATTTTAAAGAATTTTCATATTTTAACAAAGTTATTATTGTAGGTACATATATACAATTGATAAAGAATTTTATTCCTATTTATATA
Source organism: Ottelia alismoides (assembly GCA_037367405.1). Taxonomy (NCBI): domain Eukaryota; kingdom Viridiplantae; phylum Streptophyta; class Magnoliopsida; order Alismatales; family Hydrocharitaceae; genus Ottelia; species Ottelia alismoides. The sequence continues at coordinate 953,349 of JAZKJV010007177.1, read as the reverse complement.
CACATTTTATTCCTATTTTAATGATACAATCATTCCTCAAACTTATTTGAAAATAATGTTCAAATCTGTAGTACAAAATAATTTTTCAAATATTTACGAATATTTGAAAGCCATTTTGTAAAGATTTTTCAAACAATGTGTATACATTTTTCAAACTATTTTTACAAAATATTTTCCAAACCATTTGCAAATAGGTTTTCAAATCTTTTATTTCACACAAAGGAAAGAATTTTTGCAATTCAAAAAACATTTTTACAAACATTTCACAAAAACTTTTCCAAACGGTTCACACCATTTTTCAAATCACTTTGCAAAAAAATTTTTAACCTGATTTATTAATCAATAAATACAAAAAGAAATCTGAGGAATGATTGTTATATATGTATGTATATAGTATATTTAGCCATATGTATTATTAATTATACGAAAGTACGAGTTTTGACTAAAGTATATACAAAGTATATACGACCCCCCTATACTTAGCATGAGCTATGTCCTCATAGATCGAAAAGATAAAGAGAAGATATAACTCGTAATGAGTATAGAAAACCCTATACTACAACGACTAAAGAATAAAGAATGAAGAAATAAATGTATAAGAAGTTGACCATCCCCCCTATACTTAGGATCAAGTAATCCTAAGTATAGTAGACTGTACACAAAGCAGGGAGGGTCAAGGGTGGGAATAAATAAACAAAAAATACAGATAAACATATCACAGCTCGTGCTGTCTCCCCCTATACTTAGGGTTAAATATCCCTAAGTATAACAGAGATAAAAAAGAGAGGAGATAGTGGAGGGGATCAAAGAATGAAAGAATCGAGGTGCACACCTCCTGTACTTAGGACAAAGTACGTCCCAAGCACATAAAACTGACACAAAGGAGTGACACCTTTTATGTAGATAAAGAAGAATGAAAAGGAAAAGAAGACAAGAAGAAAAGACATAGATATACATATAGATGAAAAAGATCGTAGAGAAGGGTTAAATATCCCTAAGTATAACAGAGATAAAAAAGAGAGGAGACAGTGGAGGGGATCAAAGAATGAAAGAATCGGGGTGCACACCCCCTATACTTAGGACAAAGTACGTCCCAAGCACATAAAACTGACACAAAGGAGTGACACCTTTTATGTAGATAAAGAAGAATGAAAAGGAAAAGAAGACAAGAAGAAAAGTCAGAGATATACATATAGATGAAAAAGATCGTAGAGAATGTACACATCACTCCCCCTATACTAAGGGTGAAAGGTCCCTAAGTATAAGCAATGACAGGAATGATGAAACAAAATGGAGAAAGAACAACGTGATGTGTACCCCCTATACTTAGGACAAAGTACGTCATAAGTATAGTCACATATGACGAAAGATCTGGGGCACACGTGACATACGGAAGAAAGAACGAATGTAAGATGAAACACATATATACAACAAGTAAAGACTGATGAAGTACAGGACGGTACATGATATGTGAATACCATACTCTCTTCATCGTCTCCCTTTGAGAATGGTGACACATTCAGAAAGTGAAAGCACACCCGGATATGCCCTCAAGTGGATGTCAGCTACCAAGGAATAGAGATCGAAAACTAAATCTGGAACCGGTAGCAAAATCAGAACATCGGCTCATAAGGAGTGAATGAGTGAGAGGAGCCGATAATGTAAGACCCGCAGGAAGAAGGAACAATACAGACTCCTCCAAGTCAATCATAGTCTCTGAAAGGTCTAAAAAGTAAACAACAGGAGACTGTGTGATGTCCGGTGGTCATAAAGTCAGAGTCACAGGAATACACGGAATAACACAAGATATGGCTCAACCCTGCAAGGGTCCTCAAGGTGAGCAAGATCATAGAGTAATCAGAAGACTTGGCTCCGTGCTTCAACAGAAAGGAGACACAACCAGGGAGGAGACCGAGTACCAAAATCAACAGACTCGAGTTCATGCCCCTCTAGAAAGGAAGCACCGGAAATGAAGCCGAGTACCTAAAATATGATGTATCCTCCCACAGAAAACCCTCGGGGAGTAATACATGCTAGTCAATGAATAATCAGAACAGAAGATCACCCTTGCGAGGGCCGTCAAAGAGAGCGGGCTCGAAGGAGCCGGATCCATAAGACGGATCATAAGAGCGGTCTCGGTAGGTGACAGATTGGCTATCAACAGAAGAGACCGAAAAATCAAGAAAGTGTGGCAGTGTCCCGTAGACGACCCTCGGGGAACGTACTGCCAACTAAGCGTCGAATAATCAGAATAGGATGGCTCATCCTTGCGAGGGCAGTTAAGGAGAGTAGACTCAAAGGAATCAAGTCAGATGGGTCCCAAGATCCAGCAGATCGGATAAACATCAAAGCAATGGGGACCGAAAGCATTTCAGACGACTTGGTTCCGTGTTCCGGCAGAAAGGAAACACGGTCAGCAAAGGGAACCGAGCGTAAAAATGTTGCATTTTCCCGCTGATATTCCTCGGGGAACAATGCAAGCTAATCAGGGAATAGTCAGATCAGATCTCATCCTTACGAGGGTCATCAAGGAGAGAGGAATCAAAGGAGTCAATCAGAATGGTCTTTGTAGACGACAGATCGTCTACCACCAGAAGAGACCGTAGATCTAGCAAGGTGTCATAGTCTCTTGCAGATAACCCTCGAGGAGCGCTATGAACTAGGCAAGGAATAATCAGAAAAGTGAAGCTCATCCTTGCGTGGACTGTCAAGGAGAGGAGACTCAAAGGAGTCTGGGACATTGGCCTCGTGCACCTACACATCGGGCGCACAATCAGTAGGTAGGCCGAACAGTCAAATCAGATGACTCGGTTCCGTGCTCCAGCACATTGTAGCACAATCAGTCAAGTGGAACCGACTGTAGATAATGTGTAACATTCTCCCTCAGATAGTCCTCGAGGAGTAATACGAACTAGGATAATCAAATCATGGGATTGATGGCATCAAATCTCAGGTCTTCAAAAGCACTCAATCAATCAGCAACCAGGAGGGTATAAGATCATCGAGGGATGAATAATTATATCAATCACAACACGTCCCTCAGGTCACTCCAATCTAGCTGAGATGGCACAAAAGATAATAAGGAATCCTCAAAGTCAAGATGGGTGGAACCTCAAGATAGATAGATCAATTAATGCTCATGAAATCATCATCAAATCATCATGTTATATCACATCCTCAATCATGTGTGCGTGATCCAAAATCATCAATAATAATCACACCTAGTAATCGTGCATTATCAAAGTCCTAAATTAGCTCCTATGCATGTATCGAAAGTCAGATCCACCAAATGTAAATTATCAATCTCAGCGTCCTCAAAAAGCGCCCATTTTACTCCGACAATCATTTGTAAGTCAAACTCCTTGATGCGGGCGATACCTACCAACACAACAATCCAGGGTAAGAGAAAAGATGATATGGGGGACATGAAGAGGTGGCCAAGAAGAGAGACGAAAGATCTGACGAAGATGATTGAGCTCAAGCGCCAATATCACGACTCAATGCAAATGAGGAGATATATGTATAAGGGAGATAGAGAGACTCAAAGATGGAAAATAGATGACTCACATGGACAGGACTGATAACTAAAAGAGAAAATGCAAATGGACTCCAAGTCACAAGCAATACTCAAAGCAAACCCATGATTAACCTACTCAACACAGTGAAGACTGAGATGTGGTCTTTTGTCTAGTCAATTTTAGAGTTAGGTGATCGTAAAAAGATATACACACCGAAATTAGGCTTTGGGATTGGGGCATTAATCCTTAGCGTGCACGTATGAATAAAATACCCAAACAAGGAGAGGATTGCTCTCCCCAATACAAGGAATCCATTATACTTTATTTTAAGTCTAATAGAGTGAGTAGTCCCAATTTTATTTTTTGATTATCACTTTTTTGGTTATTATTTTTTAATGCACGTGCCTAACGGGGATTTCAATTTCCATTTAGCATCCTAGATGATCAAAAACAGAGGGAGAGGATCGGAAAAGCCATGCAAGTCGGAAATCAAATGATGCATGCCAAGTAAGAGGACTTATAGTGCTTCCCAGCTCTCTCCATGCGGGATGCATAACAGAAATGAAAGGCTATGCTATATGCAAATGCAATCCGATGAAATCACCCTAGGAGGGTATCTACAAAATTTGACTAAGTCCAAAACGAGTCTATAGGTATATGCAGATATATTAGAGTGTTTGGACCTAAGTCTATCGTCAAGTAGTCCTAAGCTAGGGCTCATTCACACAAAATAAAGAAAATAAAATAGAAAACAAAAGCGTCAACATCGTCGAGGCCCCAAAGAGAACAATCCCTTGGGCACTGGACCTCGGGAAGTCGGAGTGTGATAGTCCTATATTATTACATGCCAAGTGTCACTCTCTCACATAAAATTACAACATTTTTTCTTTTCTTTTTTTTGCATAATTAAATGAAGATATGAATCTATCTCCAACATTACTCCAGGTTCGAATTGCTGCTCTCTCTTGCCGGCTCAGTCAGAAAGCAGATTCTGCATTGCTTGGGTGCATAGGTCCTCCTAGGAGATCCTCTGTTGCATTGCGGTCCCTCGCAACAAATTCAAACAAGAAAGAAGGTCAGACAGTTCACAATAACATCAAATAAGAAAGACAATAAAATAAATAAATAGACACAAAAAAATAAATGAATGAACAAGAGATGATAGACAAAAATCAATTAATCTCCTACTATGACGTTGGTCCCCGGCAACATCGTCATTTGATAACTCGGATTTTGCGAGGGTCTAAAGTAATCCATACAAGGCGGGATCACAGTGTCGTTGAGGCGACCGCTCATGAAACCCAGGTCAATCAACAATTAACCCACAACATGAATAAAGCAATTAAATCTCAAAAAATGTGGAGTTAAAATTTATTATAACTCTACAAGCAAATGTCTATAGGTGTAAGCATGTGTAAAGGTCGAACATTGGGAGCAAACGGGAGGAGGCGGCAAAATGAATGCACAAAATTTTCATCTTTTATCTCTTGTCCATGTCATTGTTTTTTGTGGGTTTTTGATTTTTTTATATTTTTATTTTATATTTTTATATTTGATTTTTAATTTTCTGATTTTGTATTTTCTTTTTATATTTTTGTTTTTAATTTTTGTTTTCTTTCATAAAAATAATATAGCCTATATAAGGCTTTATTTACACTCTATATAGAAATATATTTTTAAGTACCATTAAAGATAAACAAAATTCATAAAATAAATTATTTTTGGGTTTTAAATATTTTTCTAATGTTTTGTATTTTTCCAAAAATTTTTGCTAATTTTTATGTGTTTTTAAAGTCAAAATTATCCCAAATAAAGGATTAATTAAATATTCGAAATTAATTTGGTTTTTTAAAAATAATAAATAAGTGCCAAAATCACCCAAATTAATTTTAATACATAATAATATATAGATAATTATGAAATAGAAAAACATATTTTTGGTATTTTTGCAGAATTTTTATATTTTTTGTTGGATTATGGAGCTTTCTAATTTTTTAAAATTTCTTTTTCTTATTTTTAGGGTTTTTTGTTTTCTTGACTCAGTAAATATCAAAATATACATATATGATTTTTTAGAATTTTCTAAAATGTTTTTATATTTTTTGATATTTTATAAATTAGACAGGGATTATATAGACACCTTTTTAATTTTAATAAATAGATTAAATGAAAAATATGCAAAGTGGACACATGGCCTGTAAGTACAATTCATGGGGCATCTAATCCTATTTTTTGTGGATTTTTTGGAGCAAGTTAGCTATTTTTAATAAATAGATAAAACATCAAAAGTTTATTTCGTGGCAGGGGCATAAATGCAAATAAACTAAAGTCTGGGGGGCTCTGTGCATTTACACCAGAAATATATAATGTATTTAAAAATTTATTGTACTAATAAATAATTACAAAAACACCAGGGGCATCATAGCAATTTTGCCAACACGTGGGACAACACGTGACGCATACAAGCAGGGACCAAAATGCAAATATGTAAAAGTTCAGGGAACTGCATGCAGTTTCTACCGAAATATATAACGTTAAATACATTTTATTGGACTTTTTATAAATACAAAAAGTTGTAGGGGTGTCCCTGCAATTTTGCCACCTCACGTGGCACAACACGTGTGGTGATGTAGACTGGACCCAAATGCAAATAAAATAAGTACAGGGGTCTAATTAGAAAATGTCCTATTTATTTATAGCATTAACTTTTATTTACAAGACTAAATAATAAATACAAAAAATTAGGGGTGAGATGTGCAATTTACCCCAAATGGCGCGCGATCGGATGGTCCGGATTTCTTCACTAAAACATGTGGTGGCATCCGGTGGCACGATGGCGCTTTGCGATCCGACAGTGACGATTAGATCTCGCGGTTGAGATCTATGGTGAAGGTGCGGCTCGATCGGATGGTTGAGAATCAAACTGGGCCCTCCGTCATCATTTGACGGCAGGGAGGGGCTGGGGAAGAATAGGGAAAGAACTCACCACTGGCGAGTTTCTCCCGGCGAGATCTCTCTCCCTAGTCGGTCTTCGCTGCTCCCAAGGGTCCCAAAAGCTGTCTGGAGAGGTTCTATAACAGCTGGAGGTTTCAGAATGAGCGGAGATTTGCTGGAGCGCCTCAGCGAGGTCGGGGAAGGCTTGGCATTCCAGGTACCTCCGGCGAACTTCAAAATCGACTCCTAGTGTATCTTTGCGGCTCTAACCTGCACCGGTCAACAGAGGGGCCGAGGAAAATGCCTCGGCCTGTTAAACAACGAGATGGAGGCACAAGAGGGTCGAGACAGTGGTTTCCGGTGAAGAGGCGGAGGAAGAACCCAGATGGCTCGATCCCTAGGGATTCGAGGTGAATGGAAGGTGGCTAGATGTAGAGAAGAGCGAGGGAAAGGAAATGGAGATGGAAGCGGCGACAGTGGATGGCGGAGCACGGTGGAATCGTTCAACGGAGTGGAGCTTTAGTGAACTACGACCACGGCTATTCTAGCTAATTAACTAACCTAATTACCACACTAATAACAGAAATGGAATGCTAATAACAAAATCTACCTAAAATAAGTAAAGATGCCGCTCATACCTTGCTTTTGGCCAAGGAGCAGGACGATCGCCGGAGCAAAACACCTTGGGCGCATCTCCACCTCCGCGAGCTTCCTTCCATCTCAGGGGACCTCCATCTGTCACTTGGATCCTCACTAGGCCGAAATGGCGGAACTTTAGGGCTTGAAGATGGCCAAATTTGAGATAGGGGGAGGAGGTTCTTATTTATGTACATGAGTGGGCACCCTTATTGATCAGGAGAAATCAAAGAATCAAGGCTGTGTACGAGGTTTTCAATGGTTGGACGTGGATGATGATGGATCTGGGAGTAATTCCCGTGAAGAGATCGAGGTCTTTTGATGGATAGATCGGCCGGGAAAAATGCCTGAAATTGGGGGAAAATACACTTCTGACGAGTCAGAGATTCGAATGGGACAGTTGACCAGAGGTCAACGGTCCGAGCCCTGTGATTGGTCCAGCTCGGGCAGCTAAAAGACAAAACAACAATTTTTTTCCAAAAATAATTAATTTAAAAATAGTAAATGATTTTATTAAATTATATATATAAAATAAAAAATGTTTACTATTTTATGCAGTATTTTATTATGATTTTTATTTATTTTTGGTGTATTTTATTATAAGTTTATTTTCAATGGCTTATTAATAGGTATAATTACCCGTATTTTGTACATTTTTATTTTTATTTTATATTTTGTATTTTATTATTTTATTCTATTATTATATATATTTATAACTTATTTTTGTGAGTATAAATATATTTTTATTTGTTTTTATGATGTTATTTGTACATTTAAATAAATAGATAAGTATATTTTATAGGTATATTTATAGGTATTCTACCTATGTATTATATACATCTTTTTATTTTAATGTATTATAATGGGTTTTATTTTGGTTTTGTATTTTTAGTAGAATATGAATAATATTTAGAATATTATAAAATTATGAAAAAATAAAGAATTAAATAATATAATCCCCTTTTATTTATATACATATATAACATATGTATTTTGCCTATATTATTACATAAACTTATTTTATTATTTTACTATTTTGATTTTATTCTATTTTTAATATGCACATGTGTTATAAATAATATTTAAAAAAGTATAAAAATAAGAATTTGTAAAAATAATAAGGGATGAATAAAATGAATTTAATCGGTAGAATGTACAACAGGGGTGAAAACCTAATTTTTACACAATAACTCCAAAAAATATAAAATGACCATTATTAAATAGCTTGTGAAAAGTTATATACAATTAGAGGTGATTTTGATATGTTTTGAGTTTTTATTGAAAAGATATTAGTCTGTGAAGTTTGGTTTCTGGCTTTTTATTTTGTGTATAAAATGTACATAGTGTATTATTTTTATTCAAACCCAATTTTGTATTTTTATTTACATTATTATCTACAACTTTCATGTTCAAAATTTCTTTGTTTGATGAATAAATAATGTAATACAAAATAGGTGTCAAAAAATGCACAATTAAAGAATAAATAAATGAGGTATTTATTGTATTTTGCGCCTTATCTCACCCTACTTTATTCCTTGTCGACCAACTCAATTCTTGACTTGGTCTCGAGGTTTAGGGTCATAAAATACTTTCAATATTTTATTCCTTTTCTTTTCTTCTCTTTATTCTATAATTTTAGCATTAAAAACCTTACTTTATGTACAAATAATGCAATAAATAATGAATGCTATTATGCACAAATTGATGCTTTTTTACATGCATTTGCTAGGGTTTTAAGGCCAAAATGATAGAATAAAGAATGATAAATGGAGATTCATCACTAGGTCTCGGGGTTTCGGGTCATAAAATATTTTCAATATTTTATTCTTTTTCTTTTCTTTTCTTTATTCTATAATTTTGGCATTAAAAACAATATTTTATACAATATTTACACAATGATGCATGAATGATAAAATGCTTGAATTAAGGCTATTTACACGTATTTACTAGGGTTTTTAAGGCCAAAATGATAGAATAAAGATGATGAAATGGAGATTCATCAGTGATATGGAAGAATATAAGGATAGATGGATTTAGTGACATGTAAAAATTCATCCCTGAGAGAGTTGTCAAGGAGGACTTTCTACAAACTAGCTGATTTTGTAGAGTTTTTTTCTTGCTCTTCAAAAAGTCTTATTATTTTCTTAGTGTCATCCTTCAATAAACATAGCATTTTAGGTCATTGCTTTGTTAGTATGGGAGGGCTAACTATCATCTCCAAGATCCCTTATTTTGCAAAAGCTATGGAGATGAGGGCTTATAATCTACATTCATGTGGAGTAGTGACCAAGTCATTTGAAAAGACAAACTTAGTTAAAGATTAAGAGGGACCGAAAAATATCAAAATATGTATCCATTACAAACACAAGACAATTTTTGTTTTATCGACACTACACAGGTTGTCATAAAGCGGTTATCTTTTAATGTTCACAAATGAGGCACACATTTATCCTACATATCTACACATGAAACACTGACTGTCTTGAATTTATACAACTAGTTGCCTCTACTTTCAGCTATTATGGGTGTAAGTACAGACCGTAGAACAACTACCCATTTTTACTTGAGGATGGTGCCTTACGCATTGTCATTTAACCACCCAATCTGCTAAGGGAGATTGCAGTTCCCTCAACGAGAAGTAGCTAATCATTTTTAGATCTCGGTAGTTAGAAATATCACAAGGATTCGGGCATCTAACATAGGATTATGTTTGTGAGTGTGGAATTATGTTCAAAGTGCAACAATTCAATCACTTCTTGAACAACAATTCAACCACTTCAATTGCTTTCGCTTGAGCCAGACGATGACTTTTCAGACCTTATCTAATTTATGTGAGCAATAATTTGGTGATCTTATTTAATTGGTAAGCAGTGGAAGAGAAATCCACAGAGATGAATGCAACAAAGAAACTTGATTTCATGTTTTCAAGAAATTTTTGAAGCACATTAATAATGCAATAGCCTACAAATGCCCATAAGTTTAGATAGATCTTAAAGGGCATGTTTGGCAATCGATGATTCCAAAATTCTGCTTGATGGATATTTGAGCGATCAACAATGAATGCGAGAAAATGAGAAAGATCCTTTTTTTTGTATTTTTTACCTAATAAATAAATAAAATTAGTTTGCAAAAATAAAATTGACCAAAATGCCAAATTAAATTACGTAAAATTGCCAAGTCTCCGACAACGACACCAAAATGACACAGTGATTTTATATGCGATAAGAAGTGTATTTTATGAGTGTCATTATACACAAGCGAAAATCAATATATTCATATAATTTTTATTCAACTACAAGCTAACAAATATTTAAATAATGTATAGGCAAGTATATGAATGATCCATAATGACTTGAATATTTTTATGTGAATTTTTATTCTATTTACAAAGACATTTTCAAATTTATTGACTCAAATTGAATACTATTTTTATTTTTGTTCTTGAGACTTGAAATGTATTGAAACCTCTATCACTAGTTTCTATGCATTATAGTTTTTAGGAATTGTTCGGATTTTCTGTTATTTTTGGTAAATTATGGAATTATCAGGGGTATTTGTGTAGTTTTTTAAGAAACCTAGGGGATTGAATGCTAATAAACAGAAAGCTAATGGCATTATTACAATTTCTGAAAAGCTTCTGACATAAATGAAATTTTAAATTTGTAAATTTAACTAAATAGTGGGAAAATTACGTATAAAATGAATAAACTTCTGCAGAAGGGGCCCTACAGGACTAAATTGTCATTTAAGAAAAGTTGAATATAAAATAAAAATTTTCATACTATAATTTGGAACTTTACCGAAGACTTCATGACCTCACTAGAGTTGGTTTAATGAATCTCTAGATAAACGGGACCTTCACATGTGGATCAAATCGAGGATGGTGTATCGAAATTGAATCAGCGATGCTCCAAGAGTTGTGTGTACTCGATCTTCTGTTCTTCAGATAACCATGCACAACTCAAGGATTTCTGATTTCTTCAGACTTTGAGAATGCTCCAACTACAGTTGATGCTAATACTGGTGGAGAAATGATGGATGAATTACGATGCTCCTAGTCCTACACCTGCAGTTAAACACGATAGGCTCGGGGATGCATACCTCAACCAAATGTTTAATACACAAGGGAGTCGATGGGTGGACGAGCTACCAGATGGTGAAGGAACAAGCTCCTAACTCTGACCACCGTGCATGGCTGGAGGTGCTCAGAGATGTAAGGTAGAACAACAGTGAGAGGATCACAAGATGGAATGAATGATCCAAAATGGCGATGAAACAGAAAGGTTTGAGAAGAGTGATCGGAAGATGAGAAATCGAGAGGGAGAAGACAAAGATGAGGAAGGAATATGAAATATTACAGAGGAATCTAACTTGGACTAGATGTAGGCGGTGGAGGTGTTTACCTAGGGCGGAGGTGCGAACCTCCAGGTTATCGCCTCGACGTGCAGTGACACGGAGGCTTCACACGGTGGAGTAGAGCTCCACACCAACGGTGATCATGCCACTCCTCCTTCTTGCTCGACGACACTCAAGGGGATGTCACCCACTCTCTCTCACTCTGGAACTCATTGAAGTGGAGATGGTAGAAATGGCGAATCTCTGGAGCTCTAGGGGGTGCGTATACTTTTATAGGGTAGGTTGTGTGGAGAGCATGACCAAAGGTCTTGTTAACTGGTGGAGGAAATCAAAGGGGTGAGGAGGTTAGACAAACGATTAGGCAACGACCCAACGGCTTGGCCGTTGGGTTGGTTGGAAGAGGAAGAAGGGAGGAGAAGAGGGGGAACGACAGAGGAAGAAGGAGCGAGGGAGAAGAGAAACGCGTGAGAGGGAAATGAGAGGAGAAAGAAAGAAAAAATTAATTAATTAAGTTAAATAATAATTAAATATTTAAATTATCAAATAAATAAATATTTAAAATAAATAAATTAATAAATAATGTCCTATTTAAATAAATAAATAATTAAATAAAGAAAGAAATAACTAAATACTTAATTAATTAAATAAATAAAAAAATTATTTATTTATTTATTTATTTTTATAATAAAATTTTAATAAAGTGTAAAAATATAATAAATGACATAAATTAAATAAAATAAGTTTGTGATACATTGTACAATTTATTCCAATATGGTCCCAAAACATATGTTTTGCATATTAACTCTGATTTTAGTGAAATCTATTTCATTTGATAGATAATTTTATAAAACGAACTTTAAAAGTGAGTACGTCCAATTCGGCATGTGGCTGAGTTATGAGGTCCGGAAGTTCAGAGTCACGGCTTCGTAACTTTGGGATTCATTGGCATTTATTTTAAGGTATATTTTTATTTTTTTATTTTTTTATAAACATATTAGAAAAAGAACCAAGTTGAATGAGATTAGGAATAAATATAAAACGAAGAAGCATTATATACATAACACACACACATACACAGAAAGGGGTCCAAATGCTAAAAACTCACAAGTTTTATTCTATTATTTTTTTGGTATTTTTAATAATAGTATTAGCTATAAAATGAAGTTTAAAAGTGAGTTTGGTCAATTTGGAGTTTTCTATAAATAGTTGTGGTTCCTGAAAGTTGGCTTTTACCGCTTTTTAGGTTCATCATAAGTAATTATTTATATATTAAATATTTTTTGGTTTTTTTTATAAATTTATATATGTCATTATAAATAACTTTCGTGAAGAAAATATTTTGATTTGAGATGATCTAAATGATAAATAAAATAAGTGAACATATATACAAGGTGAAAATTGTGTTTATGTACATTGATGATCTTTATTTTCTAACATTTTCATGAATTAGGATCCTTATCTCCCCCTACTTATTTATTTTGTCGACCAAGTCACTAGGGGTTTGGATCAGTCTGTATATATTTCATATATACGTCCTTCTTTTCTTTTTTCCTTTTCTCTTTATTATTTTATTTTGGATAAAATAAGTGTTAAATATATATAATATTAACAAATATGGTTAGATTGTTAATTAGTGAGAATTAGTGAATATTTTACATGTATTTTACCCAAGATTTTGACCAAAATGAAAGAATAAAGGCGATGAATCATGGATTCATCATTCCCCTATACTTTACCTTTGCTAGTCCCTTAGTAAACATTTATTATATAATAAGAGAAAGCAAAAAGAAAAAGGAAAATGAAAGAACTTAGAACATGATTGTTTCTTTAAACTAAATTTCACTTCACCCAAATTTAAGATCTTAGAATAGGCCTTTAGATTAATAGTTTGTCGGGACCTTATTAGAAATAGGATTAAGTCTCAACAGCCCTCAAGTTCCACAAATCCCTATTCATGTTCACCTCAATAGCCAACTCATATCCACCCATTCGTCATGTAAACTATTCAGCTTTGAAGTCAATTTGTATTGTGTGTGAAAGGTGTTATCTTTTCCTGCTTGAAGAAGTGAAGAAACCGTACACTCCAGTAATACACTCCCATTTGGCCCTCATCTAGCTACTTGATCCTCGAGAAGGGGGGTGGGTATTTCCTTCTAAGGTTAGGTCGGTGCTGTGTCCACAATCGAATAGAGAGAGAAGTAGAGAATGGGAAGAGAACCGGAGTGTGACCAGTGTAGTCACATCTCCTGTGAAGCTTGGACAGTTTAGCCAAGTCTCCACTAAGACATGCATGCTCTCTGAAGCTTGGACCATTGTGGTCATGTATGTATTTGGTATCTGGCTTCTTTTTGGTAGAAAGTGATTGTTGCACTACATTGATCTTTTATGCCCCGACGAATATAATATCTTTTCTTCCGTCCATTTTTGAGGTCTTGGAAAACTTATGCCAACAGATCCTTCCCTCATCCGAAGCTTTATTTCAACCCCACACTCCCATCTTTAGACGTCTGCGCCACTATACAAGGATGAAAACACACCACTAAAATGGACTGCCCTTTGCAACCCCGTGCAAGTTGAGTTAAGTGTAGAGTGCATGAGTTCAAAATTGGTTCAAATGAAGAAGAGTTAAACGAATGACATTAAGTATCCTACTTAGGCAAGTTTAAGTTGAATTCTGAACACGGTCTTATGGAACCCAACAAATTAAGTCGAAAGACCTGAAGAGTCTTAATTCCAGTTCTGAATAAATCCCTTTAGAATTAAGTGGTTTAATGCCTAAATCAAGCTCCATCATTCAGACTTAGATCCATACGGTTCAAGAATCAAACTTGTTCTCAGAAATGCTAATAAATGCAACAATTTTTATGAAGTGAATTTTTCAGATTAAGATTTTTATGTAATTTTTAAAGAATTTGGCATTTTTTTACTGAAATTTTTAGTAATTTTTGAAAGAGTTAGTGGATTGAATCAATTACACGAATTTACATGAATTACATTTTATAAAGAATGTTATACACATTTTATATACACAAGATTACACATATTTTATACAAGTTTTATAAAATAATTTTATTTACAAATTTTATATAATTTTATCCAATTATTTTATAACACTTTTTATATACAACTTTTAAGGTAATTTTTTTAACTCATATTTATAGTTTTCTATCGGATTTAATAAACCCAAAATATATACCCATACTTTTAGAGCCATATTATTAAAAATACAATAAAGTATGAGTTATGGCTTCTAAAGTATATATAGAATATATCTACGACACCCCCTACACCTAGCGTGAATTATGTTCTCATAGTGACCAAAGAAGCGATAAAGGAAGACATAACTCGAGATAAGTATAGATTGCTGAAAAGAATATTATACTATAATGACTCAAAGAATAGCGAATAAAAGAATAGAAGTCAATCATCCCTTCTATACTTAGGATCTAATAATCCTAAGGATAGGAGACTCAAAAACGAAGATGATCGAGGTCAAAAGAATGTATACAATCAACGACTCAGCTTGTCCCCCCTACACTTCGGGTAAAATATCCCTAAGTATAGAGAAGAATATCAACAGTTGAGGGACACATGAGAGAGCAGATGATACACAAAATCAAAAACAATCAAAAGACGTAACGGGTGATATTACCCCTTCTATACTTAGGGTAAAGCATACCCTAAGTATAAGCAACAACAAGGGTAATAGAGTAAACCGATATGAACAACTCATGTCTATACCATATATACTTAGGATAAAGGACATCCTAAGTATAAAAAATCCTAAGAGAGACCTAAGGGTGTAAGACAAATGAAAGAAAAAATGATAAAATCAAAAACACGTATGTACAAGGTGGAAAAGAATTAACAAATCAACATGAACCTCTGGTATGAGATGCATAATGTGAAGAGCAAAAAACACCTCTCATACAAAATGAATGGGAGCAACCTCAATGGCCGGTGACTCATGATCAAGAAATGATTTCAAATGTTGACCATTGACTTGAAAGGTGGACTCAGAAGACAACTCTAATATGTCGATGCTACCGTTGTCGTACACCTTTCGTACTATATAAGGGACTTTTCACTTGCTCTAAAGTTTCCTGGAAATAACTTGAGTCTCGCATCGAATAACCAAACTCTTTGATTAGGCTTAAACCGCTTATGGCTGATGTGTGCATCATGCCATTCTTTCATCTAATCCATATAATGAACAGATACTCGTGAAAACCTCATCTCTCTACTCCTACAGAACTGCTAACTCTATCTTCTTCTGATTTCCCACATCTTCCAAACCAAATATCACTTCTTTCACTGCCCACCATGAAATGTGCTTGATCTCAATAGATAAGTGGCGTGGCTTGCCATAAACGAGCCGAAAGGGAGATGGACCCAATGGTGTCTTGAAGGATGTTCTATATGCCCAAAGAACTGAGTCCAAAAGCTGTGACCAATCCTTTCTGTCTGGGCGAACAATCTTCTGCAACATCGTCTTAACCTTCCTATTCGAAACCTCGGCTAGACCATTCGTCTGAGGATGGTACGGAGTCGCAACTCGATGGTCTATACCGAACTCTCTAGCAAGTGCCCTTACCTTGTCATTGATGAAGCGACTACCCTCGTCTGAAATAAGAACTCGAGGGACCCCAAACCACGAAATAATATGCTTCCTTAGGAACTTGCAAATCGTGTTTGCATCAATGGCTTGGGTAGGAATAGCCTCAAGCCAATGACTCGCATAATCTACAGCTAATAGAATGTACTCGAATCCCTGACTCTTAGGGAACGAGCCCATAAAGTCGATACCCCATGCATCAAAAGCCTCACAAAAGTGAATCGGCTGCATCGACATAATATCTCTATGTCCAAAAGTGCACATCCTCTGACAGTCAGTACATCTCTTTACGAATGCATGAGCATCCGCAATGAGAGTAGGACAACAAAGACCGGATTGAAGCACCTTCTATGTTGTCCTCTTCCCAGAATGGTGTCCTCCAACTTATAATTTATGACAATACATGAGGACATTATGATAGTCCATCCATCCTCTGTCCTAAAACAGTCCCAACGGAAAAGTCAGAGGCATCCGTCATGATCTCAAATGGGAGAGACTAATCAGGTGTTTGAAGGATACGGGCCTCTACAACCATTCTCTTGAGAGTCTCAAAAGCTGAAAGACACTTATCATTAACAATAAACTCGGTGTCTTTCACTAGAAGATCAGATAACGGCCGAGCAATCTTACTAAAGTCTCGAATGAAACATCGATAGAAACCAACGTGCCCTAGAAAAGACCATAACTGCTTCAAATTGGATGGTGGATTGAGCTTCTTTATGATATCCACCTTGACCGGATCGATCTCCATGCCCCTGATGGAGATGATATGAACAAGGACTGTCCACTGAGTCATCATAAAATGACTCTTCTCCCAAGAAAGAATGAGGTTAACCTCAGTTCATCTCTGAAGAACGTGGTCTAGGCTAGAAATACAAGAATCAAAATCATCACCACAGACCAAAAAATCATCCATGACGACCTCCAAAAAGTTGCTCACCATGTTCGCAAACATCGAAAGCATGCACCTTTGGAATGTAGACAGGGCATTACATAATACAAAGGACATTCATCTAAAAGCATATGTTCCGAATGGACATGTGAACGCCATCTTTTCCTGATCTTCAGGTGCAATGGCCACGTGATTATATCCTGAGTACCCATCAAGAAAGTAATAATGGCTATTCCTGGCTAATCTCTCGATAATATGATCAATAATCGGTAATGGGAAGTGGTTAAAGAAACTCGGTAAAGCTCTGCCAATTGGCATCCTCTGAATCTGACCGAACTGGAGACTGCTCATTAAATATCTGACAGAACTGATCTATCTCTGCCTCCCTGCTGAATAAAGGATCTGAGAAAGTCAAGAACTCATTATGACACTGCCAATTGACATTCACTTCTAACTCAGAGGGATAAAAAATCTCATCACAAACTGTAAAGGCACCAGAATCATCTCTACCAGCGTCGTCACTAATCGGTTCCAAGACTGTGCTATCCAATCTCCCATCGTATCTGAAGTCTGGACTCTCCTAAAAGTGTGATGAAAGATCATGCACTCAGCTCAATCCAAACTACCTCATAATCTGTCTGCACAAACTCACAGTCCCAGTGACTATTTGGCTCGTCATCATATGCTCGCTCTGACTCTACTCATCTGGCTCTGAGGTCCTGGATTGTCTCTATATGTATACTCTGGCCCTGAAAGTGAAAGTACACCTTCTCGATACCATAATCAGAAACGGTCTTCGTTGTTTCTATAAAAGGTCGTCTTAATATGATCGGGGTATCGACCACACATTCAGGGACAACCATGTACAACATGACGAAGTCCACGGAGGAATTGCAACCCTGAATAGTGATGATAACGTCCTCAATCAATCCCTTCGACCTCTTGACCGATCTATTAGTAAACTGCAAGACCGTCCTACATGGTTTAAGAGGTCCAAACTCGAACTTGTCGAGTTAGGAAGACAGAAGGATATTTATCGAGGATCCACTATCTAGTAGAGTACGATCAAATGTCTGCTCTAACGTCTCGCATTTGACATACGACGCTCCCATGTCTGATTGCTTAGCTGGAAAACGGTTCCGGATGGCATGACAAGTCTTCTTGGTCAACACATGAATCTCAGAACTATGGTTGCGTTGCCTCTTCTTTCTATAAACGGTGGTTCTCTCCTCGATTCCTTTCTGTAGAAGAGGAGTGCGTACCAAGTCCCCCAAAAGAGTAAGATGGATGGTGAATTTATCGAGCATTTCTTTCGTCATGTGCAACACCTAAATATTTTTGGGATTTTTTTCTTGCCTTTTCCTAAGCAGAGTGCTTGAGGAAAAGGAATTTGTGCATCCTCCCCACCAGTATGTACACCTGGAGGATCAGAAGAAGAATGATAACATCTTTTGTGAAATTGGTATATGCTCCATGTGAATCAACGTCGAAAAGATCATGGGTTATAACAAAAGTCTTGTCTTTATTATTCTTTTTGGTTTTTCTCTTTTGTACATTTTTTGTGATTTTCCAACATCTTCACTATATACAAAGAATGGTAAAGCAACTGCAACAGCAGAAGATTCTGGCTGCTTCTCATCAGTCTTGGTGGCATTAGCACCACCATCGTCATCCTTAAAGTGAACTACATCATCAACATTGCCATCATCATCAGCATTCTCAACTGGCTTGTTGGTATCATCAGGTGCATCCATATCATTCCTAATTGAGTCTCTGCCTACCAGTAATCTACCACACCTAAGAGAAATGAAATCAGCGTCATCACAGTAAAGGTAATCATCTGGGAATACCTGTGACTTAAGGGTAGGCTCAGTCAAGTGTACCTACTCTATCTTCCTTTTCAGATTATTCAGATTTAGCTCTATCTGAATCGGAATGGCAGACTTCCCTTTGACCATCTCAGTGATATGAAGTCTAAACTCATCCATCTCTCGCCTAAAGGCGACCTGCTGGTCGGCTATCAGACTGGCGAGATACTCTAATGTTGGGTTCTCATGAAAAGGACCATGAGACCTGGAGACTGGGAAGTGAACTGCTATTATGAAGGATAAGTCAGTGGATGCTCTGAATGGTAGGAACTCTGTCTCCACTGGGTAGGTTGGAATGGACGAGGACTTGACTGGAGTTGCTCTCTACTCTGCCCCATATGCACATGTGGTGGCTGTTGTAATGAAGCACCCCCTGAAGACCAATAAAAACCAGGGTGATCACGACAGATCCCTGGTTGTTGCGAATGATTGTACCAAATCCCATTTACCTCAATCAAAGGCTCATGCATCTCTGTGTAAGCTGGGGTCATCGAAGCAAGAGGCTGATCCCTCTAATACACCACTATCTGAGTGTCAGAGGATGGTGTCTTCTAGGTCCGAGTGTAAGCATGAGACTGCTAATGTGCTGAACTGAAGAAGGTGGTCGTGGAAGTATGCCTCTGTCTCTTCCCACTGGATCAACTGGTGAACTAGAAGACGACGTGGAATCTGCATGTATCTCCTGAAGGTACATAATCTGAGTCTTCAGATCACTCAAAAATCTCTCAAGGTCATCGATCTTATTGAGCTTGATGATGAATCTGCATTTCATCATCTTTATTCATTTATTTTAGCTTAAAATCCCTTATAAAACACCTGTATATAATACTAACTCCATATTATTACTAACTTGCATCTGTGTGTAAATATTGTACATTTATTACTATTTTAACCTAAAATAAATAAATAAATAAAGAAAGGAAAAATAAAGGAATAAAAAAAGAAAAGGAAAAGAAGAAAAGAGTCTGTATATACATAATAGATACAGGCTGACCCAAACCCCAAGAGAAGGTCAAGACTTGACCTGATCAACCAGGAATAAAGTTGGGGGAGATAGGGTCCTTAATCAGAAAATCCAAAAAATGTGTTGTAAATTTTTTTGTGTATATTTGTAGACTTACACTATTTTATTTATACATAAATTAAGCTCGAATTAAATAATTTTCAAAACAAAAGTTGTAAATAAAAATGTTTCCTAAATAATAAAATGTTTGCGAAATAAAATCTTGTACAGAATAAAAGTAACCACATCCGGAAAAAACCATAAATCAATAATTGAAAGATCAATTCCGACTCCATATGAACTCAAATTGAACCAAACTCATTCAATTTTATTCTAAATTAAATTATCTTTAAAATGGTTCTGGTTTCAAAATTTTTGGAGTTACGGTATGAAAGCTGATTTTCTAGGGTGGTTTATGCCATTTTACCATTTATTTGTACATATTGTATTTGTAAATAATTGTAAATATTTTATAATAATTATTTAAAATTAAAATAATAAAATAATAATAAAATTAATAAAAAATTAATGAAAAATTTAAATTAAAAAAACTAATTTTTTTATTTAACTATGTATATAATGTACCATATGTATATAGTATATGTATATAGTTAAACCCCTTAAATAACCCTCATAAAAAAATAAAAAAAATTAACATTTATTATTTAATAAAGTGACGAAATAAAAAAATTAGTTTTTAAAAATAATTTTAGCGCTAATTCCCTTTATTATCTTTATCTCATTTCAATTTTTTTCTCATCTCTTATCTTCATTCAAAATTTTGAAATTTAAACTCCATTCTTTTATCTATTAATATGGCTCCTCCTCCCTCATTTTGAGGGGATCAATCTTTGGTGAGAAGAACATATTCTTCAAGAGTCTTATTGTTGTAGAGAGGTGCCTAGCCTCAAAGCCATCAGGTGATAGAGAGTCAGCCTTCGTCGAGGCCATCGCGACATTTTCCACTCCCACGGTGAGATCCACATTTTTCTTCTCCTTATTTTTAAACTAGGTTAATCATAGTTTAATTTTTCGCATTTTTATTTTGTTGTCTTTTTATATTTCTAGATCTTAGTTAATCATTTTTTATCTATCATCACGATTCAATCCGCCATCGATCTTGATTTTTCACCTTCACATCTCGATCTATCCATGTTCACGTTCTGCCTCACAAAATCTATCAACTCCGATCACACACGTTAATCGAAGACACAGATCTATCTTCCATTTCGTCAGATCCGCATCCACTCACATTTTACACATTTGATTTTGGACCGAGCTGTCGTGCTTGAGTCAGATATCTCTATTTTATTGTTGGTGCAGGAAATTTAAAAAGGAATAATTCAGTATATATATTTGTTGCTTCCAAAAAAATAAAAAAGAGTTTCTACTATTTCTATTTTTACTAAAAATAAAAATAAAAACTATATTTTTTTTCATGTACTGTTTCTGTGTTTAAAAAAAACAAAAAAAAACAAAAAAAACAACGCAACAGGCACCACCCCTCCAGCCCGCTGGTGACGCCTGCGCTCTTCCTCCGACTCGTGAGGCCAGCAGCCATCCCGCACCGCTCCTGACTTTCGTCAGCAGCCAGCGTGCACCGCCACCCTTGGAGCCCCCTCGTGACCGATCGCGTTGTCACACCCATCGTCCTTCACCTGGAATTGCTGCAACCTCCTTGCGCTCGCCGATCTTGTCCGCCATCTCAACCACCTCTAGAGCTCGTCACCCACATCCGTGTAAACTAACTTGTTGCGACAACCACAACCAGATCCATAGTACCACAATAGGTGGCTTAGCCTCCTGGATATGGAGCCGCACCCTCTGTCCGCTGACCGAAGCTCCTCCACGACCTGGGCGTGTGTCGCCCATTCATCATCTCCGCTCACCGTTCGCTACGAAGGGCGTCCTTCATCGCTCCCGTCCATCGCCACTGCACGCCCCAGCCGCCAAGCACCTCCGCCTGCATGAGCGGCAGGAGCTCCGCTATCAGCTGAGCCACCGTCAGCTCTTCCACCTTCCACGTGAGGGCGTGTGACGCATGCATCAACCGAGCCCACGCTCCCCCTCTACGTTGCCCCTCGAGCCAGCCTGTCATGCCTCTACAATCTGCAAGAAGGGGTGGCGGTGGCCCTTTCCCCCTTGCGTGAAAAGAAATAAAGAAGGCTGAACTCAAACCCTAGGGAATACATATTTTATTGGAAAATTTACAATTTCATCCCTGGAGGTTTCTAAATTTGCAGAATGGCCCCAGCTCTCCAGCAAGTCACGTACATGGCCCGCTTTCCTTGGGTAATTTGTGTTTTCTTTTTATAAGTTATTTTTGATTACTTTATGATGCAAAAGCAATAAAAAATTGCAATTCAGTCCAGTGTTTCCAGACTTTTATTGCTCGCTTGTTCTTGTTGAAATAAATATTTTTGTTCGTCAATAAATTCCCCAAAAATCAAGTTAGATTCTTATTGTGTGCATCTTCACTGTATAAAATTTTTATTTTATTTTATTTTTCTTTTTTATCATTAAAAAATCAAAAACTTCATTTTTTTTACTGTTTGCACTTTGAAAAGTCATAAAAATTCGAATATTGCTTCAAAAATTCTAAAATGATTAGAATAGTTTTATTTTTGTGTGTTTAATTTCTAGTCCAATTTTCGTGCATTAATTATTTATAAAACAAAAAATTGCAAAATACAAAAATCTTAAAAAATTATATAAAATTGTAGAAAAATAAAAAATGTGATTTGAGTTCTTGTTTTTAGATAATTTCCTCTAGTTTTAAGAAAAATAATTGCATTTCATATTTTTAATTCGTTAAATAATCTAGTGTGCTCACTGATTACATTTCCTCATGTTTTTATATATTTTAAAAATCCTAAAAAATTCTAAAAATCTCTAAAAAATTTCACATTCTTTCTTTTCTTTTAAGAAACACAATTTTTTCTTTCCTTTTTCTTGCGAGGGCCCGTGGAGCGATGGAGGCGATCCTAGGAGAGCCGAAGCACCCAAGCGAAGCGGAGGCGGCTTGATTCTTAACCAAGTTACATGAGAGCGTGAGAGGAGGAGAAAAAGAAATGAAGGAGACCAAGCAAATAAAAATTAGACTTTGTTTTATTTATTTCTAGCATTTTAACTCTTGTAAACAGACATTCATTTATTGCGGGGTCTATTTCACCAAGTGTCGGTGCACTTGGGGGATCTCACCGATTTTGTTTTCATCGTCTTATTTTTCTTTGCTTCACGCGGATTTCATGAGCTACCTGTTGATTGCTTTAACTGATTTGCTTGAGCTAGGAAATTAATTAGGTCCAAACACCCTAAATAAGAATTTTTGTACTTATAAAATAGAGCGTAATTGGACTTAATCAAATTTAATTGGTTCGTGCCCGTTAGTAGAAGCTATTATTAGGACGGTTCGCTTGCATCATATAAGTTAGTTTATTTTTTCTGTATTTAAATTCTGCACGGATCACCCAGCAGTAGAGTGCTGGCTACAAGGTACGCATGTCTAACCCTTGCATGCATCATTGTTTTTAATCACGCATTGGCATTTCCAATCTCCTTCCTTGTTTTCACTCACATAAGTTAAAAAGGAAATTGGACACTCGGTAGGTGATTCATTGAAAATATTCAAACCAAGTGACAATTGCCTAAAATTCAGGACTGCTAAAGAAAACTCGACCCTAAAATAAACATAAGGAAAAATCATTGTTTTGGGGAGAGTCACCCCCTCTTTGTTGATTTGTCTACAGCGAGAGAGCGACCCGCACACTAGGATAGAGCCATGCCCGAACTCTCTTCAAAATACTGGTCTTGTGATTAGTTGTTCTTTAGTGAGGACTTCACCGAGTAGTCGATAATCGGTCCGGGACTTCCTTAGCAGAGTGGGTAGATCGGGTAGCCGGTAAACGGTCCGTACCCATAATGGCTGGGAAAAACTAGTTATGAGATTGGGACAGTCTCCTAGGAGCATTGGGTTCCTAACAGCTCGCTTAAACTGCTCTGATAGATTGTAATCTCACCAAACTCTAAAATTTGACAAAATAATTAACCGAACCTTCACGGTCTTCACATTACATTGAGTGAGTGAACTGGGGGTTTGTATTGTGTTTGATTGCTAGTGATAGAGATCCTTCCGCGTAATTTGCGCATTCACTCATTTTCATTCTTGCATTGACCTTCGTGCTCTCGCATCTTGCCTATTGATTTCGAAGATGTCGGACCGGAGTATTTCTCATTCGGACTTTGCGAACTCATTCTACACTCCGAACTGTTCACCTTCTATTCGGGGAGACTCACTTCCCAAATATTCCTTTCTCCACTTCACCCTTCATAACATCCATCAACCCACTATTTGAGATTAGATTTAATCTCGAATTTGTATCTGTGACTCCATCATTTTTGAGAATTAATCGAGTGTCATGCACATTTTCAGAATCAGACACCGGACACTTGATTCCATCAAAGGGAAAGGGAACCATGTCGGAGCAGAGCAAGATCAACATCACCATGTTAGCCTCCATTCAGTTAATTCAAGCCCAGTTAACAAAGCAAGTTAATTTTCGGACCACATTGAGAGACATGATTCTTGAGATGAGACAAGATATGAGAGAGGAGGATATAAACAATGGTGGAGGTAGGAATGGGGGAGAAGACCCTAACATAGAACCTGTGGCTAAGCTTACATTAAAGGATGCTTATAATCCAGGGGCAGGACATGCAAATTCTTGTATACAAATCCCTGCGATTCATGGGCATTTCGAGCTTAAGCCCACTATATAACCTCTTCTCCCAATATTCCATGGAAATATTAATGAAGAACCTTACATACACCTCTAGCAGTTCGATCACATTTGTGGAACAATACACTAACCAAATGTCCCATTAGAGGTAGTGCAACTGACCATCTTCCCATTCAGTCTGATGGACAAAGCTTTATATTGGTTAAATCACTTAGGAAAGGTTGTCAATACTTGAAAAGAGTTGAGGTCCTCATTTCTGAACAAATATTACCCGCTCAGACGACTCAACCAAATGCAATCCTTGATTGCTAATTTCTCCCATATGCCCCAGGAGCCTATTCATGAGGCGTGGGAAAGATTCAAAGATCTGATGGAGAAGTGACCCCATCATGATATTCCAAAACCATCCTTGTGTAAAATTTCTTTGGGGTTTTAAGCATAGAGAATCAGAAGCTGGTAGATGCCTCTTGTCGGGGGTAGCCTCTTCAACAAGGATGAGGATGTCCTTTATCAAAATTTTGAGGAGATGGTAGGGAGTTAACCAGCTCTTTCTTCTTCACGTGCTTTTCAGAAGCACCCCATCACCTCCCCTGTAGTACCCCACAAGGCTGTCAATATGACGGCATCACATGAAGTGGATAGGGTGGACAACTCTGACCTGACCATCATTGGAAACCACCTATCCAAAGTGGACATTATTGAGAAACGATCTAAGGAGCTTGACAAGCTTCAAGTAATCAAACATTGGACGAACAACCTGGATAAGCTGGATGAGATAACAAAGCACCTAGGCTTCTTGTGAGTAAGATCAGTGCAGTTTACAGTGTGAGCGCAACAACCGATACCTCTACTAGGGAGCAGACTTCTTCCACCCAGCATAGTAGTGGAGGAACAGCCACAGTTCAACATATCTATTATGTGTAGACACCTGATCAGGTTCAACAACATTCACATGAGATAGTTCCGTACCAACATAAAGTAGCCTACATTCCTGAGCAGCAGTCTCCACCTCCACTTGTCATTTAGGAGATGAACAATATTTGGTTCGACCGTGAGAGAAACCAGCCCCGTCCGTCAGGGCAAAAGTCCAGTTGGGTTCACAGAAGGGTCAAAGACCCGCCCCCAGTTTCAGGGTAGCAGACATCAGCAGTACCAGCACCAGCAGTTCCAGCCTCACTATCAGTCTCCACCACAGTTCCAAAACTGGAGACAAGGCCAACCACAATATCAATCTATGTATTTTCCTCATCCTAACTAGCATCAGACTGCATATAATGGACATTATCCTCCTCCTCCTTATTATCAGAATCCGTATGGTTACCAACAGCCTTCGTACTATCAGTCTCAGCGATAGCCAATCAATGAGCATCATGAGGCCCCGTCAGTCAACCCAGCACTAGACCAACTTGCATTGCTCATGAAGAACATGAACGAACTGACTCAGTGGATCGACGACCTAACCACCACCAAGACACTGATTCCGGCATAGGTTGAAGCCATCCTCAACAACTTCAAACGCAAGGAGTAGGTAACCAATTGCCCACTCACCCTCGAGACAAGTATGCCCCTTGATTTTACATGTTTATCTGACACCATTCATCTCAGGAGCGATAGGAGATTGCAGCAACCTACACACCAGTTGGGGTTGGGAGATCGAACCACTGAGAGAGCATCATCTTCCACATTATCTCATTCACCAACAGTCGAGAGGACTAGTGTAGAAGCACCCAAGTCTGGAGTTTTACCGCCTTCACCACCACCTTCACCAAGCATATGTAGATCACCATCAACAAGGGAGAATATACCAGTCACATATTCTTCCTCTTCACCAGCAGCAACATCCCGTTCTGTTTTAGATTCTATTTTTCCTTCACCTAATATGAACAACACTATACAGATTGATTCTGGTTGTCCTTTTGTACATGAGGATTCTACTTTGAATAATGGAAATGAGTATTTGAATGTTTATTCTGATTCTGTGCCATTTCCTTCTGCTCTTAAATCTAAAAAAATTCAAAAATTAAAAACAGCCCTATCAGATCTTGGAGTGGTTGAGATCTTATAGAACATCCTTTTAAAGATGCCACTCCTTAAGGCCATGGAATACATGCCTATAGTAAAACAGGGAATGAAAGAGGCATGTACACAAAAGCATCAACCAAGGCAGAACAAACGAAAGGAAATAGAGAAACACATCTTGACCATGGCCATAGTTCATGCCATCAGTAACCTCCTGCCTAAAAAGAAAGACATGGGAGCACCTCACATCCGTTGCCATATTTTTGATTAAGAATTTGATCGTACTCTTCTCGATAGCGGTCCCTCCATCAATCTCATGCCTTCCTCTTTACTAACAGAATTTTGGTTAGGGCCTCTTAAAACAACTAGGATGATCCTTCAGTTTGCTAATAGATCGATTAAGAGGTCAAGAGGCATTTTAAAGGACGTTATTATAACGGTGCAAGGAATGAAATTCCCTGTTGATTTTGTTGTCATGGATATGGACACACCTGCACCGTTACTCCATACCCCGATCATACTAGGTCGAACGTTCCTTTGAATGACCGAAGCAACAGTTGATTATGGTACTGGAGAGATCATCTTCCATTCTCGCAGTGACATGGTGAAAATTGAGACGATCTCTAATCCTAGACCATCACCGCCACCAGCAACAGATGAGATAGAGAAAGTTATATCAGAGCCGGAAGACAGTGATTTTTTTGTTGAATTCCAAGAGACAGATCTTTGGGGGCAACTTTTTGATATTCTATACTTAGGGCTATTCTACCCTAAGTATAGGGGGGCAAGTCGAGCCGTTGAGTCCGTACATTCTGTTCATCGATTTTACACTTTTGTACAATCTTCTATACTTAGGATTACTTAATCTTAAGTATATGGGGGATCACCGACTTTATTCTTTCCATCTTTTCTTTGAGTCATTGTAGCATAGGAGTCTTTTCACTTTTCTATACTTAGCACGAGTTATGTCTTCCTTTGCCACTCTCTGATCACTATGAGGACGTAGTTCGAGCTACGTGTAAGGGGTGTCGTATATATTGTATATATACTTTAGACAAAGCTCGTACTTTTAAATATGATTATTTTTAGGCTATTTATATAAATTCATAAAATCCACGTGTGTATACAGATTTGGGTCACCTTTCAAAAAAACAAAAAAAAAACAAAACAAAAAAAAAACAAAACAAAAAAACCAAAAAACAAATAGAAAAACAAAAAAACAACAAAAACACAAAAAATAACAACAAGACAAAAAAAACAAAAAAACCATAAAAATCCTCGTATGTACGTGTATATATTTTGCTAACCCTTTTTCCTCAAAAAAACCTAAAAACTACAAAACCAAAGGTCTATAAAATTTACATAATTTCAAAAAAATCACTCTTTTTACATGTGCACCATTTTTTTCTTTTCAAAAATCCATAAAAAAGTTCAAAATTAGAAAATTATTTCAAAAAAAATTGCTTTCTTTTTGCATTGTACATATTTCTTGCATTTGCATGTGCATTTTTCAAGATAGTATTGATATTTAAACTAAGTCTGGAATAAAGTTGAAGAATGGAGCTTAGTTGGGCCTTAATCCACATAATTTCAGAGGAACCTTATAAGAACTAGAGTTAAGACTTTTCAGGTCCTAGTGACTTAATTCTTTGAGTCCATAAGACTATGTTCTTATGTCATCTTGATTATTCTAAGTAGAATATTTAACAAAACATACTTGATTCTTTCAGACCGTGGCTTATCTTGGACAAGCACTCTACATGTAGTTCTTCATGGAGGTAGTGAGGAGGCAGAATCTTTTGGCTTGGAGTATCATACGAGGGTATTACATCTAGGCGGAACCTCTCATCTTCCTCTAGGGAGGGTTGTGCATCTAAACCTGATCTAGTGACATTGAGGTCTAAAGACAAGATGCTGTGGGGTTGCAATAATGCTTCAAAAGAAGGATAGTCTACTAGCTCTAGAGGAAAAACTCCTTATGTACATGCTACACCTTGTATATATTTTCAAAAAGAGAGAAGAAAAGAAAGAGAAAAAATGCAAAATCTCCAAAAGTGGACATGCCTGATTGAAAAGTAAAATGCTTGCCGGAGTGTATATACATGTAAAAAAAAGAAAAAAATAGGAGCTTCAAAGTCAAATTTTTGTAAGCTTGCAGTTGGATGACATGACTACCCTGGTCATGCATCCAAGGATAGGTATCTACACTGGTTACCTTCTTTTTTCCATCCCCTCTCTTGAGCTGGTTGTACTTGAACTTAGAAGGGAATATCCTCGCTCCTCGAGGAAAGAGTTGCTAGACTGGGGGACTAGAGTTACCTTGTTGAGGGAGGTTGTTTCTTTGCTACTTTTGAGATGGGGAGCTATATTTCACTTACACCGTGCAAGTAAAGATTTGTAGTCATAAGAATTTGTGTATGTACACTTGTTTTGACCTGATTATTGAGGCAACCTGGATAGGAGTCTGGTGAAACTTGAAGGTTGTTAGGTTTTAAATCCATATCCCATTAAGGTTCCGCTACACTAATAATCCAAAGGTTTGATAGAGCTCCATACTATAATTTTATGAAGATAAGTTTAATACTCAATATTATCCTAATTTCTTTTTTTTTCCTTTCTTTTTCTTTTATTCACTTATTCTTTCAAATAAGTGTTTGCTAAGAGATTAGCAAAGGTAAAGCATAAGGGGATGATGAACATGCATTTCATCATCTTTATCCATTTATTTTAGCTTAAAATCCCATATAAAACATATGTATATAATACTAACTCCATATTATTACTAACTTGCATCCGTATGTAAATATTGTACATTTATTAATATTTTAATCTAAAATAAATAAATAAATGAAGGAAAAATAAAAAAAAAAGAAAAGGAAAAAGGAAAAAAAGATCTTGTATATATGTAATAGATACAGGCTGACCCGAACCTCAAGAGAAGGTCAAGACTTGATTTGATCGACCAGGAATAAAGTAGGGGGGGGATAGGGTCCTTAATCAGAAAATCCAAAAAAATGTGTTGTAAATATTTTTGTGTATATTTGTATACTTACACTATTTTATTTATACATAAATTGGCCTCAAATTAAATAATTTTCAAAACAAAAGTTGTAAATACAAATGTTTCCTAAATAATAAAAATATTTGCGAAATAAAATCATGTACAAAATAAAAGTAACCATATTTGGAAAAAACCATAAAGCAATAAATTGAAAGACCAATTCTGGCTCCATATGAAAAATTGAACCAAACTCATTTCCATTGTATTCTAAACTAAATATTTTTAAATGGCAGTGGTTTCATAATTTTTAGAGCTACGGTTTGAAAGACGGTTTTCTGGGGTGGTTTGTGCAATTTTACCGTTTATTTGTACATATTGTGTTTATAAATAATTGTAAACATTTTCTAAAAATATTAAAATAAAAATAAAAAAATATAATAAAAAATTATAAAAACTAATTTTCCTTATTTAACAATATATAAAATGTACCATATGTATATAGTTAAATCCCTTAAATAACCCTCACAAAAAATAAAAAAAATTAGCATTTATTATTTAATAAAATGACGAAAATAAAAAAAATTATTTTTTGTAAATAATTTTAACAATAATTACCTTTGTTATCTTTATCTCATTTCCAGTTTTTCTTATCTCTTATCTTCATTCAAAAATTTGAAATTCAAACTCTATTCTTTTATCTATTAATATGGCTCCTCCAGCCTCATTTTGAGGGATCAATCTTTGGTGAGAGGAGCCTATTATCCAAGAGTCTTCTTGTTGTAGAGAGGTGCCTAGCCTCCGAGCCATCCGGTGACAGCGAGTTAGCCTTCGTCGATGCCATCACGTCATTTTCCACTCCCACGGTGAGATCCACATTTTTCTTCTCTTGTTTTTAACCTAGGTTAACCATAGTTTAAGTTTTTGCATTTTTATTTCGTTTTTATTTTATATTTCTAGATCTTAGTTAATCATTTTTTATCAATCATCATGATTCAATCCACCATCGATCTCGATTTTTCACCTTCACATCTCAATCTATCAACATTCATGTTCTACCTCATACGATCTATCAACTCCAGTCACATACGGTGATCGGAGACTCGGATCTATCTTCTATTTCATTGGATCCACATCCACTCACATTTTTCGCATTTGATTTTGGATAGAGCTATCGTGCTCGAGTCGGATATCTCTATTTTATTACAGGGGCAGGAAATTTTAAAAAAGTCAATATATATATATATATATATATATTTGATGCTTAAAAAAAATAAAAAAATAAAAAAGAGTTTCTGCCGTTTCTGTTTTTACAACACAACAACAACAACAAAGCCTTTTCCCACAATTAAGTAGGGTCGGCTACATGGATTCTTCGCCTCCATTCAGATCTATCTTGGGTCAATCCCGGGCTTATATCCACAAAAGAAAGATCCCTTCGTATGGTCTCTTTCCAACACTTCTTGGGTCGTCCCCACCCTCTCTTAGCCGGCTCAACATCCCAACACTCGCATCTCCTAACTGGTGCATCAACTGATCTTCTTTGCAAATGACCAAACCATCTTAAGCGGTTTTCTCTCATCTTATCCTCGATCGGAGCAACACCAACTTTCTTTCTGATTGCATTATTCCAAATCCGATCTTTACGTGTGTGTCCACACATCCACCTTAGCATTTTCATTTCTGCTACAACCATTCTCTGCACATGTCTATGGTTCACAAGCCAACATTCAGATCCATAAAGCATAGCAGGTCTCACGGCTGCTTTGTAAAACTTTCCTTTAATTTTTAAAGGAATTTTCTTATCACAGAGAACAACAGAGGCTCCTCTCCACTTAAGCCAACCTGCATTTATTCTATTAGTAACATCTCCAGCAATTTCCCCATCATGTTGCAAAATAGATCCCAGATATCTAAAAGAATCTCTCTTCTGAATGTTATCATCACCAATCTTCACCTCAATTCCTTCACCATTGCTTCCATCAAAGATGCACTCCATATATTCTGTCTTAGCCCTACTTATACGAAATCCTTTACTCTCCAACTCATGTCTCCAGACCTCAAGCTTCTCATTTACTCCATCTCTAGTCTCGTCAATCAACACAATATCATCAGTAAATAACATACATCAAGGTAACTCATCCTGAATGTGACTTGTCAACTCATCCATAATCAAAGTAAAAAGAAATGGACTCAAAGATGAACCTTGATTTAAACCAATGTTGATGTCAAAATAGCCAGTCTTCCCGGACGGGGTCCTTACACAAGATAAAGCCCTATCATACATGTCCTTTATGAGGTTAATGTATAGGACTTGCACTTGTCTCTTCTCCAAAATTCTCCACAATATCTCTCGTGGGACAGGCGCCACCCCTCCTGCCTGCAAAACGTTTCTGTTTTTACAAACGAAAAAAAATAAAAAAATATTTTTTTTGCATATACTATTTCTGTGTTTACAAAAAAATAAAAAAAATAAAGAAAGCAATGCGGCAGGTGCCACCCCTCCTGCCCGCAAGCGACGCCCGCTGCCTTTCCTCCGCCTCGCAAGGCCCGC
This sequence comes from Ottelia alismoides, assembly GCA_037367405.1. Taxonomy (NCBI): domain Eukaryota; kingdom Viridiplantae; phylum Streptophyta; class Magnoliopsida; order Alismatales; family Hydrocharitaceae; genus Ottelia; species Ottelia alismoides. Next base: position 921,217 of record JAZKJV010007177.1, on the reverse strand, counting down.
AGCTAGCCCGCGACTAGCAGCCAGCATGCGTCGCCACCCCCGGAGCCCCCTTGCGACCGATCACGTTGACGTGCCTACCGTCCTTTGCTTGGAATCGCCACAACCTCCCCATGCCCGCCGATCTTGTTCGCCATCTCAACCACCGTTGGAGCTCGTCACCCGCATCCGCCCGAACTGACTTATCGCGGCAACCGCAACCGGATCTATAGTACCACCACAGGCACTTTGTCCACTGATCGAAGCACCTCCACGACCTGGGCATGTGTCACCCAGCCATCATCTCCACCCGCCATCCATTGCAAAGTGCATCCTTCGCCACTCCCGTCCATCGTCGCCACACGCCCCAGCCACAAAGCGCCTTTGCCTGCGCGAGCGGCATGAGCCGTGCTGTCAACCAAGCCATCGTCCGCTCTACCATCTTCCACGTGGGGGTGTGCGATGCCTGCATCCACTGAGCCTACGCTCCCCCTCTGTGCAGCCCCTTGAGCCAGCCCGTCGTGCCTCCTCGATCTGCAAGAAGGGGCAGCGGTGACCCTTTGCCCCCTTGCATGAAAAGAAACAAAGAAGGTAGAACTAAAACCCTAGGGAATACATACTATTGGAAAATTTACAATTTTTTCCATGGAGGTTTCCTAATTTGTGGAAAGGCCCCTGCTCTCCAGCAAGGCACATGCTCGACACACTTTTCTTAGGTAATTTGTGTTTTCTTCCTGCAAGTTATTTCTAATTACTTTATGATGCAAAAATAATAAAAAAATTTACAATTCAGTCACTGTGTTTACAGACTTTTATTGCTTGCTTGTTCTTGTTGAAATAAATATTTTTGTTCGTCAATAAATTCCCCCAAAATCAAGCTAGATTCCTGTTGTGTGCATCTTCATTTTATAAAAATTTCATTTCATTACATTTTATTTTTATTTGTTATCATTAAAAAATCAAAAAAATTATTTCTTTTGCTGTTTGCACTTGAAAAATAAAAAAAGCTAGAATATTGCTTCAAAAATTCTAAAAAAATTAGAGTAGTTTAATTTTTATCTGTTTAATTTCCTATCTAATTTTCATGCATTAATTTTTTATAAAACCAAAAAAAATACAAAATATTAAAAATCTTAATAAATCATATAAAATTGTAGAAAAATAAAAAAATGTGATTTGAGTTCCTATTTATAGTTTATTTCCTCTAGTTTCTAAGAAAAATAATTGCTGCAAATTTTGATGTCATTTCATATTTTAATTTGTGAAATAATCATGTGTGTTCACAGATAGCATTTTCTCATGTTTTTATTCATTTAAAAAATACTAAAAAAATTCTAAAAATCTCTAAAAAATTTCGAAAAGAGCAAAATATCATAAAAACATAAAAAATATTTTCTTTAGTCACTTTTGAGCATTTTTTGTTATATTTGAAAAATCCAAAAGGGAAAAAACTACATTTCTTTTATGCATGAATTTGTTTTGAAAATCGTATTTTTGAAAATTTAAAAATTGCAAATATTAAAATCACTGGAAAATAAAAAATAAAAAAATAGAAAATAGGAATACAAAAAATAAAAATTTAAAAAGATAAAGATTTCACAAAAACCAAGATAGTTGCATTGAGATTTCCTTCTTTATTTCATTGATTCTTTCATTGATTTAATAAACCCTCGGGAATTGTAGCCTCCCTGTATTCGATCATGTTAGCTATACAGGTAAATTAAATAGTAAAAAAATTCTCTTGCTACCTTGTTTATTACATAATTTTGCTTGAGAAGAATTTTTTGTTGCGGGATTAGTTGGGTTGCAACGATAATTACACATTTATTTCACGTCATATTCTGATTTTAAAACCCATAGAAGATCTCTCTCAACATTTATCCAAATTCTGGCACTTCTTTTCAATAATCTCCATGCGATCGAACTTCTAACAAACATTCCCCATATGAGCTAATGAGGAATCAGAACGAGTAGTAGTGTTAGAAGAAGGAGTCCCCTCAATCTGTTCAATTCGGGGATGTTTGTGATAAGATGGTAGCTTCGTCTGTTTGTAAAATCTAGTCTAGGACATCGTGGTATAGTTCTCGGTAATCTCCTCATAGATAGCCCATATTTGATCCTCATGCTTGGAAAAAATGAACCACCACATTATGCGTTCTCCAATCCCTGTAACTCTGGTGTCAGTCCACAAAAGAAGCTCTGCATAAGGTTCGACTTAGAAATATCATCGTGGGGACACCTATCAATGAGTTCTCTGAATCATCCCATGATCCATGAAACTGCTCGTTCCCTAACATGTTGAAATTTCTAATCATGGTTCTAGCAACATTCGTACGACCAAGTGGATAATACTTATTTAAATACTCAGTACGAATTTTCTCCCAAGTAGAAACATATCTCCCCAAATTCTTTATCCAGTAGGCTTCTCTGTCCACCAAGGAGAATGGAAATGCGATCTTCTTAATCGTGTCCTCGTTCACATGTGAATCATGCACCACACTACAAATCAACTCAAACTCCAGTAGGTGCAAGTGTGGCTCCTCAGTAGAATGCCCATGGAACTTGGGCAACAACTATATGGTCTAAGGTCTAAGATCAAAGTGGCCATGAATGGCAGGGAGACGAATCCACCTATGAGTAGTACTAGCTCCGGGGATATAGAGCTCCTTCATCGTGCGACTGGGACCAAGTGGTTGTCTCTCCTCTCTATGTGGTATCTCAGCCCCTCAGCATCTGGGATCTCAATATCCTGAATATCTCTCCTCGCTCTCAACTGAGTCAACTCAGATCGAACATCATCTATCAATCTACCTTGCTACCTAATCTGATTTTGCATAGACTCGAGGGAAGAAACGGAAGTAGTCTGCAGCTGTTGGGGGTCCTTTTCCAGCCATAACGTCTAGAATGGGAAAGGAAAAAGAATTTAAATCAGGCTCTGCCAGGTCAATGTGCCACTGCTGGACTGTAAGTGAAGCTGTAGCAGGAGTAGAAGATGGTGTAGGAGAAGATCTTACAGGGTCGGATTCATGCCTAGAAGAGGATACACGATGGGACTTTGGTTCGGTAAGAGGAACATCCTGATCTGACCTAGATGAATGGGCAGGTGTGCGAGAGAGGGGATCGACCAAAGTCGACCGAAGCGATCACCTACCCATCATCGTGACTCAAGAAAATGAAAACTAAACAGAAACAACACGACTCTTGTATCATCCTCGTGATTCTCCTCCGTAACTGGCTTGCAACGAACACCGGTCTTCAAGTGTCTTTGCTATTCAGCTCCTGAAGAATCCGTCCTCGATACCTAGGCCCTGCAACATAAAGCAAACTCAAAAGCCGTACAAAGATACAAGGAAAAAATGCAACAAAAATAAGACGACAAAAAAGAGAGAAAAAGAAACCCTAAACCTAAGGCTCTAATATCTACCCTTTGAGAGAAAAACAACCAACCAGTCAGGTCATCTAAAAAGATAGACATATGTTGTTGTGACGACCAGTTGAATTTAGCCAGAGAATATTATTTTTTATATTTATACTCCTAAAGTCAAAGGTATAGCCATAAGTGCAGGAGTGTCGAACTCAAGCAAGCAAACTGTGAAAAATCAAGGTAAAATAATAGAGAAAATAAGGTAAAGGGTTTTCTAATTTTTATTTATTTTTAGGGAATTGTTCTGAATTTCTAAATTATTTTATGTATTTTATATTATTTTTGCATTTTTATATACATATAAGCCGAAAAATATAGGTATTTGATTTTATATCTTTTATTTGGTTTTTAATACTTTTTATATTTTTTTATTTTTATTTCCTAATTTTATGAAAATTTTAGAGTTTATTATGATTTTTATGGCTTTTGAATTATTTTTAAAGTGAAAATATTGTTTGTATTGAAAATAGGGATTTATTTTTTATTTTAAAATAGTAAGTAGTAAGAAAATATTTTTATTTTTTATTAGAAAGTAGATGAAAATACCATTCTAATAAGGTATTATACATATTTTTATGATTTTTCTAGAATTAGTTATGTATTTTTGAAGTTTTTATGTATTTTAAATATTTTATTAGTTTTAATATTAAATTTTATTTTATTTTTTGGTTTATTAGGACAAATATAGTAACATATATTGTAGCTAATTTTTATATATGTTTTTATTTTATTATGATTTCTGTTGTTTGTTGTATTTTTGTATTTAGCTTTTGAATTATTGAAAAAGGAAAATATTTTTTATTTTTCAAAATATTTTTAATACTATATATAGTAGAATACTAGGTATTTATACGTATTTTTGTTTTACTTTTATATTCTCTATTTTATTTAATATGTATATTATATTTGTAGTAATAATATACAGTACCTGGGTTACGGGTGTAATTAATCTGGAAATATAGGGGGTGCATGGAAATATCAGAACTTCTGGGGATATCTTGCACAATTTCACCAAGTAGCACGTGTTGTATGTGCTCCTCCAACCGGGCCCTATATCTATTTGAGAATACGGAAAAGTTCGGGGGCATCGATACAAAGTTGCCAAAAAATCTGATCCTCGCATGCGGTAGAAGAGTAGTGGGGCGACACGTGTTCTGGCACTGACGTGTGGCTTGATGTATCTGGACCGTCCTCTTGGAGGATGATCCTGCGGCTGATGTACAATCTGGGGCTGCAATCTAACGGCTGAAAAGCAGGGGTTATTGAGTGGCTAGGATCTCATCATACTGGTGATCCAACGGCTAAAATCGTATATGGAGCAGATCTTGTTCTTCCCAAAATTATCTGCAATCTAAGCTGCGATTTTGATCGTAATCAAAGCTTGACTCAGAGGATGGCCATCGTACTCCTGATAAACTACTGCTTTGTATCTACGATGATTATCGTGGCAACGAGGCCCAGATGCGTGCCCCGCTGCAGTGCTGCTTGAATCACAGATGTGCTGATGGTGTGGCTGATTCGAGGGTGACGAAATTCCGAGGCAGAGCTCATGACCGAATAGGGGCTATCGATCTCCATGTGCTCGAAGTGGCGGTTCTCTCTCTATGCAGACCTTGAGATTTGCGCATTTGGTTCTTTTCCTCAGGATGAAGTGCTCCGGGCAGCAACTTTGAGGTTGAATCTTGATCAGAGCTGCTCGGATCTGGTGCGAGTTCTTCTATTCGTGTATTCAAACCCTCCAGGTGTTTTGTCAGTCTACTAGTGATTAAATTTTGAATCTCTACAGGTGCTGTGCGTTGAAGCTTCAGATTCTTCAGAGGACTTCATGGCCTCGCTCGAGGTGGTTGAATGAATCTCCAGGTAAACGCGACCTTCAGATGTGGATCAAATCAAGGATGGTGTATCAAAATCAAATAACAGTTGCTCCAAGAGTTGTGCATGTGCTCGATCTTCTGTTCTTCAGATATCCATGCACAACTCAAGAGTTTCCGATGGCTTAAGACTTTGAGAATGCTCAGACTACAACTGATGCTAATCTCGGTGGAGAAATGCTGATCGAATGACAATGCTCCCGGTCCTGCACATGTAGTTAAACATGATGGGCTCGAGGATGCAATCCTCAGCCAAATGTTTAGTACACAAGGGAATTGATGGGTGGAGGAGCTATCAGATGGTGAAGGAATAAAAACCTAACTCCGGCCACCGTGCATGGCCGGAGGTGATCGGAGATGCCAGGTAGAACAACAGTGAGGGGATCGCAAGTGGAATGAATGATCGGAAATGGCGATGAAACAGATAGGATTGAGAAGAGAGATCAGAAGACAAGACATTGAGAGGGAGAAGACCATGATGAGGAAGGAAGATGAAATATTACAGAGGAATCTAGCCCAGGGTAGATGCAGGGGACGAAGGTGTTTACCTGGGGCGGAGGTGCGAACCTCCAGGTTATTGTCTCGACGCGTGGCGACACGAAGGCTTCATGCGGCGGAATGGAGCTCCACATCAGCGATGATCATGTTGCTCCTCCTTGCTCGACAACACTCATGGGTGGTTGTCTCCCATTCTCTCTCGCTCCAGAACTCACTGAAGTGGATATGGCATAAATGGCGGATCTCAGGAGCTCCAGGGGGTGCAGGTACTTTTATAGGGGAGGTTATGTAGAGAGCACGACCAGAGATCTCGTCACCGATGGAGGAAAACAAAGGGGTAAGGAGGTTGAACAAACGATTTGGTAATGGCTCAACTGCCAGGCCGTTGGTTTGGTTGGCGATGGAAGAAGGGAAGAGAAGAGGGGGAACGGCGAAGGAAGAAGGAGTGGGGGAGAGGGAAAGGAGATGAGAGAGACATAAATAAATTAATAAATTAATAAATTAAGTTAAATAATAAATAAATTATTAATTAAATAAATAATTAATTTAGATAAATTTTTAACTAAATAAATAATTAATATAAGTAAATAATTTATTAAATGTTAATTGATTAAATAAATAGTTAATCAAATAATTAAATAAATAAATAAATTTTTTTATTTATTTTAGTATTAAAATATTAATAAAGTATAAAAATATAAGAATTGACATAAATTAAATAAAATAAGATTAAGATACATTGTACAATTTATACCAATAGGTCCCAAAACCTACTTTTTACATATTAACTCAGATTTTAGTGAAGTCAGTTTCATTTGATAGATAACTTTATAAAACGATCTTTAAAGGTGAGTATCCCATTTTGGAGTTCATATGGCCGAGTTATGAGGTCCGGAAGTTTAGGGTCACAATTTCTTAACTTCGGGATTTATTGGCATTTATTTTAAGTTATATTGTTTTTATTTTTTTACTGATTTTATAAGCATATTAGAAAAAGAATTAAGTTAAATGTGATTAGGAATAATTAAAGAGAAACTGAAGAAGCATTATATACATATAATACATACATACATACATACAAAGGGGTCCAAATGCCAAAACTCATCCTTTTCATTCTAATATTTTTTGGTATTTTTAATAAATTTTATTAGTTATAAAATGAAGTTTAAAAGTGAGTTTGGTTAATTTAGATTTTTTTTATAAATAGTTATGATTCTTGGAAGTTGGATTTTACAAATTTTTAGCTTTATCATAAGTATTTATTTATACATTAAATATTTTTTTGATATTTTTATAAATTAATATATATTATTATAAACTTTAGTAAAAAAAATATTTTGATTTGAGATGATCTGAATGATAAATAAAATAGTTGAACATATATACAAGGTGAAAAATGTGTTTATGTACATTGATGATCTTAATTTTCTAACATTTTCATAATTAGGATCCTTATCTCCCCCTACTTATTTATTTTATCAACCAAGTCAATATTGACCTGGTCTGGGGTTTGGATCGGTGTCTACATATTTCATAATACATCCTTCTTTTCTTTTATTTTTTCTTTTCTCTTTATTATTTTGGATAAAATAAATGTTAAATATATAATATTGACAAATGTGGTTAGAATGTTAATCAACGAGAATTAGTGAATATTTACATGAATTTTACCAAGGAATTTAGCCAAATGAAAGAATAAAGGCGATGAATCATGGATGCATCAGTCATCTATTTTTCCATTTAGCTCCTTTTTTTTCTTTTTTTGAATATGAAGAGGGAAGAGGATTGGAGGGCCTTATTAGGCTTCTTATAAGGTGGACCTAAAAAAAATAAAAAGAAATATGGTAAGAACTTTAATATGGGCTTGGATCCCATATTTATTGTAAAATTAACTATTTGTTATTTTTTCATTTTCTTTTAGATTTATTTTTCAAAGAAAATGTTATGCAATTTTTAGATGATTTTGAATGGAATGAGCATTAAAATTATGAAATGAGAATTATAAATTAAATCAAAAAATGCAATGGATTGCGCATGAATTTTGTTCAAAATGATAAAAACATGATAAATCACACATTCATCACTCTCACTGGAGTGAGGGTGATGTGCCACAAAATCGCCTACTTAATATGTCGTTTTTATCTTCATTGTATAGGAGACAATCTCGGATATCATGTAGAATACCACACATTTTAATATGTCAAATATTTATTACTTGGCAAGCCTATGAAGATCGAACACATGGACACAAACCTCCTTTTCGATTTATCAGAAATTATTGATTAAATAAGAGTGAATAAATTCATTCATGCAGGTCTTCGGATGTAGACAAAATGGACCCATCAAAATGCACAGATAATATGGTGCAAATGATGATGCAAAACATGGATGCACACAAAATTAGAATGCATGTTTTGTTTTATTTTCTGCGGAATAAATGAAGTACACAAAAGTAAGAGAATGTGATGCATGGAATGATGGTCAATGTACACTTCAAATGATGAGAAATATGTATTTTTATTTGATTTTTAGCAATAATGCAATGATATGCTATGATGTATAATGATGTAAGCGCAAATATGTTCGATAATAATCCAATCATTGAGCTATCAAAAGGGTTGCAAATTCATCCTCCATCTGAGCACAAAAACATATCATATCTCTACTAAAGATTAAATGAGGAGCATATGACACTTAATTCATCTAAAATTTAGCATGTAAAATAAGGTATCAAAACAAAAAATAACTTGTGCCATAGGGAAGAGAATGAAATTTTCAATGAAATGAAACTGAAATCAACTGAATTGTAGCTAGGATAGTCAAGATATAATTAATAGAGTCCAAGTGGATAAATGCAGATAAAATTATGAAGATAAAATGGGTAAAATATGCAAATAGGTCCTTTATTGGGGTATTTTTGTAAAATTATAAAGCTGACGGGGTGACCTTGTAAATAGCCCAGGCACAACAAGTAAGGCACACACACCTGGGCATGACTTATTTGTAAATCTTCAAACTTGGCGGGGTATAGATGATAATTGCCTAGCCCGCACGTGTGTTGCACGCGTGCGTGCTTGGCTCTGATCAAGGCGGGGGGTCAACTACTTGTTTGGAGGCCACATGGCGTAGCCTCCATGCTCTGGAGTAGGCTCAGTTCCAATGAGTCAGATGGTTCATGGCATAGGCTTGGCATTCATCTGGACTGCCCGATCCAGATGATCAGATGATATATGTAGCTCTTGTCTATTCTCCTTCACTGTCATCACAAGGAGGCATTGTCCGTGCTCCGGCAACTCCTCCATTACTCCTCTTGAGCCTAGCTGGCCGAAGATCGAAGAACCTCTGCATGGTGGCTGCGAAGACCACCACGACTCTAGTAGGCAGTGAGGGGTCCCAGACTAGCGAGTTGATGGAGGATAGCTGGTGGAGCTTCTCTAGAACGGAAGCTGCTGTAGAGCTCCGTCCATTGAAGAGATGACAAATTGTAAGTGGTTAGGATAGCCAAAGCGTGATCGTGCAAGTATAGTGAATGAAGTAGGGGTCCAAATTGGATGAAGGAGCAAATGACCCAAGCTTTCTCTCTGGAGAGCCGAAGAAGAAAGGGAGCATTGGTGAACGGGGTTCTGGATAAGGGAAGGAGTCATCAGAGAGTGGTACAAAGGTAATGGATGCATGACGAAGCTCGGAAGTTGATCAGAGTTTGTTGAGATGATGTGTGAGTGTAGAAATAATTCAGAGAAAGTAAAGGAAAAAGAAGAGACATATGCGCTTACCTGATCGGTGGAGAAGGATGGTGAAGGAGGCATCCTAGGTGGAGCACCAGAGGTGCTCAGATCTTTGCATGACGTGCTCGACTGGAGCTTGGTGCTCATGACGAGCCAAGAACGATCATAACATGACCACTAGGTTCATGGGTCAACGCCGTGACAGAGAGGGTCGACGACCCTCGATCCCTTCTCCTCTGTCACAGGAGAGAGGAGAGGTCCTCTTCATAGGTTGGAGAATTGGTGGGCAACATAGGACATAGGCAGAGGAAATGGATTTAAAGGTTAGGGTTCGTCGGTTATCGGTGGTGGCAGATACATTTGTAACGTCTGTAATAAAGCCCTAGAAGATTGGACGTTGAGGTTCTAGGGCTATGTGAGATTGTGCGGTCAGCAAGTGGAGAGAGTGGCTGAGGTAGCTGCTAAAATTGGAAGGGGGATAGGGTGCAGTGAGCGTTATGCGGGGAGAGAGGGTGAGTTGGAGGTCAGTGACGAAGGGGCGACTGTTGGATCTTACAATCTGACGAAACGAATGGAGGTGTGAAGTTATGGCTTGGATCAGATTAGAGGATCTAATCCAAGGGTTGTCGTAGAAGCGCGAAGAGACAATTTAGATGGAGAAGGGGGGAAATCCTATGGCTATTAGAGTAGGGTAGATGCGGAGGTAGCAGAGCCATTGGATGACGGGTCATCTGATGGCAGCAATGAAGGTGGAAGAGTGTGGCCCAGATCACCTCAGGGTGGGACAATCTAACAACCGTGAGTTCAACATAGAGGGATGGCAAGGATGGCAGCGTGAGGAGGATATCAGATGACAGAGAGCAGAGGTAGGTGGTGAGAGGGGAAGCGGCCATGTGGGCGGCCTAGAGGGCGCCACATGACCAAATGGTATTTATTCTAAAGGAAAAATAAGAAGAAAAATACAAAAATAATAAAAGAAGGCCAAATTATCAAAAAGTCAAAACATGAAAGTTGTAGACTACAAGTTTCATGTTGGTCAAAAAGTCAAAAGAGATCAAATAAAAAAGGAAATATTTTTGGACATATTTTAAAGGTTAAAAACACTTGTTTTATTATTTTGTTTATTTTTCTGCATTTTTAATTTCTTTTTAAACCAAAACAAATAAATACAATATTTAATCTAATTTTTAAGGAGTTTTAATAAGAATAAAATAAGGAAAAATAAAGAAAATAAAAGGTGTTTAATTTGCACAGAAAGTGGGGTTGTTTACATGAAGAGGGTTAATTGTTAATAATGTGGAATTATTGAAGATTTGATTAAGGTGTATAATCAAGGAGGATAATACTTGATAGATAATATGATTAATTAGAGATTCATCATCCCCTGTACTTAAACTATGCCCTTCCTCGAGCATATAAAGAATGAAGGAGTCTGATTAATTCTTGACAATACATCTGACATTTCAAGGCTAAATTCATCAAAGACCCTTAACTTGAGTGATCATAAAATTCTAGGCTTAACCATGCTCTAATCAAAAGGAATCCAACTTCTCTAATTATTACACTCTTTATTTTGTACATATAATATATGGATATAACATTTAGTGACTGCAATCATGAGAGTCAAGTCGAGATGTCACCCAATGTCCTGGTCTAGGAGACTCTCCTCTAGACCTAATCCTCAACACTAGGGAATAAATCTTTTCTTGCATTCAATCGACCGTCTCATTAGTTTGTCAGACATGAAAGTGTAAATGGAAGGCTAGATATTAGATGACATATGATTGTGTATTTTCTTCTCTCCCTCTCATTGGAACAAGGATCCTCTCGAGTGCCTTATTACTCAACACATGTATTTTTGATTTGTCGATCAATGTGTCCGTCAAGAATTGTTGAGTCATATGTACTTGTTTTCCTGGGAGTACACCGGGGTGTGTCTTCTTTAAGTATCTAATATACTTACACCCAGACTTGTATCACTTACGATGCATGACCCTTTTTGAGGTACTACCCTGACTCGTTGGTCCTAATTAGCTTTGGTACAAGTGGACACTTAGAAATGGTTGGGAGTGCTCGCCTTTGATTAAAGTTCTTTGAAATTTGACTCTGTATTTGAGATCTTTTTTCATTCATATTTCTTTTCTTATCTTTTTGTAGGCTAGCTCCACTGCTTTTACTAAGAGTTGGCACACATTGATCAACAATATTTAGTTTCATCACACCCTAGCACATAGGTCAATTTCATACGATATCATGAGAACTTATTTGCATACTGGCTTGGGTTTGCTGACACTCAGGTTTCTTGAAGCTTTCATTGACTTTATCCCATCCTCGATTATCATTTGATCGGGTCTAAACTCAAATCTCCAGTCCCAGTCCCTCAAGTGATAACTCAACTCATCTCATCATTCATGCAGTTGTGAAAGTGATATGCTGATCATGTTCTTAGAAGGTAGAGATGAAGAGTACTATATAGCGCTCAGATCTTTCAAACTAGAGAAGTGAGGATTATTAAGTCTCAAACCCTAATGACTATGTTGGTTAACCCAGACTCTCAAGATCTCAAAAATCAAGTGTCCTCAAATCCTCGAGCCTTGAGTGATAGTGAATGTGTCAAGAATAAAACAACTCCAAAGCTAGTGAATTTTTGTGATTTTTTTGAATTTAACAATTTTTATGGATTTTTTCTTTAGATAAATAATGACTGGCCCAAGCTCATATGAATAGTTGCATCCACTTCCAACCAATATGGATGTAAGTACGGACCTCTAGACGACTACCTGTATTTGCCATTCGCATTGTCTTTTAATCACCCACTCTACTAAGGAAGATCGTAGTTGCCTCATTGAGAAGTAGCTATTGATTTTTAAGCTCAGTAGTCAGAATCGCTGCTAAAGAAAAGAGTTTAATTTTTAAAATTTTTATGGAATTTTTGTATAACATTAATTGCATTTACAAAAAAACCCAGTTAATTCCTCATTTTCGAAAATATTTTTGAAAACATTTTACAAACAATGTCACCTAATATGTTTATATTTTCAAAACATTTTCAAATGATTTTTCAAAACTAGTCAAATCCTATTTTTCAAACCAATGTCAAATATTTTTTACAACAGTGTCACAGTTAGAAAATTTTTCAAACATTTACAAATATTTTTTATGATAATCAGTTCAAAAATACTTATACCCTAACCCAAAAAGTTTTAAAATTTTCAAAATATGAGCTAAGTATATGTACAATATATGCGGTATACTCCCTATATTTAACTTTTGCTATGTCATAACTTTTGCCATGTCCTCATAAAACAAAGTTATATAAAGCCATTGCTCAAGTTAATATACATAGTGATATAACAGAACTGGTTCAGATGCCCCCCCATACTTAGGTTAAAATAACCTAAGTATAAGAGGAACGATAAGAGGGAAGAATATATTTTACCTGGGTCCCCCTTTACTTATGCTGAGAATAACCCAAGTATTGGATATGCAATAGGGATAGAGAGACCCGTGATGAGTACTCAAGATCGTACAAGGTTCCCCCTATACTTAGGCTGAAAAGTAGACCAAGTATTTGGATGTGAAGAATTTAGGACGGGGAACTGAGAAACTTTTTGGGTTAGAGGGGGAGTAAATCTACAAAATTGAGTGAATCTGCAAAGATGTGGATAGGGTGACTAGGGCTACGAGAGGGTCGGGTGAAAATCACATTCAGGCTCAACCAAGTAAGCAATGATACCCTTGAATTCTCCAACTTCACACTTGAGGCCTATGAGTTCAACCTTATTTATCTTGTCTGTTTTAGTTAGTGATCATCCAAATTTCGAGTCCATTATGCAGTGTTACAGATGGGTTTTGGGCACTATCCTAGGGATACGTACTCACCTCTCACATTCAATCATAATCTGCGTATAATGAGGGTATTGCTCTCCCATAAACCAAGGTTCATTTTATTATTTTTATTTTGTCGACTTTCATTACAGTCCCAATTTTATGCCTAGGTTATCACTATATTAATGCTAGTGCACAAATCAAGCAATCATCGTTTAATCGACCATTCCTAATTTCCTTTAATATCCTAAGTGATAAATCAAGAGGAATCTCGCGAGAAGCCAATGCATTCGAGAAAATCATGATGCGTGCTTGAGAGAGATACTTACATGCCTCCAGCATTATCCATGCATATGCAAGATTGTATTAAAATTTTATGCTATATTCATGCAAGTCGAGGAAACCACACCTAAACATGATAATTAGTAGGAAGAATTGGATTAAATTTAGCTAGATAGATCGATGCTTACTTGCGTATCAATGAGTCAGGGAGATGAAGTGAATCTCCTTGACTCTTATTGTGTGTCCTATCCTACGAATCAAGCACAAAATACTTGAAATGAAGGAATCTCAGAGAGTTGTGTGTCTAACCCTAGATTCGAACACTCAAGTGAAGCCTCACCCGGACTGGGGTGAAACATGCTCCACACACATACTCAAAGTCAATGTCCATGCTACACATACAAGACCTCGAACGAGGACCACTAGAAATGCAATTACTACAATAATATATACAACATGAAATGGAATTATTTGCTAAGTAAAATCCTTGAGATCTTCAGAAATTTTCTTTTGCGGCTCCTTGCAATGCCCAACTCCATGCCTCCATGTAGATCGAGCATCCTCCGTCTCCATGGGACCTACCACAAAAGAAGAATGTCAGAAGTATATCACGAAAATTAATCAACAAAAAATTATGCACAACATGAAGACCAATATTTTTGAAGACAATCAACTTGAATGAATACAATAAAATCCAAAAAATAAATAAGGATGAGTCGTGTCCCCGGCAACGATGCCATCTGATGTGCCATAAATCCGCCTACTTAATAAGTCATTTTTACTTCGTAGTACATGAGACGATCTTGGATATCATGCAGAATACCACCCATTTGGATACGTGGAATATTTATAACTTGGCAAGTCTACCAAGGTCGAACACATGGACACGATCCTCCTCGTTGATTTTTTTGGAAATTATTGATTAAATAAGAATGAATAAGTTTATTCATCTAGGTCTTCAAATGCACACAAAATGGACACATTAAAATGCACAGACAATATGATGCAAATGATGATGCAAGAGATAGATGCACACCAAACTAGAATGCATTTTTTGTTTTATTTTATGCAGAATAAACGAGGTATACAAAAGCAAGAGAATGTGATGCATGGAATGATGGTCAATGTACACTGCAAATGATGAGAAATATGTATTTTTATTTCGTTTTTAGTAATAATGCAATGAGATGTTATGATGTATAATGATGCAAGCGTAAATATGTTCGATAATAATCTAATCATTGAGCTATCAAAGGGTTGCAAATTCACCCTCCATCAAAGCACAAAAATATATCACAGCTTTACTAAAGATATTTAAATGAGGAGCAGATGCCACTTAATTCCTCTAAAATTTAACATGTAAAATAAGTGTCAAATCAGAGAATAAAATGTGCCATAAGTAAGAGCATGAAATTAACAATGAAATGAAGCTGAAATCAACTTAATTAGAGTCAGAATACTCAAGATATAATCAATAGAGTCCAGGGCATAAATGCAGAAAAATATGAAGATAAAATGGATAAAATATGCAAATAGGCCCTTCATAGGGACATTTTTGTAATATTAGAAAGTCGTAGGGGTGCCCTTGTAAATATCCCAAGCATGACATTTGAGGCATGAGTGCCTGGGCGAGACTTATTTGCAAATCATCAAACTTGGTGGAGGTATCGATGATAATTGCCTAGCTCGCACGCGTGTTGCACCTGCGCGGGCTAGGCTCGGATCGAGGCAGAGGGTCGGTTGCATGTTTTGAGTCCACGTGGCGTGGCCTTCACATTCTGGAGTAGGCTCGGTTCCATCGAGTTAGATGGTTCGTAGCAGAGGCTTGGCGTTCATCTGGACCATCCGATCCAGATGATCGGATGATAATTGTAGCTCTTGTCCATTCTCCTCTGCCGTCGTCGCAAGGCGGCGAAGATTGTGCTCCGATGACTCCTCCATTACTCCTCCTGAGATAGTTGGTTGGCTGAAGATCGGAGAACCTCAACAAGGTAGCCGCGAAGACCATTGTGGCCTTAGCAGGCGACGTGGGGTCCTGGACCAACGAGTCGTTGGAAGACTGATGAGTCCGAAATCGAGTGTGTAAAAAGTTGTTTTTATTTGTCGTGCGTTGTAGGCGGCAATTAGAATCGATCAAGAAAATAACCACACAAAATATTCGTCAGTTTCAATGAATACAGTTTTATGTTTGTTTTACTTGGGCAAGTCCCAAGGTCGAACACAAGGAGGCAAAGGAACAACCTAGAATTATGTCTATCAGAATTTATGCGCGACTTTCGAGGTGGTTTTTTGGAATTTTCAATGTAATAAGGTAGGGAAATGCAATTTTGGCCTACTTTAGGGACTAAAATATACATTCAAACGATGTCCGAAAAATACGAAATTTGGCTACAATGTAAAATATGATGAAATGAATGCACTGTAATTTTTATGAATTTTTTGGATGCAATATGAATTTTTTTATGAAGTTTTTAATGCAAATAGAATGAATTTCAATATTTAATTATAATAAATATTAAACCTAATTATTTTCAAGGAACAAAATTATCTAAGATCTACCACTAGGTGATCGATCTCAAAAAAATCCTAAATCTTGAAAATGTGAGATCTAATACATATTAAAAATCAAACACTGAAATGTGCAAAATGATTTCTACAGGGCAAATTATGAAGCTGCAAATTCAATTCTTTTTGGGCACAATGTCAAGCACAATTATCTCTACAATATGTGATTTTTCAAGAATTTTTAGAGCAACGGTTAATCAATTATGAATTTCAGAGCATGAAATGGGAAAAATATGCAATTTTCCATAAAATAATTAATTATTAATTAACCATCAATCACAAAAATTTCTACAATATGTCTGATGAATCCACGATTCATTAACTTTTCTGTCGCATTTTGTCTTAAAACCCTTAACAAATACATGTAAATATTCACTAATTCTCATACTTTAACAAAACATCATTCATGTGTAAATATTCACTTTTAACCACTAAACTCATGTAAATAAATAAAGAACCAGAAAAAGAAAGACAAAGGCAGATGGAATATATGTATATATATATGCAATACGACTTAAAGTATAAATATAGCTGTAAGATATATTTATAGCCTAACCCCCGAGACCAAGTCAGCATGGATTGGTCGACAAACCAATAAGTAGGGGGAGATAAGGAAAGAAACCAAATAAAAATAATTTAACACATGTATCTACACCTTTCACTATTTATCAAATAAATACAAAACTTCAAAGAATTTTAATTATTTCATATTAACATATTTTTCACCAAGCTCTTCTCCTAATTATTCATAAAAATGTAAATAAAAATATAAAAATAAGTTAAAAATACTACTCTGTATATATGCCAAGAAACCCAGCCTACAAATTGTCAAAATCTCAACTTCCGAACATCATAACTTCCTCATACGAACTCCAATTTCACTCTACTCACCTTTAAAGTTCATAAAATAATATTATCTAATTAATAAAGGTGGTTTCATTGAATTCGGAGTCTGTTTGCAAAAAGTCGGTTTTGGGACCAAAAGACAAAGGGGTTTCTGGGCTATTTATTTTATGTAACACGCATTATTTAATATTTTATTAATTTTATAATTTTTAAATTATTTCATGATCTTGTAGTTTGTATATATATTATTTCATAATTTTTGGAGATTATTTATTATTTTTATAAAATCAAACACCTAAAAATATATGTATAATTGACCTATATAGATACTTATTCTATTTATTAAAATATGTAAATTAATTCATAAAAATCCCTAAAAATTTGTATAAACCTTAATTAATACCCTAATAATTAAGAAAATATGAAATTAATTTTTACTTAATTATTTATTAAATTAAAAATCTAAAACCTATTTATAAATACAAATTTATTAATATAATATTTATATTTTAAATAATATTTATTATTTATTAAAAGTAATTATACCGTAATTTAGAAAATTAATTTATTTAACTTTCTTGTATTTATACCTATTTATAATAATGCAATTTACTATTTTATATTTAATTTATAAGTCAATTTTCCATCTGGGCCAACCAGGTGCTGACACTTGTCAGCACCTGGGACCTTCTTCCCCAAGAAGTTGTTGCGTCCAGCTGCTCGACCTACCAACTTCACCCATTTACCCCGCGCTACTCCAGAACCTTCTGATCGATCCATTCCGTCCATCCTCTTCCTCCAACAACCCTCTCCATCGCCACCATCGATTTGACCTTGGAGCCCACGCCATTTGCCCTATATAAGGCCTCCAAGACGCCATAGCCAAACAACTCTTCAACTACCTGAAGCTCCAGCTCCAGACTACCGACCCCCTAACTTCCTAGCCATATTTCGGCCGATCCAAGGTGGTGACAGCACCAAGGCGTAGCCCGCGAGGAAGAGGAGTCGTCGGAGAAGGTTCCAAGGCAGCCACGCCGCCTTGCAGCGCCGCCATCGCCGCGTTTCGCTCCGGTCAAAAGCTGCCGTTGAGCAGCTCGTCCTGGTCATACACCTCGACTTTTCCCAGGCTTTCTCCTCCATTTTGTGATTTTAATTCTCGATAGTTGTGCCACGGTTAGCGTGGCTAAACGCTTCTTAAGGTAGATTAATCCTTTAGCTTAAACGCCACTCATAAACTCCTCTCAAATCGTTCCCGTTTCGACTTCAAAACGATCATCCATTCATCGCCATTTTTACACTTCTGGTTAATTTGCTGGAAACTAAGATTTTTCTCCAACTTTAAGCTTGCAACTTGTCATCCTTTGGCCGACTCCTTGGCGAGTCGAGCATCCTATCTTGTTAATTGCAGGTTCAAGATCATCGCGAGCTGTTCACCAAGACCTGGACATTATAATTCGACATGGAAAACCACCTCAAAGATCCATCGGCAGAACAGATTCCACCTCCAGGTAACTGAGACAGCCATCTTCTTCGCCACTTCATAGCCGCTCCGAGCAACCTCCGCCGGAATCCTACCGCGGGCGAGCTCGAGGGGTGGAGGAGCCACCCCTCTGGACCCGCTGGAGCGCCAAAGTCGTCGGAGAGCGGCCGCGTTAAATCGGAGAAGAAGGCCCGTACACAAGCTGTTTCAACAACTTCAAGAACAGGGGACGCACAGGTGCACGACACGTGGCGCACCTGTGAGAGTCCGATCCGCGCCTTCACGTTCTAATCTCAGCCGCAGATACGAACCGGTGGAGAATTTGCATCTTAAACCCAGCAAGGTTTCCAGAATTACATCCCGCCACACAATTTTTGTAAATTTGCATTTAGGTCCCTCCGCAGGGACCTAAATGTAAAACTTTGTTTAGTTTTTCTTTCAGAACAGTCCTCCTGGACCTTTTTGCAAGTATTTTTAATTAGTTTTCTTGTGCTTATGCCCCTGGGCTGTAGGGGCTGTTTCTTGCTCGCGTGACCTCGGATTTCGACTCTTTCTTGAGGGTAGTTACACAACTACCCCAACTACTTAGTATAAAATTTTCGCGGCTTTTTGATGAGTTTTTGACGTGTTTTGATTTAATCGAAAACCGCCTCGTTTTGCTTTATTTTCTTGTGTAGTTCGAGTACGTGGCTCGGACATCGTTCACCCTACTATATAGCATCACTTAGATATTATTCACCTACTATATAATAAGTAAATCTTTTGAAAAATATTCCTCTTTGAAAATTAAATAAAAATTTGAAAACAATAAAATCAAATAAAAATTATAAAAATAAAAATCAATAAAAAAGCGTTTTGACTTAGAGAAGAATTAAAATAAAATTACGAATAGGAAGATCTAGGGAATATATTCTGCCTCCTTGAGTTCGACCCAGGAACACTTGCCTGGTAAAATATTAGTGAACGGTTTTCCGACAGAAAACCGTATTTGTTTGATAGGTTTAAAGATCGAAAAGAAATTCCCTCGTTTCGCGGCTTCTGCTACAACCGACAACTTTCTTTAATAAAAAGAAGAAGCCGCGAAACTCGATTTTTAGACACTTATCAAAATGGCGCCGTTGCCGGGGAGGCGTTAGATTCCTTTGATTTTTCGATTTTCGTGACTTTATTTTCTCTTCTCTTTGTTTCATACGGTTTTTCGTACGGCTTTTTTGTGCCTTGTTTTCTGAGTTTCTTTTTGGTTTCTTTACAGCTTTCTCAGCTTTCTCGATCAATTCTTTTGTGCTAATCATCTTTGCAGGGCCTGCAGGATCAACCGGCTTCTTCGGAAGCCGAGTCAGTTGAAAGAGCAGAGGTCGGCTTCTTCTTCACGAGTCGACTGCAGAGGAGCAAAGACTTAGTATCCTTTTATTTGTAAAAGAGAGAGAAAGGGAGAGAGTTGTACTTAGTAATAAAACACTCATTTTTTGGGGCCTAATTCGTCGGATACCGTGTATCCGAGGATCAGGGCACCCACCGCGGCTTTTTCATCGCCTATCGGTTTTCCGCGATTTTCTAGATGATTGTTTAGGTTTTTACTCTATCTGCTTGTGCCGCGTAGCTAGTTTTAGGACTTGCAACCTAGGTGCTTGCTCTAGGGTTTTAACAAAAAGAAAAAAATAGACGTTGTTTGAAAACACCATAAAAATCGCAAAACTAAAATCGAGACTGTTAAAAATATCTGATCAAAAACCGTAACTCAATTCAAATGATTTGGGGAGAGTAACCCCCGAACATTTCTCAGAGTGCGCGAGCTCGAGAGCCGACACTTAAGGATAGAGACAAAACCCCGTATTTCTTGCGAGATACTACTGGGTCCATACACCTGATCACTGTTCCTCAGTGGGTAAGCTCGGGTAGCCGGAAACGGTCCGGGTTTACTTAGCAGAGTGGGAGGTTTAGAGGACACTGCGCAAGGCTCCGTCCTCAAGTAACACGGGTAGCCGGAAACGGTCCGTACTTACTCCCATACTGGCTGAGTGCGAGTGGTCTCGAGTAAGGATTCGGGCCAGTATCTTGGAGAAACTATCGGGCACCTATTGGCTTGCTCAGCCCACGTAACCACAACGTTTGCTAATTATAACCCTAAAACCGAAAAGATAAAAAGACCGAACTCTTACGGTCCTCATCAGGGTTGATTGGTGAAAACAGGGTTTGCTTTGTGTTTGTTTGCGGGGCGTGAGTTTCCGCGGCTTTTGCATTCCTTCTTCATTTGAATCGTACACGTGCTCTCCCGATCTCCTCTTGACATCGAGGATGACGTCTCGACGACTCTTTGGCTCAGACTCTGTGAGCTTTCGACCGACTACCGTCGAACGTATGTCTTCACAGGCTCGGGATGACCATCTTCCCGAGCTGGTTCCATCCGATCTCGAGGCGAGTCAGACCCAGACTCCCTCGCCTCCTGGCCAGATCATTGAGGCAGACCTTCGCCTCAATACAGAATCTAGATCTCCTGAGTATTTCTCACTGAGTTCTTATGAGAGTTTCTATATTACAGACGACCAAATGGCTCGTGGGAAAGCATCAGCAACAGACGAGAGGCCACCAGCTGAGGATCATCAGGAGGGAAGAGCAGAGCTGAACGGAGATGTCACGACAGGTATTCTCGATACATTACAGCAGATGAATCTACAGATTCGAGAACAGTATAGAGTTCAGACCGAACTGCAGGCTGAGTTAGCCGCACTGAGAGCAGGGGCCGAGAACCATTTACCGCATGCGGTTCCCGTTACTTTACGGGACGAGTATGACCCGGGCGCCCGAACGCTCCATCACTGGATTCGGCTACCGCCGAATCAAGGGCCATACGAACTCCGACCGTCCTTCATCTCTTTGCTTCCCAAGTACTATGGGAATGTCGCAGAGGAGCCGTTTACGTTTTTGCAGCAGTTTGAGATGATCTGCGGAACAGCTTGCTATCCAAGAGTAACGCAGGAAGCCGTGCGCCTCAAAGCCTTCCCTTTTGCCTTAGCCGATAAGGCCCTTTATTGGCTGAGCCATCTGGGAAGAGAAATCTCCACGTGGGACGACCTGAAGTCCACCTTCCTGCGCAAATATTTTCCTCTAGGAAGGACGAACATGATGAGGAGTCAGATCTCCAACTTTACGCAATTGCCGAACGAATCATTCCATGAGGCGTGGGATCAATTCAAGGACCTGACAGAGAGATGCCCGCATCATGAGATACCAATGAAGGTGCTAGTGCAAAATTACTTCGGAGGACTCCAGCCAGAAGTACAGGGGCTCGTGAGTGCCGCATGTGGCGGCAGTTACTTGAACAAGGATGCCGAGTCAGTCTGGGCCATCTTCGAAGGGATGGCCGAGAACTCGAGAGTTGTAGACTCTACTCGGGCATTTCAGAAAGCCCCGCAACCACCACATCACCGAGAGCATCACAAGGTGGCGAATATATCAGATTCTGAATCCAACACCAACATGGGCTTTATTAGCGAGAAGTTGACGTTGGTGGACGTGATTCACAAGCAGGTCCAAGACCTACAGCCGCTGCGAGAGTTGGAGAAACTCTCATCTCTACCTCAGCAGTTAAGTGATCTTTCGAAGAAGGTCGCTGATCTTCAGAGCCAGTACCAGCAGAACCAGACTTCTTCAAACACACAGCCAGCACAGAGGATCGCACCCGCTCCACCCACCCGTCAGATACACTATGTCGAGAGCGAGCCTGAGATTCCGCAGATTGATTGGCATGAGGATCAGTCTCATGTCAATTCCGGCCAGATCATCAACACTGCCGAGATGGAGGTAGAGCCGCAAGCCACTTTCGAGATCAACGGGATTTGGTATACTCCGATGCAGCAGCCGAGTATACCGAATCATCAGCAGCAACAGCCGTACGGTCATCCGCAGCATGGACGTCCGCAATTCCAGCACCGCCAGAGTTTCACGCCACAGCAGTCTCATCCGAACGTTTACCATAAGAGACCGCAACCTTCTTATCAACACCCTGCCCAGTTCTCACCGAATTATCCTTTTCAGCAGCCACAACAGTCTTCTTCTACACCTCAGCGCTACTCCCAGCCTTCCACCTCTCAGCACTTCACGCCAAGGCAGGAGAGAGGAGCAAGCCATGGCCACCACACCGAACCAGAGATGTCTTCACAGGCCTAGGTGCTCAACCAGATCATGGATATGCTCAGTACGCTCCAGATTGCACAAAAGACAGAGATGGAGCAAGTTAACCGTCGTCTGGACGAGTTAACCGTACCAAAGACCACTCTCCCAGCCCAGCCTCAGATGAACCCAAACAACAAGAGGAGGCATCCAGACCAGGTAGATCCTATAGGTAAGATCTCGTTTCCTGAATTTTTGTCTAACTTCATTCGTCTCAGGAGCGGTAGATCACCGCAAACACCTGCTGGAGAAGAGGAGAGAGCACCAGAGGAGTACGAGCAGGATCCTGAAGCCGAGGAGGAGAATCCGCAAGAGGATGAGGAAGCAGAATCAAGAGACGGGAGCAATGCCAACAGTTCAGATATGGATACTGGCGACTCAGACGATGATATCACGCCAGATCAGGCAGAGACCCCAGACAAAAACATTTCTTCCCCTGTTTTAGAGAGTTTTGTAAATAATTCTGAGACTCTCAATGTACAAGCTGATTCCACTGAGTTGAATAAAAGTTCTGATTTTCTAACTCCTGACTTTATTCCTTTTCCCGATGCTTTGTTTGGAAAAGGAAAGAAAAAGACCAAAAATAATCCCGAATCTCCACAAATCGAAAAGTTACTCAAAGATCACATCTTTCTGAAGATCCCTCTCCATGATGCCTTAGATCAATTTCCTACGCTTAAGAATCAATTGAAAAACAGATGCACCACACGTAGGAAAAAGAGATCCCGAACAGAAAAGCATGTATTGACTAAGGCAACATCCTGTGCGATACAGAATAAGCTTCCAAAGAAGAAGAAAGATTCAGGTGCACATTATGTCAGATGCGAGATCGCAAAAGCCGAATTCGATCGCACTCTATTAGATAACGGTTCCTCGATCAATCTAATACCCGCTTCCTTACTCGAGAAGCTCGAGTTAGGTCCTCTTTACAAATCACGCGCGATCCTTCAGTTTGCTGATAGATCCGTAAAGAGACCTAAGGGTATACTTAGGAACGTTATCGTAACCGTGCAGGGTCTGCAATTTCCAGTAGACTTTACGGTCTTAGATATGAATTGCCCTGCACAGTTACACCTTACCCCGATCATTCTCGGGAGACCTTTTCTAGAGACCGCAAAGGCTCTCTTTGATTATGATACAGGGAAGGTATCTTTTCACGCCGAGGGCGAAAAGGTACATATAGAGATGGCGAGAGAATCAAACACCTTCAGTGATGCATCTTCAGATTTTCTGAGTTCTTTAACCTCCTGCGATTACATGGATGAGGTCCGTCTTGACGACCTCGAAAGATATCAGGTAGAGACCCAAGAGTGTTTGACAGAGGACGGGTCCGAGACTTTAGGAGGTAGTTCTTCCGATGGGACTTTATATTTCAGTTTGGATGATGATGAGCAAAGGGATCAGACTTTTGATGAAATTAATGCAGATCTTTCAGATTCAGAAACTATACACAATTCCTCCATCTTAGATGAATCAGAATTTTATCTTGCTAACTTATTTTCTTCTGATCATTCTGAGGAGTCGGATGATGTCTTGAACATCTTCTGTAGTCCGACTCTAGAGCACATAGAGATGGTGGATAAGCAGAATGCAGATATATCACCTACCGACACAAATTCCCATACAGTTACAGATGATGTTTCGGCAGATCCAGAGACTACCTTGCCAGAACTTAAAACTTTGCCACCAAACATAAAATATGCTTTCCTTGCGGGTCCTCATCAACAGTTTCCGGTCATTATCAGCTCAACTTTGACCGATGATCAAGAATCTCGTCTGATGGAGATTCTAGAAAGAAACCGCAAGACCATTGGGTGGACTGTATCCGATCTCCGCGGGATTAATCCTGCTTTGTGTTCACATCATATCTATCTCGATCATGACAGCAAACCCTCCAGAGAGTTTCAGCGTAGGCTGAATCCGGTTTTACGAGAAGTTGTCAAGAAAGAGATCACGAAATGGTGCGACGCAGGGTTCGTTTATCCCATCTCCAATTCCGAATGGGTTAGCCCATTACATGTTGTCCCGAAGAAGTCGGGAATTCAGATGGTGAAAAATGAGAGTGGAGAGGAGATTCCAAAGAGAGTAACCACGTCGTGGTGAGTATGTGTTGATTACAGAAAGCTAAACACCGCGACGAAGAAGGACCACTTCCCTTTGCCTTTCATATACAAGGTCATAGAACGGTTGGCAGGGAAGGGGTACTTCTGTTTCCTTGACGGTTACTCCGGATACAATCAGGTATCAATTGCTCCTGAAGACCAGGAGAAAACCACTTTCACTTGTCCGTTTGGCACGCATGCCTTTAGACGGATGCCCTTTGGATTGTGCAACGCTCCCGCGACCTTCCAGAGGTGCATGCTTGCTATTTTTACGGACATGGTCGGTGATTTTCTAGAGGTTTTTATGGATGATTTTTCGGTCTATGGTGAGTCCTTTGACGATTGTTTAGTGCACCTAGACCAGGTTCTGAAGAAGTGTTGTGAGGTAGATCTCGTTCTGTCCTGGGAAAAGAGCCATTTTATGGTTACTCACGGGATCGTGTTGGGGCACGTCATCTCCCAGCGAGGTATGGAGGTTGACCCTGCCAAGGTGGACGTCATCAAGAAACTCGAGCCACCATCCAACATCAAACAGTTACGGTCATTTCTGGGGCACGTCGGCTTTTATCGACGATTTATTCAAGACTTCTCCAAGATTGCCCGACCGTTAACTGAATTGCTAGGCAAAGACATCGAGTTCGTTTTAAATGACAAATGTCTTCATGCCTTCCTCACATTAAAGGAAAAGATGATCAGTGCTCCTGTCCTACAACCGCCTGATTGGTCTCTACCCTTCGAGATCATGACGGATGCATCAGATTTTGCGGTCGGGGCTGTATTAGGGCAGAGGAGGAATGGACTTCCCATAGCTATACACTATGCCAGCAAGACCTTAGATGATGCTCAGAGAAACTACACAGTGACAGAAAAGGAGATGTTGGCAGTAGTGTTTGCACTAGACAAGTTTCGATCGTATCTGCTTGGCTCCAAAATCACAGTTTACACCGATCACTCAGCTATCAGATTTTTAATGGAAAAGAAGGATGCCAAGGCACACCTTCTTAGATGGATTCTCTTACTTCAGGAATTCGATTTGGATATCAAGGATAAACCTGGAGTAAAGAACATGGTAGCTGATCACCTCTCCCGATTGCAGACAGATCAGCCTTCAGATGAGTACATACCAGAGATCGCAGAGAGATTTCCAGACGAGAGCATCTTTGCGGTTACAGAACTTCCATGGTATGCAGACATAGTGAACTTTCTGGTCACACAGAAAAGTCCTCAGGGTTGGCCGAAGAACAGAGTTGAGAAACTCGTCTCCGAGTCAAGATACTACCATTAGGAGGATCCGATTCTTTTTCGCGAAGGACCGGATTGCGTTTATAGGCGATGTATTCCTCAGGAGGAATATAATAGTGTCCTCACTTTATGTCATTCTCTAGAATCAGGAGGACATCATTCAGGGAAGAGGACAACGCAGAAGGTACTACAAAGTGGATTATGGTGGCCGACTCTTACCAGAGATGCTTGCACATTCGTAAAGAGTTATCCAGATTGTCAGAGAGCTGTAGGGACAGTCAGTGCCAGAGATGCAATGCTGATGCGACCCGTCATTATCTGTGAGATCTTTGACGCATGGGGCATAGATTTTATGGGACCGTTCCCTTCTAGCAGCGTCTTTGAGTACATCCTTCTCGCTGTAGATTATGTTAGCAGATGGGTGGAGGCTATACCCGCACGAACCGCAGACAGTAAGACCGTTTGCAAGTTCCTAAGGGAACACATCATTTCGCGGTTCGGAATCCCTCGTATTCTTATCTCTGATGGGGGTAGCCATTTCATTAATAAGGAGGTGAAGAAGCTAGTGAAACAGTACATCATCGATCACAGAGTAGCTTCTCCTTACCACCCGCAGACGAATGGCATGGCCGAAGTCTCGAATAGGGAGGTGAAATCAATTCTCCAGAAGTTAGTACGACCAGATAGGAAGAACTGGTCACTTCTTCTAAACCAAGTTCTTTGGGCATATCGTACTGCATATAAGACTCCCTTAGGCACTTCACCATTCCGGTTAGTTTATGGAAAGCCGTGCCACTTGCCCGTAGAGATCATACACATATCTGAGTGGGCAATTCGAGAGATACTGATGGATGAACGGAAAGCAGGAGCCAAGAGAAAGATAGATCTGAATGAGCTGGTAGAAATCCACAATCAAGCATACGAGAACACACTCATCTATAAGGACAAAGTGAAGAAATGGCATGACAGACATATTCGGCACAAGAGCTTTGTCCCTGGGCAGAAAGTTTGGTTGTTCAATGCAAGGTTGAGAATTTTTCCCGGCAAATTGAAAAGCAAGTGGGAAGGACCGTACATAGTCAAAATGGTGCACGACAATGGCAATATTGCGATATCAGATGTGTCACCTGGTGCAGAGCCGTTCGTGGTCAACGGGCAGATGCTGAAGCACTTCGTAGAGACTACTGATCATCTGGCCCGTACTGAAGTGATCTACTTTGTACAGGAATCATGATCATTCCTTCACCTCTTCCTGTACAAATTCTTTTGAGCCATTCTGGAGATTCACAACACTTGTATATTCTTCATAGACCACAATCGTCCCCGTTTTTGCTCGTCTTCTATGCTTAGGATACCAGATCCTAAGTATAGGGGGGACAGATTGCCCGCTGATTTACGTTTTATTTTTGTACTAATTCTTTTGTATAGCCATTCTTTTTCACAAATCACTGATCCCCAATTTTTGACTACATTCTTTTCTATACTTAGGATGCCTTATCCTAAGTATAGGGGGGACCGAGTGATTTCGATGATTTCGTATTCTTTCCTTTTAAATTTTCGTTATTTATCCTCTTCATTCAGTCATCCCGTTTTTGCTCTCCCGTAATACTTACGATGACCTGATCGTAAGTATAGGGGGGATTGATTGACTTGTCATCGATATCCCTCTTTCACCCACTTTTACTTAGCACGAGTTATGTCCTCCTTTTTCTCTTTTGACGCTATGAGGACATAGCTCAAGCTAAGTATAGGGGGGTGCGTATATATTGTATATATACTTTCGGCCATAACTCGTACTTTTATGTATTTTCTATATCTATAAAATCCATAAAAAAGTGGGAACGGGTTAATTTAAAATCCATTCTCTTATTTATTAAATCCTGGTAAATAAGTAAAACATGCTTAAAATTTGTAATTAAAACTTGTAATTAAAACTTGTATTTAAATTTTGTACTTAAAATATGTATAATACTTATTTAAAATCCTATTTATTAAAATTTGTATAAAAGCCATTCAACCCTTGTAAAATACTTTGTAGATAAAATTTGTAAAATACATTAGACACTTAACTTGAATAAAATATATCTTGTAAAATTTGTGAATAAAACCTTGTTTATAAAAATCATAAAATCCAAAAATATAAAATCATTAAAATCCATAAAAATGAGTAAAATTCAGAAAATAGACTTCACAAAAACATGGTTGCATTTGCATTCACATTTTTCAGAATAAGTTTGATTTCCGAAACTAAGGACTGAGCCTAGTCTAAATGATGGAGCTTGATTACGACCTTTAACTCTCGTTGTAAGGAGCCTGATTAGGAACTGGAATTTAGACTCTTCAGGTCTGGTGACTTAAAATCTTTGGGTTCCGTAAGACCATATTCGGGAAATCAAGTCATCTGAGCTTAAGTAGACCATTTGGAGTCATCCGTACAACTCTTCACCAGTGAACCAACTCTGAACACATGCACTCTGCACTTAGCTCGACTCGCATAGAGTTCCGAAGGGTAGTACACCTTGGTAGTGCATCCCTATCCTTATCTTTGCGGCATTGACGTCTAAAGACGGGAGAGATTGGGGTTGCGATAGTTGCTTCGGATGAGGGAAGGATCTGCTGACACAATTTTTCTAAGACCTTAAAAAATGGACGGATTAAAAAGATTCTATAACCGTCGAGGCACAAAAGATGAATGCAGTGCAAGCAAATTACAAAGTCAAAGCAAAGCAGAAGCCACCAAATAAGACCAAACTGGTCAAAGCTTCCACCAAATATGCCTGCACATCTTAGTGGAGACTCAGCTACACCGGTTGGGCTTCACAAGGATATGCGTCTACACTGGTCGCACTCCACTTCTTTTCTCATTCTTCTAACTTCTCCCTATATTCGATTGTGGACATAGCAGAACTGAACTCAGAAGGGAATACCTCCCTCCCCGAGGAAAGAGTAGCGGGATGAGGAAGCCATAGGAGTGTATAGCCGGGATTGACGGTTTCTTCGGTTCTCTAAGCAGGAAGAGCTAAATCAATTCACACACTGTACAAGTTGACTTCAAGGATGATAGAGTTTGCGATATGAATAAGTGAGTCTGAACTAGCCAATGAAGTGATCTTGAGTAAGGATTATGGAACTTGAAGACTGTTGAGGATAAAATCCTAATCCTAGTTAAGGTTCCGACAAAATGCTTGTTTCAGGCCCGATCGAGCTCTGTCCTTTGTCTGTTCTCATGAATTGGTTTAGGAAAACAAATTCATTCTAACTTTCTTTCTTTTTCACTTACTTTTTCAAAATAAGTGTTTGCTAAGGGACTAGCAAAGTTTAAGTATAGGGGGTTGATGAATCCACGATTCAATAACTTTTCTGTCGCATTTTGTCTTAAAACCCTTAACAAATACATGTAAATATTCACTAATTCTCATACTTTAACAAAACATCATTCATGTGTAAATATTCACTTTTAACCACTAAACTCATGTAAATAAATAAAGAACCAGAAAAAGAAAGACAAAGGCAGATGGAATATATGTATATATATGCAATACGACTTAAAGTATAAATATAGCTGTAAGATATATTTATAGCCTAACCCCCGAGACCAAGTCAGCATGGATTGGTCGACAAACCAATAAGTAGGGGGGATAAGGAAAGAAACCAAATAAAAATAATTTAACACATGTATCTACACCTTTCACTATTTATCAAATAAATACAAAACTTCAAAGAATTTTAATTATTTCATATTAACATATTTTTCACCAAGCTCTTCTCCTAATTATTCATAAAAATGTAAATAAAAATATAAAAATAAGTTAAAAATACTACTCTGTATATATGCCAAGAAACCCAGCCTACAAATTGTCAAAATCTCAACTTCCGAACATCATAACTTCCTCATACGAACTCCAGTTTCACTCTACTCACCTTTAAAGTTCATAAAATAATATTATCTAATTAATAAAGGTGGTTTCATTGAATTCGGAGTCCGTTTGCAAAAAGTCGGTTTTGGGACCAAAAGACAAAGGGGTTTCTGGGCTATTTATTTTATGTAACACGCATTATTTAACATTTTATTAATTTTATAATTTTTAAATTATTTCATGATCTTGTAGTTTGTATATATATTATTTCATAATTTTTGGAGATTATTTATTATTTTTATAAAATCAAACACCTAAAAATATAGGTACAATTGACCTATATAGATACTTATTCTATTTATTAAAATATGTAAATTAATTCATAAAAATCCCTAAAAATTTGTATAAACCTTAATTAAGACCCTAATAATTAAGAAAATATGAAATTAATTTTTACTTAATCATTTATTAAATTAAAAATCTAAAACCTATTTATAAATACATATTTATTAATATAATATTTATATTTTAAATAATATTAATTATTTATTAAAAGTAATTATACCATAATTTAGAAAATTAATTTATTTAACTTTCTTGTATTTATACCTATTTAAAATAATGTAATTTACTATTTTATATTTAATTTATAAGTCAATTTTCCATCTGGGCCAACCAGGTGCTGACACTTGTCAGCACCTAGGACCTTCTTCCCCAAGAAGTTGTTGCGCCCAGCTGCTCGACCTGCCAACTTCACCCATTTACCCCGCGCTACTCCAGAACCTTCTGATCGATCCATTCCGTCCATCCTCTTCCTCCAACAACCCTCTCCATCGCCACCATCGATTTGACCTTGGAGCCCACGCCATTTTCCCTATATAAGGCCTCCAAGACGCCATAGCCAAACAACACTTCAACTGCCTGAAGCTCCAGCTCCAGACTACTGACCCCCTAACTTCCTAGCCATATTCCGGTCGATCCAAGGTGGTGACAGCACCAAGGCGTAGCCCGCGAGGAAGAGGAGTCGTCGGAGAAGGTTCCAAGGCAGCCACGCCGCCTTGCAGCGCAGCCATCGTCGAGTTTCGCTCCGGTCAAAAGCCGCCATCGAGCAGCTCGTCCAGGTCATACACCTCGACTTTTCCCAGGCTTTCTCCTCCATTTTGTCATTTTAATTCTCAATAGTTGTGCCACGATTAGCGTGGCTAAACGCTTCTTAAGGTAGATTAATCCATTAGCTTAAACGCCACTCATAAACTCCTCTCAAATCGTTCCCGTTTCAACTTCAAAACGATCATCCATTCATCGCCATTTTTACACTTCTGGTTAATTTGCTGGAAACTAAGATTTTTCTCCAACTTTAATCTTGCAACTTGTCATCCTTTGGCCGACTCCTTGGCGAGTCGAGCATCCTATCTTGTTAATTGCAGGTTCAAGATCATCGCGAGCTGTTCACCAAGGCCTGGACATTTTAATTCGACATGGAAAACCACCTCAAAGATCCATCGGCAGAACAGATTCCACCTCCAGGTAACTGAGACAGCCATCTTCTTCGCCACTTCATAGCCGCTCCGAGCAACCTCCGCCGGAATCCTACCGCGGCGAGCTCGAGGGGTGGAGGAGCCACCCCTCTGGCCCCGCCGGAGCGCCAAAGTCGTCGGAGAGCGGCCGCGTTAAATCGGAGAAGAAGGCCCGTACGCAAGCTGTTTCAACAACTTCAAGAACAGGGGACGTACAGGTGCGCGACACGTGGCGCACCTGTGAGCGTCCGATCCGCGCCTTCACGTTCTAATCTCAGCCGCAGATACGAACCGGTGGAGAATTTGCGTCTTAAACCCAGCAAGGTTTCCAGAATTACATCCCGCCTCACAAGTTTTGTAAATTTGCATTTAGGTCCCTCCGCAGGGACCTAAATGTAAAACTTTGTTTAGTTTTTCTTTCAGAACAGTCCTCCTGGACCTTTTTGCAAGTATTTTTAATTAGTTTTCTTGCGCTTATGCCCCTGGGCTGTAGGGGCTGTTTCTTGCTCATGTGACCTCAGATTTCGACGCTTTCTTGAGGGTAGTTACACAACTACCCCAACTACTTAGTATAAAATTTTCGCGGCTTTTTGATGAGTTTTTGACGTGTTTTGATTTAATCGAAAACCGCCTCGTTTTGCTTTATTTTCTTGTGTAGTTCGAGTACGTGGCTCGGACATCGTTCACCCTACTATATAGTATCACTTAGATATTATTCACCTACTATATAATAAGTAAATCTTTTGAAAAATATTCCTCTTTGAAAATTAAATAAAAATTTGAAAACAATAAAATCAAATAAAAATTATAAAAATAAAAATCAATAAAAAAGCGTTTTGACTTAGAGAAGAATTAAAATAAAAGTACGAATAGGAAGATCTAGGGAATATATTCTGCCTCCTTGAGTTCGACCCAGGAACACTTGCCTGGTAAAATATTAGTGAACGGTTTTCCGACAGAAAACCGTATTTGTTTGATAGGTTTAAAGATCGAAAAGAAATTCCCTCGTTTTGCGGCTTCTGCTACAACCGACAACTTTCTTTAATAAAAAGAAGAAGCCGCGAAACTCAATTTTTAGACACTTATCAATGTCAAAATGTAGAGAATTGATTAACAAACATCGTACTATTTTTGGTTTAATAAAATAGTGTAAAGAAGAGGTTTAAAACAGAGGGGGAACACAAGGGTATAACTGCAGATAATATAATAAATAAAATGCACTAGGGGGGACCTAGATGTAATTTACCAATAATTGGGGGGCCTTTCTGCAAATATTCCCAATATTCACGTGTGTAGCACGTGACCTTGGGCTTTTGCGTAATAAGGCGAAGGATCAGGGGGCTGTCTGCAAATAACCCAGCGGGTCACGTGCACGGCACGTGACCCCTGGGGCTGCTTTGGCTGCTGAAGAAGTCCCCCCGTGCACACGTAAAGCACGTGCGGGGGTCTCGGGCCCTGGGGATCGGGGGCGATAGCGTCGGAGGATGGCCAGCCAAGGCGGAGGCGTGATGGGCTGGAGTAGTCGTGAGGCGATGCAGATGATGACCGGAGGTGTCGATGGCGTTGGCGGAAGGCGTAGTGTGCGGAGTGGAAGCACGATGAAGAAGGTGCTGTTGTTGTCGAAGGTGGCTGGTGAAGGTGATCTTGATGTAGCGGTTTGCGCGGCCGACACACGACCGTGGGTCGTCGGTGAAGCGGTGGCTCACTGCAGCGACGAAGGTCGCGTGGAGTTGATCGGTGAAGAATGGCGAGATCGGCGGTTGTCGTGCTCGACGAAGATAGAAAGAGAGAGAGAGTACTGATGAATCTCAGATTCACCATTCTAAGTCTCATTAATTAAAGCTCAAGTCCCTCAAAATCAATTGCATTTCTGCATTTATTCTGCATAATTAGCATTCATGCATGATGGCATAAGAATTGCATTTTAGCATTAAGTTCTGCATAAAATAAGAAGCCAAAAATCCAAGCCAAAAATTGACCTGTAAATAGCCCAACTTCCCCTATTTTTAACTCCTTCACGTTAACACCGCATACCACAAACTCACTTCCACTGTGTACACATCACTAACAAGAATAAATAAAAAATACAAAAAAAATATTTAACCCTGTTAAGTGGACCAAAAACCCAAACCCTAGTTTCAGGATTTTCGGACTAAAAGCCACATATCTTCCCCATCCAGTGTCCGATTTGATCCTACTCACTTTTGAACTAATGCACATTCAATTACCTTCAAAACAAGACCAAGTTCAAGTGAATCAGAGCTCGTATGTGAAAGTTGGGTTTTGGGCCTCTTTTGTACAGCGTATTTTCGCGGCTTTTTGACCTGTATTTTATGTGCATATTTTCTTTATTAATAAAAATCCAAAAAAAAATTTAGATTAAGGTCTCTTTTATTTATCTTTGAGTTTTCCTTATTTTTCCGGATTTTTTATCGTGTTTAAAATTGACAAAAAAATTAGAAAACCCAAAAATCAGGTATTCTATGTACATAGGATACCCCAAAAATTCACTTTTTACATTTGACCTAATTTGGCTTTGATGTCTTCATGAAAGTTGTAGATCTCGTCGAGACGAGCATTTTTCGTGAAGAAACTTTTTCGATCCGAGGTCATTTGCTATTTCTTTTTGATTTTACAAAACATTTATTTTTCGAATTTTCTGGAGGTGACACGTGGCCGCCCCAGAGGCCGCCACGTGTCATGTTTTTTTTCGCCTTTTTAAATATTAGTTTTTATAAAAAAAAATTATTAATCCACCGCACGTGCGGCGCACGTGCCCCCAGGCACGTGCCCCTCACGTGCTCCGCCTGCCAGCCCCTTCCGCGCCACGTGGCCTTCCCTGGGCCGTTCGATCTCGGCCGATCGAACGGCCGGGAACCCTTCTTCCCCAACGACTCCCCCGATTTCTCCGCCTCCCTCCTTCAGCCGTGCTCCGTCCTTCGCCCGCCGTTGACCGCCCCGCAACCACCGCACCTCTAACGGCCTCCCCCGCTATCTTCGCCAACAACCAACCTCCGACCTAATGGCCCCCCTCTCCTATTTAAAGACCCCCGCCGCTACCGTCCTCGAGATCCGCCGATCTTCTCCCTAGGAAGGCCTCCGAGGTGGTGACAGCCCTCCGCAACCTTGCTCCGCCGGCGTGATCCGAAGCCCCCCATCCCCTCGGTGCTTCGTCGCAGCCCCTTCCAGGCGCTGCCGTGCTCCGGCCACTCGCCGTTGAGCCTCCGACCTCTCCCAGGTATCTCTCTCTTCTTCTCTCTCTCTCTCTATCTCTCTCTCTCCCGCTCTCTCGCTCTACCTCGTCGCCTCCGCTCCGCTCGGAGCTTCCCCTCCTCGCCGACTCGATACCCCGCTACCGCCTACCTCACCTCCGTCTCCACCCACGACCGGCGCTCCACGACATCGCCAACGATCACCGCCTCGCCGACTCCACTCGCCGTCGCTGCTGCGCCCCCGACGCCCCGCGGCCGTGTGTCGGCCACTTCATCTCCCTCGCCGACCACCGCAAGCTACACCGCTGGGGGTCCTCCGCCATCGACACCACTCTCCAGGCCGTGTGTCGGCTAGAGGGAGGCCGACGCCCCTCTCTCCCGCCAGCGCCTCCTCCGACTTGAACTGCTCCGCCTCGACACCGCACCAGCAGCAGCTCTCCACCGTCCACCAGAGGGTGCACTTCCGACCCTCCTTCGCCTCATCGACGCCGGTCCGCCATCCGAAAGGCGTCGCCACCCTCGCTGCATCCTCCGCCTTGCCGCCGGGCACGTGACCCGAGGCCCCCGCCTCACGTGCGTGGCACGTGACGTAGGGGGAACGTCTTCAGCAGCATCCCCAGGGGTCGCGTGCCTTGCACGTGCCCTCTGGGCATATTGCAGTCACCTCCCCGGACTCCTTCGTATTTGCATCAACATCCACAGCAACCAGGGTCACGTGCATTGCACGTGACCTCTGGCAAATTTGCAAAGATCCCCCCAGAACTAGTGGTAATTACGCCTAGGTCCTTCCTGCATTCTTTATTTCTCATTTATTTTATTTATTATATTTGCATTGATACCCCTGTCTTCCCCTTTAATTTTAGACCTTCATATGACATTATTTTATTTATTTAAAAATAGCACGGTGTTTATCTTTTCATTCTCTACACATTGATATATTGTGATTGACGGATAATTACTAATCAATTATTCTGTGGAAATTTGCAAACTTTGCCCAATCTGTGCTCGGAAATTCATAATTAATTAACCGTTGCTTGAAAAATTTTCCAAAAATCACATATCGTAGAGATTAATTTGATTAACATTGTGCCCAAAAATCATTGCATTCGCATGCATTGTTTGCCCTGTAAAAATCATTTTGTGCATTTCAATGTTTGATTTTTAGTAGGTAATAAACCCCACATTTTCGAGGTTTAGGATTTTTCTTAGATCCATCACCTAGTGATAGATCTTAGATAATTTTAGTTCTCGAAAATAAGTAGGTTTAATATTTATTAAAATTAAATATTGAAAATCATTCTGTTTGCAATTAAAAATTCGTAAAAAATTCCCATTGCATCTAAAAATTCCAAAAAAATTACAGTGCACTTATTTCATCATTTTTTACATCTCGGCCAAGTTTCGTAATTTTCGGACACCGTTTGACGTATTTTACATTTTAGTCCCTAAAATAGGCTGAATTTGCATTTTGCATCTCATATTGCATTGAAAAATTCCAAAAAAAAATACCGCCTTGAAAACTGAACTAAAAATTGGATAGACATTAATCTAGGTTGTTCCTTTGCCTCCTCGTGATCGACCTTGGGACTTGCCCAAGTAAAATAAACATACACCACGAGATTAAAATTGAATCATTATTTTGTGGTTATTTCTTGACTGTTTCCGAATCGCCGCCTACAACGAACGACATATTTATTTTCACGATCGACCATTAAAAACGATTTCTTAACGCGGCTTTCGCGGGCCCGTCAGATGGCGCCGTTGCCGGGGAGGCAAACGGTTTAGTTTTGGTTTTGAAAATTTTTGTTCGGTTTTCCGAATTCGGGTAGTCTGACCCCCGAATTTTTCATTGTAAATCCCATTTTATTTCTTGTATTTATTTTTCAGCATTTCTTTCATTTATTTTATTTTTGATTATTTTTTGAGTCACTCTCTTACAATCTCTCTCTTATTTTTCTTGCGAGGTACCCGAAGCACGTGGAGCGGTTTTTCAAGGAACCGACGCATCTTCACCGACACCCGAAGAAACCGCAATTAAATTAAGATCGAGTCGAGTCGTGAGAGAGAGTAGAGTCTAGGTTTTTAATTTCTGCATTTTTATTTTCTGCTCATTTATAGCAGTGTCCGTTTGGACTCTCGCGTGTGTACAAGGACATGGAACTTTATTTGTGGTGTGTCGTGGCCTGTTCCACTCTCCGGAGAGGGTGGGGCCCGACTTGAGTGGCGATTAGGATAGACCTGCACATACGGCTCTTAGAGCATTTTTTATTTCTGATTGTGCTCGTAGGATCTTAAGCCACACTGCACTTTAACTGAGACGCACATTAGATCGTTCAACTTAGCCAAATTCAACTCAATTCTTCCCGCTAATAGAACTTTCTGCTTAGGTGCGGTTTTCATCGGCTTGCACGCATTTAGTATAAATTTTCAATTCTGTATTGCATCCCACATGG
Source organism: Ottelia alismoides (assembly GCA_037367405.1). Classification (NCBI taxonomy): domain Eukaryota; kingdom Viridiplantae; phylum Streptophyta; class Magnoliopsida; order Alismatales; family Hydrocharitaceae; genus Ottelia; species Ottelia alismoides. The sequence continues at coordinate 884,169 of JAZKJV010007177.1, read as the reverse complement.
AGATTGCGAGGAGGCACTGTAAGTCTTCTAACTGAGCATTCAACATAGTTTTCCGCGTGCATCGGCTTTTCCCGAATTCCTCTCTCTTGTTTTATCACATAAGTCTAAAGGAAATTAGGACTGAACGGTAGACGTGTATTTGTGTTCATCTAAATTCTACAGTGATCGCCTTAATAAAACTGGGACTTCTAAATATAGCCGATCTAAAAAATCCATAAAATCAAGAATTTCTACGGGAGAGCAACCCCGACATTGTTTGATTTTATCTTGCAGCGAGGAGAGAGACGCACACTAGGATAGAGCCCAGCTCCAAACCTAACATCTCGTTTATACGGCTTGCAAGATTGAATTTATCACCAACTAAAATTGAAAAGATAATAGCCGAACTCTTACGGCCTCATTGTGTGAGTTGGTGAATCCGGGGTTTGAATTGTGTTTGCATTGGTGTGCGTGAACCGATTTCAAGATCAATAGCCGCACATTTGATTTCTCTTGACTATCCCGGGCAAACGTCTCTTCCCTATCTTGATTCGAACCTCATAATGGAATTCTTGTCCAAATACTCTCACAGATCCAACCCCCCATTCCTCTCAAAAATGACGGAACACCCATCGAAATTATACTATGAAAATGAATTCGTGTCGGTTAGACCCAAAACACCTCCTCCAAGAAATTCCCAACCACCATCTCTTTTCACCAATTCGATAGGCTTCATGAACGACAACCTCTTCTTCAGACATGCTCCACCATGCCAAGATCCGACCACTCATGATCAAAGAAATAAATTTTACTCGGATCAACTCCACATGACTAGACTATATGAGCAGCCTCCTTCCATTATTTTTGAGGAGAAATTTTCAGAAAATACTGAGCATATTTCGGATATTCCAAGAAGCTCTCCTCTCAGCACAAAGAGAAAAATGGAAGCTGAAATTATCGAATATACACCTACCGCTCTCATAATTAATCATGAACCGAATCTTGAGGACAATATTTCGAGGATAAATAAGAAATTCAATTCAATAGAGGAGAGATTTCAAAAATTTACCGATCGATTCATCGCATTCTATGGTGGCTCGGACAGTAAAATGAATGAGGAAATTATTGGATCTGAGATTGAAAATTCTGAGGATATTCAGGGACCTATGGACAATTCTGAAAATGGTTATGCTGCTGACCACCACCCTGAACACCAGAGCCCCTCTTCGTCTGAAGAACACCCCACACCCCCACACCACCCAGAAAATACCAAAAAAATAGAAATATTTGAAAATCACAAAAAAATTGAAAATTCAGAAAATTTCATAAAAATTGAAACTGAAGATGATCTGCGAAATTTGGATCCAACTATACGGGAAGCACTGGAAAAACGCTTGATATTTGAACTTCCCTTTATACAGGCCATTGAACACTTCCCCGACCTTAAAAGATTGATAACAGATAAATTAATGAACAAAAAGTCGGGCAGGATACGAACAAAGACTGAAAGACATATCTTGTCAATGGATTCCTCCTTGGTGTTGAGGAGAAAAACCAAGAGCCGCATAGTAAAGCGGTTGCCCAGATTTGACTGCAAAATCAAAGACACAATTTTCACCCATGCTCGGATTGATGATGATTCACCAATTAATATCCTCCCGACCTCTGTATTCCATGAACTCAAACTCGGACCGATTCGGAAGATACGAGAGATTGTACAATTAGCGGACCGATCGATAAAGCGGCCGAGAGGAACCATTTCTGTCATCATGAAATTCCAAGGTGCTCCGCTCAAGGTAGAATTCACGATCATTGATATTGAGCATCAAGGAGAATTTACCCAGTCTCCAATCATTCTCGGAAAGCCATTCTTGGCATTGGCCAAAGCGAGTATCGATTGTGAGACTCGGGAAATCAATTTCACAGCATTGGAAGCACTTAAATCTGACCCTATCTTTGAGGAACCACGATCTTCTGAGGCAACCCACGAAGTCCCCAACAACCGTAACCATGAAGCGGTAGAAGAGCCCTACCCCGCAACCACACCTGAGATAACAGTTGTTGATGAGACTATTGGTTTAGAAAATCTCCCCAAGATTCAAATCCCCAAGGATCTCAAAATAGACAAATCTTTTTACTACGATCCAGAGACATATGCGTGGTCACACCCTGGAGCAACATTCTCTGAATATCTTGAACAAATTATCCCAAATCGAGAGTGCTCAAACATTCGAGAGACTAAGAACGAGCACGTAGACCAAGCACCAACCAAGGAGAATCTCAATGGCTATTCATCTGGATACTCAAGTGAACCGACACCTTCACGACAAAATAAAAAGAAAGTCACCTTTGACCTTTCGGAAGAGGAATCAGTTGATGATCCCTCATCAGGTCCGGAAAAGATGGTTTACATGAGTGAAGTCTGTTCGGCAGCCCTAAAGCCATATCTTCATAAGGATCCAAAATTCAATCCGCGTTGGACAACTCCCGTTCCTAACTACTACTCATCCAAAGCTGATGCTCCTGCATTCTTCAAGTACACTGGAATTCTTTCGTATGAGCTGACTGAGACCGGTGCTTCTGAGCATTCATCCGAGGACAAACTGATTGACCCCAAGAAGGAACGAATTCTGAGGAAACAACTGAAGAAACAAAAAGACCAAAATACTTGGAGTATGCCCACCTTCAAATACTACTCCTCTGAGGATAACTCTGATGATGGATATCTTTCATCTGACTCAAACACTTCATCTATTATCCATCATGATTTTTCTGAGGATGACACTGATTGTAGTGGGGAATCATATGCCTCATCGCCGACTCATCACTACGATCTCCCACCACAGGCTCATAAAAAGATCAGCCGAAAACCGCCTTAATCATCGGCTACCCACCCTCCCTCCCGACCACATTGGTCTCCTTGTACAACTTCTTCCTTTACTTAGGCCAAGGCTTAAGTATAGGGGGAGACCGATGCCATCTGTATATACCATTCTTCTCCTAACTCCCATTCGCTCCATATCCACCCTTCTTCCATACTTAGGCTGTTCAAAGCCTAAGTATAGGGGGAACCGACATCCACCCGTATATACTCTCCTCATTTCCTGACCGCTTTTCTTTTCATTCTTTTTCTTCTTTTCTTTTTTCTTTCTTTTTTCTCACTCTCTTACGCTTAGCCCGAGCTATGTCTTCTTCACGCTTCTTGTGCTCTGAGGACACAGCACTCGCTAAGTATAGGGGGGTCTGTATATACTATGTATATATTTTACCCATATCTCGTACTTTCGCGTAAGTCTGTATGTATTTACGGGGTGGGTACTAACTGAAAAAAAAAAGAAAGAAAGAAGAACACTGACTTGCCCTAATTTTCTGAAAAAAAAATGAATGAAAAAGAGGCTTCTTATTCCATTTTCTGCATAAAAAACCCTTGCATAAAAAAAAAGTGTCTGCATTTCACGCACCTACACTCCATCCAACATCACATGCATTTGCATCTGTGAAAAGTCATTGGGTTCTGAACCAAGTTATGAGCCGAAACCGAGAGTGGTCTGGGCTTGACCTTAATCCACCTAATTTTCAGAGGAACTTCACCGAGAAATAGGATTTTAAGAGCTTCAGGTCTTTGTGACTTAATTCCTTAAGTTCCACATGACAATGTGCAGCGTTTGACTCTTAGTGTCTAACCTGGTCTCTTCATTCTGGGTACAACTCTGGAATAGGGAATTAATTCGCACTCTCTCACTATGCACTTAGCTCAACCCAAACGGGATGTTGGAAGACTGTGTGAGTCTCTTTTCTGGTAGCGTGGAAATCTAAAGACCGGAGTACGGGTTGAAATAAAGCTTCGGAAAAGGGATGGACGGCTGGGCACAATTTTTCTAAGACCCCAAAAAAATGTACGGAACAAAAGATTCTATATCCGTAGGGGCACAACAAGATCCAAGCAGAACCACCAAAAATTCCAAATACATAGAAGCATTCTACCAAATAAAAATCCGACCAAAAAGGTCCAAGCTTCAGAAACCTGCAGATCTTGGTGGAGACTCGGCTACACTGGCTATCTCCACAAGGAGAGGTGACTACACTGGCCACCCTCCAGTTCTTTTCTCTTTCTTCTATCTTCTCCCTCATTCGATTGTGAACACAGCGCGACAGACCTTAGAAGGAAATACCTGACTCCCCGAGGACGAGTTACTGGAGAGGAGAGGAGCATGGTAGTCCGGCAGTCTGAATGGGAAGAGCTAAAACCCTTCACACACATGAGTCGGTTATTCAATGTTCATAGGGTATACTTTGGGAAGAGGATTGATCTAAGATGACTTCTGAGTTGAAACTGTGTCAATGATGTGTAGAACTTGAGGGCTGTTGATTTTGAAATTCTAAGTCTCACAGAAGTTCCGCCACACTATTAATCCAAAGGTCGAGTTTAGTTTCACTTTCACCTTCAGTTCATGATCTTGGTATGGAACCCAGTCTCATTTCACTTCATGGCATTTCTTTTAGATGCTCAGGGACGAGCATGGTTTAAGTATAGGGGGATGATGAATCTCAGATTCACCATTCTAAGTCTCATTAATTAAAGCTCAAGTCCCTCAAAATCAATTGCATTTCTGCATTTATTCTGCATAATTAGCATTCATGCATGATGGCATAAGAATTGCATTTTAGCATTAAGTTCTGCATAAAATAAGAAGCCAAAAATCCAAGCCAAAAATTGACCTGTAAATAGCCCAACTTCCCCTATTTTTAACTCCTTCACGCTAACACCGCATACCACAAACTCACTTCCACTGTGTACACATCACTAACAAGAATAAATAAAAAAATACAAAAAAATATTTAACCCTGTTAAGTGGACCAAAAACCCAAACCCTAGTTTCAGGATTTTCGGACTAAAAGCCACATATCTTCCCCATCCAGTGTCCGATTTGATCCTACTCACTTTTGAACTAATGCACATTCAATTACCTTCAAAACAAGACCAAGTTCAAGTGAATCAGAGCTCGTATGTGAAAGTTGGGTTTTGGGCCTCTTTTGTACAGCGTATTTTCGCGGCTTTTTGACCTGTATTTTATGTGCATATTTTCTTTATTAATAAAAATCCAAAAAAATTTAGATTAAGGTCTCTTTTATTTATCTTTGAGTTTTCCTTATTTTTCCGGATTTTTTTATCGTGTTTAAAATTGACAAAAAAATTAGAAAACCCAAAAATCAGGTATTCTATGTACATAGGATACCCCAAAAATTCACTTTTTACATTTGACCTAATTTGGCTTTGATGTCTTCATGAAAGTTGTAGATCTCGTCGAGACGAGCATTTTTCGTGAAGAAACTTTTTCGATCCGAGGTAATTTGCTATTTCTTTTTTATTTTACAAAACATTTATTTTTCGAATTTTCTGGAGGTGACACGTGGCCGCCCCAGAGGCCGCCACGTGTCATGTTTTTTTCGCCTTTTTAAATCTTAGTTTTTATATAAAAAAAATATTAATCCACCACACGTGCGGCGCACGTGCCCCCAGGCACGTGCCCCTCACGTGCTCCGCCTGCCAGCCCCTTCCGCGCCACGTGGCCTTCCCTGGGCCGTTCGATCTCGGCCGATCGAACGGCCGGGAACCCTTCTTCCCCAACGACTCCCCCGATTTCTCCGCCTCCCTCCTTCAGCCGTGCTCCGTCCTTCGCCCGCCGTTGACCGCCCCGCAACCACCGCACCTCTAACGGCCTCCCCCTCTATCTTCGCCAACAACCAACCTCCGACCTAATGGCCCCCCTCTCCTATTTAAAGACCCCCGCCGCTACCGTCCTCGAGATCCGCCGATCTTCTCCCTAGGAAGGCCTCCGAGGTGGTGACAGCCCTCCGCAACCTTGCTCCGCCGGCGTGATCCGAAGCCCCCCATCCCCTCGGTGCTTCATCGCAGCCCCTTCCAGGCGCTGCCGTGCTCCGGCCACTCGCCGTTGAGCCTCCGACCTCTCCCAGGTATCTCTCTCTTCTTCTCTCTCTCTCTCTATCTCTCTCTCTCCCGCTCTCTCGCTCTACCTCGTCGCCTCCGCTCCGCTCGGAGCTTCCCCTCCTCGCCGACTCGATACCCCGCTACCGCCTACCTCACCTCCGTCTCCACCCACGACCGGCGCTCCACGACATCGCCAACGATCACCGCCTCGCCGACTCCACTCGCCGTCGCTGCTGCGCCCCCGACGCCCCACGGCCGTGTGTCGGCCACTTCATCTCCCTCGCCGACCACCGCAAGCTACACCGCTGGGGGTCCTCCGCCATCGACACCACTCTCCAGGCCGTGTGTCGGCTAGAGGGAGGCCGACGCCCCTCTCTCCCGCCAGCGCCTCCTCCGACTTGAACTGCTCCGCCTCGACACCGCACCAGCAGCAGCTCTCCACCGTCCACCAGAGGGTGCACTTCCGACCCTCCTTCGCCTCATCGACGCCGGTCCGCCATCCGAAAGGCGTCGCCACCCTCGCTGCATCCTCCGCCTTGCCGCCGGGCACGTGACCCGAGGCCCCCGCCTCACGTGCGTGGCACGTGACGTAGGGGGAACGTCTTTAGCAGCATCCCCAGGGGTCGCGTGCCTTGCACGTGCCCTCTGGGCATATTGCAGTCACCTCCCCGGACTCCTTCGTATTTGCATCAACATCCACAGCAACCAGGGTCACGTGCATTGCACGTGACCTCTGGCAAATTTGCAAAGATCCCCCCAGAACTAGTGGTAATTACGCCTAGGTCCTTCCTGCATTCTTTATTTCTCATTTATTTTATTTATTATATTTGCATTGATACCCCTGTCTTCCCCTTTAATTTTAGACCTTCATATGACATTATTTTATTTATTTAAAAATAGCACGGTGTTTATCTTTTCATTCTCTACACATTGATATATTGTGATTGACGGATAATTACTAATCAATTATTCTGTGGAAATTTGCAAACTTTGCCCAATCTGTGCTCGGAAATTCATAATTAATTAACCGTTGCTTGAAAAATTTTCCAAAAATCACATATCGTAGAGATTAATTTGATTAACATTGTGCCCAAAAATCATTGCATTCGCATGCATTGTTTGCCCTGTAAAAATCATTTTGTGCATTTCAATGTTTGATTTTTAGTAGGTAATAAACCCCACATTTTCGAGGTTTAGGATTTTTCTTAGATCCATCACCTAGTGATAGATCTTAGATAATTTTAGTTCTCGAAAATAAGTAGGTTTAATATTTATTAAAATTAAATATTGAAAATCATTCTGTTTGCAATTAAAAATTCGTAAAAAATTCCCATTGCATCTAAAAATTCCAAAAAAATTACAGTGCACTTATTTCATCATTTTTTACATCTCGGCCAAGTTTCGTAATTTTCGGACACCGTTTGACGTATTTTACATTTTAGTCCCTAAAATAGGCCGAATTTGCATTTTGCATCTCATATTGCATTGAAAAATTCCAAAAAAAAATACCGCCTTGAAAACTGAACTAAAAATTGGATAGACATTAATCTAGGTTGTTCCTTTGCCTCCTCGTGATCGACCTTGGGACTTGCCCAAGTAAAATAAACATACACCACGAGATTAAAATTGAATCATTATTTTGTGGTTATTTCTTGACTGTTTCCGAATCGCCGCCTACAACGAACGACATATTTATTTTCACGATCGACCATTAAAAACGATTTCTTAACGCGGCTTTTCCGGGCCCGTCAAGTACCTGGGAGGATAGGGCTCGACGGCGTGATGGACCGGAGCAGAGCAGCTGCGACGGGCGGAGGCTGCGATGAGGGCTATGCGACCTCGGATCACGCCGAGGGCTTGGTTGTCACGAACGGAGGCGAGTGACGACAGATGGATTGCTCCGGGGGCGGCGTGGTCTTTTAAATAGTAGAGGGTATCGCCGGCGAAGGAAATAATGGTGCTGGCGGTGGCGAAATCTGAGGGTTCAATTTTGCGAAGGATCGAAGATTGGAGGCGATTGGAATCGACGAGATTCGACGGCGGGATCTGATTTGATCGGGTGATTGTCGGCCGGAGAGATACGTGACGGCGGGCGGTGCAAAAGAGGAAGGCGGTGGAGGGATTTGCGGTGAGGAAAATGAAGGGAGGCGTCAGAGCTTCCCCGATTGGGAAAGTGTCCGGAGGTGGAAGACGCGCCTGAGCCGTCCGATCGTCCCGTGATCGGACTGTTTGAAAAAGGCCACGTGGCGGCTAAAGGCGAGAGGGCGTGGGACGCACATGCAGAGCACGTGCCTTGAAGGCACGTGCAATGCACGCGCGTCCAATTTTTTTAATAAAACGAATATATATAAGACCGAAAATGGCTGACACGTGGCGGCACTAGGTGCAGCCACGTGTCAGCACCAGAAAATTCTGAAGATAAAAACCTTTGTAAAATCGATAAAAAATAGGAAATGCCGTCGGATCAAAAACGTTTCTTCACAAAAATTGCTCGTCTCGATGAGATCTACAACTTTTATGAAGACATCAAAACCAAAATCGATCAAATGGATGAAGTAAACTTTTAGGGTATCCCATATAGAAAGAATACCTAGATTTTTGGGTTTTCTATTTTTTTTGTCATTTTTTTAAACTAGATAAAAGTCCGGAAAAAATTATGAAAAAAATAAAAGATAAATAAAGACACCTTAATCTATTTTTGGAATTTTATTAATTAAGAAAATATGTACATAAAATATCAGGTCAAAAAAACCGCTAAAAATACACAATGTACAAAAGAGGCCCAAAACCCAACTTTCACATACGAGCTCCGATTCACTTGAACTTGATCTTGTTTTGAAGGTAATTGAATGTACATTAATTCAAAAGTGAGTAGGATCAAATCAGACACTGGATGGGGAAGATATGAGGTTTTAAATCCTGAAACTAGGGTTTGGGTTTTTGGTCCACTTATTTGGGTTAGTTATTATTATTTTTTGTAATTTTCATTTATTCTTGTGAGTGATATGTATACAATGGAAGTGGTTTTGGGTCATTCAGAGTTAGCATGAATGTGTTAAAAATTGGGGAAGTTAGGCTATTTATAGGTCAATTTTGGCTTGGATTTTTGGCTTCTTATTTTGTGCAAAAATGATGGATAAAATGCACTTCTTATGAAAACTTGCACGAATGCTAATTATGCAGAATAGATGCCTATATGATATTGATTTTGAGGGATTTGAGCTTAATAAATGAGATTTAGAGTGACGAATCCGAGATTCATCATCCCCCTATACTTAAAACATGCTCGTCCCTGAGCATCAAAAAGAAATGCCATGAGGTGAAATGAGATTGGGTTCCATACCAAGACCATGAACTGAAGGTGAAAGTGAACCTAAACTCAACCTTTGGATTATTTGTGTGTCGGAACTTCTGCGAGAGTTAGAATTTTAAAACCAATAGCCCTCAAGTTCTACATATCATTGATACAGTTTCATCTCAGAAGTCATCTTAGATCAATCCTCTTCCCAAAGTATACCCTGTGAACATTGAACAACCGACTCATGTGTGTGAAAGATTTTAGCTCTTCCCACCCAGAATGCCGGACTACCGTGCAAACCTCCTCTCCAGTAACTCGTCCTCGAGGAGTCAGGTATTTCCTTCTGAGGTCTGTCGTGCTGTGTTCACAATCGAATTGGGGAAGAAGATAGAAGAAGGGAAAAGAACTGGAGGGTGGCCAGTGTAGTCACCTCTCCTTGTGAAGCTGGCCAGTGTAGCCGAGTCTCCACCAAGATCTGCAGGATTTCTTGAAGCTTGGACCTTTTTGGTCAGATGTTTATTTGGTAGAATGCCTCTTTGTATTTGGAATTTTTGGTGGTTCTGCTTGGATCTTGTTGTGCCCCTACGGATATAGAATCTTTTTGTTCCATACATTTTTTGGGGTCTTAGAAAAAATTGTGCCCAGCCGTCCATCCCTTTTCCGAAGCTTTATTTCAACCCATACTCCGGTCTTTAGATTTCCACGCTACCAGAAAAGAAACTCACACTGTCTTCCAACATCCCATCTGAGTTGAGCTAAGTGCATAGTACGAGAGTACAAATTAATTCCTTATTCCAGAGTTGTACCCAGAATGAAGAGACCAGGTTAGACACTAAGAGTCAAACTCCGCACATTATCATGTGGAACTTAAAGAATTAAGTCAATGACCTGAAGTTTCTAAAATCCTAATTAACGATGAAGTTCCTCTGAAAATTAGGTGGATTAAGGTCAAGTCCAGATCACTCTTGGTTTCAGCCCATATAACTCGATTTAGAACCTGATGAATTTTCACATATGCAAATGAATGCGATGCTGGATGAAGTGCAGGTGTGTGGAATGCAGACACACACATTTTTTTCTTTTGAATTTTTTTATGCAAGGGATTTTTGTTATTGTTTTTTTAGTGCAAAAAATGAATAAGAAGCCATTTTTTTCAAAAATTTTGGGCACAATCAATGTTAAGAGCAAATCTCTTTTTCTTTTTCTTTTCTTTTGTTTTTTGTTGTTTTTTAATTACCCACCCCGTAAATATATATAGACTTACACGAAAGTACGAGGTATGGCTAAAATATATACAGAGTATATATACAGACCCCCCTATACTTAGCGAGTGTTGTGTCCTCAGAGCACAAGAAGCGTAAAGAAGACATAGCTTGGGCTAAGCGTAAGAGAGTAAAATTTGATATACAATGGTCTGCCCCCCTATACGTAGACTGTGAATAGTCTAAGTATAGAAGAAGAGCACAAAAAGAGGCGGTCAGGATATGTAAATGAGGAGAGTATATACAGGTGGGTGTCGGTTCCCCCTATATTTTGGCTCTGGTCAGCCTAAGTATAAGAGGAAGGTGGAAATGGAACGATCTGGAGATAGAGTGTGATGCAGGGAAATGGTATGTACATATGGCATCGGTCCCCCCTATACTTAGGCCTTGGCCTAAGTAGAGAAAGAAGCTGTACAAGGGGATCGATGTGGTTGGGAGGGAGGGTGGGACTGATCTGATAAATCTTCAATGTTCTCGCTCTGCGTGAAGTAGATGACCTCAACTTGCACTGTATGCTCTTTGGATGATTCTATATATAGCTTTAGTAATTGTCCATTCACTGAGAAAGGTTGTGCATCATCTTTGAGCATTTTCCCCGCTTGATCCGACCACCAAATCCTTAAACCCCGGGTCCTAATCCTTCCTGATACATCAGAGATCCACGCCGATGCATCCACCTAGGGATCCGTGCTTCACGGAACCCTGCCCGATCCCATCTTCTCGGACCTGCCGGGGTATATAGCTCCAGCTCCGCCGCACATTCCACTCTATCTTTGGCCTTCCCCCTCGATGCCAGTGACCTCCTCCACCTCGCCTGAGTGACAGTTGTACGAGAGAGAGTAGCAGCGAGGCTCGGGCAGCTGGGAGCCACTGATCCGACGATATCACCGCCGTGCGCCGCCACGAGGTGCGCCAAGCCTTGGGAAGCGACGAACCCTTGAGGCCATAACCCTCAGAGCTCCGCCAGCTCCAGCATAGTCGACTACGCCCGCCAGGTAGCTCTGATAGACTGTAGGTTAGCTTAGATTTTAGTTTTTCGATTTCTGTTCCTGTAGCTCCGCCGCCGTCGCTAGCCACCTCCGACCGTCCATCTACCATCCCGACCTGACTACCACATTCACCAGACTTCCCTCCATCTTCTCCGCCCTTCCATTCCCCCTGACTCGCCCCGGAGCAGGGCTATCGTCCTCCTCCGCCACCGCTTCGCCGGAGGACTCCACTCCGCCTCACCCTCCACCTTTCTCATGCTCTAACGGGTCGAGGCAATTTGCCCTCGACCCGTGGTTTACCTGTGCATGCCAAACGCTCAAAAGACCTCATCTGGAGGTCCAACTCAGAGGCACAACAGTCCCAAGTGCTTTGCTTCACCGGAGCTATCTAGACGCGCCTGGACCCATCAGAGCTACCCAACCGCTGCGGATCATCGTTACGAACATTTCGCCCACCTCAGCAGCTCCAGGGGACATCTCCACCACGTGTATTGGGCCAGCGAAGTTCGCCGGCATCGAGTTCTTGGAGATCGTCCCGCCACCGTCCGAACACCACCTCATCCCAGTTCTGATCCTGACCGTTCGTCCATGCCAGCTCTCCACCGTCGGATCTATCAGAGGTCTGATCTGGACCATCCACTCAGTTGAAGAGGCACCCTGCAGTCAGGACCATCCGATCTACACGTGTCCTCTTCATCGCCATCGATCTAGCGAGGGTTTAGCCACATCCAACCACCGTCAGATCAACCACGTGGCTAGCCCTCGAGCGTCCATCAGCTGAAGAGGAGCCCCTCGTTCCACAACCGCCGGATCTTCCACGTGGCGCCGCTTCAGCCCTCGGATAATAGGTGGGGTAAATTGTTCTTAGGCCCCTTATTTTATTGCTTTTAACTTTTCAGTCTTGTAAATATTTAATTCAATTGTTTTTATTTTTGAACATTTTCACTTAGGACCTCCTTGTTTTGTATATTTGCATTACTAGTCAATGTGTGTATTGACCACGTGCATCGACACGTGAGTTAGTGGGCTTTTTGCAATATTTCCCCTGTATTCCTAGCGTGTTTACATCTTTTTGAATAAGAATTACATTTTAGTCCTTCCGTGCCTGGACCACGTACCTTGCGCGTGAGTCATTGGGAATTTTGCACTTTAGGACCCGCACTTTTATGCCGTGTTATTGATTGGCCTCTGGACTTAGTTTTCATTACAAATAGGTCCCCTGTGCACTGTGTGCTTGTTTTTGATTTAAATAAAATATCAAATTTAACCCAAATCGTGTGAAAATTGGAAACGTGGCCCTTGTCACTGTGTAAAATTTTCACTACTTTTTGGGTACATTTTTGTGGCTTTTTAGTATTTTTAAAAATTCAAAAACAACCATTTTTGCCTCTGTCCATATTAAAAATTCACTAAAAAAATATAAAATAATAAAAACCACCTAAAAACATTGTTGTTTTTCTTTTCTTTTCTTTTTCGACTGCTTCGTAGGCCGCAAGGCCAACTCGTGCTCCCTGAGTCCGACCCTGGGTGCTACACCAGGCTAATCTCATAGCCAGGGTCACTATTTGATTTTCATTGTTTTATCTGCTTGATTGGTGGTCTGTTCCTTATTTTTCTTGATTGACTGAGATATCTCCAAGATCCGGGTCGCAACGACCCTAGTTCTATGTTATTCACCCGAGTCTCGGTCAAATTTTTTGGTCATCAGGTCACCATGTTGGAGAAGACTATCTTTTACTGCTTCAACCATGGAGAAACTGCGTATCTCACACACTGTCCATAGTTCATAGTCATAAGGATTTGTGTATGAGTTGAAGTTGTTTAACCTGGCTATTGAGGAGACTTGAGCAGAGTCTTAGGATTCTCGAAGGTTGTTGTGAGGTTGTTGTGTTTCAAATCTGCTTTCCAATAAGGTTCCAACTCATCCTAAAATCCAAAGGTCCGACTTAATCTCCAAACTTTGATCTTGTGAAGACAAGTTTGAGAATTAAAATCAATCCACTTTGTTTCTTTTTGTTTTATTCTCTATACTTATTGCATAAGTGTTTGCTAGGGACTAGCAAAGGCAAGTATAAACTGTATTTTATATACAATAAATGGTGATGAAATCTCCATTTCATCACCTTTTATTCTATCATTTTGGCCTTAAAAACACTAGCTAATGCATGTAAATAACATTATTTTGTACAAATTAGCATTCTGTATTTGTTCCATTTATTGTATATAAAATACAGTTTTTAATGCCAAAATTATAGAATAAAGAAAAGAAAATAAAAAAGAATAAAATGCCAAAATGATTGGGTCGACAAGGAATAAAGTTGGGAGAGATAAGGGCCAAAAATATCCACAAAATCCTCATTCTTTTATCTATCAGTATTGCATTTTGGGGACCTATTTTATGTTCCATCTTTTAGAAGTCAAATAAAGAAACTTTGTACATGATAGTTGTAGATAATAACATATAGAAAAATATAAAATTAAGTTTACACAAAAAATATATATGGTGTACTTTTTATACTCTAAATAAAATGTCAAAACCCAAACTTCTCAGACCCCATATCTCCTAAATAAAAATTCAAAATGTATCAAATCAATTTAAACGTATATAACTTTTAATAAGCTATTTAATGAAGGTGGTTTCATTTAATTTGGAGTTAAGGTGTGAAAGTTAGGTTTTGGATCCCTATTGTATAGTATATCCGAATAAAATATTTATTTTATTTATTATTTATTATTTTTTAAAATTTTTTATTTTAATAAATTTGCAGATATTATTTATAACACTTGTACATATTTAGAATAGAAGAAAACCACAAAGTAAACACTAAAATAAAATACTATACAAAAATACATAGATGAAATATCTATACTTATACATATATAATAAGTATACTTATTTATTTAAGTGTGCATGTTATATTGGAAAAATAAAATAAAAAATATCTGTGTATATAAAAATAAGTTATAAATAAATAAAATAAGAAAATATTTCCAATCTCTGCAAAAATATTTTTGATTGTAAAAACTTTTTTCGTTGTGTGAAATAAAATGGTTTGAAAATCTATTTACAAATGATTTGAAAAATGATTATAATTTTTTCAAAAATCTATACACGCTATTTGAAAAATCTTTGTTAAATGATTTCAAATTTTGTAAAATATTGTAAAAAGTATTTGTCAAATTAGTTTTCAAAAATAAAGTTTTCAAAACTTTTTGTAAAATTATTTTAAAATTATTTTTTGAGGATTGGATACATAATAAAAATCTATATAAAATTTGTATAAACCTGTAAATCTTAAAAATCCAACTCTTCTATATATAAGAAGCATCCTTGTGTAAATATCCGTACCTATTTCTTTTCTTCAAAAATCTTTTGTTTTGAAAAATACCTAAAAAGTTGCAAAATCAAAAATCCCAAAAATATTTGTAAAACCTTTTCGAAATAATTGCATAAAAATTGCAAATTTTTTCAAAAATCCATAAAAGTTTAAATTTTGTAAATTGCATCACAAAAAATATTTTATGCGTTGTGCATAGCATTTTTCATATTGAGTTTGATAACTGAACAAGTCTAAATAAAATCCGAAGATTAGATTGGACCTTAAATATATTTAATCACAGGAACCTTGTAGGAATTGGAATTGAGGTACTTCATGTCTAGTTGCCTTAATTCGTTGAGATCATGAGACTTGGTTTGGTGTCATCTATATTGCTCAAGTAGAAGTATTTCGTAGCATACGCACGACTCTTGTTGATAATAACCTAGCTTGTACACCTGCACTTTCACTTTGCTTACCTCAGTTGAAGTGGTAGAGGATTGGATTTGGCGGCATGAGACACGAGCCAATGGAAACATCGGAAGTCACACATTTGTGGCCATTGTACCCTAGCCCAATCCAATTGCGATAAGGTCTAAAGTAGAAGTTGCAGGGTTGCAAATAATGCTTCAAAAGAGCGATAGTCTACTGCTCAAACAGAAAAATCCCTTATGTAAATGTTGATGTATATAGTATTCAACAAATGAAAAAAAAATCAAAACTTCAAAAAAGTGGACATGTATGATTAAAAATAAGATGCCTGAAGGATTGTATATATTTGTATAGTCAATAAGCAATCTTGAGCTTCAAAGTCATATGTTTGTGAGCCTGCAGCCGGATGACTTGGGTACATTGGTCAAGCATCCTAGGATAGGTAGCAATACTGGCTACTGTCCATTCTTCTCTCCACCTCCTCTTCTTGATCTGACCGTTACTTGAACTTATAAGGGAATACCACTCTTCTCGAGGAAAGAGTTGTCAGATTGGGTAGGGTCACCATGTTGGAGAAGATTGGGTAGGGTCATCATAAGGGAATACCACTCTTCACTCCTTTTTGGGACCTATTTTATGCTCCATCCTTTATACCTCAAATAAAGAAACATTGTTTGTAGATAACAACATATAGAAAAATACAAAATTGAGTTTACACAAAAATAATATATAATGTACTTTTTATACTCTAAATAAAAAACCAAAACTGAAACTTAATGAAGGTGATTTCATTTAATTTGTAGTCAAGATGTGAAAGTTAGGTTTTGGACCCCTATTGTATAGTATACTCGATAAAATATTCATTTTATTTATTATTTATTATTTTTATAATTTTATAAATATTATTTATAACACTTGTACATATTTAAAATATAATAAAATCACAAATTCACTAAAATAAAATACTATACAAAAATGCATAAATGAAATACCTATACGTGTACCTATACTTATACCTACATAATAAGTATACCTATTTATTTAAGTATACATGTTATATCAGAAAAATAAAATAAAAATATATCCATGTATATAAAAATAAGTTATAAATATAAAAATAATAAAATAAAATAATAAAATAAAAAAAAGATAAAATAGTAATAAAATATTCAAAACATAAGTAATATACATATAAATCAAACCTTAAAAACTAACTTGTAATAAATAATTTCATAAAATAAAAAAACATATTAAAAACTTCATAAAATAATAAATATTTTTTATTTTATAACTTAAAATTAATAAAATCATTTAACATTTAATATTAAAATTACAACTATTTTCGGGTTGGTTTTTCATGGTTGGTCCACGTGAGCAACCAGATTACATCTTTAGTTGACCTCGGTAAACTGTCTGACTTGAGACATAGGCTCGTCAGACTAGCTCTGCCCGCCTTCTGATGAATCTCGTATTCATCATGCTATAATTCATTTATTAATATCCTTGATTAAACAATTAAATGAAAATAACTAATAATTCAATATTATTATCTTGTATTTTATTGTACATATTATGTGTATAATTCACCTATAAGTACCTCAAAATAGCTAACTCTAATTATTGTATTTTAATTTCCTCTTTATTTTTTATTTTATCAAAATCCATAAAATCAAGCTAATTAATTATTTATAATTGTCTTGCCTTTAAAAGAAATAAAAAAATACAAAAAATCTCAAAACCTAAAAGGTTGTATTTTGCTCATTAAAATGCACCCGAAAATACTGTTTTGTACAAATGAACTATTTTGATTTTTTATCTAACACAAAAACTTGTAGATTCAATGAGATCTACAACTTTATGTTTTGACTTTTTCTAACTCAACCTCCTTTTATTTCTTTTTGATTTTTCTTTATTTTACTTTTTTTTTATTTTTCTGATTGGGCCACGTGGCCCGCTTCTCTCTCTGCCACCCAGCATCAATTTCCACCTTCCGATCTCCTCAGGCGCCTTCATCTCCACCCTCCCATCACCGCCTCACCCACAACCATCGATCACTGCTCCTGATCAGATCCTCACCGCTCCACTCCGCTTAGATCCTCACCGCCTGATTTCCTTTTTAATCCTATGGCTCCCCTCGCTCCACGCCACCATATTCACTCCCACCGTAGGATGAAACCCTGCCTACATCTCCATCACATGTACCCGCCTCATCATCAGTCGCTTGATCTGATCTGATAGATCAGATCCGCATCGTTTACTCATGTCGCAATCCTCGAAGTTGGATTGCATGATCCAACGGTCCAAATCTCTTCGTCTACCTCCAAATGCCCCTCCCCCAATCATTTCACCTCACGCCTGCTCTGCTCCCTTTCCATTTTCGCTCTCTCCTCCGATCATCTTTCCACTCCCTTAATGACGCTCCACATAGTTGTTATATCCATCATCTTCGTGCAACCCTCAACGCCCATCACCCACGCCTTCACGCCAGCCGTTCAACCATTCAAAGATCCTCCTATAATGGCAAGATACCCCTATAAAACCACTCCCTCCGCCTTCGTTGAATCATCCACCAATAACAGGGTCTTGGTGCAGCTTCCTCCGTCCTCCGGTGACAACGGAGGGTGGCGTGTCGAGGCAACAACTGCCATCCAACCTCGGGTGAGATTCATGGCCCTTCGGCCATGTAGCGGTGCCTCCGTGCATCGCAGAGCCCCCTGGAATGATCATCCAGGTCAAGCGAAGACCCCGAGGTTTAATCGACCTCAGCCCAGATCACCTCCTCCGCTGTATTTCTCTCTGATCGGGTTCCCCCCTCCCCCTTGATTTTTTTATCATGTTTCTCGAATTATTTTGTCGCCTACCATCACCATCACCCTCACCTGACCACCTCACGAGCTCCGCCAACCACCAACTACCTTCGTGCCACCTTCTCCCTCCTCCAGAACCACTCTGCGCTCTGACCCAACTCCTCGTCATCATGGCGGAGGACTTCCCAGGGCCATCGCCTTCTCCATCACCGCAGAACCTCCACTCACTCCCGCCTCACTCGCACATACTATAGACACGCCTAGGCTATGCCTCACCTTTGCAGGTCTCAGTCCTTTCATTGGTCGGAGTTTGGTCGGGGCCATGTTCTACAGCTTCGCCTCCGGTGTAGCTTCGTCTCCAACAACTTCCATCCATCTCTGCGCCTCCTTCGTCATCCGAGCTTCAATGCCAAAGCCTCAGGGACCTTCCTCGACCATCAGGTTGTGGGTTGAAGCAAGGTGAAGCCGCATGGAGATCATTGGATCCCTGCCTTCTCCGGTGGCCTACGCGGAAGAATAAAGTACAGTTATCATCCGATCCTCGTGATCGGACAGTCCTGATGATGCCACGTTGATCGCACAAGCCAATCCTATAGGCTCAGGTGATCCAAATCGAACAGCAGAGCACCACGATCCAGCCACGTGGCCCGAAGCTCCCATGCCTCTCGAGCTTAGCCCCGCGCGTGCATGGCACATGGGGCTTGGCAATTTATAATAATGAACCTAGAAATTTTGGTTATTACATTTGATCCACATGCGCGTGCCTCACGTGTGCGTCTGGGTATTTTACAGGAAGCCCTTGAGGTTTTACAAAATTACAAACCAGTCCCTAAGCGCAAATGGAGATTGCAAAAGGACCCTGTCGGTTTTGCCAAATTACAAATAGGTCCCTCCAAGGACCCATTTGTGATCATTTATCATTTATTTCCTCACATTTTTATTACATTTATGCCTTACATTGTTTACTTCATATCTTGAGCATATTAGATCCAAATTGCACGATTTCAGTGTCGTTTTGAAGCTCTTTTCGCCATCTATCTAATGGCATTATAATTTTTCGATTTGACACCAATGAAATATGGTGAAATATGGTGAAAATTTGATGCTATATAGTGTCCTTGCTCGATAATTCCTTGTAACTAATATATATTCGATCCTTATTTTGAAGCTTAATTTGACTCCGATTTTAATTCATAATTTGTGCTCATATTTTTAAGTCATTTTTTGTAATTAGTCTTTTGCATGCATATCTGTTGCATTTAATCATGCATGCATAATCTTATTAATTGCATTAAAAAATCAAATAAAAAATACATGCATCTTTTTCTTTATTGTGTTTGCATTATTTTACCTGCATTTCATCATGCATCTACATGAAGACCTAAAGACTTGAAAATAATCACACATCAATGACAAAATTTGATAAATATTATTAAAGAAGCTCGTGTCCCTGAGTTCGACCTTGGTACACTTACTAAGTAAAATAATGTCCACATATTAGAAGGTGTGGTTCTTTGCATGACCGAGGATCGTCCCTTATACTACAATTTTAGATAACTAAAGACGATTTTCATGTTCATCAAATGGCGCCTTTGTTGGGGACACGACTCACCTTTATTATTTGTCAAATTTTCGAATATTTTTTGTTGTGAATATTTTCAATTTTTGTAGGTCTTCTCATCATACATTTTTCCATACATTTTGTTGGATTAATTTTCTTGCTATATTTCTAACATTTTTCTCTTGTGGCAGGACCCATGAAGATCGAGGACGCTTGATCTCCATGGAGCCGTGGAGTTGGGAGCTCCGCTGAGAAGGCCGTAAAGAAAAGATGAAGAATTCAAGGAACATTAGTCAGAACCTCTTTCTTTTTCATGTTGTAAAAAAACTTTAACATGTGCATTTCTAGCGGTCCTCATTTGAGGTCTCACATGTGTAAAAAAAGAAAAAGAAAAGAAAAGAAAATAGATCACCTAGTGATCTACCCCCCCCCCACACACACACACGCACATGCACACATCCATCCACTCACCACCCTCCACCTTCTCTGTATATTTCAAACAATCACCCCCCACATCTAATATGTAAAAATGCACGCACGCACACACCCTCCTACACAATCATCTGTAAAAAAATGCACCTCTCCTCTCAATGTATATATGCATAAATCCCCTTCTAACCCTAACAGCCTCAGGGCCCCAACCTAATTCCAAATCCTTTACTTAGGTTAATATTCAGCCTAAGTGTAGGGGGGACCCGACTCATTCATTCTTCCCTCGCTCTGTCTTCTTATACTTAGGTCATTTTTGACCTAAGTATAGGGGGACCCTCCTCCTCAGTTCTGATATATCACCTTATATCTAACTAGAGCTATGACTTCATATCACTTGTGTTATGAGGTCATAGCAAAAGTTAAGTATAGGGGGGTATACTGTATATACTGTATATATACTTTAGCCATAGCTCGTGTTAAATTTTGAAAATTCTTTTGGGTTTGGTTTAACTTGACTTGTGAACTGAGTTTTATAAAATTCTTGTAAAAACTTTTCTTAAAAATTGAGGGATTAACTTGTTGTAAATAAAATTAATCTTTTTTCAAAAAAACCCTTAAAACTTTTAAATTAAAAATTTTCTTTGGTAGAGGCTCTACTACTAGGCTTAAAAATGATAGCTACTCTTCAGTGAGGGAACTTTGGTCTCCCTTAATAGAGTGGGTGGTTTAGAGGACATTGTATATGGCTCCATCCTCAAGTAACACAGGTCCGTCTAACGGTATGAACTTACACTCGTACTGGATAGGAGTGGACGCAACTATTCATATGAGCATGGGCCAGTCATTGTCTCTCAAAGGAATTAAAAAAATGAAAAATCAAAATCCATAAAAATTAGCAAAAAGATAAAAATCACAAAAATTCACTACCCCGAGGAGTTGGTGTATTCCTGACACATTCACATTCACTCAAGGCTTAAGTATTTTTAGATACTTGATTTATGTGATCTAAAGAGTCTGAGTTAGTCAGCCTTAGTCATTAGGGTTTTAAACTTAAAAATAATCACTTTTTCCTAGTTTGAAAGATTTGAGCGCTATATTGCACTCTTCATCTTTACCTTCTAGAGAATATGATCAGCACGACACAATCACAATGCATGATTGGTGAGATGAGTTGAGTTATCACTTGAGGAACTAGGACTAGAGATTTGAGTTTAGATCCAATCTAATGATGCTCAGGGATGGGATAAAGTTAATGAAGGCTTCAAGAAACCTGAGTATCAGCAAAACCCTAGCCAGTATGTGAACAAGTTCACGTGCTATCTCTTTGATATTTACCTATGTGCCAGGGTGTGATGAAATTTAATTAAATTGTTGATTAGTGTGCGCCAACTTTTGGTAAAAGCAGTGGAGCTAGCCAAAAAGAAAAGAAAAGAAAAGAAAGAAATGTTCAAAGAAAAGCTGTATCATTACAAACTCAAACTCAAATGGGCTTACACCAATGGCGAGCGCTCCCAACCATTTTCAAAGTGTCCATTGGATCAAACGCTTGTAGGACCAAGGAGTCGGGCTAGCAGCATAAAAGGGCTCTGCATCATATAGTGATACAAGTCTGGGTGTCAAAGTATCTTAGATACTCAAAAGAGACACACGTACTCCCAGAAAAACAAGTGCAGACGATTCTGAATTCTCTGATGGACACATTGATTAACAAAATAAAAATATACATGTGTTGAGTATAAGGCACTCGAGAGGCCCCTTGTTCCGTGTGAGGGAGAGAAAAATAGACAGAATTCTATGCCCTCCATCACTGGCAGTCCATCTACATTTTCATGTCTGACGAACTAATGAGATGGTTGACTGGAGCAAGAATAGACTTATCCCCTAGTGTTGAGAATGCGGTCTAGAGGAGAGTCTCCTAGACTGGAACTTTGGGGTGATGCCTCGACTTGACTCTCATGATTGTAGTACACTAATCTTCGTATACTTATATTTTATTTACAAATAAAGAGTCTGATAATTAGAGAAGTTGGATTCCTTCTGACCAGAGTGTGGTCGAGCCCAGAATTTTAGGATCACTTAAATTAAGGGTCTTCGAAGAATGAGCCATGAAATTTCACATGCACAGTCATGAATTAATCCGACTCCTTCATTCTTTAGATGCTCGAGAACGAGCATAGTTTAAGTATAGTGGTATGATGAATCTTGTATTCATCATGCTAAAATTCATTTATTAGTATCATTGATTAAACAATTCGATAAAAATCGCTAATAATTCAGTACTATTATCTTGTATTAAATTGTACATATTCTATGTATAATTCACCTATAAATACCTCTAAACAACTAACTCTATTTATTGTATTTAATTTCTTCTTTATTTTCTATTTTATCAAAATCCATAAAATCATGTTAATTAGTTGTCTATAATTATCCTGACTTTTAAAGAAATAAAAAAAATACAAAAAGAACTCAAAACCAAAAAGACTGTATGTTTACCCATTAAAAGCGCATCCGAAAATACTCTTTTGTACAAATGTCCTCTTTTGAATTTTTGCCCAACATGAACTTGTAGATCTCATCAAGATCTACAACTTTCATGTTTTGACTTTTTCTTAACTCGACTCCTTTTATTTCCTTTTATTTTTCTTTATTTTACTATTTTTTTTTATTTTTCTGATTGGGCCACGTGGCGCCCTATGGGCCGCCCACATGGCCCGCTTCTCTCTTTGCCACCCAGCATTAATTTCCACCTTCTTGATCTCCTCAGGCACCTACATCTCCGCCCTCCATCACCGCCTCGTCCATAGCCGTCCGATCACCGCTCCTGATCAGATCCTTACCATTCCACTCGCTTAGATCCTCACCGCAGGATCTCCTTTTTAATCCTATGACTCCCCTCACTCCACACTACCGTAACAAATTATCCACTCCCACCGTAGGATGAAACCCCGCCTACATCTCCACCACACGTACCCGCCTCCTCATCAGTCGCTTGATCTGATCTGATAGATCAGATCTGCATTGTTCACTCACGCCATAATCTCAGCTGTTGGATTGCATGATCCAACGGTCCAAAGCTCTTCGTCTACCTCCAAACGCCCTCCCCCAGCCGTTTCACCTCGCGCCCGCTCCGCCCCCTTTCCGTTTTCACTCTCTCCTCCGATCATCTCTCTAGTCCCTTAACGACCCTCCACATAGACATCATATCCGTTATCTTTGCGCAGCCCTCAACGCCCATCACCCACGCCTTCACTCCAGTGGTTCAACCATTCAAAGATCCTCGTATAACGGCCATACACCCCCTATAAAATCACTCCTTCCGCCTCCATTCAACCCATCCACCAATAGCGGGGTCTTGGCACAGCTTCCTCCGCCCCGGTGACAGCGGAGGGCGGTGTGTCGAGGCAAGGACCGCCATCCAACCTCTGGTGAGATCCATGGCCCTCCGGCCATGTAGCGGTGCCTCCGTGCATCGCAGAGCCCCCTTGAATGATCATTCGAGTCGAGTGAAGACCCCGAGATCCAATAGACCTCAGCCCAGATCACCTCCATCGTATTTCTCTCCGATCAGGTTCCTCTCTCCCCCTTGATTTATTATCATATTTCTCGAACTATTTCCATCGCCTACCATCACCATCACCCTCACCTGACCACCTCACGAGCTCTACAACACCAACGACCTTCGCGCCACCTTTCTCCTTCCTTCATAACCACTCCGCGCTCCGACCCAACTCCTCCGTTGTCACGGCAGAGGACTTCCTAGGGCCACCGCCTTCTCCGTCAACGCATGACCTCCACTCACTCCCACCTCACTCACACACACTGTAGACACGCCTCGCTATGCCTCACCTTTTGTAGGTCTCAGTCCTTTGATTGGCTGGAGTTTGTCCGAGGCCATGTTCTACAGCTTCATCTCCGGTATAACTTCGTCGCCAGCAGCTTCCATCCATCCATGCGCCCCATCCGTCGTCCGAGCTTCAACGCCAAAGCCTTAGGGACCTTCCTCGACCATCAGGCTGTGGGTTGAAGCAAGATGGAGCCGCATGGAGGTCGCCCGGATCCCGCCTTCTTCGATGGCCTATGGCGGAAGAAGAAAGTACAAGTTACCGGATCCTCACGATCGGACGGTCCTGATGACGCCATGTGGATCACACGAGCCTCACGCCGATCCTATAGGCTGGGGCGATCTGAACCAAACAACAAAGCACCATGATCCATCCATGTGGCCTGAAGTTGCCATGCCTCCCGAGCCTAGCCTAGCCCCGCGCGTGCATGGTTCGTGAGGGCTGGGTAATTTGTAATATTGACCCTGGAAGTTTGTTTATTGCGTTTTGGTCCCCAGACATGTGCCCCATGTTCGCATCTGGTATTTTATAGGAAGGCCCTTGAGGTTTTATAAAATTACAAACTGGTCCCTACGCACAAATGGAGAAATTGCAAAAGGACCCCGTTGGTTTTGCCAAATTATAAATAGGTCCTTCCAAGGACCTATTTGTGATTATTTATTATTTATTTCCTCACATTTTTATTACATTTATGTCCTTGCACTATTTACTTCATATCTTGGGCATCTTAGATCCAAATTGCATGATTTCAGTGTCGTTTGAAGCTCTTTTCATTATATATCTAATGGCATTATTAATTTTTTTGTTTTGACACTAAATGAAATATGGTGAATCTTTGATGCTATATATTGTCCCTTATTTGATAATTCCTTGCCACTAATAGATATTCGATCCTTAATTTGATGCTCAATTTGACTCTAATTTTAATTCATAATCTGTGCTCATATTTTGTAGGGCATTTTTGTAATTATTCTTTTTGCATGCATATCTGTTGCATTTAACTCACACATGCATAATCTTATAACTGCATTGAAAAATAAAATAAAAATATATGCATCATTTTCCTTGTTGTGTTTGCATTATTTTACCCCATTTCAATCGTGCATCTACAAGAAGACCTAAGACTTGAAAATAATCACACATTTAATGATAAAATTTGATAAATATTATTAAAGAAGCTCGTGTCCCTGAGTTTGATCTTGTTACACTTACTAACTAAAATAATGTCCACATATTCAAAGGCGTGGTTCTTTGCATGATCGAAATCATCTCCTATATTACAATTTTAGATAATTAAAGAGGCAATTTTCACGTTCATCTCGTTCCTTCTCGATTTCCCCTTTGCTACGTCGATCGAGGGGTTGTACTCCCTTAATAGGAGTTGATCAATTTTCTTCCTACATCTACATCGACTCTTCTCCTAGGGCAGTGCATCATTGACGCGCCTGTGATCCCCCCTCGAACTTCGCTTGACTATCACCTATACATAAGCACCCCCTCTCCTTCTTCTAATTTTTTGGTTCATATTCTATCCATTCTAACCCCCTCGGAGCGCCCTAGGGTCGAGTCTTCGTGACAGGGAGACCTCCCCATGCTCCAGGTCATCAGAGGAGTGTTGTAGAGAGCATACCCAACCCATCGTCCGAGCTTAGCTCTCGACAGTTGATATCGCGACCCTCGACCGGTCGAGGTGATTTTTCGTATGTTTTAGGTTAGTGTAGCTTTAGGTTTAATTCACATTTTATTTCTTATTTTAATTACTGCCATTAAGCTTAGGGATAATATTAAAGCCTCACCGGAGCAATAGAGCTTCAGCCACCCTATTCAATGTGCAATATACGTTCCCTACCTCGCCATCCATCTTATTTCCTTTCTCGCTCATTTCTCCACCTTTAGCATACCCATTTACCCAGATCGATCATCGATCTGGACCATCGAGTTCCCTTTCCTCCACGTCGTCGGACCTTCGTCGCCTCGCCTGCTCCGCTTCCATTCCCCCCTAATAGGGTCAAGGCAGTTTACCCTCGACCTGACGTTTATCTGTGCAGGTACTTTGAGCTGAAGAGCTCGAAGGAGATGCTTTTGGGTTCATCGGAGAGTCCCAGGTCACTTGAGCTTCTCCGACCTCCTGGGACCCCTCCGAGCGTCCCCAAAGCAATTCGAGTTGTCCTCTTGACTAGGGCCGGTAAGGCGATAATGTTGAGCAACTGAGAAGCGTCAGTGCTACACAGAGTCGAAGGGGAACATAGATCGAAGCTCGCATCTCAGGCTATTCTTCTCAGTTCTTCAGGAAGAACAGTCACGGTTAGATCATCGTCCTTCCTCGATTTTGATTTGAGCCCTTGGACTGACCCACTCCGCAACCGTTTATCAAAGGGGCGATTTGACTGAGCGGTCGATTGCTGAAGCGTCATCGTGAGACGTGGGCGCGCCACTCGTTTAAGTGGGGATCATACGACCGTTCGATCCAATGCTTAGTGGAGGTAAATTACAATATTCATCCCTCATTGTCTTTTTATTGTAGTTATGTAATATATTTAGGTAGTGCAAAACTTTCGGTGAAATTGAACTTAAGCCCCTATGTTCTATTCACATTACTTTTGGGTCCAATCCACGTCACCTCACGTGCGTTCTCGTGTGAGGTGACGATTTGCATGTATACCCTCACGGGTATTTGTATTTCCATTTTGGTCCAAAAACTTTAAATTACGGTTATATAATTTTGGTTATTTGCAGAATCATCCTTGACTTTTATTTTTAAGTGCAAATATGCCCTTGCTAGTTTATTAATTTTTGTGCATGTTTTCTATTTATTAAAAACACCGTCCATGCTTCAAAAAATCTAAAAAATATGATTAAGTGTCTGCTTGCTTTTAAATTCACACTATAATTTTGTATTTTAATTTAGGCACTTTTATTATTTATTACAAATCAAAAGAGCATGTTTTTATTCTTGTTTAGGTTATAAAATACCAAAAAAAATAGGAAAACGTTTTGAAAAATTCCCCAAAAAGTATATCTTTGTTATTATTTTGTATTTTGAGTCTTCAAACCAAAAACACTAAAATAGAAGAAGAATTTTATAAAAATAAAAATATCCAAAATATTTTATAAAATATTAAAAAATTTTGAAAAATTCCAAAAAAACATTTTTCTGTCTATGTATTTAATTTTATTATATGAGGATGGGGAGCTTGCCACCAAGGTGCATGTAACTTTACATGCACCGGCGCTTATATCTTCCACACTTTTATACTTTTTTTAAAATACCACCATGTATATTCATACATATATCCCTCCATTATGTCATTCGAATTTCGTCAAAAACAGAGACTCCTATGACCTCCATCCAGAACAGGTCGATTACAACAATTCTAAGACCGTTAAAATTACCTGTTCTAGATGGAGGTCATAGGAGTCTTTGTTTCTGACGAAATTCGAATGACATATTGGAGGGATATATGGATGAATATACATGGTGGTATTTTTCAAAAAAGTAAAAAATGTGGAAGATATAAGCGCCAGTGCATGTAAAGTTACATGCACCTTGGTGCAAGCTCCCCATCCTCTTATTATATAATTAATCAAAAATAGTTTTGGAATTTTTTTGACTTTATTTCCTATTTTTTATTTCCAAAACAATTCGACCTATTTATTTAATCCTTATTTTGGGATATTTTTGACTTTAAAAATATATAAAAATTAGCAAAAATTCCCTAAAAATCACAAAAATAGTAGAAAATTATTGAAAACCCAATCTGTATTTTGGATACTTTTAATATGATTTATAATTATATTTCCTTATATTGTATATATAGCCTTATAAAATCCTATGTATATATTTAAAAAGAAGAAGAAATTAAAAAAAATAAAGAAAATAGAAAAGAATATATATATAATTAAAAAATATAAAATTAAAAATTAAAAATTAAAAGAAAAAATTATAAAAATTAAAAACCCACACAAGATACATAGACAAGAGGAGCACAAATTTTGTGCATTTATCGCATGATCTACTGTTTGCTCCTTGTGTTCAACACTCTACACATACTTACACCTATACACACATTTGTAGAGTTATAATAAATTTTAACACCACATTTTATTTTGTTGCTTTTTTTTATTATTTATTGTGAGTTAATTGTTGATTGACATGAGGTTTTGTGAACACTTTATCTTCGCTTTATAGTGAGGATATTTTATATCCTCGCAAAACCTCTTTTATTAGTTCCATTCCAAGATCATGAGCATAAGATAAAAATGGAGCTAGACTCGACTTTGGATTAATAGTTTGGTAGAACTCCCATGAGAATCAGGGTTTCAAAATCATCAGCCTTCAAGTTCCACTCATCATTGTAACAGTGTCAGCTCAGAAGTCATCTTAGATCAATCCTCTTCCCAAAGCATACCCAATGAAAATTTAACAATTGTCTCATGTGTGTGAAAGGTGTTAGATCTTTCTCATACATAATGCTGGACTATCGCGCAAAGCTCTCCTCCAGTAACTCGTCCTCGGGGAGTCAGGTATTTCCTTCCAAGTTCAGTTACGTTAGTTCACAATGAATACGAGAAAATAAATTCTTAAAAGAATTGAGAAAATTGGAGTTTGACCAGTGTAGTCGCATCTCTTGTGAAGCTTGGCCCCTGTAACCAAGTCTCCACCAAGATACGCAGGCTGTATGAAGCTTGGACCTTTGTGGTCAAATATTTACTTGGGAGTTGGCTTCTTTTGTTATGGATTTTTGGTTGCTCCGCATGGATCTTTTGTGCCCCTACAGATATAGAACCTTCCGTTCCACCCATGTTTCATGGCCTTAGAGAAATTTGTGCTAGTAGTACAATCCTCATCCGAAGCTTTATTTCAACCCGTGCTCTGATCGTGAGATATCCACTCTACCAGAAAGGAGACTCATACATTCTTCCAAATAAGTGCATGGCGCTAGAGTACATATTAATTCCCTATTCAAGAGTCGTGCTCAAAATGGGGCAATCAGGCTAGACACTAAGAGTTGAAGTCTGAACATTGTCATGCAGAACTCTAAGACTTTAGTCAAGGACCTGAGGCTTCTAAAATCCTATTATTAGGTGAAGTTTCTCTGGAAATTAAGTGGATTAAGCCCAAGTCAAGACCACTCTTGGTTTCTTCTCACAACTTGGTTTGGATCCCAAGGGCTTTTCATCAATGTAGATGCATGTAATGATGAATGAAGTGCAGGGTGTATGAGACACCAACATTTATTTTCTTTCCTTTATTTTCTAAAATTTTTTATCTACATTATTATCATTGTACAAGTCATATGCTTTAGACAGATTCCCTACAATCTACAAAATTACGCACTCCCCATGTTAGTTTTATATACCGAACATACAATACCATATATTACAATGCAATGCGGAGTATGTACATAATGCAACTCACCCTCTATACTTAGGTATGCTAAGTATAAAAGTGTGCAAAAGAAAAAGTGAGAGAGGGGTAGAAGTCGGTCGTCCCCTATACTTAGGATATTATTCAACCTAAGTATGGAAGAAAGCAAAAATGGGCCACTCGAGGACAAGAAGAGAGAAGGTGGAAATAAATATGATGGGCAACGGTCCTCCCCCCGACCCCACTTAGGCCTTTTCTTAAGTATAGAAGAAATACAAAGGGAACCGATGGGATCGGGAGAGGATGTATAGAGTTCAAGGAGGTTTTTGGGAAACATTCTTGCGGGCGTGTAGTGGGAGGGAACAAGGATATGAAGAACATGGCGTAGAAGATTCCCATCCATCGTCGAAGTCATCCTCAAAATAATAGTGTTCGGTGGAGGCACTCCAGCTAATTCTTCTTTGTGAATGCTCTCTCACTTGGTCAACCGACTCGGCCTCGGATGATGAGTACTTTAATGAAGCAGTATCCATCTGGCCATATTTAATCCCCATGCTATGTGTACTATACCCAGGGCGGAGTCCTCTAGATAGTTCATGTTTATGGTGATGTATTTAGTTGGTTTTCTAGACCCTGAAGTAGGAAGAGGAGGAGGACCAGAGTGCTTCTCCCCTTCACTAGCAACCAGACTCGAGGATGTGGCCCTTCTAGATGGAGCATGTGAGTGCTGACCATATGTTTCTCATCGGATGGATTCCCATTTATATTGTATATCGCTTGTAGGGTCGGTACACGCTTTGGGTAGACAGTGCTCATAGTCGGTTTTGGGTTTGTCATCTCAAGTGTTGGATCACAGTAATGATCAAGGAAGTACGAAATAACTGTGTCCACTTTTGGTGAATTGGATGTGTCTAGGTCAAGCTCATTCATCTTTGGTAGCAGCATGGGTAGCCTTAACAGTTGGTTCCTCAAATGTCTCTCATTGGGTTGTGTCTGGAGTCTGTGGAGAGGCCTGTTCTTGTGGAGTGACTATCTCGGTGGTTTCCTCTGTTTCACAACTACCGGCTTCATGTTCAATTGTCTCGGGGCTAGGTGTGTCCTCATTGATCATTGTGGTCATAGTTTATAAATTTTATGTCTTGAGTCTCACAATCGATAGTTGCTCTAGTAGAGGCTAAGAATGCATTTCTTAGAATAATGAGAGACTCCGACAACTCTCCTCGATGTTTAATGCCCATGATAATAAATTCCACTATATGTTGACACCTTGGAAGCTCGTGACGAGTGAAACAACTCCTCTCGGTCTTTTTGTGGATCGGTCAGGAAATTGAAGGATCACTCTAGTCTTTCTAAATGGTCCGAGTCCGAGTCTATCAAACACGGACCTCGGGAGGATGTTCATAGCAGATTCGTCGTCTATATAAACATGAGTAAAGTTGGTATTCTCAATCTCGCAATTAATCCTAGTCAATCATTTGACTATGCAGGTTTTACTTTTCTTTGTCATCACCATTGAACTAGTTATGGCGATCAAATGGTTCAGGTCTAGATCTTTTATTGCCCATCTTCTCAGGTGATAATCGACTCTTCAAAAATCTATAAAGATTGGGTACGTACTCTATGACCTTGATTAATGAAAGCTCTAAGATCAGACTATTGCAAAATGCTTCCATTTTGGTGTTGTCCATTTTTTTAATTTTCTGGTTTTTTGGTATTAAAGTTGTGGAATAGTTAGTGGACTGGTCGGAGGTGTTTGGTACTTGTGGTGTTTCTGCTTGAATATTTTTCACATGATTTGTCTCGGGTTTGCTTGTGTTCCTCGCTTCTCCTTGGTTGTTCATCATTTCTTCATATTATATGGATGACACTATCAAGTTGTTCAGTCAAAGCATCGTCTCTTTGATCAATCAGTGCTATGTCATCCGCTATCGTCTCGTGACTGGAGAGTAATAACGTAATCGTCATGTCGTGACTTTGGCATGCAATTCTGAGCCGAGTAATAGTCATTCTCAACGGTAATGGCTTGGTCATGAGTCATATTTCCTTGACTTTGAATCTCAAATGTTTGGTCAAAGAAAAACTGGTCGTATTCAGCAAGAGGGCCATCCAGAATAAGGGATGGTTTAGATAGTGAATTCACAATCATAATTAGGGATCATGTTTCTCTGTCAGATTTAGTTACACTCGTGTCCATCCTCAAGTTTGCTCACTCCATTGTGGACACATAATATTCATTTATTTATACGAGCGATTCATATATTGAAATCTCAACCAAGGAAGAAGTGGGGTGGAGGAATGTGAGTGGAGTGGATGACGACTGGGGAAGAACCGACTCAAGGAGAGGACTCTCCTTATATGAGAACGAAGACGAAGATGGACGGGATTCGGTCATGCAAGCTCAACCTATAGAGTCTGGGTAAGAATACCAATATTCCGACATATTCGAAAAGAAAGGTGGAGTATGATTCACGAACCTCAGTATGTGTATGCAAGCACAACGATCTTTGAACACACACACATTTCAATATACAATACAAACCCAAAATTCACTAACTTCACACAGTAAGTGCTACGAAAGTTTGTCCGATTATATTTTTGATTTTAAATTGGTGAAAAATAATCTTTGAATATGTTACATACATGTGTGTCATCCTGACACCGAAATATTATCCTACTACTGCTAAATCAAAGGAGTGATCTGCTCGGGATGTCGGGTTATATCACACCCCAAAAGGAGATAGTAGACAGACACACCCAAAATGTCGACTATGGTCAGAGGCAAGCACTTGCAGGTCCCAAATCTGCAAGAGTCAGATTTGGAGACTTAGGATGTAGGTCCAAGGTTTTGGGCTCTAACCTTACAGATATGTCCTCGCCCACTCAAAGGCTGGAGATATGTATTTGTGCACAAGGATGGGGTTGCTCTCACGTAATCAATGGCATTCAATTTTTATCTGGTTTTAAATAGTCAATAATGTTTACTGTCTCCATGTTTTAATTTGATTGTCACTTTGAATTTGAATTTGAATGAAGTACATCTACATGCGGATTACAAATTCCTTTGAATCATAGATGAATGAAAATCGATGGAGAATTGAAAAGGCCGTAAACAGGAAACACGAAGATGAATGCAGAATCAGAGATGCTTAGAGTGCTTCCTCACAATCTCCATGCAGGATGCTAAACATAATTGAAATTTCCCTAACAAATATGTCTAATGCTTTCTTGCATGGGAACCCACACAAAGAACATGAATTTCTATTAATGAGTGGCATAACAAATTAATTTGGCTAAGTGAAATTTGATCTAGTATGTCTAATTAATGAGAAAGTGTGGGCCTAATACTACGAGCGCAATAAATGAAACCTAGTAGATCTAACAATCGATGTGCAATCCTAGATCTACGTCAAGCACCACAAATAGTGTGGCCTGGGAGGATGAGTGTCCAGTCAGGGTACAAGCGCGAGTCTTCAAATGAAAACTACTAGAACATGGAACTATTACAAATTAATTACAAAAATAAGAATTCTCTCTCCATAAAAGTAATTTCTTTGTGCCTCTCCAGCGGGATCGATCCATATAATCACTTGCCTCCGGTTGCTTCGAATTGCGTCGACTTTCAAGAAAGCCGCTCCAAGTCCACTAGGCACCTCAATGAAAAGAATAAGAGATCAAGTATCAGAGAGATGTTCACAAATATATATATATATATATTTATTTATATAAAAATAAAAGAATAAAAATGTTGATAAATAAATAGAGAAATAAATACAAGAAAACATGTGGTCGGGCTACTCGGTGATGGAAAACCTAAAAATTTAAATTATTTAAACTTAATCCTAAAACCGTATACCTCTACGACAATGATGCCATTTGACGAGATGAATAATTTCTCTTGTAAGTAATGATACTTAATGAAGTCGAAGTTATTATAGTCGGGCAATCTTGGATCCATCAAAATTGACAACATTGAGAAATGATATAAAGAATCAAGTCTTATTGCAATCAAGATTATTTTACTTGGGTAAGTCCCGAGGTCAAACTCGGGGAGGTAACATGAGGGTTTAGAATAATTCTCAAATAATTTAGAAAATTGGGTTTTTAGAAGAAGTGAATATTTTTGGTGTTTTTATCTTTTTCGGTTTTTCTTGGTTTGAAAATTAAGGGTTTTTATCAGTTGTGGCCCTCTGAGATATTGCAATTTCAGTTATACCCCTCCCTTTTTTGGAATATCAGTTATGCCCCTGCCTTCTTGCAAAATTCACAGTTGTACCCTTCTGTTAAGGTAAAGTAGGGGCATAACTGATATTATAAAATGGCAGAACTGTGAATTTTGCAAGAAGGTAGGGGCACAACTGATATTTCAAAAAAGGGAGGGGCATAATTGAAATTGCAATATCTTAGAGGGGCACAACTAATAAAAATCCAAGAAAAAGATGTAGTTAATTAATGAAAGAAATATGATGCATGCATTTTTAAAATAATTTTAATGCAAATGAAATAATGATACATAATGTTGTACAAGAAATAAATAAATGCATATTTTTGTGAATTTTTAAATGAGAAATAAATGCAATGTGAGAGATGATGAAATGCAAGGGTAAATGCGGATCAAACAGTCAATCCAAGCCAAGCAATTAATCTGTACCTCCCCTTATTTAATCTCAGAAATAATTATCCACTTAATGTTAGATCGGTTCCCCAAAATAGATCCCCAGGATTTTTGCTATTTATTAAGCGATAGAAAGCAATATCTATGAATAAATGTTCTAAGAATTCATCAAGGAAGACTTCAATTATAACTATATCTAAAATATCTCCAAATGTAAACTTAAGAGTTTTATGTGATGGACGATTAAACAAAGTTTAAATGGACACTAAGAACACAAAAATCAGATAATAAATGTGAAAGATGTAGATAAATCCGTTTCAGGGACTTAAAGGTAATAAAAACAAGTAGAAGGCTTTCAAATATACCCTTCATAGGGTGGTCTTGTAATTATCTAGAATTGACTGGACTTCCTTGTATTTTACACATGAAAATGATATTTTTGTAATTTTCATAACTTGCAAGGGTTGGGGCGTAATTTTTCCACTAACACACGCGCACAATGCTTGACGGGGTCTTCTTTGCGATTCCTTTGAAGGGGAGGGGATTTTATGTAATTCGTCCCCCCACACACATGGCACACGTGAGGTGAGAGGTTCGGGTGTGAGGTATGGGTCTAGACTTCCACGTGGCCATGCAAAGTGGCTTCGGGTCAGAGGCTCCGAATCAATCTCAAGTGTTTGTCCCTCCTTTGATCTGATCACGCGGGTGAGAACTGGGCGTGTTTTGGATGTTGGGAATTCAATCTAAAGCGATAGGGCATGATCTACGATACATGTAACTCGGTCCAGAAATCACATTCTCTTTCCTTCTTCTATGATGTGCAGTGACTCTCTTCCAGGACCAATCTCTAACGAGCGGCAAGGTTCCTGAGGTTGATGGTCGACACATGGTCGGCGGACGTCGAGGTAGATGAAGCTCGAACTCCTGATGGCCTGCAAGAGTGGAAGAAGGGGAAGGGGCTCGACCGATGTAGAAGCTTGAACTGATTCAGGAGAGATAAGAGATGGAAGTAGATGAACGGAGCTACGAGGGTAGTGGACAGACTGGAGCTTGATGGTGGAGGGGTTGCATGAGATAGAATAGAAAATGGAGGGGATCAGAGATGGTTGTGGAACCCCGATGAATCCATGATTCATCTATTCTATACGGTCATTTTAGCAAAATCCCCTTAATAAATCACTAATTGAACTCCTTAAAATTGATTAATTAACATTCACTAACTGCGCTAAAAGAGATAAAATCCGTAAATAAATAACCTTGTTTTTTTTCCAATTGGAGCTAATTATTTTATGCGTAAATAATCAATATTTTCACCTAATTCTTTCTCTATCATATTCTTTGATTAATTAAATAACATGGCATCAAGAATTAAAATCCATAAAAATTAGAAAATCAAGCTAAAACACAAAAATCTGACTTTGAATATATTTTACCTTTGTTTTTATTTCCCCTTTTTCTAACCTACAAAAAATCCAAAAAAATAGTTCAAGCACGTATGTATTGTATATAAATTAATCCACTAATTGAAATCAAATAAAAAATATAAAAATCACAAAATCCTAAATTCAACATTTTATTGTATATAGAGTATCTCCAAAAATACATTTTGTACTATTGACTTCTGATGTTGGGTCCTTCACAAAAGTTGTAGATCTCGTTGAGACGAACAATTTTTGCGTTGATCACTTTTTCATTTGACTTCATTTACCCTCTCTTTTTTATTTTATTTTACCTTTTATTTAATTTTTATTTATTTTACTTTTAAACTTTTATTTAATTTTTATTTATTTTACTTTTATTTGATTTTTCTTTTTATTTTTTATTTCCCCTCCTCTTTCTCCCTCTCTCTTTCCTCTTTCTTTCTCTCTCTATCTCTCCATCTCCTTTTCCTCTCTTTTTCCTCTCTCTTCCCCTCCTGTTTCTCTCTCTACATCACCCCTTGCATGTGACCCCATTCACTCCTTCTCTTCTCCCGGTCACGTGCTATGCACGTGACCCCTCACTCCAGCACAGGTTACGTGCATAGCACGTGACCTGGCTCCCTTCTCCTTCTCTCCCCGAGGCACATGCCCCGCACGTGCCTCCCCTTCCCTCTCCCTTCTCCTGTGAACGCTCGCTATCTCCCTTCATCTTCTCGTCGTCTGTCCACCTCCTCCCTCTCGAGTAACGCCGCCTTCGTATCACCTCTGTCGCCTCACCTCCTCGTCACCCTCAACTATTACCAACCTTGTCTCCTATTTAAGTTGGGTCGTCACCTTCCATCCTCCCTATTTGTCGTTTTCCCCACACGGCCGGTGATAGCGTCCGACAACCTCACGACGAGATCCAGAGCTCCAAGAAGTTCTGTTGCAGCTTCCTCATCTAGCAGCTTAGCTCATCTCACGTCGGCGACTTGACCCAAGATCGGAGCTCCCTTGAGTTCTTATCCCAAGCGTACCCTTCATCTTCTTCCTACTCTTCTTCCTCATTCCTTTGCTTCTTCCCCAGTCGCCAGTCACCACTTAGCCTTCTTTGATCGCTATCGCCCGCTCATCTTTACTCCGACCGAGTCTACCCTCTGCCTCCTTGATCGACTTGCCTTCACTGCAGCACTTCGCATAGGAGTACACCGAGCCCGCCTTTGTCGTCAATGACTACAGATCGACGCCACTGCTACAGATAT
This sequence comes from Ottelia alismoides, assembly GCA_037367405.1. Classification (NCBI taxonomy): domain Eukaryota; kingdom Viridiplantae; phylum Streptophyta; class Magnoliopsida; order Alismatales; family Hydrocharitaceae; genus Ottelia; species Ottelia alismoides. The sequence goes on along the minus strand of JAZKJV010007177.1, from coordinate 847,655 downwards.
TTTCCACATTTGCTTGCCCTCGACTTTGCTATCGCTCCACCCGACCATGCCCAACCACCCTCCTTCACCACCAAACATAGTAGCATGTTGCGTCGCCTCGCTCCATCGGAGCACAGTTGTGTTGTTGGCCCATCTGCACCATCGCCACTTCGCACGCCTTGCCAGCGAGCTTCGCTACCACCGATCTCTCCTTCGACTCAACAATGTGGGCCTCCGTTCTTCGCTCTCACTGACCGACACCAACCTCGGGCATGTGTTGCTTGAGGTCGGTACATCTCAATTGCGCCTCATCCCGCTCCGTACGATGCTCTCCACCTCACCGTAGGTCAACCTTTGCGGGCCTGGAGGCTCGGTCATCGAACCACCCTCAGCCTGTCACGTGGAGACACCGTCGTCCGAGTCTGCCATCTGTACTCGAGTGTCAGGCTTGAGGGTCGAGCCTTCGCTTTGGCTGCCGAACCGAGCATAACACGTGCCTCACACGTGCGGGTGGGGGCAAATTGTAGACAATCTCCTACCATTTCTAAAAATCATGCATAGGTCCCCACCCAGCCAGGTCAAGTGCCCTGTGCATGCGCACATAGGCAAATTACATAGGACCCCTCCGAGTTTTGATATTTGTGTATAAGTCCTCCAAGGGCTACTCTGAGAAGAAATCATTTACTTTTATTGCATTTTAATCCCTGACATTTCAGTTTATCATAACTTTCTCATATGAACTCCGATTTCGTGCACAATATGTTATTTTAAAGCTTATTCAGTGCTCTATAATTTTATCTATCTTGTGAACTGATCTGAAGCTCATTATGATGATTATTATTTATGGATCTCTGATGATTTATGTAGGCTGATCTTCAACATTTTTGTCCCACATTTATCTTGAGAAATGTTTAATTTTATATGCAAGGGTTCATTGGAGGAGATTTAATCTGATTACTCTTATTGTGGTTACTATCAATTATTTTTTAAGGAATTCGATATATTTCCGGGGCTCAATCAAGGAGGAAGAATAAATCTATTTCATTGTTATTTTTACGTGATTAAAATCTACTTATTTGAGGAATAAGTTACAGGGAAAGTCGGTTAGAATACCTTGAGATATTGATCTTTGAGCCTGATAAATTGATAAGTATTCATCATCTAGCCTGAAGATTAAAAGGATTATTTCGATGAACGAATGGAGCAATGAATGCAACCATCATGTGACTAGAAAATTAATAAGAATGGGAAATTACTCAATTTCTTATAATTATTTGTATTACAAAGAAGCCTGGAGACGCGTCTTATTTGTCCATAATAAATTCATGATGCATAGTTGGTTCATAAGATTCCAACTACAAACAGAGCCCACAAACTGGTTCACACACAGTTTCTGCTGTTATTTCGAAGCCACTCGTGAAATCCTCTCTCGAGAATTGCAAAAATTCATTCCATTGAGAACTAATGAAGTTGAAGAAGACAAGATAATATTAAAGGCATGCATGACATATGGAATTCCATGGATAATGCAGTGGTCATGGAAAATTCACAAGGAAGAGCAGCCACCTGCCTTATGCCGAAACATATTAATTAAAAGGTGAGGTAAATTTCGATATAATGAGATATTGAAAGGAAAGACAATCCCGAAAATGATAATGAATCCAAAGCCACAAAGGAAAATAACTTTAGAAAGCTGAAAGGAGAAATCACTAAGAAACTCAAAGAAAAGTATCCGACTATCACTGATGAAAAACTTTAACTTGTGATTTTTACCAAAATACAGAAGGTCCTTGATAGAGAGAATGCAGAGATTGATTATGCCGATGACAATCAATACACACTCCATTCGAATAATTAAAATTAAGATCCAAAAGAGTAAAACACATCACCCGTAAAAAATGGAATACAATGCAAACCCAACAAAACAAGAGCATATAGGTCTATAACCAGACAACTAAACTATACAAATATAAATCTACAAACCCTAAGAAAACAAACAGAAAGAATAGAAAATTTGCTCAAACAACACGGAAGTAAAAAAATACAAAAACCCACATCAATAATACCGGCAATAAATTTAGAGAAAAGACTAAAATTGTGGGAGAAGGGACCACTACTTATGGTAAAAAGGAAGAACCTGATGAGGACCTAGTAACAGAAATAGCCGAAAGACTTAAAGGGCTGACACTATCACTTGACAAAAAGGTCAATACGATTACACAAAAGAGTAATAGCTCTGAAGAAGAGCTAAATTCAGATACAGAATCCATGTTTGAAAGTGGATCAAGCCCTGAGAAGAGGAAGAAGAGTCCCTAGAAATAAGAGCCTTGACATCTAATAAAAAGGGTCATAACTACGGAACAAGAAAAAATTACTACAGAAGACCTACCCCGATAGACCTCCAACTAGAACAATATCAAGAAAATATAGCAGACACATATGACGGATCATCCTTGGTAGAATGGAATATAGATGGACGTAGCGAGTATCAAATATTAAACACCCTACACAAAATGACCATATTCATCCAAGCATGCATAGCAAGAGGTAATACCCAACAATCAGCAGTTATAATGGTAACAAATGTTGGATGGGTTCCCCTCCTTGTGGGAACCTAGTCCACCAATGTCCTATTTGGAAAAGGAAAGATCAGTTACCTTTTAGGATCATGAGTCATCTTTTCCTATTACTATTGGAAGTAGGAGTCCATGTTTCCTTATTTGCTCATCTCCATAAAGTATAAATAGAGGGTATGGGGTGCATACCAGGATCATCCCAACACAAGCTCTCCTAGCACAAGAAAGAAATAAAAGAGAGGAAGAAGAAAGAAAGTTCGTGGTTGCTGCGGAGTTTGGAGGGAGTAACCTTTGGAGCAGTTCTTCTCCAGCATTCTTCCCTACAGTTTGGCGACGGATTTACCATTGGATGATATTTCTCCTCTCTATTATTCTCCATTGTTTGGTGTTTTGTAACACCATATTGAGGGCCGACCTTTTGTAAGCCCCTCACGAGAGATTACTTCAATTATAGTGCTTGGTTTTGGGTTGCGACCGGCCCCGTAGTTTTTCCCCTCACATTGAGGGTTGTCCACGTTAAAAAATTCTGTGCAGTTGTGCTTGTTTTTCCAGTGGTTGAGATACTTTCTCGTAGTTGATATATCATGCAGGATCCGCTTATCGACTTTAGTTATTTTCCACAATTCAATTTATACAGGGAATCTGTTCCCAACAAGTGATATCATAGCAAGGTTTAATGGCGGATTATAAGATGGAGTTTGGTTCGAGCAGGATGATTGGTCTTAATGGGATTAATTATAATTTGTGGAAGAAAAGATGAAGGATCTTTTATATGTGAAGGCTATGCACCTTCCGATATTCTCCACGCAGAAACCCGAAGCCAAAACAGATGAGGAATGGGAGTTTGAACATGAGCAGGTTAATGGCTTCATAAGACAGTTTGTTGATGAGAATGTCTACAACCATATCCAAGATGAAAGTCATGCTAGAAGCTTGTAGTTGAAGCTGGAAAATCTTTATGCCTCCAAGACGGGAAGTAACAAAGTGTTTCTTCTCAAGAGACTAGTGAACTTGAGGTTCAAGGAAGGCAACTCTGTATTAGATTTTCTAAATGAGTTCCAAGGAATTACCAGCCAGATGACGAGCATGGAGATAAAATTTGAAGATGAGATGTTGGGACTGTTACTGTTTGCTACTCTATCAGATTCATGGGAGACTTTCAGAGTCTCACTTACGAATTATGCAGTCAATGGGGTCATTTCTTTGGAGAACGGTCAAGTTTGGCATTCTCAATGAGGAGATGTGGAGAAAAACCCAAGGAAGCTCTTTACATTCAGAGGTTCTTGTCACAGAGAACAGGGGGAGGAGCCAGATCAAGACTGATACAGATAGAGATAATGGCAGAAGCAAGTCCAGATCCAGATATGAGAATATGGAGTGTCATTGTTGCAAGAAGAAATGACACATCAAGAAGTATTGCTTCCAGTTCAAGAGAGATAACAAGAATAGCGGTGACAAGCAAGAGAAAAATAATGAACAAGTTGTTGTAGCTGCACTACATGAGCTCTTCATTGATGAGGAGATGGTAAATGTCGCACAAGATTGTACTTCTTGGCTTGTTGATAGCGGATCTGCTCTACATGTTAAATCTCAGAGAGAGTGTTTCTCTTCATATACAGCTGGTGATTTTAGCACATTGAAGATGGGGAATGGTCTTTGTCCCATGTTGTTAGCATTGGCAATATTGCATTGAAGAATGCCAATGGAGATGTGTTGACGCTCAAAGATGCGAGGCATGCACCGGACATGCACTTAAATCTCATTTCTGCAGGCAAGCTTGATGGTGAAGGATACCTTAACACTTTTGGTGGTGGTCAATGGAAGCTTACATGAGGATCCTTGATTATTGCTCGTTGCAAGAAGTATAGCAATGCTCTTTACATCATGAATGCATCCATCTCCAATGATGTTGCATATGTGACTGGAGGTGCAAAATCCATTGAGTTGTGGCATCAACGATTGGGTCACATGAGCGATAAGGGGCTACAGTGTTTGGTGAGGAAGAATATGCTGACAGATGTCAAGAAAGAGAAGCTGGAGAGATGCACACATTTCTTGTCTAGGAAGCAGACGAGAGTCTCCTTCAATAGCCATCCATCTTCTAAGAAGATGCAACTATTAGAGCTTGTTCACACAGATGTTTGTGGTCCGTTGAAAGTAAGTTCTCTTGGTGGTGCACTTTATTTTGTTACATTCATTGATGATTTCTCCAGGAAAGTTAGGGTCTATGCCTTAAAGAGGAAGGACCAAGTCCTTGGTGTTTTAAAAGATTTTCATGCGCTAGTGGAGCGACAATCTAGAAAGAAGCTGAAGTACATCCGCAGTGATAATGGTGGTGAGTATATTGGTTCATTTGATGAGTATTGCAAATATAATGATATCAGGCACCAGAAGACTCCACTCAAGATGCCATAATTGAACGAGATATCAGAGAGAATAAACATGACCTTGATGGAGAGAGTCAGATGTCTCATTTCTGAAGCTAAGTTGCCTAACTCTTTTTGGAGTGAAGCACTATATACTGATGTTCATATTATTAATCTATCTCCACATATGCCCTTGGATGGTGATATTCCTGGTAGGATTTGGCATGGAAAGAATGTCTCATACAACTATTTGCGGGTCTTTGGATGTCAAGCATTTGTGCATGTTCCCAAGGATGAAAGGTCCAAGTTAGATGCAAAGACAAAGCACTGCATCTTCTTGGGATATGGACAAAAAGAGCTTGGTTACAGGTTGTATGATACAATTGATAAGAAGCTGGTGAGAAGCAGGGATGTGATCTTCTCTGAAGATCAAACCATTGAGGACATCCAGAAGGCTGCTAAGGACTCTCCTTCGAGTAGCTATCATCTAGATAATATGGAGCCAGTCCTTTTGCAGAGAGCTCCACATACGGTGCCAGATGATGCATATGAACAAGTACTAGATGCAGGACACGAGGAGGATGTACCATAGATCTCCACTCCTGATGATGATGCAGATGATGGTAGTGATGATGGTGGACAGAATGATGAGGGCTCTTCTTTTTCCGAGGCTCTCCCACCACAGAGACTCGTGAGGGAGAGGCGACCCTCCACCAGATATTCTGCCTGAATACTATGAAGAAGCCTTGCAAGATGCAAACAAGGAGAAATGTGTAGAAGCTAGGAAAGAGGAAATAGAGTCCCTTCATGACAATCATACCTTTGAGCCTGTCAAGTTGCCCAAAGGCAAACAAGCATCGATAAACAAGTGGGTTTATAGAGTGAAATATGATGAATACTCTACAAATCCAAGGTACAAAGCTAGGTTCGTTGTGAAAGGTCTTACCCAAAGGAAGGGAGTTGACTTTGAGGAGATCTTTTCTCCTATGGTGAAGATGTCTTCTATCAGGGTGGTTCTCAGCTTGGCGGCTAGTCTTGATCTGGAGGTTGAACAAATGGATGTGAAGACAACTTTCCTCCATGGTGACCTTGAGGAGGAAATCTACATGTTGCAACCCGAGGGCTTTACAGTCAAAGGTAAGGAAAACTATGTTTGCATACTAAAGAAGAGGCTATATGGCTTGAAGCAAGCACCTAGGCAGTGGTACAAGAAGTTTGATTCGTTCATCGGGGAGCATGGTTACTCCAAGACCGCTTCAAACCATTGTGCGTTCGTGAATAAATTCTCAGGTGATGATTTCATCATATTGTTGCTTTATTTGACAACATGCTGATTGTAGGAAACAATGGAGAGAGAATTTTTGGCTTGAAGAAGGAGTTGAGAAAGTCCTTTGCTATGAAGGACTTGGGGCATGCAAGTCAGATAATGGGCATGAAGATCACTCGAGACAGGGGAGCAAGGAAACTTCAGCTTTCGCAAGAGAATTACATTGAGAAGGTACTTCAAAGATTTTATATGGAGAAGGCAAAGCTATCTAGCACCCCTCTCAGAGCGTATTTCAAGTTAAGTTCCAAAGATAGCCCACAGAACAATGCAGAGAAGAAAGATATGGAAAATTTTCCCTATGCATCAGCCACAGGTGATCTCATGTATGTCATGATTTGTACGAGTCCAGATATTGCTCATGCAGTTGGAGTTGTTTGTAGGTTCATTTCAAATCCTCGAAAATAACATTGGGAAGTAGTTAAATGGATTTGAGATATCTTCAATGTACTATCAGTTACTCTCTTTGCTTTTGAGCAGAAAAGCGTATTCTTCTTGGATACACAGATTCATATATGGTGGGTGACATTGATTGGAGAAGATCCATATTTGACTACATGATGTCCTTTGCAGGCGACACAGTTTCTTGGCAGTCTCGTCTCGGAAGTATGTTGCTTTTTCTACTACAAAGGCTGAGTTCATTGCAGCTACAGAGGCGTGCAAGGAGTTGCTGTGGATGAAGAGGTTCATGCAGGAACTTGATTTTCATCAGTACAAGTATGTGCTTTACAATGATAGTTAGAGTGTTATTCACCTTGGCAAGAACTCTGCATTCCATGCAAGATCAAAGCACTTCGATGTCAGATATCATTGGATACGTGATGTGCTAGAATCGAAGCAACTTGTACTTGATAAGATCCACACAGATGACAATAGTGCTGATATGAGGATAAAGACTTTGACACATGGAAAGTTCGACAGATGTTGCTCCCTCGCATGTTTGGAGCAGCCCCACATCGTCGGTGAGGGGGAGATCTGTTGGATGGGTTCCCCTCCTTGTGGGAACCTAGTCCATATAAATAGGACATTGGTAGTCCTATTTGGAAAAGGAAAGATCAGTTACCTTTTAGGATTATGAGTCATCTTTTACTAATCATATTGGAACTAGGAGTCCATATTTCCTTATTTGCTTATCTCCATGGAGTATAAATAGGGGGTATGGGATACATATCAGGATCATCACAATACAAGCTCTCCTAGCACAAGAAAGAAATAAGAGAGAGGAAGAAGAAAGAAAGCTTGTGGTTGCCGCAGAGTTTGGAGGGAGTAATCTTTGGAGCAGTTCTTCTCCAGCATTATTCCCTATAGTGTGGCGACAGATTTACCATTGGGTGATATTTATCCTCTCTATTATTCTCCATTGTTTGGTGATTTGTAACTCCGTAGTGAGGACCGGCCTTTTGTAAGCCCCTCACTGGAGATTACTTTGATTATAGTGTTTGGTTTTGGGTTGCGATCAACAACGTATTTTTCCCCTCACATTGAGAGTTTTCCACGTTAAAAAATTCTCTGTGCAGTTGTGATTGTTTTTCAGTGGTTGAGATACTTTCTCGTAATTGATATATCGTGCAGGATTCGTCTATCGACTTTGGTTATTTTTCCGCAATTCAATTTATACAGGGAATCTTTTCCCAATAACAACTGGATTTGTAGGCCAGTTATCAGAATGGTGGAACCATTATCTCACGCAAGACATAAAAATGTCATCCTTTTTGCCATCAAACAAGATGTAACAGGAACACCGATCAAAAGAGAAGATGGACACGACACACCAGACTGTACATATATGTTAATCCTCAATATTATACAACAATTTGCAGGATCTTCCATAAACACTTAAGAAAAATTAAAACAACAATTAGTGAATTTAAAGTGCCCTACATTATCAGACTTCAAATGGTACAAAGATGTTTTCCTATCGAAAGTATTACAACTAAACTCATGTAGTCACCCAGTATGGAAAGAAAATTTTATAGCAAGACTCCCCACTTTATTCGCCAAAAAGGTTTGAGAAAACCTTAGGGCACAATATAATCACACACTATCCTCGGAAATAATCTCATATGGAGAGATTGTTCAAAAAAATAAACCAAACAGGCCTGGCCTCATGTAATGACATGAAACTAAAAAAAATCAAATAAAGCAACAAAGGTCCACTAGGAGAAGAGAATTGGGAGATTTATATTATCAATTTGATATGAAATGGACAGCCCATATATTAAGAGAGAAAATAGAGAATATTTCGAACAAAAAACAAAACCAAGATATCAAAAAGGAAGATTTAAAAGGAATGAAGGTAAGAAAGAAGATGTAATAGAGAAAAGGAAGATACCAACATGCTATAACTGCAAGAAGAAGGGGCATTACGCAAACAAATGCTTCGAAAATAACAGGAAAGGGTAAATGAAATCCAAGACTTAAAGGAAATAATTCAAAAAATAAAACTAGAACAATCAGAGGAGTCGGAAGAATGCTCTTGCTTAGGTTGTGCTGACAGTGAAGGCACCTCAGCAAATACCATAACATCTCAAGATAGGTTTATCCTAGAAATACTAGACAACATAGATAACCATGTTGAAAGAAAGAAACAATTACAAAAATATTTAAAATTAAACCGACAAACCGACAAAGGAAAAGGATAAAAAATAATGACATCTCATTTGCAACTATAATTAAAAGACTTGAAGGAGAAAAACAGAACAAAAAACCAACGATCACAGAAGAATTATGGAAAGAACAAAATAAAGCAAAAAGAGAATTGGACCTGTTAAAGAGGAGAATCAAAGTCCTAGAGTTAATCCTGCAACAAAAAGGAACCATATAAGAAGAAGAGGATAAGGACGATATATCACCATACTTTGAAGGAGAAACCTTAGGAGCAAAGGAAGAAGAATTTGTAAACCTCGTAAGAAGAATAGAAAGGCAAAGATGGAGGTGTAGCATCTCGCTGAAGATAGGTCACACCTCATTATTTAAACATGTGGCCTTGATCGACTGAGGAGTAGATGTTGATTGTGTAAGAGAAGGACTAATCCCAACTAAATACTTTGAAAAAACATCACACGTTGTAAGCTCCGCCAAGACACGGTCTAGACATCTAATACAAACTCTCTGACGCGCATATCTATGTCCAAGGTATTTGCATAAAAGTATCTTTCGTACTAGTTAAATGTCTAAATGAAGAAATAATACTGGGCACCCCATTTCTTAACATGATAAGGTCATTCATTGTTGAGAAAGATGAGATTAAATTCATAATAAAAAGTAAAGTTATATTTCTTAAATTCGTTAAAAGAAGAGAACTAACACTCTTAGAAAATATGATGGCAAACGTGGAATACAAAACCCGATTTGTAAATGAACTTGTCATGGAGATTCAATTAGGAAATTTAGAAAAAACAATAAATTCAAAAGAATCACAAGAGAAAATTAAGAAATTTGAGAAAGAAATAACCGAGCATATTTACTCTGAAATACCAATAGCATTCTGGTATAGAAAAAAGCACGAAGTTAGCGTACCTTATATTAATGTCTTTTCAGTTAAAAATATTCCCACTAAAGCAAGACCAATACAAATGAACCAAAGATTATTAGAAATATGTAAGAAAGAAATTGAACAATTAGAAAAAAAGGCTTATTAAGAAAAATCCCCTCCCCTTGGAGTTATGTAGCTTTTCATGTAGAAAACGCCGCTGAAATAGCAAAAGGAACACCACGATTAGTGATTAATTACAAACCACTAAATAAAATACTACAATGGATTAGATATCCAATACCAAATAGACAAGACCTTATTAAAAGAATATATGGGGCAAAATATTCTCTAAGTTTGACATGAAATCGTGATTTTGGCAAGTGGAAATAATGAGGAACATATATATAAAATAACATTCACCACCCCATTCGGACACTATGAGTGACATGTTATGCTGTTCGGACTAAAAATGCCCCGTTAGAATTTCAAAAAAATATGAATGAAATATTTAATAGATACTCAACCTTTAGCATCATATGCATAGATGATGTCTTAATATTCTCGAACAATTACGATCAACATTGGAAACATCTAAACACGTTCCTTCGGGTAATCCAAAAAATGGGTTGGTAGTTTTATCAATACAAATTATGCTCTTTTAAACACAAATACAATTTCTCGGATACAAGATTGATAAAGGGACAATCGTGCCCATTGAACGAGTAATAAATTTTGTTGAGAAGTTTCCTGATGAAATAAAAGAAACGAAGTAACTTTAAAGGTTTTTTGGTTGCCTAAACTATGTCTAAGAATTTTACAAAAATTTGACCGAAGACAGGAAACTACTCTTCGATAGATTGAAGAAAAACACAGAATCATGGATGGACAATCATACGGAGGCTGTCAAAAAAAATCAAAGAAAAGGTAAAGACACTCCCATGCCTAAATATTTGCAGCCCACATGCTCATAAAAGATTGTAGAAACAGACGCATTAGACCTCAGCTATGGAGGCATCCTAAAGCAGAAAAATGGAAACAAAGAAGAACTTGTAAAATACATGTCAGGAGCATGGAACAAAACAAGAAAGAAATACTCCATCATAAAAAAAGGAGATGCTAGCAATAGTTCTCGTAATATCAAAATTTCAAGGAGAATTAGTCAATGATAAGTTCACATTAAGAGTTGTCTGCAAATCTGCCAAGTACGTAATAGAAAAGGATGTAAAAAACCTTGCCTTTAAACAAATCTTTGCTAGATGGCAAGCAATATTAGTTGTATATGATTTTGATATAGATATATTAAAGGAGAAAATAACTGGCTTCCCGACTTTCTCTCTCGAGAATTCTTACAGGGAAAAGATGATGATCGCTAGCAGCAACAGTACAAGCAAAGAAAAGATCAAACCAATGATTGAAGAAAAATAAAAACACTCCATATATCTAAAAAAATATTATGGTCTGGTTACAATACTGGAAAAATTGGACGTAAGACCGATGGTCTCTCTGGAAGAGATATTACAACGATACCTACTTCAAGAATATCATCATATTCCGATCTCTGTGGGAAAAGGTCAGGCATATTATGAACGAATTCTTATAGAAACACAAAGTGCCATTATAAACCATCAGTATAAATCATATCAAAAGGATTTTATATCATATTCTCAAACGAAGATTAAAAGGATTATTCTGATGAACGAATGGAGCACTGAATGTAACCCTCATGTGACTAGAAAATTAATAAGAACGAGAAATTACCCAATTTCTTATAACTATTTGTATTACAAAAAAGCCTGGACACACATCTTATTTGTCCAAAATAAATTCATAATGCACAGTTGGTTCATAAGATTCCAACTACAAACAAAGCCCACAAACTAGTTCACGCATAGTTTCTGTTGTTATTTCAGAGCCACTCGTGAAATCCTCCCTCAAGAATTGCAAAAAAATCATTCCATTGGGAACTGACGAATTTGAAGGAGAGAAGATGATATTAAAGGCATGCATGACATATGGAATTCCGTGGATAATGCAGTGATCATGGAAAATTCACAAGGAAGAGCGGCCACTCGCCTTATGTCGAAACATACTCATTAAATGGTGGGATACATTCTGATATAATGAGATATTGAAAGGAAAAACAATCTCGAAAATGTTTATGAATTCAAAGCCAGCCATCACGATGGAAAATAGATTTGGAAAGGTGAAAGGAGAAATCACTAAGAAACTCAAAGAAAACAACAGTCTATCAGTGATGAAAAACTTTAACTAATGATTTTTTCCGAGAGAATGCAAAGATTGATTATGCTGATGTCAATGAAGATTGTTATGTAGCAGACAATGGAAGCTCATATATATAAGAACCCACGCAAGAACGCAATCACGGATCACCGTAATAAGATCAGGATAAGAATAAATTACTAGCGAACAACGACAAAGTGATTGAAGCAACAAAGGCTAAAATTGCTCCATGTGACGAGATTTCACCCTATCTTTTGATTTAACATAAAGAAATCCTCCTTTTTAAAAGCATACTATTGAGAGATTCTTTAATAGTCTCCCGTGAGTTGCTCTCTACCCTCACAACCCCACTATAAAAGGGATGGTGAGTAGGAAGAAAGGGCAAGCAAAAGTTTGGAGAAGCTCTCTCTCTCTCTCCCCCCCCCCCCTCTCTCGCTAGTTTTTCCATCCAGCATACAACGTAAGAGTCATTGCATAGTCAATGTAAGTGTTTATGTAATGTTTATTTTTATGCTTATGTAATGTCAATCTTTGTGCATATGCTTATGCATGCTTTTATGTAATGTTAATCTTTATGTTTATGAAATTTCTTTATACTTATGAAATCTCTTTACGATTATGAAATCTCTGTGCTAGTATAATATTTAGATTGTCTTCTTATAACGTTGCAAGAAATCTGAGTTACCAGTAAGTCCAAAATGGGTATCAGAGCCAAAGCCTGTAGTGAGTGCATAAATAAGCAATTAGAAGATCGAAGTCACAGCCATAAGCTCTTTCACATAGACATAGAGACTGAATACCTGGAGCTTTTTCTGTTGACGGATCAACATAATTTCTTAGTTATGGATAAGTTATTTCACGGGCGAAGCATCCACAACTTTAGCAGTAGTAAAATCGATGCCGGTAAAAAAATGAACACGTTAATTTCGAAAATATCGATCAATCTACACAAAACTGGAAGATGTCTAGAGTCCCAATAAAAGAAATATACTCCAAGGGAGGATTTAAATTACTCTCTAGTATTACATTAAAACTATTGAGAAAACTATATCAGTAACATGCACACAAGAAGACATGTAGCTACTTAGTAAAAGAGATATATTTGAAATAAAAATAATGACAAGTACCACTACTTGCATTTAGGATGGGTACGAGTATCAATAAAAGCCTTAACATGAAAAGGAATTAATGCTTCCATCCTAGTATCTCTTACAGATTGTAGACACCAAAAGTTTTCTAATTCACTAATAGGAATGATAGAATCAATACTTTGCGACGGACCCGTATTCTTTAATGCATTCCCTAATTTCTCTGTCTCACTGACAGATCCATGACTTTTTAAGGTGTTAACCTTAAACATACTGACCTCTGGTTTCGACATGGATCCAACTTCAAAAAATATAGCCCTATGCTATAGGATATGCTCAAGACAATGAAGACTGTAACACACAGTTAGCCATATCAAAAAAAAGTCGTAACAACGCTATTTCTTACCAATGTCAAAAACAACACTGTCATCCCAAAACCCTTAAAATGAGATGAAATAACACTTACGGAAAATTTGACACTATCATCGGCCAACACCCAAAAATCCATACAAAACAATGAGGTATAAGATATAGTGGAACATCAGAATGGAGACACCATTTCAGTTATACCACAACAAGAAGATCGTTCATTGAACCCAGACACTCCACTCGATCCATACATGATGAAGGGGATAATGCTAGCGTAACATCATAAATTAAAATAGACCACCTGAATATAACACAATCATTAGGTAGATTATTGGGACTATCCTATGCAGTATATGAAGACTATGAACCAACTGAATATGATTTTAAAGTAAACGTCGTAACTATAATTAAAGCCAAGGCATTCCACATAAATAAAAGACTATTAAGAGACGATCAACTCCAACAAAAAGAAAAGAAAAGGTAGAATGGTTTTTCAAAACATTCGGCTCAGAAGAAAGGGATGAAATTAGAACCATTTGGTATAGACAAATGGAGAGACTGGAGAAAAATATAACATTTTTTGAATGGTATGAAGATTACTATATAAAAACACTAAGAGAAATACTAGAGGATCTACCCATAGAAGATCACGTTATGACAATTGAATCAATACACCCTCCGTTCGAATCATTAAAATTAGGATCAGAAGGAGTAAAAGCATCACACCTCAAAAAATGGAATACAATGCAAACACAGCAAAACAGAAGCATATAACATCTATAAGCGAACAACTAAACTATACAAATATAAATCTACAAACCCTAGGAAAACAAACAGAAAGAATATGAAATTTGCTCAAACAACACGAAAGTAAAAAAAATACAAAAACCCACACCAATAATACCAGCAATAAATTTAGAGAAAAAACTAAAACTAGGGGAGAAGGACCACTACTTAAGCTAAAAAAGGAATAACCTGATGAGGACCTAGTAACAGAAATAGCCGAAAGACTTAAAGGATTGGCACTGTCACTTGACAAAAAGGTTAATACGATTATACAAAGGAGTAACAGCTCTGAAGAAGAGCTAAATTCAGCGACAGAATCCATGTCTGAAAGCGGATCAAGCCATAAAGAAGAGGGAGAAGAGTCCCCAGAAATAAGAGCAGTAACATCTAATAAAAAGGGTCGACATAACTACAGAACAAGAAAAAAATACTATAGAAGACCTACCCCGGTAGACCTCCAACTAGAACAATATCAATAAAATATAGCAGACACATATGACAAATCATCCTTGGTAGAATGGAATATAGATGGACATAGCTAGTACCAAATATTAAACACCCTACACAAATGGCCATATTCATCCAAGCATGCATAGCAAGAGGAAATACCCAACAATAAACGGTTCTGATGGTAACAACTGGATTTGTAGGTCAGTTATCAGGAAGGTAGAACCATTATCTCATGCGAGAACATAGAAATGTCATCCTCTTTGCCATCAAACAAGATGTAACAAGAACATCGGTCAAAAGAGAAGACGGATAAGACACACCAGACTGCGCATATATGTTAATCCTCAATATTACACACAATTTGCAGGATCATCATAGATACTCAAGAAAATTAACACAACAATTAATGAATCTTAAGTGCCCTACATTATCATACTTCAAATGGTACAAAGATGTTTTCCTATCGAAAGTATTTCAACTAAACTCACCTAGTCACTCAGTCTGGAAAGAAAAATTTATAGCAGAACTCCCCACTCTATTTGCCGAAAAGGTTAGAGAAAACCTTAGGGCACAATATAATCACACACTACCCTTGGAAATAATCTCATATGGAGAGATTGTCTAATAAATAAATAAAACAAGCCTAACCCTATGTAATTACATGAAACTAAAAAATCAAATAAAGCAGCAAAGTTCTATAGGGAGAAGAGAATTGTTATCAATTCGGATATGAAATGAAGCAACCCAGATACATTAAGAGAGAAAATAGAGAAAATAATTCCAAACAAAAAACAAAACCAAGATATCAAAAAAGAAGATTTAAAAGGAATAAATGTAAGAAAGAAGAGGTAACAGAGAAGAGGAAGATACCAACTTGGTATAACTGCAAGAAGAATGGGCATTACACAAATAAATGCTTCAAAAAAGCAAGAGAAGGTAAATGAAATCGAAGACTTAAAGGAAAGAATTCAAAAAATAAAACTAGAATAATCAGAGGAGTCGGAAGAATGTTCTTGCTTAGGTTGTGCTGACAGTGAAGGTACCTCAGTAAATACTATAACATCTCAGGATAGGTTTATCCTAGAAGTGCTAGACAACATAGATAACCGTGTTGAAAGAAAGAAACAATTACAAGAATATTTATAATTAAACCAACAATCCGACAAAGGAAAATGGATAAAAACTGACGATCTCTCATTTGTAACTATAATCAAAAGATTGAAGAAGAAAAACATAACCAAAACCAACGAACACAGAAGAATTAAGAAAAGAACAAAATGAAATAAAAAGAGAATTGGATATGTTAAAGAGGAGAATCGAAGTCCTAGAGCTAATCCTGCAACAAAAAGGAATCATAGAAGAAGAGGATAATGACGATATATCACCATACTTTAAAGGAGAAACCTCAGAAGCAAAGGAAGAAGAATTTATAAACCTTTTAAGAAGAATAGAAAGGCCAAATGGAGGTGTAGCATCTCGCTGAAGATAGGTTACACCTCATTATTTAAACATGTGGCCCTGATCGACTCAGGAGAATATGTTAATCGTGTAAGAGAAGGACTAATCCCAACTAAATACTTTGAAAAAATATCACATGTTGTATGCTCTGCATCAGGACACAGTCTAGATATCAAATACAAACTATCTGACGCGTATATCTGTGTCCTAGGTGTTTGCATAAAAGGATCTTTCGTACTAGTTAAAGGTCTATATGAAGAAATAATATCGGGCACCCCATTTTTTAACATGATAAGGCCATTCATTGTTGAGGAAGATGGGATTAAATGCACGATAAAAAGGATATATATATATATATATATGGGATGATCCTGTGAGAGCAAAAAACTGTGAGAGCATGAGAGCAGTGAATCTGGACCACTAGATTCTGCTATTCTCTCACCTCCTGTAATTAGGGCTGTCAGAAAAATCTCGGGTTCGACATTCGCTCAGATTCGGCTCGCTAAAAGTTCGATTCGGATTCAATTCGAAAATAAACGAACCGAACCAAAACACGAGTTTGGGTTCGATTAAGTAAACGAACCGAACCTCAAAAACATAGGTTCGCTCAGGTTCGGTTCGTTAAAAGTTCGATTATATACACACAAACATACATAAAAGTATATATACATGCATATTGTATATATAAGGAAAAAGATACATTCTATAGTAACATAAGGGCATTCACTTATTTTTCCAAATCCATCCAGTCATCTGCTCCCTAAGTCCCTATAACCTATTCCCGAAACCCCACAAAACCCTCCCATGCAGCTGTGGTTTTTCCCTTTTGAATAGAAACGTCTGCACAACATTTATTCTTAAACGAACCTTTAATGAGACGGACCGAACCTCTACGAACCTTACCCGAACTGAATTGAACCTGATTACACTTTTCATTTTATCGAGTCGAACAGAGCCTGAGCCTGAAACTATGCTAAACGAGCCGAACCGAACTTGTGTTGGTTCGCTCATGTTCGGCTCGTTTACACCCCCTACCCGTAATCAATGAGGAGAGAGATGGCAGAATCTAGTGGTCCAGAATCATTGCTCTCATACTCTCACCGTTTTTGACTCTTACAGGATAAACCCTCTATGTGTGTGTGTGTGTGTGTGTGTGTGTATAGAGAGAGAGGCTGGGGAGGTTGTTCTGTGTAACATCCAAGTTGGTTGTTACACGAAGCAGTTTCCCCCCATTTTTTTATTTTTTTTCAAAAATTTTTCATGTATATTCATCGTGGGATAATTACACCCATAACCCTGAGTAATTTGGCAATAACATTCATAACCCTGTATAATCGCGAATTACATGAGAAACCTCGAATAGTCACTCCGTCTCACACCCATAACCCTCCGTTAATTTAATACGTTAACTCAACCATATAAGTGAGTTAATCTAACCAATCTACCCATAAACAATTAGGATTAATCAAAATAAAAAAAGAAAACAAATCCTGCACGCAGACGGTGGGAGAGGGAGGTTGAGCGGATCGACCGTGGGGAGTGGTTCCAGTTGGAGCTCCATCGGCAGGGGGGTGTTGCGGTGATGGGGGGACTCCATCGGCAGGGTGGCCCAGGTCAAGAGGCGCGGAGCGCCGAGGGGTTGGGGGCTTCGTGCTCGGGGGAAGGGGGCTGGGGAAGAGGCTTCGTGCCCAACACAAGGGGGGTTGGGTTTCGTGCTCGGGCAGGGGCTTCATGCCCAGGGAAGGGAGGCGGGGGAGAGGCTCTGTGCTCAGGAGGGCGGGAGGGGGGTTTCTGCGCGGGGGCGGGGGGTGGGGAGGAGGTCGGCGGGCGCAGAGCGCCGAGGGGGAGGGGGCTTCGTGCTCGGGGGGAGGGGCTGAGGGAGAGGCTTCGTGCCCGACACAGGGGGGAGGTTGGGTTTCGTGCTCGGGTAGGGGCTTCATGCCCAGGGGAGGGAGGCGGGGGAGAGGCTCTTGTGGGCGAGAGGGGGGGTTGCCCGACACGGGGGGTGGGGGTGGGGAGGGGTTTCGTGCTCGGGAGATCGAGGGGGCGGCGGGCCGTGCTTTGCTTGCCGAGGGAGATCGACGGGGGCGATCTCTCAAGTGGGAGGAACCTGGGCACGGGGCTCGGGGGAGAACGGGCGCTGCTAGCAGGGGAGGCAATGCGGGGTTGCAGGAGAAGCTCGCAGCGGCATGTTTCGAGGGGGCGAGCGTGGGAGGAACTTGGGAACAGAGCTCGGGGGATGACGGGGGCTGCGAGCAGAGGTTGCAGGAGGAGCTCGGTGGCGGCAGGCTTGGATGGCATCTTATCGTAAATAAGAAAGAACTTTAAGGGTACTTTTGTCCTTTTTCAACGGAAACTGTCAAACATAACGGGTACTCTAAATGGAACATAGCACAGGGTTATGTCATGTAAGAGTTAAGCATTACTCATGGTTTCTCATGTAATTCGTGATTATACAGGGTTATGAATGTTATTGCCAAATTACTCAGGGTTATGGGTGTAATTATCCAATTCATCATCTATATATCCCTCCTACATGTCATTCAAATTTCATGAGAAACGGAGACTCCTAAACCCTCCATCTAGAACAAGTCGATTACAGCAAAATTCAGACCGTTAAAATGTACCCGGTCTAGATGGAGGGCTTAGGAGTCTCTGTTTCTCACGAAATTCGAATGACATATAGGAGGGATATACAGATGAATATACATGAAAAAAAATTGAAAAAAATAAAAAAAATTGGAGAAACTGCTCTGTGTAACATCCAACTTGGCTGTTACACAGAACGACCTCCCTTTTCTAATATATATATATATATATATATAGGAGAAACTTCAAATGAGACGGGGTCTCACTGTATTTTTGATGAGCCACAAAATCCAATCGTTGGATTTGGATCAATGGTCATGATTAAAATCGGATTTGCAAAACAAAACCACCATCAAAACAGCCGTTGCTCCTATTTTATGGAAATTCGTCTCTCCTTAACAATAAATCTGTTCATTTTGTATTTTTAATATTTTGTTTCCATCAATATTTTTATCCCAATTTATTGAGGTAACATTCAATTTCTTTCCTATTTTTGAATTCAATCTATCACAATGTTCTTTATTTTCTTATTTTTCAACAGGATTATTCTTTCACTTTAGTCGACGTCGATGGAAATCCAAATATCGACGGGTTCCAGGTATTTCATTCATATTTTGAATTTTTTTCTTTTGATTGTACTCAAATCTCTTGCATTCGATATGATTTTATACACATGATTTGTAATATTTTTATAAAATTTCCTACATTGATCCATGTATTTAATCAAATTTCATCATTCTAGCAACAACTTCTTCTTATCGGTTCTTCGGAAACAATATACGAATACTCTGATCTGAATCTCATCGATTTTCAGGTTTGAAATTTTTCCCTCTGTATCAATGCTTTAATCTTATTTTCAAAGTTTTTTCATTCTAATTCTGATTTTGTTATGTTTATGTCATCTCATTATCCATTAATTCGTGTTCTTACCAGCCACAGTTTCTACTTGATGGTCCTTCGGAAGGAAGATTTGGAAATTCTGAAACTGAAGGTTCGCATATATCTCTTTATTTGATTCTTTATTTCACAGTGATTGAATACACTTTTACTTATTCGTGTATATTTGTTAAGAAAATGTAAATTTTTTTACATTTTCAATAGAGTTATACTAGTCGAAACTATGCGTTTAATATTCCAGCAACTTTATTGTAAGCATAATATACTTTGATACGCGTTGTTACTAATATACAAATAAAAGCATTTAATTTACTTAACCCGGACATTATTTTAATAACGTCATGTATATATTTAAATAACTAATATACAGTTTTACAAATTATTCCAGCAACTTTATTGTAGGTATATAATAGTTTGATACATTCAGTTACTATTTTACTAATAACAGCTCTTATTTTACTTTTTGCAGCTAATATTTTAATAACGTTCACTATTTATTTAATTATTCAAATTTAATTGCTTACAGTAATATCTCAAAACAAAATCATCAGTCTTCTGTTCTGTATACTTTTCGTTAAAACTTAGCTATTAAAAATACTTTTAAATATTATTTATATACATTTTCTTATATATTTTTTTACAAAAAATAGACTATTTCTTACAATTTTTATAAGATTGGATTCTTGTTAATCTTTTTGTAATCTTTCAGGATTTTCATTGCTATTATTTAAAAATTTTATCCATATAAAGGCATTAATTATAAATTTTTTAATTTCAGGATTTTCATTGCTATTATTTAAAAATTTTATTCATATAAAGGCATTAATTATAATTTTTTTAATTAACAGCGCTTATTTATCTTGTTCTTTTTCCTTCAGTTGATTCTTTGAAAATAAAAAAATGTTTGTATCTATTTTGATGCTCTAAGTCATAATATTACTATTGAAAGCCATTATTTAAATTGTTTTGCCATTATTTTACTAATTTATATATATATATATATATTTAAAATCAGAAATTTATATTAGTAAGATCTCAAAATCTTCACTTTATTGTACCTTTTTCAATATAAATTGGGTCAGTAATAACTCATTTAAAATACTTTTAATTGTTTAATATTTTTCATATTTGAGTAGTAGTTAATTATTGAAGAATTTGCTTATTAAATTGTATACTTTTCAGAAAACTGCAGCACACCTCAAAGGTTTGATGAATATGCAAATCCATATACCCCCATCATTGGAATGACTTTTGGATCTATTGACCAAGCATACCAGTTTTATGAATCTTATGCTACTATCGTTGGCTTTAATGTGAGAAAAAGTAGTACACGACATGGTGTTAACAGAGTAACAAAAGAAAAGATGGTTATTTTTAAGAAATTTGTTTGTTGGAAACAAGGTTTCTCTACTCTCAAGAGCAATAGGAAAGTACGCGTTTCAGTGGATAGTGATTACAGTGATGATATTGAATTTTACAGAGAACAACGTAGAGTTGGTTTAGTCAGAACATGATGATGCATTGCAATGCTAGCTATTCGACTTAGACGTGAAGAAGGCGATTGGATTGTTGTTAAATTCAGCGAAGATCATAATCACAACCTTGTAACGCCTTCTAAACGACGTTAAGGTTTTCAAGGGCTACGAAGTTGCTTGTCAAATCAATGACTGATGTTAACATACCCACCTTGAAACAATCTGCTTTCATCGACAATGGTTTTATCACTAACAGTCAAGCCGGTGGTATAGTTCGTGATATATACAATCTAAATAGATCTAAAAAAACAGAGATGGATTGGATGCTCATCTGCTCCTTGAACACTTACTCAATTGTCAAAGGAAGACACCTGATTTCTTCTATGCCTACCAAACTGATGAGGAAAATAGGCTTACTCATTGCATTTGGATTGATTCTGAGTCAATTACCGTCTACAAACTATTTGGTGATGCAACTACATTTGACACCACCTACAGGACTAACGAATACAAGCTTGTTTTTGGTTCATTTTGTGGGGTCAATCATCATAACAGGACATTATTCTTTGGCAATGCATTTTTACACAGAGAAAATACCGAATCTTTTGTTTGGTTGTTCGACAAATTCATTGAGGCAATGGGAAAACATCCTATTTCCATTGTTACGGATGAAGACCCTGCTATACATGCAGCTATTCTTGTATCATTTCCAAATACTATTCATAAGCTCTGTGCCTGGTACATAATGTCAAAGCTAAAGACAAAGCTTGGTCCTATACAGGAAATTAACAAAGCATTACAAACATTTTCTGTCCTTGCATGGCGGACACACTATATTGAGCTTTTTGAAAATGGTTGGCTAGTTGCAATTGATCAGTTTGGTTTATCAGATAATGGATGGTTAGCTAAAAAGTTCAGCATAAGACATAAGTGGCTGGATATATATATGAGGGTAAATTTTTTGCAGGAATGCGTAGCACTCAACGTAGCGAGAGTATGAATGCTTTCCTCCAAAGCCACATAACTAAGCAAAATTCCCTTCTTAAATTCATTTTCAGGTTTCAGACTTCCCTTCAGAGGCTTAGAGAACGCGACAATTACTTGGATAATGATTCAGATCAGAAGAGACCAATAACAGACACCACATGGAAGATGGAAGATCAATTATGGCAAATATATACAAAGACTATGTTTTATGTCGTTCATAGGCAGCTCAAGAAAGGGATTGAGATGAATGTTGTAATTTCTGAAAGTTGTAGCAGCAGAATAATATATCATGTCAGCAAGATTGGTCGAACTGAAAAACACAGGGAGGTTTCATTTTATACTGACACAAATTTAGTTGTTTGTTCATGCGGGAAGATGGAATACCAAGGTATACCATGTAGACATTTGTTTGTTGTTTTCAAGACAAGAAATATTGAGATGCTAGATAGTGCGTACATCTTAAAAAGATGGACAAAGAATGTTAAGAAATCTGGAAATTACCATCTACACAATAGGAATGTTCAACATGAAAGGGTTGGTGAATTGAATAGACTATGATCCAATGTAGTTTCTTTGTCTTTTGATGATTCTTCTTCATTCGATCTCTTGCTCAAAAGAAACTTCAAAGTCTTCTTTCCCAGCTCCAGATTATGAACTGCTCAAAGGAAAATAATTTGACTGATAACAACAACTCCAGCCATATAAATTCTAATGCCAATGCTTCAATTATACGTGAATCCAACACTGCGAGAATGAAAGGAAGTGGTCGTGGTGGCAGGCCAAAGGGTAGTGGCAATCGGCAAAGACCAACCAATGAACTAAGAAGAAACAAAGGAAGGCAATGCAAATCATGTGGCAAGTACAATGCTGGTCACGACTCTCGCAACTGTCCTTCAAACCATTTACAAAGTTCTAATAGGTGAAATTTTATTTTTTTTTCATATTTTTTTATCTATATTTGTTTATTAAAAATCTTGGTAATAAGCTAATTTTTGTGTTTTATAACATTCATCTCAGTGATTTATCTTTGAGCTCTGGACACAGTGATTCGTAACCAATGATCTAAATTGTGTTTTTATTTTCACAAGATTCTCCTAAGGTATGCTTTATTTTAACTTTGTTTTTTATTATTGAATTTCACATTTATACACTTATCCTGAGTCACATGTGAATTTAATTTCACAGTATTTTTCTTATTTCTTTCAGCCAAGGTCTTATAGACATATGAGGTAGCATCAACTTCCATGAAGAAACTCTTGTGAAGAATTTCCAGTATGATTCATCTTCAATAAGCAACCACGGTCTGGTCTTTCAAGATATCACCATGTTTTATGTAATGGAACATCATGTATTCAATTTTTTTAAATTATTGCATCCTAGAATGTATATATATATAATGATTTGTAAAATATTTTTTATCTATTTATTTCTATATTTTGTGCATTTGCTTGTTTACTCAATCAATATATCTATTCCATTTTATTTTAAATTCCAAACACACTTAATATGTGTTATTCTTATCAGTGATTAATGTATGAAGCATGTCTACATGCATGTCTAATTTTAATATTTCAATGCAAAGCGCTAAACAGAATAATGCTGCCATTAACTTTCAATAAGTAATATCATTTTGCTTTTTTGTCAAAGGAAAGATCAAATTTTAATAATGGAATCAAATTTTTGTTATCAAGGCTCTAAATTATCAATTGCACTGAAATAAATGACTTCAATGGTCTTTGGAATGAAATCCTTAAAAAATGGACGAGATATTAATATTTGTATTTTTACAAGTTATAATTCAAAATTCTATATAACATTGTAGTAAAATCATATTGTTTTGTAATTTTGTTATCTGTACAGTATTTCTCATATATAAACACTCAAATCATAGTGTCTGTATCACAATCACATTAAATGTGCATAAATCAAGCATCATTTTCAACATATAGCTAAAAAATTACCCAAAAGATATAATCAGTTCTACATGCTAAGTTTAGATTAAAAAATAAATAAACTAATATTGTTTATAACCATTGTCCAACTACATATAATATATAGCTATATTATCATAGCTACCAACTTAAAAACTTCATCACTTGAAACTTGAATTTTCTACCCTGCTACTGCATAACAGTTCGCAAGCTATTTCGGCTATGAATCGTGGGATGTCGTTGTATCCAAAATCTAGCGCTTTTCCTTCATACAAGTACTCGATCATCTTCATGACGTAAATTCCACAGTCCAAGCTTTGTGCAGGTTACTGAGGGTAGTCTTTAACAAAGATTAGTCTCCAATTGAAGACGCTATCTCCCAAGTATGTTGTGCTGAAATATTCTTTATCCCATCTGAAATTAAGAACTTAGTTATTTTCGTAAATTTAAGAGAATGACATAATTAAAATTGTATATGTATGGATAGTATCATTACCCATTTGTAAAGATCTTTCTTGTGGAATTTGATCCCTTTCATAGAGTTGTACGAGTAAAAATTCCGTGTTTCCAAATTTGCAACGAGTAAGTGCCAATGGTTTCTTGTATGAATGACCGTAAACACTTTTGATAATCCAAGAAGGTCTTCAGGATCATCATATAACTGATCCAAGTTGTTGAACTCTTCGTCGGTTCCCGCCTCAACATTGTTAATGAAGTATTGCTGTGCAGTTAAAGCTTTATTCTGTTAATTATCCGTCTAAATATATAAAGTACTAGATTGACTTACCATTTTGTAAATAGATGTGAATATGAAGGGAATGACTCCTTCCTCCTTCCGGTGTTTATGGCAAACGATTTCAAGATACATCTCGATGAGCTACATAATTTCAGACAATAACTAAAATAGATGTCTTCCTCACATTTATAGTCTTCCATGCTATCTTTAACTGTTAAAAAAAATAGTTAAATACATACCGAGTCTTCAATCATTCTTTCGTATAAGAAATTATGTATTTCCCGGCCTTTGCATAAACTCTTGTATGACGAATGATAAGTTGCATTTAACTTGTATATTTAATCTTAATCATCAGTTTCATAATATTAATAAAGCATTCAAACAATAGTTAAGATCATTAAAAAAACGTACTTGTCTGACGGATCTCTCAGGAATCTTTGTATTATCTCCTTTTCTTCCGCTGTTATGTATTCAAATCCTATGAAATATGTTGGAGCATCGCATAGATACTGCGCAGGAAGAAAATATATCGGTATATGTTATATTTTTTTAGTATAGTTTACTTTCTTACCTCTGATTCCAAGTCAGTCTGAGCAGTAATTTCTGAAGACTTCGATGCGATCTTTGATGACTTCTTAGTTGTGTTCTACTTCTCATCATTGATATTCATTTGTTCCTTATCTGCATTTTCTATTTTTGTCCTTTTTGCCTTTCTCCGCTCTTTGACTCTTTTTGCTAAAGAGCTTGGATTAACCTGAGCATTTTCCCTTCTTCTTTTTGCGGGTGTTTCACTAATTATCAAACTTTGTTTTTTTACCATCAATAAACCCAAGTTCAAATGATGGCATAACATCTGCTTTCTGAAATTCAACGTTGGGCATTTCTTCGCCAACTACCTCCAAACATCCGTCACCTACTTTTTCAATTTCAATGTTATCCACATCTGCATATTTTTCTTCCAAAAATCCGGCTTCTTCTTCTTTTTCAAGCATCATTTTTTCAAAATTTTCTTCACAACCATCTTTATCCTCCAGAGTTTGTTGATCATATGTCTCAACAATGCTTTCAGTATTTGTCATGCCCGATAAATGTTTGTCCACATTTTCTGGAATTGTTTCATGAAGTACCGATCCTATTTGATTCACCAACTTCAGAATTTCCTCTTTAAGTTCATGATTTTCTTTCTTTAACATCATTATCTCAGCTTCATAATCAACCATCTTATCATCAATGCCGTTGTTGTTTGAGTTCCCCTTATGTTGTTCAGTCAATTTTCTTAACTCACTTACTTCTAATGTCAAATTTTCACACCGACAGTTTGGCTTTATTTTTTTGTTGTTTCAACCTCAGTACCTTTCCCGTCATCATTCCTGATTATATTAAACACTCCCTTCTTGAACCTTCCTCTTCTAAGAGGACCATCCAATGGAACCGGTATCACCTCTTCAATTATCAATTGTGGTCTCCTTGCAGAAAAAACCACTCAAAAGGAACTTTTCATATGGGAATACATACTCATCATGTCCTATCTTCACTATCTTATTTTCCAATGGATGAATGTTCGGCAAGATCTAGTGTAAATCATATAAATAGAATCTTTTAAGTATATAAGTAAATAATTTGTTCTAAAGCAATGCATATTTATTTCATATGAAATCATTTATTGAATAATTTTGTTTTTTTCATATCATCAAATTACTATATGACCATCTAGTTCAATCTGTATATATCCGTAAATTTTATATGTATTTTTTACTTATTGAAAATTGTTTCCCATTTATTTAAAACAATTTAGTCTCATTAAAAAATCAAAATCGCTGAAACGGTTCCATTTATATTACTCATAACACATGTATCAAAAGATTAAAGTTTCAAAGATGAGAATCTAATATTATTAACAATGACAAGATTAATCATGGATGTCATATTTTGCTTTGGCATCTATACTTTTATAGAATTAAACATAAATACGTGGTCAATGCTCAGCGATACTAATCTTCGCGAGCCCTTTTACTGTTCCACTCCACTTCCTTATTCTAGGCCTCAAATCACGACTTACAACAAGTTCCTTGCAGCAGTACTCAAGCATCCATACCTGAATATAATTCAATGTTAGAATAATATTTAATAAAATCATTTATAGTTTAAAGTACAACATTATATTACGTATAAACAAGCTACGCATCCGGTTAGATATCCTAGTGTTATGCGAGCTGCTCCATTTCTTCTCTGCTGAATTCTATGAGTCACATCATCCATATTGAACAAGATCATCTTTGCAACTGCATCTGACCAATTAAAGTATCCCGTGTCCTCCAATGACTCAACGTAGTGCAGTAATTCTTTTGGAAACGAATATGCACAATCTGGAAAGAGGAACGTCGTAAACATGAACAGAATTAAACAAGTAACGTAGATTGTTATCGAGTTATCATCATCACGTTCATAGTAGTCCATCAAAATATGAACCGGTTTCCTCCTGTTGAAAACCATCTCATTGTCAAAAAGCTCTGTTGATATCAAACTTTTCCAAGGTAAATGTTTCCCCCTAACTGTAATTGGAAACCCTATACTTGGTAAACCAAGAATGATACCAACATCATCATCGCTGATTGTTACCACCTTATTACCAAAATGAAATTTCCTCTCTCCTTGGTATTTCTCTACTATCCATTGCAAGTTTTTTCTCTCTATATCGATATTTCCTATGTTTATGAGTCTTGAAAAAGCTGTCTTCGATATAAGTGATTGTTGTTTTGGAGTAGGTCTGTGTGCATCTATGAACTGGACAAAGTGTTCAATGAAATATCTATGCTGTGCGTATCCCTTGCCTGAAATCAAAAAAATATTTTAAAATATGTATTATAGTTAATACGTTCGTCAAAGACAATATGAAGTTATTAAATATTAAACCATACATCCATATTTTTGAAATAACTCTTCTTCTATAATTGCATTATGTCATGTGTGATCTTCACACTCAATCCATCTCTGTTGTGTTTCATATCTGGAAATTAATCACAATAGTAACATGTTCCATATCAAAAAATTTAATTTTTTTTCAAATGGAATTTAAACAATTCAAATGTTTCTGATCTTTAAATACCGTTTTGTTTCTTTAATTCCAGAATTTGCATATTATTTCCCTCAAGTGACCTCGTTGATATAGGTAACCCATCGTTTGATCCCACGTCAAAATCATCATAATCTGATTCAAATGATGACATATCCAACCTGCATCACAAGGAAAAATATATTATTTTAATTCTATTGTGTGTTGTAGATCGTATGTATTTTTTTATATGCATACTATTTATACATACATCTAAATTTTATTAAATTGCTATGCTTTATTCATTTAAGTTTATTATGTGCATAGTTTAGTACAAAACTTTATATGCAGTTTTCCCCAATACTTAAAATCTGCTCTACAATGCATTCCACTCTTATTATGATTCTTTATTTAATCCAGAACTTAATAATAAAAATTTGTCTCACATATTCTATACATTTAACCCAAATTTTAAAATGCATTGGTCTAGTAAGACATCATAAAGTTATTGTATCACGCATTTTTCGCCCAAATCCATTCCAAAACATCATTAACCTAAATGAACAGTTTTTTAAAATGCACTATTCACTAAAATCATATATTCCCTTCCCTAATCTTGTTTTCCATTTTCAATTTTCAGTGTTGGAAGCCATATGGAAACCCTAATCTTAAAAAAATCGTAATGTAATGTACTAAGTCTACATCGTTACCTTCTTCGCAACCTCCTTCGATCAGCAACACGCGAAGCAGAATCCTTCTCTTCCTCACTGAATGCCTTCCCCGAATCTTTTTCTTTGTTAATCCTCTTTGATTTGATCCGATCGCTAGACTCAATCCCGGTTTTGCCTCCTCCAGTCATACCCGTGTTTCGATTTTTTGGGCGGAAATATCGGTGCAGATGTTGATAGCTCCTTTACGAATGCAATTAAATACTTACCTTTTTATTTTATTATTTCCATAACCAAACGTCGCTACCTCCTCATGATTACTCAAAAGCATTTTTTCATTTTTAATTCATTGATAAGTTTTATTTATTAATTCGAAACCATCCCATAGCACATGTATTTCTTAATTCAATGATTTTTGTAACATAGTTTCTTTTTATTTCAAAACATCGACAAAAACTTGTATAATGCAAATCAAATTTAAGGAATAGCTAATTAACTTTCAAATTTACCTAATTATTATATTATTAATTTTTTAATTATATGATTATTTTCAAACATCGAATAATACATTGTTGAGCCCATTTGTTTATATTATCTTTGTTTAAAATTTAAAATTCAGTAATATATCTTATTATGATTACGATTCAATTGTTTGTATAATTATGCCATCGAATTTCAAATTTGAGTCTAACTTTTCGAATTTCTACTTTAAATTTAATTGTAATAACTGTTCATTTCTTTTTGATGAACCAGTTTTATCTTCATTTTTTTGTAAAATACATTAGGCTTTTTTACACCATAACATATTTACAGGGTTCAATAATTTAGATTATTCGCAATGAAACCTCAGGAACATTTTTATGCTATTTTATTTCCTTCTATACTTTTTCACAAACCATCATACCCTAAATATCGTACATTTGCTACTAAAAACCCATCATACATCTGATAAATTTTTTGTAAAATTATTAGATCAATTTCAAATTAGTCACTATTAAATGTAATTCACTTAAACCTTATTCAAGATAGTTTCTTCTAAAAGTAGTTTATTTTGGCTTCCTTTCGTATTTAATATAGCCGACCATAAACTTCTTTTTAATGCAATAGGCCTGCCTAATTTGCAGGTCCGTATTTTTCTCTCCTCTCGCTACAATATCTCATGATCGTTTCCTCCTAATATAGAAACCGTTTTTCATCAAAATCATTCCATAACATGCAAGTGGTTTTAATCTCATACATCCCTTCTTAATCCAACCGTAAATATGGTTGACTCACCATAATATCTATGAGATCCCACCTCATTTGAAAGGGTCCTATTTTGGCTCCCTTTCGTATTTAATATAGCCGGCCATAAACTTCTTTTTAATGCAATAGGCCTGCCTAATTTGTAGGTCCATATTTTCCTCTCCTCTCGCTACAATATCACACGATCGTTTCCTCCTAATATAGAAACTGTTTTTCATCAAAATTATTCCATAACATGCAAGTGGTTAATCTCATCCATCCCTTCTTAATCCAACCGCAAATATGGTTGGCTCATCATAATATCTATGAGACCCCACCTCATTTGAAAGGGTCCCTATATATAGCGAATATGGATCATGCACCAAGGTGTGTGTAGCTTGCATGCACCGAGCTCCATAGCCTTGGATCTATCTGCATCAGACAACCCCTCTTCCTCCCATTTTCCAAAAAAAAGCATCAACGACTTTAGCAGAGACCCAGAGATCCCCCACACCATACTTCTCCCCATCGCCCAACTGCCACATCTGGTTACTCGCGACCTCCCCGACCTTCTTCCATAGCAATAGAGGATTGGTTACTCGTGACATGAAGGTTGACCCCCACCATGACCCCTGACCTCCACCTTTCGTGCCACCCTCCATTGCACCATCTGCTTCCCCCCCTTTTTTCGTAGTGCAGTCCCTTCATGTGATCGCCCACATGCACCGTCGTTCCCCTCTCTTGCGGTACGACCTCTCCGTCCGACCGTCCACCAGTAGTCAGCATGTCACAGTGACATGCTCCAAGAGGTTGCATGCAACATGATGCACAAAGTTCTATATCATCCTTCTTTGACATTTTAATGAATTGTACGAAGATTTTGAAGAAGAAAAGGATGAGGAGAATTTGAGGAGATCGAGAGTAAACCATTTGATTTTGCTGAATTATTGAGTACAAATGGTGAACAACCTACCATTGGGACGGAGTTTACTATTGATGAAGATGCATTTAAATATTATTCCCAAAAAAAGTGGTTCTCGATCAACCTCCTGTTGTGCAACCATATGCGGAAAGAACAAATCAATTTAATGCAAACTTCCGATCACCAAATTACAACACAATCACTTTGACAAACATGATCCCCTCGTTATCAAAGCCGAAGGACGAACATAGAATTAAATCTGGTATAGAAACATCTTCTCTACAAACTGAGATAAAGAAAAGAACTGGCGGTTCTTGGCGTAAAAAGGGACACTACCAGACTACTTGTACATCAAAGGTAATTATTTTTAATCTTTAGACATGATGATCTGTAAGCATTTTATTGCGCTGTCTAAATTTTTTTGTTCTTGGATAACAGGGGCCGACTTCACATATATGATATTTTTTTTTGAGATGAAAGAGGGTGAAATCCCGAGGTGGGACTCACCGCCATAAACTATATATTATATAAAAGATAAAGAGTTACATTACCTTGTGGACCAGAATCGAAAAAGGGAAAGACAACTAGCGACTACATTTTCTGAATAAAACCTCTGATTATTAAAGATTACATCATTCCTTCCTCTCCAAATGGCCCAAAGGACCGCAAACGGCTGAGAAACGTCGTCCGTCGAGTTCATCCCCACCGACCTAATCGATCTCCAGAAGTTGGTGGCATCACCATGGAATACCCATGGCACCCCCACTTCCTTCCAAACCTGTTCTGACAACGGGCACCTGAAAAAAAGATGATCTGCATCCTCCATCTGCGCACCACATCTATCACATTGGACATCTGGAATCCCAAGCAGCCTGCTCCTTCTCGCTTTGTCCCAAATCCTACCTCTTCTGAGGCACCAAAGGAAGACCTTCACTCTACAAGGGATCCTACTCGCCCAGATAATCTTCATGTCATGTTTTAGGTCCGAATCAAGCCCCTCCATTCTCCCTCGAAACACTATGTAAGCCTTTTTCACTGAAAATCTTTCCCCTTTCCCAAACAAAGTGATCTCTTCCCTGCGATATGCAATTAGGAGAAGGTAATTCTGATAGCATTCTGCCCAACTCCTCCCTTCTTTGACCCGACAGCTCATAAACGAACCTAGGTATCCACAGACCAGAGCCACCGACTTCCGCCACGGAACCACCTCTGCTCGCAGCTAAATTAAAAAGTCTTGGGAACCTATTGCAAAGTGCCCCCTCCCCCGTCCAGTTGTCTTGCCAAAATCGAAAGACCTCTCCGGCCCCAACTTTGGCATCAATCTCGATCTTAGTTGAGGTAAAATATCACGAACGCCGCTCCAAAGATAGGACTTGAAACGCATTTTATCTGCTTCAAGGGAGCCGTTGACCCCGTAGATGATACGTACGAGCCGGATAGCCAATCTATCTGTATTCCCCCAAATCTGCACCAACCATTTCGCCAAAAGTGCTTTATTCATACAACTCACGTCCCGAATTCCAAGACCCCCTTCGTTTCTCTGCCTCGTGAGTTCTTCCCAGCCTACAAGATGGATACCTGATCTTTGATGCTTTCCATCTGACCAAAAAAATCTTCTCATCATAACCTCAATCTTCTTCTTCACGCCAACTGGCATCAGTCGAGTTGAAAAGAAGAAAATAGGGATCACCGATAGCACATGCTTTAACAGAATCAGTTTACCGCCCTTAGATAAGGTGACTGCTTTCCAACCTGCAAGCCTCTGTTCAAATCTCCTAAGGACCACATCCCAATCCTCTTTTCTGAGCCTACCCGCCACCAAAGGCAGCCCAAGGTAAATGATGGGTAGCTTCCCAAGCGGTCATCCCAAAAGCGTAGCCCTCGAATCACTCTCCTCCTCATTCATCCCAAAAGGGATCACCACAGATTTCTCTCTATTGATCTTGAGACCCGATATGCTGCTGAAGATCTCCACTAGTTGCCATGTCCATCTGTGCATATCATCCGTGCCACCCAAGAAAATGACTGTGTCGTCTGCATACTGTAACAAAGGAATAGAGATGTCTCCCTTTCGGAACCCCTCAACCCACCCTTCGTCGACTGCTCTTCTGAACATCGCTGCCAAGGCGTCCGCCACCAAAATAAACAGCATTGGTGCTAGCGGACATCCCTGCCTAACGCCCCTTTGCGGCTGGAAAAAACCTCCTTCTGGTCTCCCATTCACCAGAATTGTAAAGGACGAGGTCGTGACGCACCTCTTCATCCAGTCTATCCAGAGGTCAGTGAAGTCGCGCCTTCGAAGTGATCCCCACAAGAAGTTCCAATCCACGCAGTCGTAGGCCTTCTCGAAGTCAATCTTCCAAACCAATCCCTTCATATTATCACGGCGCCACTGTAGGCAGATCTCAGATGCCATAATCAGCCCGTCCGCCATCTGTCTGCCCGGAATAAAAGCAGTCTGGTTTTGCAGGATTACATCATCCAGGACATGTCTGAGTCTATTTGCTAGAACCTTGGCTATAATCAAATAGATTGCATTAGATAGTGCAATTGGTCTGTAGTCATCCACCCGGATTGGATTCTCTTTCTTGGGAAGAAGGAAAACATTGCCCGGTTAACCTTCTCGATTCCTCTGTTTCCATCTCTAAATTCATTCAGTACTGCCATAACATCATCCTTCAATAGATCCCAAAACTCCTTATAGAAGAACACCGGAAAACCGTCCGGTCCAGGTGCCCCATCTGCGTTCAATCCTCACACCGCGCCTTTGACTTCCTCCTCCGTAAAAGGAACCTCCAGCTCGGATGCCTGCTCCCCTGTTAATGACTTCACCCCTGCTCCACGCCACCCCCAGCCCTCATGCGTCCTTCTCCTCGACATCCCCACAAAATGATCTCTGAGTGCCCTTCCCAAACGAGTATCACCCACTACCATATCCCCTCCTACTTGAAGACTATGAATAAAATTCTTCCTTCTTCTACCAGAGGCCATGGAATGAAAGAATCTAGTGTTCGCATCCCCCTCACGTAGCCACTTCTGCCTTGATCTCTGCCTCCATTCCACTTCTTCTTTCCTGTCCTCCAATAACAGTTCTTCTAGGAGCCTTGCCCGCTCCATCACCTCCTCATGGTCCAGGCCCCTCTGATCCTCCAACCCATCAAGGCGGACTACTCCCTGCTGAGCCTGTTGCCTTCGCTCCCTCCTTTGCGTCCTCACCCGCCGTCTGAAATCTAGCAGGAATCTTTTGAGCAATAATAGCTTAGACGCGATGCGTCCTACAGCCGACCCCTCCACCTGCAAGCTTCTCCACAGCGTGACCACCTCCTCCTTGAAACCCTCTTCCAACAACCAAGCTCGCTCGAATCTGAAAAGAGTTCAGGGCTGCATCCGTTCCTCCGAAGACCATAAGATTGGCGTATGGTCAGACTGAGCACGTGGCAACGACCATGCCCAAGAGAGAAGAAAAAATTCCACTTCCTCCTGTGAAAGGAGAAATCTATCCAGTCTCGACCTCGATCTAGCATTCCGCCAAGTGTAGGCACAACCTGCTGCATCAATCACTGTGAGCCCCAATGTGTGCACTTGATTCCTGAGATCCTCTGAACCCGCATCTCGCCCGCCCCCCCCTCAACGGCCTGTCATCTGGCATCAAAGTCACATTTAAGTCACCACCAATCAACCAAATGCCTTCATCTCTGTGCGCTCCCACATCTGAGAGATCTGCAGCTAAAGAACCTGCCACCGAACTTGTAGGTCCATAAACATTGGTCACAGTAAACGTGACCTCATCCGCCTTCCGCTTCAGCTGTACTGAAAGCGAGTACAAAGATCTTCTCTCTGCAAGCTTCTCGAAGTCTTGCCTTCTCCACCCTGTTAGGAGCCCCCCAGCCGCTCCCTGAGCCTCAACCTCAGCAAAGTCAAACAGAGAACCGCCTCCCAAATCTCTCCAAGCCTCTCCTCCTGCCCTTGAAAACTTCGTCTCTTGTAACAACACAATGTCCGCATGAGCTTCTCCTACCAGATTCATGACTCGCAGTCGCTTCTCGGGGCGACCCAATCCCCTCACATTCCATGAAAGAACCTTCATTTGGTAACCTTCTTGGACATCCCTCGCGGCGGAACCACACCCAAACTCACCACGAAACCTCTATCAAGCAAACTGAAGAAGCTTGGTCTTCCAATGGGAGAATTCGGACCTTCGGTCTCTCCAACTTTGCCTACCACATCAGTATCCCCCAAACTTATCTCCGACTCCATCAGCAACCTCCTCCTTTCCCTTTTCCTCCAAGCTCGCGACTTTCTCTCAAAGCACCAACCGGCCCGCTCCCCACCACCATCCTTCGTTGCTCCCCCATCCCCTTGCACCTTTCCTGATCCTTTCGATAACTTTCCCTCTCCTTCCACCCCATTCTCCGAAAACTTTATCCCACGAATACTTGCCGCCCCCTTCTCGACCGCATGCACGGTCTCGCCCAACACCCCTTCCAAACATCCTCTCCCCCGAGAGCCGTCACCTGTCAAGGAAAAAACACGGCTTTCTCCTCCTCCCCCTCCTCGCGAGGAGCCCACCACCAGAGCATCAACGGACCTCCCCTCAACCCTCCCCGCATCGGCTCCCAAAATCACTGCCAGCCCCGGTGCCCTCTTGGCGTCAACCTCCAACCAACCTGAACTGCATTCAAGCTCCGAAGCCGGTCCCATAACACCCTCCCTCGCAGTTGCCTGGCGGAGATCAACTATCAAGTCGATAGGAACCTCCTGCCCCGTAACGCTGCCCACAATCGGATCCATCTCATTAACTTGACACAGGCCCGAAGATACAACTCCTCCACCTTGCATGGAACTCTCATTCGATTCATGTGGGAGCACATGCAGCCCCGAGCCCTCCAATGGGAGGATAGGAGGTCGTCCCGAGGATTGCAATGATGACCCCCCAGAAACTTCCCCCCTCTCGTTATCACTCACCACCACACGTGCCTTTCCAGATTTTCCAATAGAACCATCTCCCGGACATGCACGTGCATTGATTGCTCCCAATAACGCCCCCTCTGCAGAACGACGTTGGGGGACCAACGTTTTAGGAAGATGTGGAACATCCGTTGCCGAAATATTGGGGCTATTCTTGGGAGCCTCCGCAACCCGCGACATTAAATGTGGAAGGCCAATCCTCGCCACCTCACGTCCGAAGATTAAGTTGCCAGGCTCGAATTTTCCTTGGGAGCCTCCTCAATCCACGGGATTGAATGCGAAATGCCAATCGACATTACACCAGGCCCGAAGAGCATGCGGCCGGGCGAAACCGATGTCGCGATTTGTGGAAGCTCCGCCGCCGCTGCCGATGCCGACCCTCCTGCCACCGCCTTGCCGCACTGCTGCCGAACCTCCTCCCAGCCCAGCCTCGACTTTGCGGACGTGATCTCTAATTGTATCCGCCGTCCCTCCACTCTCACCGTCCACCATCCCAGCATCCGAGGGTGTAGTCGATGCACCCAGATCAACGGGTCGACCTTCTCCCCTGGTAGCATCCCAGTGGCGGCCAAACCTATCACCTCTGCAACTCCCGCTAGCAACTGCCTGATCCGATATAGGTTCCGCCACAGAAACGGAACTCCCCTCACCCTTATCAGATTCAATCTCCCCTGAGAAAGCAAGCCGTCATCAGCCCTCGCACACCGCCACTTGAGCATCGACCTCCTTGCCCTTGTCAAGGACATCAGGGCCTCCGCCTCATCCCCGGCCAAGCCCCTGACCACAACCCTCCAAGGAGATACATAATTGTTGCATGATACTCAAGGGGAAGTTAATACATCAATTTTTCAGTTTGAATGTCCACCTAGGAGATGCCATTTTTTGGTGGATGTGAATACTGTCAATTTTATGCAAGCATAGTTCTTTGTTGGCTAATTGTAGCCCTGTATGTGCAAGCATCCACTTATCTATCGTGTTTCTATAATATGTTCAAACAAGCCTTGGAATTGTCAGATCATTTCCTTATTTGGTTTTGCTTTACAATCGTGGATGTATATCTCTATGTGAATCCAGGTGTTTCATCGGAGCTACAATCTCATTATGGAATATATACAAATCAAATATACGATTTAGCATGATCTTTTGTCTCGTGTACACAGAACTTCCAATTCCGACACTTGAAAACATTAGCCTCGTCTATATAGGACTTCCAAATGCGGGATTTGAGAAATCGAATACATTCCTGAAAGGTGGAATGATGCTTCCAAACTCCTTGGGCACATCGTCCATGTAGATGGTGAAGGCTCAATTTTCCTTGGAGTCGTATACCTCACTGAAGAACATATTCAGATATATTGGCATGGATATGGATAGAGGAGACTATAATGATAGACTTTAGTTGCTTGTTGAATCAAGCGACATCAATTTTTCTGTGAAGATACCTCCTTTTTTGGTGGATCTTCTGTTATCACAACAAGGAAGACATTACTTCTCTAGTTCAATCATAGGATCACAATTGCTTTCTCTTATCCTGGTCTAAAAATATCACGAGAGGAAGTTGTTACATGGGGATCGAAGACATAAATCCGCCAAAAGATCCACTCATAAAATTCTAATTTTACAGTAAAAAATATATAGCTACAAATAGTAGAACTTCATCTCAATCCTAATCGTCAACACGCTTGATCATGCGGCATGCAAGGGGCATCGCCCTTGCCATAACCATAGAGGAGAGTGTTTTTCAACTTACGTATGACTGTCATTATTTTTAAAAGATGAATGTCTATCATTATTCTTAAATGAATGACTATCCCATTCCCAATGCAAGGAAACAAGCCTATAATACATACAAAACCACATAAGCCTATGTAACATAAAAAAGGGTCCTAGTAAAACATAGAGTTAAAGAAGAATACGCAATCGCCTAAATTTAATATATTTATGCAAGTATGTCCATTTTCTTCTTCTTTTGCAGCAATTCAATACAATGGCCAACAACACCAAAAAAAACTTAAAAATATATCGAATATCATACCCAAGACAAAAGATAATTAAAAAAGTACTTCAAATATCAACTCCAAGATAAAATACGTAGCACAATAAGAAAATTATATTGCTGTAATCACAAAATTAAATTGGATCAAGAACCTACGAAGAAGATTGAATTTTATTTTATGAGAGAGTTTAGAATAGAAATATTTTTCTACATCATTTATAGAGTCTTTCTGAACCCTAAGTTCTGTAATAATTTGGACTGGACATTTTTCAGGTGTGGTCGGGTCTGTTCCAACCCCTTCTGTGTGGTTGGGACCCTACTTGAGTGGCGTAGAAATTAGGTGCACATACGCTAGCATAGATTTATTCCTGCTTGTGCTCGTAATTTTTAGGTCGCACACCTTCAATAACTATACGCACTATAAATCGTTCGATTTAGTCAAATTTTTAAATCAATTCTTCCTGCTAATAGAACTATCTTTTTAGGGCATTTTCATCTGTCTATATTATTTAGTTAAATTTTAATTCTTGCATTGCATCCTGCATAAAGAACACGAGGAATCACTGCAAGTCTCCTTCTTGACATGCATCATTGGTTTAAATGCTTGCATTGGCTTCCTCGATTCTCGAACCTTTGTTTTACAACTTAGGACTTAAAGGAATTGATACTTGTCGTTAGGCATGATTTTTTCTATACTCAAATAAAGACTCGAGTGACAATTCTAATCTAAAATCGGGACTGCTAATCAAGGTGATTGTATATAAAATTAACATAAAATTAACCCTTCTGTTTAGTGGAGAGAAATCTACTCATTGTTTGTAAGGACAAGAATCACACACTTAGGGTAGAGCCAAAATTTTGAGGCTTCATTCTGACTACTGGATTTAAAAATGACTAGTTACTTCCCAGTGAGGGAACTACAGTCTCCCTTAGTAGATTGGGTAATTAAAGGGCAACACGTAAGGCAGCGTCCTGAACTAACAAGAGTAGCCGTTCTACGGTCCGTACTTACACCCATACTGATGGAAAGTAGGTGCAACTAGCCATATGAATTCTGGCCAGTCTTTGTGACACTCTACTGAACCTAAAGCTCCGCTTAATCTGCTCAAAGATTATTTTTTCATTGAATTAAAATTGAAAAGATAAGCGACTGAACTCTAACATGCCTTCACAAGAATCGAGTGGGTGAATCTACGAGTTTGTTTTGTGTTTGACCTGTGTGCATCAAAGCCCTTGCAATTGCAAGCATATTGAGATTCGCAAATTATTCTCTACCTTTTTTTAGAAGATGTTGGCACATTGGTCTTCGTACTCAAACTCCGTGGGTCCATCGTACACGACCACGTCCTGATACTCTTCTTCTATTTCTTTTCAGGGGAATCCTCTCTTCGAAACTGTTCCCTTGCAACCATCATTTCCCTCTACCCCATTCACTCCACCCCCTGGCCACACTTCTTGCAGGACTAGCCCACTGATGAATCTCCATTTCATCACCTTCATTATATCATTTCGGCCTTAAAAACCCTAGCTAATGCATGCAGATAGCATTAATTTGTACATAAAGCATTCATTATTTATTACATAATTTATATATAAAATAAGATTTTTAATGCCAAAATTATAGAATAAAGAGAAGAAAAGAAAAAGGAATAAAAGATCGAAGATATTTGATGACCCTGAACCCCGAGACCAAGTCAATAATTGAGTTGGTTAACAAGGAATAAAGTAGGGGGAGATAAGGGCCAAAAATAAAAACCCAATTCTTTTATTCTTTATTTAGGCATTCTTGACACCTATTTTATTCTTTATTATTTATTCATCAAACGAAGAAACTTTGCACATGGAAATTATAGAAAATAACATAAACAAAAATACAAAGTTGGGTTTGTATAGAAGAAATACACAGTGTTCATTTTATACACAAAATAAAAAGCCAAAAACCCAACTTCCCAAACCCATATCTTTTAAATAAAAATTCAAAACATATGAAAATCACCTCTAATTATATATAACTTTTCACAAGCTATTTAATGGTGGTAGTTTTATATTTTTTGGAGTTACAGTGTGAAAGTTAGGTTTTTGACCCTCATTGTATATTATACCGATTACAATATTCAATTTATCCATTATTCATTATTTTTACAAATTCAGATTTTTTAATATTTTTGTAATTATTATCGATAACATATGTGTGTATTAAAATTAAAATAAAACAAACAAGAAAAATAGAAAATAAAATAAGCCTCTGAGAAAACTAGGAAAAATACCTATGTTATTACTTGTATATAAAAAAAGAGAATCATATTCTTTTATTCCTTATTCTTTTATATTTTTATAATATTGTAAATATTATCTATATTCTATTAAAAATACAAAACCAAAATAAAACTCAATAAAATACATTGAAATAAAAAGATGTATATAATACAAAGGTAAAGTACCTATAATTATGCCTACATAATATGCATATCTAATTATTTAGGTGTACAAATGGCATCATACAAATAAAATAAAAATATATTATATTCATAAAAATTTGTTTTAAATATATAAAATAAAAGAATAAAATAAAATATACAAAATAAAAATAAAAATTTTCAAAACATAGACGAAAATACCTATAAATACACTAATAAAAATTAATTACTAATAAATAAAGACAAAAATAAATAAAAATCGTAATTAAAATACTAAATTAAATAGTAAGCATTTTTTATTTAATAATCAAAAATTAATAAAATCAAATACTATTTTTAATTAATTAAATAAGAATAAATCTTATTGTTTTATCCTGTAGCGAGCCTGGTTGGACCAATAAGATCGAGTCGTTCGTTGACCTTTGCTCAACTTCCCATCCAGCTTTGACTCCTGTCAAATTTGTCTTTCCTCATGTTTTGCACCACTTTTCCCGGTTCCGCTACATCCATCTTTAATGATTGATCCCTTCACGGGATTTGCTCTTTGATCATCATAGATTCACACCAAACCTGTAGATAGCCTGTACATAACATCGATTCATCGTTTTTGCTCCGATCAATAAGGGTGTTTCACGATGTTCATAAATAACCCTATCTAATCCTCCTTGCATTTTTGGTCATCCCTAAATCCCTGAACCCCCGCCTTCGGCCAACATGTGTATCCTTGTGACAGGATGATGAAACTCGATTTCATCATCATAATTTCACATTATTAACCCCCTTTCTTAAAGTTTTGGCAATAAATCCCGGTTAATGTCCTGTAATTAACAGAGTCTTAAATAAATTAAAAATCACAAAAAAATGACAAAACAAAAATTCGTGGTATTTTTAGACTTAAAAATACCCTCAAAAATATTTCGGGCCTTTGTTTGATTTCATCTCCAGTTTTGGTCAACATGAAACTTGTAGATCTCGTCAAGATCTACAACTTTCATGTTTTGAGTTTTCTCAAATTCGGCCAACTCAACCCCCAAAAATCAAAAATACCCTTGAATAAATCTGATTGGGCCATGTGGCCCGTTCTGGGTGCGCCACGTGGCCCGCTTCTCCTTGTCTTATCCGCCCTCGCTCCGAGCCGTTGGATCTTATCCTAATCCAACGGTCCAGTCCTCTCCACGACCCGCTTATTTTCCCTGCCGTCCGATCATCCCCCGCCCTTAATCTGCATCGCATGTTAGCGCTCTCACCAGAGCTTGCCACGTGGCTACTCTACAGCCTTCCGATCGTGCCCTGATCTTCTATCTCAGCCGTATCTTCTAAGCGCGAGCCTCAGCCCTTCGATCGTGCCTTCTCTGAATCGCCACCG
This sequence comes from Ottelia alismoides, assembly GCA_037367405.1. Taxonomy (NCBI): domain Eukaryota; kingdom Viridiplantae; phylum Streptophyta; class Magnoliopsida; order Alismatales; family Hydrocharitaceae; genus Ottelia; species Ottelia alismoides. Next base: position 806,315 of record JAZKJV010007177.1, on the reverse strand, counting down.
TCCTTAAGCACCGATCCCACATTACGCCACGTGGCTGCTCCGCAGCCTTTGATCACCTCGCCCCGGATGTTATCTGCGCCGCTCCTCCGCGCCCAAATATCCGCCGTTGGATCTCCAGATCCAACGGCTGAATGCCATCGTCAACCTCCCACGGCCCGTCTTCCCCATGATCTCCACCTCGCAAAGACGTCCCCCTTTCCATTTTCTCGCCCTCATCAGCCAGCTCCTCCACTCGCCAACTGCCCCATGACCGAGCCCTATCAACCACGATCTTCGTCGATGCCTCCATTAACCACCGTCGTCTTCCCACTCGCTCCATTTTCTCCTTGAAACCCACGACTCCACCAGCTAACCGCCGACGAACTTCTTCAAATACACCGCACTCCCCCTCCGTTCGCCTTGTCCACCTTTACGCGGGGAGGGGCCTAGCCCTCCTCTGCCTCCCTGTGACAGGGGGAGGCGAGAAGATCGAGCGAAGACGACCCGCTCCCTCGTTGAGACCCTCCGCCACTCACGGTGGAGCTGCGACGCATCGCGACCGCCCGAGCTACACGGATCGGTTGACCGTGTTCAGCGAAGACCCGGGGACCTTCTGGAACCCCCAGCCCAAGCCCTCGCTCTGCCTCTGACCAGGTAAGCCCTCCGATCTCCCTTTGCATTTTTTATTTCATTTTACTTATTTATCTAGGCCTCTTCATTGGCCCTCGACCTCCATTAATCCCCCTTCGAGCTTCGCCACATCTCCCCCATTCACGCGCACCCTTCTCGATCACCTTCCCCGCTCCTCCAGACCTCGTCGCCTTCTGACCCATCTCCTCCGCCACCCACGGCGGAGGAGCCTTGAGCTTCCACCTTCTCCGCTCGCTAAGCTCCCACTTCATTCACGCACGCACTTCTGTTCGCTTCGGCTATGCAATTAAACCTGCAGGTGGCCTCGCTTTTCACTGATCGGGAATCTCGCCAGAGCAATTTGGCCGAGCTTCGCTGCCACTACCAGAGCCATGAGACGCCACCTTGAGCACCGTCGTGGCTCGACCATCACCTGAGCTTCATCGACAATCTTCCAGCAACTTCGGGCGAGCTCCACCGGCGCTAAGATGGAGTGGCAGAGTAGGATCTCCCTCGCAAGAGCTCCGAATTCGCCGCCAGTCATGGATAAAGACGAAGGAGCAGTGGTCGTCGGATGGTCTTCGTCCAGCGACCATCTGACGGCCCAGATGAGGCCACGCCATCGACTTCAGCATCCGTTGGATCTTCTCGATCCAACGGTCTCCAACCCGCCACGTGGCTTCATCAGAGCACAGTCGAGCCTAGGCATCCGAGTCTCCAGGCTTAGATGCCCCGAACCTAGCCCGAGCCTGCGTCGAACCCGAACCAGCGAACGAGCCTGGCCGAAGCTACACCGACCCTCTGCCGAGCCTGACTTGCATTCTAAGCCTGGATCGCACGTGCATCGCACGTGTTACTCTAGGCAATTTGCAGAGACACCCTGCCACTTCCTTCAAATTACATCCAGGTCCAGATCACGTGCTGACCATGCGCGCAGGGGGATATTTACATTGAAACCCTTGCGGGTTTTAATATTTGCAACGGTCCCTGTGCGTGTGGGAAAATTACAGGGAAGGTCCATTTCTTTTGCCTATTTACATTTCAGTCCTTTCTAGGGACCTTTTTGTAATTATATTTTCATGTTTTATTTCAGTTATGCCCTTGTCTTTCCTCATGCATATCTTGAGCCTCGTAGCTCCGATTAAGTTGATTTCAGTTTCATTTTAACGCTTGTTTGACGTACTTTTTAGTGGCATATTTGTTCTCTTGATTTGACACTGTGATCTCAATGTATTTTTTTAATTAACTCTAGTGTTTTTTATGCCTTTTTGATTAACCTTGCACTTTATGTCAAGTGAGTTATTGCTTCACTTACATCTGAGATTAACTTGTGGTTTAGTCAGCTCATCATCTTAACGTAGGGCATATTTGTGATGCATTTCATGATGTTTATCTGCATGATTAAAATATAAAAAAATGCATGTTTATTTTTAATGCATTGTCTTGTTGTTGCCTCCTTGCATAATTTTGACATATATGCCTTTAACTCAACATTTAGTTAAATAGACTAAAATCCGATTAATACGAGAGAGGCTCGTGTCCCTGAGTTCGGTCTTGGTATCTTACCAAGTAAAAAAAATTCATGACCGTCACATTCTCATTTGACATATATCAATGAGATGGTCTTTTTGATGAGCCCATTTTGGCCCGACTGCTACGACAACTCCGAGTGCTAAAAACACACTCTTAAAGGGCCGATTTTGCGGTTCATCAAATGGCGCCATTGCCGGGGACACGGCTCATTTCTTTTTTTTTGGATTTTTTGTTTATTTAATTAAGTGTATCTTTTTTATAGGTCATTATTTCGCACTATAAAATTTTCTTTTCGATTGATCTCTAATCATTGTTTCTGTGGCAGTGCCCTTGATAGTTCAAGGAGGCAAGGAGAAAGATGCGACCCACTGTGAGGAGCCGTAGAAGCACACTTGGAGTACGTCGAGAAGAAAGAAAAAATGTGTCTTGCATTTTTTTTCCATGTAATAATTCGTCTTTTACAGTGGTCTTCGATCGAAGGCTCGCGGTTGTAATCGAACGATCATGGTTATGTGGGGATCGTCCCCACTTGAGTGTCGACCTAGGACCAGGCACGCGGCTCTTTGAGAAGTCTTTCATTTTTTATCTTTTACGTGCTTGCTCGTAGGTAGGACACACTTTAAATTTAGACGCACATAATCTCGCATCACCTAGCTAAAATTAATGAAAATCAATCACCGCTAATAGATGTATGATTAGGTGCGGCTTTTTCGACTTGCATACATGTTGATTCGGTTTCCAAATCGGCCCAAGTTTTCACAGATTTATCGCCAAATCACTGCATGATTTCTCGCTTAGCCTAGATCGTGGTTTTTATCGAATACATGTTTTTCTCGGCTTTCTTTTCCTAGCTTGATCACCTAGGATAAATGAAAAAAGGGAATGAACGGTAGACGGTGATTTCTTGATTTATGTGCTAACCTTAATTCAGTGATAACCTTAAATAAAATTGGGACTGTTGATTGCAAGTCAACCTAAAATGGAGTAAAATGTTGGTTTTGGGAGAGCAACACCCTCGTGTACGCATTGGTTTTCAAGTCACATTTTTCTCTGCGTAAATATCAAATGTTTTATCACCAATAAAAACCGACAAGATAATAAACCAACCTCGGTTGGTTTCATGTGTATGTTGGTGAACCGAGGGTCTTGCTTGCTTGATTGAGCCTTGCTTGCTTCGATACACACCCCAAATCCTTAGTCACTCCATTCATCTCCGTAGATTCATCCGCTCATCTGTACATCCATCCATCTTCTTTGTTCCCCTTGGGTCCCTCCCAACATCAATTTCCATCTCTATACTTAGGCTAATCTCAGCCTAAGTATAGGGGGACCCGAGTCCCTGTGATTTTTCTCTACTCATCTATCCTTGCCTTCATACTTAGGTTATTTCTAACCTAAGTATAGGGGAGACCTCTTAGCTCTCGTATATTCCTATATATTTAAATGGACCTATGTACTTGTAACATCTAGTGCTATGAGGACATAGCAAAGTTTAAGTATAGGGGGTATACCGTATTTACCGTATACTTACTTTAGCTATAATCTGAAAATTTTGAAAAATTTAAAACTTTTTGGCTAAGGTAAAATTCTTTGGACTAAGAGAACTCAAATAATTTCGCGGCTTTTCGACATTATATTACACTATTTTCATAAAAAATATTTTCGAAAATGATTTTTCTTTGTTTTGAAAAAAAATCTTTTGAAAATGTTTTGAAAACTTTTTATTTGCGTGACATGATTTTGAAAGTCTTTTCAAGGAAAGTTGAGTTAAAATCCATAAAAATCAGAAAAACCCAAAACCCTTTAGGAGCCGTTAGTGACTACTAAGCTCAATTAAGTAAGCTGCATTCAGTGAGGGTTCGCCCTTAGCAGATTGGATGGTTTAGAGGACATCGCGTAAGGCCTCGTCCTCAAGCAACGGGCTTCGGCCTGTACTTACATCCATACTGGCTGAATTGCAGATGCTCAATTGAGTTTAGGCAGTTCTAATATCTCTTGAAGTTCAAAAAAAAATCTCTTGTTTTTGAATGAAGAAGTTGGATTGTTCCTCTACACTTACACTTCCACCCAGGATCTGAAATGATCAAGGAGACTTAACTTTTTGAGGTCTTTGAGATTTTAGGTTAACTAGCCTTAGCCATCAGGGTCATAGACTTAATTGTCCACATTCCCCTAGGTTTCTAGATTTGCATGATATATTCCATGCTTAGTCTCAGACAAAAAGAATATGATCAGCACATCACATGCACGACTGCGGTTTTTGATGAGATGAGTTGATTTTTCACCTGAGGGATTGGGATGAGGAAGTCGAGTTTGGATTTGATCTAATGATGCTCGAGGATGGGATAAAATCTTTGGAGGCTTCATGAAACCTGAGTGTCAGCAATATTAGCCAGTATGAGAACTTGGTTCTTATATTAATCTCTTGATATTGTCCTAAGTGCCAGGGTGTGAAATAAATAAAAAATGTTGATCAGTGTGCGCCAACTCTTGGTAAAAGCAGTGGAGCTAGCCACAAATTATACAAGTCAATGAAATTCAAAGAAAAGCTCTCATTCCACAAAGTCAAAAATCAAAGAGCTTCCACCAAAGGCGAGCGCTCCCACACTTTTCAAAGTGTCCACTTGGACCACCGCTATTAGGACCAGGAGTCGGGCTTGCACCAAAAAAGGGCTCTGCATCGTAAATACTACAAGTCTGGCTGTCGAAGGTACGATAGGTACTCAAAAGAGACACACCCCGGTGTACTTCCAGGAAAACAAGTGCAGACGGCTCCAACTTCTCTTAACGGACGCACTGATCAACACTAAAAAAATGTGTTGCGTAAATGGCACTAGAGAGAATCCTTGTTCCAATGAGAGGGAGAGAAGAAATGACATAAACCCATACCCTCCATTACTGGCCTGCCATCTACATTTTCTAAGACTGACAACTAAAGAGACGGTGGAATGGATGCAAGATTTGATTTATTCCCTAGTGCTGAGGATTGAGTCCTTAGGAGATTTTCTCGGACCAAGACTTTGAGTGACGATTTGACTCTACTCTCATAATCACAGTCAACACTAAAATGTCATATCCTTTATATTATATGTACATCAGAGAGAGTCTGGAGAATTAGAGGAATTGGATGCCTCTTGATTAAGGCTGGGTTGAACTCTAGAATTTTGGATCTCTAAAGTCGAGTCAACTTGATCAGATTGGATCCTGTATTCACATGCACAAGGGGGTTAATCCAACTTAGTCATTCTTTTTGATGCTCGAGGACGAGCATAGTTTAAGTATAGGGGGGTGATGAAACTCGATTTCATCATCATAATTTCACATTATTAACCCCCTTGCTTAAAGTTTTGGCAATAAATCCCGGTTAATGTCCTGTAATTAACAGAATCTTAAATAAATTAAAAATCGCAAAAAAATGACAAAACAAAAATTCGTGGTATTTTTAGACTTAAAAATAACCTCAAAAATATTTCGGGCCTTTGTTTGATTTCATCTCCAGTTTTGGTCAACATGAAACTTGTAGATCTCGTCAAGATCTACAACTTTCATGTTTTGAGTTTTCTCAAATTCGGCCAATTCAACCCCCAAAAATTAAAAATACCCTCGAATAAATCGGATTGGGCCACGTGGCCCGTTCTGGGTGCACCACGTGGCCCGCTTCTCCTTATCTTATCCGCCCTCGCTCTGAGCCGTTGCATCTTATCCTGATCCAACAATCCAGTCCTCTCCACGACCTGCTTATTTTCCCTGCCGTCCGATCATCTCCCGCCCTTAATCTGCACCGTATGTTAGCGCTCTCACCAGAGCTTGCCACGTGGCTACTCTACAGCCTTCCGATCGCGCCCTGATCTTCTATCTCAGCCGTATCTTCTAAGCGTGAGACTCAGCCCTTCGATCGCGCCTTCTCTGAATCGCCACTGTCCTTAAGCGTCGATCCCACATTACGCCACATGGCTGCTCCGTAGCCTTTGATCACCTCGCCCCGGATGTTATCTGCGCCGCTCCTCCGCGCCCAAATATCCGCCGTTGGATCTCCAGATCCAACGGCTGAATGCCATCGTCAACCTCCCGCGGCCCGTCTTCCCCACGATCTCCACCTCGCAAAGACGTCTCCCCCTTTCCATTTTCTCGCCCTCACCAGCCAGCTCCTCCACTCGCCAACTGCCCCATGACCGAGCCCTATCATCCACGATCTTCGTCGATGCCTCCATTAACCACCGTCGTCTTCCCACTCGCTCCATTTTCTCCTTGAAACCCATGACTCCACCAGCTAACCGCCGACGAACTTCTTCAAATACACCGCACTCCCCCTCCGTTCGCCTTGTCCACCTTTACGCGGGGAGGGGCCCAGCCCTCCTCCGCCTCCCAGTGACAGGGGGAGGTGAGAAGATCGAGCGAATACGACCCGCTCCCCCGGTGAGACCCTCCGCCACTCACGGCGAAGCTGCGGTGCATCACGACCGCCCAAGCTGCACGGATTGGCTGACCGTGTTCAGCGAAGACCCGAGGACCTTCTGGAACCCCCAGCCCAAGCCCCCGCTCCGCCTCCGACCAGGTAAGCCCTCCGATCTCCCTTTGCATTTTTTATTTCATTTCACTTAATTATCTAGGCCTCTTCATTGGCCCTCGACCTCCATTAATCCCCCTTCGAGCTTCGCCACATCTCCCCCATTCACGTGCACCCTTCTCGATCACCTTCCCCGCTCCTCCAGACCTCGTCGCCTTCCGACCCATCTCCTCCGCCACCCACGACGGAGGAGCCTTGAGCTTCCACATTCTCCGCTCGCCAAGCTCCCACTTCATTCATGCACGCACTTCTGTTCGCTTCGGCTATGCAATTAACCCTGCAGGTGGCCTCGCTTTTCACTGATCGGGAATCTCGCCGGAGCAATTTGGCCGAGCTTTGCTGCCACTACCAGAGCCATGAGACGCCACCTTGAGCACCGCCGTGGCTCGACCATCGCCTGAGCTTCATCGACAATCTTCCAGCAGCTTCGGGCGAGCTCCACCGGCGCTAAGATGGAGTGGCAGAGTAGGAGCTCCCTCGCCGAAGCTCCAAACTCGCCGCCAGTCGCGGATAAAGACGAAGGAGCAGTGGTCGTCGGATGGTCTTCGTCCAGCGACCATCTGACGGCCCAGATGAGGCCACGCCATCGACTTCAGCATCCATTGGATCTTCTCGATCCAACGGTCTCCAACCCGCCACGTGGCTTCATCAGAGCACAGCCGAGCCTAGGCATCCGAGTCTCCAGGCTTGGATGCCCGAACCTAGCCCGAGCCTGCGTCGAACCCGAACCAGCGAACGAGCCTGGCCGAAGCTACACCGACCCTCTGCCGAGCCTGACTTGCATTCCGAGCCTGGATCGCACGTGCATCGCACGTGTTACTCTGGGCAATTTGCAGAGACACCCTGCCACTTTCTTCAAACTACATCCAGGTCCAGATCACGTGCTGACCATGCGCGCAGGGGGGATATTTACATTGAAACCCTTGCGGGTTTTAATATTTGTAGAACGGTCCCTGTGTGTGTGGGAAAATTACAGGGAAGGTCCATTTCTTTTGCCTATTTACATTTCAGTCCTTTCCAGGGACCTTTTTGTAATTATATTTTCATGTTTTATTTCAGTTATGCCCTTGTCTTTACTCATGCATATCTTGAGCCTCGTAGCTCCGATTAAGTTGATTTCAGTTTCATTTTAACGCTTGTTTGACGTACTTTTTAATGGCATATTTGTTCTCTTGATTTGACACTGTGATCTCAATGTATTTTTTTAATTAACTCTAGTGTTTTTTATGCCTTTTTGATTAACCTTGCACTTTATGTCAAGTGAGTTATTGCTTCACTTACATCTGAGATTAACTTGTGGTTTAGTCGGCTCATCATCTTAACGTAGGGCATATTTGTGATGCATTTCATGATGTTTATCTGCATGATTAAAATATAAAAAAATGCATGTTTTTTTAATGCATTGTCTTGTTGTTGTCTCCTTGCATAATTTGACCTATATGCCTTTAACTCAACATTTAGTTAAATAGACTAAAATCCGATTAATACGAGAGAGGCTCGTGTCCCCTGAGTTCGACCTTGGTGTCTTACCAAGTAAAAAAAAATCATGACCATCGCATTCTCATTTGACATATATCAATGAGATGGTCTTTTTGATGAGCCCATTTTGGCCCGACTGCTACGACAACTCCGAGTGCTAAAAACACACTCTTAAAGGGCCGATTTTGCGGTTCATCACAGGAGTCCCCTGGAGGTCTTGGATCGGCTGAAGGAGGAGGAGATGCACCCAGGCCACCCACGTCGGCGACCTCTGCTCCATGCCGATCATAGGAGGTACGAGCTGCGAAGGATATGGGATGATCCTCAAGCGCATCACGGAAGCGTGTGGATCGTACCGAATGCGATCGGGGCGACTAGTCTCACTAGTTGCTCCAGGCAGCGGAATTTAAATTTTTTTTCATGTGACGAAACCACATGATCCACGAACACTTCTCGAATCGTTTCATCTAAACCACAAACAAGTAATAGGATTACCTCTTGAAGTGTGGTTGCGATCGAGTCTCTAAACCAAGAGACCTCATGTCTCAAGTCCGATCCGACGAAGGAGACGCTTGCGAGCTCGTTGATGAGACGCGTGCTCCTCACAATCTATGTTGATGATCCAAGTGGCGGATCTCCTGATCTCGTCACACGAGATCCAACATCTCCTTCACGAGCGAGACACATCGAAGAGATGGAGATGGAGCAGAGTAGATGATCCCGGTAAGATAGTATAACGACGATGCTGCGTCGATGACGACTCTCACAATGGCTCCATGGTGGACGGCCATTATAAGAGAGAGAGAGAGGCTTGACGTGTGGAGAAAGAGAGAGAGAGCATTCATTATTGTGTGTATTGAAGAGCAAGGGGTGCCTCTTCTTACATAGGGTTTTGGGAGTCCATGAATCCCAATCCATGGACAACACACAATCAATGGTTGAGATTGATTTGTGTTTCTTTCAATGGCTAAGATGTTGTTGTAAAAACACAACAACTAATGATTTAATTTAAATTAATTTTCATTGATAAATCAACAAAAGTAATTTCAAATTAAATCATCTTTGATAAGAGAAAAGATAATGAAGAGAATAAACCAATCTCCTCAAAAAGAGTGGATGGCTACTCTTCTCCTCATGGAGAGTTGTAGCCGTCCACTTCTCTTTGGTGGACTTGGTCCATCTCTTCTAAATATCATGAGATCTAATTATCTCATGATATATATCATCATCTCTTGTCGACAATATTTTCACCAAAAAATAATTCCAAATTATCTTATGGAAAATATCAACCATGCCATTGTAATTATGTGAATCTAATTCACAACCCAAAACTAAATATAATTATATTTTCAATTAATCATTCAATGTGAATCCAATTCACATTAACAATTAGTCAACAAATATAAATCACAATATGCTCTCTTTAATCACATTTATAAGATATGATTAATATGGATAGTGCTATCCACATTATTCATATCCATGATAATTAAATCACATTTAATCATCTTGGATCTCTATTCTCATATACCGAAATAACATGAATCACATTCACATTATTCACATCTTTGATAATTAAATCATATTTAATTATCTTAGATATCTCTCCTTATAATATGAATCAAATTCATATTATCTATGCTAATTAAATCACATTTAATTATCAATTTTTTTCGATGCTTGGATACATATATCAACAATGAAATTATCCCTGAACTCTTTTTAGGATAATGCGCTTTCTCCGCGAATACTTGGAGATAAGGACAAGGCGATTGTATTGTTCCACGTATAGTGACCTGGACATTGAGGTCAAATCTCAAATCCAGATCTTGCGGACCTCCCATAGATGCTCGATTAAATCAAGACCGTAGATCTAATCTTCTCATTGTATCTGAATCACATTCAAATCAATGTCCAACATTTGGACTAAGATTAGATCACTTCTCTACGAGAGGAGTCACTAAATCCATATCTGTTTCATCACTCCCTATGAATGGAAGCGTCATGGTTATACAATCGTTTATGATCACATCACCCTCAGGTATTCCCAATACCTGTACATCCTGCATACTGGAAGACCTAGATTAAACCTGAATTTAGATCTCTTTTTAGACCGTCTCCTTCATGGCTTTATCATTAAGTTTTTTTCATTTAATCATTGGGAGACGGTATCGATCATATACTTTCCAAAAGCATATATCATACCCAGGTGTTGATCATATACTTTCCAAAATATATATCAAACCTACAAATCCAGTCAAGCTTCCAAAGCGAGATGATCGTTCATGGAATTTGATTCTTCCCAATATCTCATGAGTGAGCTCATGTCTTCCGGTTCAGTAGCGAACCTGTATGATCCCTTTGAGAGATCGTATTACTCATATGCCCTTATATGCACACCAGCTCGCCGGTATATAGACCTTGGTTAGGTCATCGACCTATTAGTCTGCCAAATGTACACACTCAGACATATAGTAACACATCTATCTCCCGTCATAGGATGTGTGCCTATCGTGACAGCATACGGCATAGGACTTTGGTTATCTCGATCTCGTTAAGTCAACCCTTTGACTTAACTAATCTGACACCTCCGAATCTCTATTCCTATGCAGAGGACCTGCATCAAGAGGTCGGTCAGATATCACCCTATATGAGAAAAGGATTGCCATCTCCTACTTAGGTTGGAAATCATCTCTTATCAATCATTTGACGATGTTTGATGAGTCCTCAATCTAACTCCTTAGATATTCATCCAAACACCAGCCTCTATGATTCAATTATTAAATCAACAGCTGTATGATTATTAAGATGGCCATGGTGCATAATCCTAATTGTATAGAGGGATCTATTGCGTAAATTATTTATTCTTCATTCAGATAAGGGAATGATTTTCGCAATAACATTTGTTTCATAATGGCTCGTCGTGGGCTCGCATGTCCAACAAGCTGCGCATTTTAGTTTCTTTAGATGAGGGTTAGTTGTAGGTTTCATTTCCAGCATTTATTTCGCATGTTAGTTTCATAACTAGGTTAGATTAGCCCTACTCGTAGTTCATCGGAGCTCCGCTCCAGCGAACGTTTCACCATGTTCTCGACTGTGTCCGCTCCGCTTTCCACCTTCACATCGTTTCCCTTCACCTTCTCGACACCTCATACCTTCGTCCAACCAGACCCTCCTTGGATCTAGAATCGAAGCTTCCCTCCGCCACCTCGTTGGAAGCATCTCCGCCCACCTCATTCTTCGCACTCACGACTTCATTTTCGGACGAGGAGAACCGCCTCGAGCCATGCTTTCTTACTGTGCAGGCCACGAAGCCAACGAAGCCCAGCTGGCTCGAATCAACTCGACTTGCAGGTACCTGGAGGCCCTTCTTTCCTGGAGCTCGCCTGACCTCGCCGTGAGGTCCTAGAGCCTCTTTTGACCCCCCCAGACACTGTGGAAGACGTCCCTAGACATGTAGAGAATAGCCAAAGACTGCCAGGGGTAGAAGAGATCATCAATCAAAGGTCAGGGGAGCCGTTGTTCTTCCATGCTCTTCGCGTACAGCAGCTGTCGTCGGATGAAGCATACGCCCCCAAGATTTGATCATGGTCGTTCGTTCATCGCCCGCTTCAGTCGTCCGATAGATCCTCATATGCAATTAAGACTGCTGATCGGCAAAGCGGTATCAAGCCACCTCGTGCTGCCACGTGGATAAGTGAGGAGAGTAGCCTCGTTGGATCCAGCCACTTATGGGGTAAGTTGCAAACTTAACCCCGCATTTTTGTATTTTATTATTTAGCCCTGTAAATAAAAGTTAATATTATAAATAATTAGGATATTTTGCAAATGGGCCCATGTATTTATTTAAATTGCATTTGGGTCCAGTCCAGCTCAGCTCACGTGTGGTCCTACGTGAGCTGGGCACATTGCAGGGACACCCCTACAAGTTTTTGTATTTAACTTTAGTCCAATAAATTTTTTATAACGATATATATTTTTGTAAAAATTACTAGAAGGCCCCTGGACTTTTGCATATTTGCACTTTGATCCTTCCTAGGCTCAATCACATGTAGTCCCATGTGATGGGCAAATTGCATAGCAAGCCCTGATGTTTTTTGTATTTATGAAAAAGTTCAATAAAATGGAAATAACATTGTATATTTTTGGCAAAATTGCATCTGTGTCCCTGAAGGTTATTTTTATTACATTTACACCCCTACCATGACATATATTCTATAGCATTTTATCTATTTATTAAAACTACTTACTAAGCTCCTAAAAATACGTAAAAATAGGGGGAAATACCATGTGCCTAATACTTTCACGCCACGTATTTACTTGGCATTTTAGGTATTTTGATCATTTATTAAAAATAGAATGGAGCCTATTTATTCCATATTTGATTTATAAAATACCAAAAAAATATTAAAATGTCTTTCAAAATTCTAAAAAAAAATACATATACTATATTTTTACCTATTTTATTTACAGACCAAAAATCACTAAAATTGGAAAAAAAATTCTAAAAATCTAAAAAACCCCAAAATCCTTTATAAAAATCTTAAAAATTCTTTAAAAAATCTAAAAATATCTTTTTCTATTGTATAATTTTATTTATATAAGTATTTATATGGTAAAATTGATTTGGATAATTTTAGGATTTATTTACTATTTTTAAAATCCAATTCAATTTCGGGTATTTAATTAATCCTTTATTTGGGATATTTTTGACTTTAAAAATACATAAAATTAGTAAAAGTTCAAAAAAATAAAAAAAAATAAAATTATTAAAAACCCAAAAATAATTTATTATGTGTATTTTGTTATATTTATTAATATTTATACTTATATTACTATATATATAAAGCCTTATATATGTTATATTAGTTAAATAAAAGGAAAAGTAATTTAAAAATGTATAAATATATATATATAAAGAAAATATAAAAATTTGAAAATATAAAAATCAAATAGAAAAAATAGAAAAAATAGAAAAAAATAAAATTTTAAACCAACAAAATAATAACCTGGACCAGAGATAAAAGGCCAATTGTGCATTATTTATGCCTCAATCTACTGCTTGCTCCCTGTATTCGACCTCTACACGTACTTACACGCTATACACATTGTTGTAGAGTTATAATAAATTTTAACTCCACATTTTTAGAGTTAATTGCTTAATTAATTATTGTGGGTTATTTGTTGATTAATTGAGATTTGTTGAGAGGTCAACGCATCGACTGGATCTCTCGCCTTGTGAGATTTCTAGACCCTTTATTCTTCTCAGTTGTCAAATGGCGTCGTTGCTGGGAGCAACGTCGCATAGTTGGAAATTATTTATTTGTCTTATATCTCTTGTTCACTTATTTATTTTTGCATTTATTTATCTCTTTCAATTATTTATTCTTATTTGATATGATTGTGAATTATCTAACACTCCTTCATGTTTGAATTTGTTGCGAGGGACCGCGATGCGACAGGTAACCTCTTAGGAGGACCTAGGCATCCAAGCAAGGCAGAGCCAGCTTTCTGGCTGAGCCGACAAGAGAGAGAAAACAATCCAGACTTGGAGGAATTTTTGAGACAACTCCTGTCTTCAGTTCATTTTATTACGCATTTTCTTAAAAATTGTATATTTATGACAGAGAGTGACAATTATTGTAATAATTCTGGACTCTCACAGGGACTTCGACTTCGCGAGGTCCATTGCCTGAGGGATTGTTCCCTTGGGGGCGTCACAGGTTTTCTCATGTTTTCCTCGCTTTATTTTTATTTGTTTTCTGATTTTGTTTTATTTATTTTGTGTAAATGAGCCTTAGCTTAGGAATTGCTTGCTCGATAGATTAAGGTCCAAAGCCCCTAATATATTTGCATGTACCTATAGCTTCGCTTCTAGACTTAGTCAAGTTTTAAATTGCTAGTCATTTGGATTTGAGATCGAGCGCCGAGAGAAGTGATATACAACGCTTGCAGGATCCGCTGTGGCAGACAACGATGCACTTCAGAGACTGGACTTTTGGATCTCATCTCTAAATACTTAGCATTTGGTTCTTCACGATAATAGTAGTCACTATCTTAGGGAGATTTCGTCGAATTGCATTTGCATATAGGATAAGTTTTTAATTCCATCTTGCCTCCCGCATGGAGAGAGCTGTGAAGCATTGTAAGTCTTCTGACTTTGCATGCATCATCGATTTCTGACTTGCATGGCTTTTCCAACCTTCTCCCTCTGATTTTGCTCACCTAGGATGTCACATGGAATTGGAAAATCGTTAGGCACGTGCATTGAAAATAAACAAGAAAAGTGATAACCAAAATAAAATTGGGACTGCTAAATCTACTTGATCTCTAAAATAAAATGTAATGGATTACTTGTCTTGGATAGGGCAACCCCCTCCTTGTATGTGCATTTTATTCTCACGTACACGCTAAGGATTATTGCCCAAATCCCAAGCCTATCTCTAGTGTGTACAACTTTGTGATAATCACCTAACTCTAAAAAATGAAAAGATAAAATGACCAGCATTTGTCGGTCTTCACTGTGTTGAGTAGGTGAACTGGGGGTTTGCTCGGTGTCTTGATTGTGACCTGGAGTCCATAGCATCTCATCCACTCTTAGAGTCGTCAGTCTCGTCCATGTGCATATTTTCATCTTTGAGTCCCTCTACCTTCCTTGTCCATATCTATCTCCGCATCCGAGTCGTGATCGAGTCCTGATCTTCACTCTAGTATCTGGCTTTTACAGCTACCTCCTTGCTCGTATCACCTATCTAGTCCGGTTCGAGGAGTCCTTCTCCTTGATCCACAATTTTGACGGTGTTCCTGCCTTATGTGGAACACCCAATTTTATCTATGTCCCGATATCTCGCCCACCCTCCTCATTCCCTTCATGTTATCATTTCTATCGCCCGGGATTGATGTGCATATAGACGAGGCCCGCATCGAGGATTTATGGATTACGCTGATCATTTAATCTAGGAAAATTTTGGAGGATGTGAAGATCGGTGTGCTAGTGGATTTGACTTTTGATATGTGCATGGGATTTTTGAGGATTTGTGGCACGATTATAGGTATGATGCATCATTGAGGAGTTCTGATCTCACACATTGGATTGAGGATGTGATTTATGCTTTGATGATACGATGATGATTGATCCATGTCTATCTGATCGATTATTTCGATTCGACCTGTCTTGATTCAGATGATTAACGTACTATCTCTTCTGTGCTTCATAGTGACGGTGCCCCGGACCCTTATGATTTCACTCATCTTCTGTGATCGATCCATCCTCTCTCTCCTGACTCTCCCGATCTACTTTAGCACTTTGAGAACTTCTTCTGACATTTTGACCAATCTCAACTGAGTGGATTGACTTGAAGGATTGCATTATGATTGACCCAATCTTTTGTCCCTCTTATTGTCTTATGCCCTCCCGTTGATGATTGATTGAGTATTTTGAGGACCTGGTATGTTATGCCAACATTCCAATGATATTCTCTGCTTAGTTCACACTCCTCCCCGAGGACTATCTGTGGGAGGATGTGACACTTTGTAGGACGTCGGTTCCATTCACTACTTGGGTCTCCATTCTGATGTACCCCGAAGCTGAGTCATCTGATATGCTTGATTGGTCTCCATGTCTGATTATGTGCCTGATATGTCAGTGCACAAGGCCAATTCCACGAACTTCTCTACTTGAAGGTCCTCGCAAGGATGAGTATCTCTTTTCCGAGTCTTCATGTCCAATTTATAGTACTCTCCGAGGGTTACCTGTGAGAGATTATGACACAATTCCTATATTTAGGTGCCTTCTGCTGGTAGTCGATCTTTCATCTAGCGAGACCATGCTAAGGATCCGTCTGATGGATCCAGCTCCTTCGAGCCTCCTTCTCTCCTTGACAACCCTCGCAAGGCATAGATTTGGTCTGACGATTCATTGTCTAGCATGTATCATTCCCCAGGGACTATCTGCGGGAGGATACATCACATTATTTACGCTTGGTTCCCTCATTGTTTGTGATGCCTGTCTGAAGGAGCACGGAACTGAGTCGTCTGATTTGTTTTCTTGGTCTCCATGTCTGATTGTGTGCCCGATCCGCCGGTACACGATTCCCTAACCTCTCTCCCTAACGGTCCTTGCAAGGATGAGTTTCACGCTTCTGATGATTCCATGTCTAGTTCATAGCCCCCCCAGGTTTATCTGCAGAAATTTATGACATATTTCCTATATTTAGGTCTCTTAAGATGGTAGCTGATCTGTCGCCTACCGAGACCTACTCTGAGGATCCATCTCATGGATCTGGCTCCTTCGAGCCTTCTCTCCTTAATGACCCTTGCAAGGATGAGATCTGATCTAAATATTCTCTGCTTAGTTTGCATTACTCCCTGAGGACTATCTGCAGGAGGATGCGACAATTTCTTTATGCTCGGTGTCCCTTGCTGATTGTGCCTCCTTTCTGTTGGAGCACGGAACTGAGTCATCTATTATATCTTCCGGTCCCCGCTACCTTGGTTATATATTTGATTGGATCCTGGGGCCCTATCTGACTGGACTCCTTTGAGTTTGCTCTCCTTGATGGTCCTCACAAGGACGAGCCATTTCTCACTCATTATTCTTTTCCTACTTGGTAGTATGCTCCCCGATGGTTATCTGCGGGACGCTGTCACATTTTCTTGATCTGTCAGTCTCTTATACTGGTAGTTGACCTATCGCCTATCAAGACCGATTCGGATGATCAGTCTGATGGATATGACTCCTTTGGGGTCTGCTCACCTTGAAAACCCTCGCAAGGGTGAGCTTTTGTTCTGATTATTCATTGACTAGCATGTACTACTCTCCGAGGGTTATCTGTGGGAGCATTCTTCATTTTCTAGATGCTCGACTTCACTTATGGTGCCTCCTTTCTGGTGGAGCACGGAACCAAGTCTTCTGATTATCCTGAGATCCTTGACTCATCTGAGTCTGCTCACCTTGACGACCCTTGCAGGGTTGGGCCAGGTCTTGTGGTGTCCGGTGTGTTCTTGCTATCGTTCTGACTTTACAACCACCGGATATCACACCGCTACATTAGGAAAGTCCCCTGTTCTTCACCTTTTATACCTTTCTAAGACCATGATTGACTTGGAGAAGGCAGTACTGTTCCTTTTTCTCCAGGTCTTACAGTATCGGCTCCGCTCACTCATTCTTTCCTTATGAGCTGATGCTCTCCTCTCCTCTATTGGACCCTGCCTTACCGTTCGATTTATTTTCCTCGATAGCCGACACCCACTTGATTGTATACCCGGGTGTCTTTTCACTTTCTAATTGCGTCGTCGTTCTAGCAGGGAGATGATGACGAGAGTATGGTATTTACTTGTCCAATATCGTCATGGTCTTCACCAGTCTACCTTGTTGTATATATGTGTTTCGTCTTTCGTTTGTTCTTTCTTCCGCATGTTATGTGTACCCCAAATCATGCACCATATCTTTATGTCTATACTTAGGACATACTTTGTCCTGAGTATAGGGGCTACATATTGTGTTGTTCTTTCTCCGTTTTGTTTCATCACTATTGTCGTTGCTTATACTTAAGGATCTTTCACCCTAAGTATAGGGGGAGTTATGCTTATATTCTCCACGATCCTATCATATATCTGTGTATGTCTTTTCTTCTTTTCGTTTACATATTTCTATTTCTACAGAAAAGGTGCCTCCCCTTTTTGTCAGTTTTTTGTACTTAGGTTGTAGTTTGTCCTAAGTATAGGGGGAGAGGGCCAAATTCGTATTCATTTATCTCTCCATTCTTTCATTTACTAATCAGTCGTTGTAGTATAGGTTTGTCTATATTCAGTACGAGTTATGTCTTCTCTTTCTCTTTTCGATCTATGAGGACATAACTCATGCTAAGTATAGGGGGTTGTATATACTTTGTATATCTTTTAACCATAACTCGTACTTTTGTATTATTATGGCTAAATATACTATATAAACATTCATTAATAACCAATTAATAATGCTTTTTATTCCTCAAAATTCTTGTTGTAGATACTGAATATTAAATCAGGTTAAAAATATTTTTGCAAAATGATTTGAAAAAATGGCGTGACCCGTTTGGAAAACTTTTTGTGAATTGTTTTCAACTTTTGTAAAAATATTTTGATTTGTAAAAATTCTTTTCTTTGTGTGAAATAAAAGCTTTGAAAATCTATTTGCAAATGATTTTGAAAATGGTTGTAAAAATATTGTGATATATATATATATATATATATATATATTGTGTGAAAAATCTTTGCAAAATGGCTTTCAAATATTTATAAATGATTGCAAAAATTATTGTATACTATAGTTTACAAAATTGTTTTCAAATGAATTTGAGGAATAAATGCATCATTAAATAGGAATAAAATGTATATATAAATAAATAAAATTCTTTACCAATTGTATATATACCTACAAAAATAACCTGGTCAAACAGTACATTTGTTAAAATTCTTAACCCATGTAAATAAGAGAATAAAAAGGGACACGCCCGTGTAAATAGTTGTACATATTTTATACTTCTTATGCCAAAATTCATTTTGCGAAGTTCTTTGTGTAAAAATTCTTTTCATTTTTCAAATTCATTTTGAAACAAATTGCATCATTCTGTCTGCATTGTACATAGCATTCGCATAGCATTCATATTCTTTGATTGAGCTTGATGATTGGACTAGTCCAATGAAGTCGAAGATTGGAGCTTTGTTGGACCTTACTGCACCTAATTGCACTGGAACCTTATGGGAAATAGGTTTAAGGTACTTCAGATCCATTGAGATTTAATTATTTGAGATTCAGGGTGGGGTTCGATTCACCTCAACTGACTAACTAGAACTTTTCGAGACACACGCATGACTCTTGTCGGGCGTGACCTAACTTGGACACTTGCACCTTTCACTTGGCTCAACTCAGTTGGAGTGATGAGGGGATTGATTTTTCAGTTTGAGACGTACACGAGTGGAAACATTCGTCCTCGTCTAGGGAGGGAAGTGCACCCCAACCTGGTCCAGTTACCATGAAGTCTAAAGATAGGAGGGTGTGAGTTTCAATAAAGCTTCAAAAGAGGGACAGTCTTCTGGCTCAAGAGGAAAATCTCCTTATGCAAATGCTGTTGTAAATAGTAGGTTGACAAAAAACTCCAAAAAAGTGGACAGGCCTGCAAATAGAAATAAAATGCATGATGGAGTATGTATATGTTGTATAGAAAATAAGCAAGCTTGAGCATCAAAGTTATACCATGTGAGCCTCCAGCTGGATGACTTAACTACACTGGTCATGCATCCCAGGATAGGTAACTACAATGGCTACCGTCCATTATTTTCTTCACCTCCTCCTCTTGATTTGGATGCCACTTGAACTTAGAAGGGAATACCCAGCTCCTCGAGGACAGAGTGCTGGATTGGGGAATCATTGGGTTGTCTTTCTAGAGAAGTCAGTTCCTTTGCCATTTCAGTTGGGGAGAGCCACTACCACTTACACCGTACAAGTTAGCTTCATAGTCATAAGGGTTTGCATATGATGTAGGCTAGTTCCGACCTGGCTATTGAGGTGGTTTGAACCAAGTTTGGTGACTCTCAAGGGCTGTTGTGTTTTAGATTTGGTTCCCGACCAGGTTCCACACACATTTTCACATCATGGTCTAACCTGAGCTCAAAACTTTGATTTTGAGAAGACAATATTAATTATTGAAATCAATTTCATTTATTCTTTCTTTTTCTTTTCTTCTCTATTCTTTTCATACTTATTGCATAATTGTTTGCTAGGGACTAGCAAAGGCAAGTATAGGGGGTGATGAATCTCCATTTCATCAACTTTATTCTATCATTTTGGCCTTAAAAACCCTAGAAAACATAATAGAATTCATTATTTATTGTATAATTTGTGTATAAAATAAGGTTTTTAATTCTAAAATTATAGAATAAAGAGAAGAAAAGAAAAAGGAATAAAACATCGAAGATATTTTATGACCCTGAACCTCGAGACCAAGTCAAGAATTGAGTTGGTCGACAAGGAATAAAGTAGGGGGAGATAAGGGCCAAAAATAGAATAAAAACCCAATTCTTTTTTTCTTTATTTAGGCATTTTTGACACCTATTTTATTCTTTATTATTTATTCATCAAATGAAGAAACTTTGCACAAGGAAATTGTATAAAATAATGTAAACAAAAATACAAAATTGAGTTTGTATAAAAGAAATACACAATGTTCATTTTATACACAAAATAAAAAACCAAAAACCCAACTTCCCAGACCCATATCTTTCAAATAAAAACTCAAAGCATATCAAAATCACACTATTTGAATATAACTTTTCACAAGCTATAAAATGGTGGTAGTTTTATATTTTTTGGAGTTATTGTGTGAATGTTAGGTTTTTGACCCTCATTATATATTATACTGATTAAATTATTCACTTTATATATTATTCATTATTTTTACAAATTCATATTTTTTATATTTTGTAATTATTATTTATAACATATGTGCATATTAAAATTAAAATAAAACCAAAAAAGAAAAAGAAAATAAAATAAGCCTATGACAAAACATAATAAAAATATCTATGTTATTACTTGTATATAAATAAAAAAGAATCATATTCTTTTATTCCGTATTCTTTTATATTTTTATAATATTGTAAATATTATCTATATTCTATTAAAAATACAAAACCAAAAAATAACTCAATAAAATACATAGAAATAAAAAGATGTATATAATACATAGGTAAAGTACCTATAAATAAAATTACATAATATGCATATCTAATTATTTAAGTGTACAAATGACATAATAAAAATAAAATAAAAATATATTTATACTCATAAAAATCTGTTATAAATATATAAAATAAAAGAATAACATAATAAAATAAAATATACAAAAAAATAAAAATATTCAAAACATAGATGAAAATACCTATAAATACACTAATAAAAATTAATTACTAATAAATAAAGCCAAAAAATAAATAAAAATCATAATTAAAATATAAAATTAAATAGTAAACAATTTTATTTATTAATAAAAAAATTATAAAATCAAATACTATTTTCAATTAAATAAATAAGAATAAATCTTATTGTTTTATCCTGTAGCGAGCCTGGTTGGACCAATAGGATCGAGTCGTTCGTTGACCTTTGGTCAACTTCCCCCTAGCTCTGACTCCCATCAAATCTGTCTTTCCTCATGTTTTTCTCCACTTTTCCTGGTTCTGCTACGTCCATCTTTCACGATCGATCCCTTCACGGGATTTGCTCTTTGATCATCATAGATTCACACTAGACCTGTAGATAGTGTGTACATAACACCGATTCATCGTTTTTGCCCCCGTTCAATAAGGGTTTTTCACGATGTTCATAAATAACCCCATCTTATCCTCCTTGCATTTTTGGTCATCCCCGAATCCCTGAGCCCCCGCCTTCGGCCAAAGTGTGTATCCTTGTGACAGAAGGAGTCCCCTGGAGTTCTTGGATTGTCTGAAGGAGGAGGAGATGCACCCATGCCGCCTCCCTGCAGATCATAGCAGGTACGAGCTCCATATTTTAGTTTCTTTAGACTACGGTTAGTTGTAGGTTTCATTTCCAGCATTTATTTCGCATGTTAGTTCGATAACTAGGTTAGATTAGCCCTACTCGTAGTTCGAATGCTTCACCGTGTTCTCGACTGTGTCCACCCTGCTTTCCACCTTCACTTCGTTTCCCTTCGCCTTCTTGACACCCCATGCACCTCCGTCCAACCAGACCCTCCTTGGATCTGGAATTGAAGCTTCCCTCTGCCACCTCGTCGGAAGAATCTCCGCCCACCTCATTCTTCACGCTCACAGCTTCATTTTTGGTCGAGGAGAACTGCCTCGAGCCGTTCTTTTTTACTGTGCAGATCACGAAGCCAACGGAGCCCAGCTGGGCTCGAATCAACTCGACTTGCAGGTACCAGTAGGTTCTTCTTTCCCGAAGCTCGCCTGACCTCGCCGTGAGGTCCTGGAGTCTCTTTCGACCCCCAGACTCTGCGGAAGACCTCCCTAGATGTGTAAAGACACTTGCCATAGCCAAAGACCGCCGTGGGTAGGAGAGATAGTCGATCGAAGGTCGGGGAGCCGCTGTTCTTCCATGTTCTTCGTGCACAACAGTTGTCGTCGGATGAAGCAGGCGCCCCCAGATTTGATCGTGGCCGTTCGTTCATCGCCCGCTGATGAATCCACATTTCATCATCTTTATTCTATCATTTTGGCACCAAAAACCCTAGCAAATGCCTGTAAATACCCTTAAATAGAGCATCTTAGCATTCATGCATGTGCATTTATATAGTGTATAAAATGTTGTAATTAAAGCCAAAATTATAGAATAAATAAAGAAAAGAAAAAGAATAAAATATTGTAAATATTTTATGACCCAAAACCCCGAGACCTAGGCATCTTGATGAATAGGTCGACAAGGAATAAAGTAGGGGGAGATAAGGGCCAAATACCTATAATTATTAATTCATTCTTTATTCATTTCGGGACCTATTTTTGGTTCCACTTTTTATACATCAAATAAAGAAACTATGTACATGAAAGTTGTAGATAATTTAATAAATAAAAATACAAAATTGATTTCACGGAAAAATAATATACAGATAAAAAGTTATGGTCTGAATAAAAATCCAGAATTCCAACTTCCCAGACCCGTATCTCACAACTGAGAACTCCAAATGCAGCATACTCACTTTAATTGTATATAGAAGAAAATAAGCTATTTAATGGTGGTGGTTTCGCATTTGGCGGAGCTACGATTTGAAAGTTGAATTTTGGACCCCTATTGTATACTTGTACAGATTAAAATATTCAATTTGTTATTTATTTATTATTTTTTATAATTTTATATTTTTATAATGCTGTAAATATTACATATAATAATTATGTGCATTAAAATCAGAATAAAAAACATAATTAAAACACAAAACAAAATTAGTTGTAAATAAAATACATAGGTATAATACTTGTATCTATACCTATATAAATAACACTTTTATTTTATTAAGTGTCTAAAATATATCATAAAATTAAAATAAAAATATATTTGTGTAGATAAAAGTATTTTATAATTTTATAAAATACTAAATAAAAATAATAATATTAAAATACATAAAATAAAAATAAAATGCTAAAACACATAGGTATTATACCTATAAAGGGCTAAAAAGTGAACTTGTAAAAATAAGCCTCATAAAAATAATTAAAATTCATAATAAAATACTCCATAAATTAATAAACATTTTTTATTTTTTAATCAAAATGAAATTCATTAATTTACTATTTTATTTCAATTTTTGAAATAATTTTTTGAGGATTTTTTCCTGGTTGGTCCACGTGGACCAACCAGGTTGGTCTGACAGTTGACCTAGGTCAACTGTCTGACCTTCTCCTCCAGGCTTGTCAGAGAGGTTTTATCCCATCTTCGCGCCATTTCCTAGGCTTGACCTTGCACTAATCCATGATGAGGTCTTCTGCATTTTTGCTCCTCGATCAATGGTGATTCACGCCCTAGTGAAATCTGGGGCTGAAGACCACTGATCGAGGCGGTTCGAGCCTCATCTTCCACGCCATTCGTCAACCCTACAAAAAGAACTTCCCAACTTCGATTTGAATCTAATCCTTCTTCTGCCATTGTCAATCGAAAACCCCTACCTCTTCGTGCTCCTCGAGACAGGAGGAGTCGAATCGACCCGGGGTTCGAGCTGATTGGTGTAGAATCGAAGTGATTCAACCCCTCGCTGGAGCTTCGCCGCTCCTCGCAGCCGTCGTCTCTGGTGAGTCTCCTTCTCTTTTCTTTTCGTTTTCTTGTAGCATTAGCGTAGAGTAGCTTAGCCTAGTAGCAGTATTCGTCGTCTTCGCGTGAGTCGCCGTGAATCTTCGGTCAAAGCCACGGCGGAGCTGAGCTCTGCCTCCCATTTCCGGCCACTCCAGTCTCCTACCGCCGCCAAGACCACCTCCGTTATCTTCCCCGTCACTCCTTCATCCCACAGCACCCTTCATTCATCTCGATCTCGCTCAGATCGAGTCGACCGAGCTCCCTTCTCCGCCATTCGCCGGAGCTCACCGTTCGACCCACTCTTCGCCCCCATCGGATCACCCGAGACCCCCATTTTGCTCGCCTGGTTTTTGCGAACTTAACCCTGCAGGTCCGAGCCCCAGAGAGGCTCCATCGACCATCATCGACTCCAGGCTCCTCCGCCCAGGTCGCCTTCCTCGTCCGGCCGCTTCACGCCGCCTCCGCCTCGTCGGAGGCCACCATCTGACGCGGAAGGGCCCCAGGATCCATTTGCCCTTGATCCGGGGGCCGGAGCGGCCGTGTGTCGGCCGCAATCGCCGATCGAAGCTCGTCGGGGAGGTGTTCTTCGTGTACCTCCCCCTGCCGTTGGATCAGAGGCCACCTCCAGACGCCATCTACGCCGTCCGATCATCAAGCACCTCCAGCCGTCCGATCGATCCTTGAAGATCTAATCTCAGCCGCTCAGGACGAAGGGGTACGCACCGTCAGATGCGCGCCAGGTGGATTAGTGGGACGCCATCGGCAGCACGATCGAGCCCGTGGGTATTTTGCATCTTTCACCCACGACTTTTTGTATTTACTTTTTAGTCTAAAAACTTTCATTTGGAGTTTAAAAAGTTTTGTAATATTTGCACTCATGCCCTCACAGTTTCACTATTTGCACTTCAGTCCACGCCACGTCACCTCACGTGACTGGGACGCGTGACTTTTGGGTATTTTGCATGTTCAGCCCTGAACTTTTAGTTATTTGCAATTACATCCCTGTGCGTAGTTAATTAAATATCTTTTTGGAGAAATTGCATGTATGCCCAGCCGGTTTTACTTAATTACATTTATGCCCCTGTGAATGACATATCACGTGTTCTGTGCGTGCCTTATTGGTGAAATTTGCATCTGAGCCCCTGGATGTTTTTATAATTACATTTATACCCCTGCCAGGCTTAGGACTTTTTGTATGCTTGATCTATTTATTTCACGCCTCATTTGATTGCTAAAAATTCTCAAAAAATAGGTTTAAGCTTCTGTTTGCTTCTACTTTCACGCCATATTTTTAGTTTTAATTTTATTATATTTTTATATTTACTAAAAATCAAAAACATGTTGTTTCAACACTGTCCAGCTTAGAAAATACCAAAAAAATATTAAAAGGTCTTAAAAAATTCCAAAAATATTTTCTGTTGTGTGTTTTGACCTGCTTTAATTTCAACCCAAAATTCACTAAAAATCTCAAAAGAAAAACCTTAAAAATTTAAAAACACTCAAAAACTTCAAAAAAAATCTATAAAATTGTAGAAAACTCCAAAAATAGTAAACTCAGTTCCTGTTTACTCTATATTTTGTTCTCTTTATTTGAAAATTAGTGTGAAAAATTTTGGTTGTTGTTTGCTCATTTTAATTTCCATTTTCCTCACAGCCAGCATATTTTCCACTGTTTTCCCTTATTTCAGTATTTAAAAATACCAAAAACACCTTGAAAAATTCCCAAAAATCACAAAAACATAAAAATCCTAAAAATAGCAAAAACATTTTATTTCTGAATTTTTTTGGTTATTTTTGCACATTTTATTAAATACTTTGTCTTGTCTTTTATTACCTTGTCTTTAAATTCCAATATTGAAAAAGAATTAAAAAATATAAAAAAATATAAAATTATAAAAATCAGAAAATTAAAAATCAAAATACAAAATTAAAAATTAAAAATTACATAAAAAATTTCAAAATTAAAAACCCACAAAAAGAAATTAGATTGGCCAAGTTGCGTATTAGACCTAGGATTGGATTTTTATCTATGCTCTACACCCTTGCTTCCTGAGTTCGACCCCTACTTGCTTACCATTGTACATCTTTAGTAGGGTATAATAAATTTTAATCCTTGCTATTCATTCCTTGATTGATTGTGTGGGTTAATTGTTGAAGAACGAAGAGGCTTGAGTAGTCGCATCAGCGACAGTGAGTCTGATTTGTCAGACCACTATTTAGCGGCTCTCGCTTTATCGCTTTTCAAATGGCGCCGTTGCCGGGGAGCATCGGCTTGTAGAGTACCTTTTGGGTCTTTTATTTACTTAGCCATTTTTTATTACTTGTCTCTTGTGCATCATTTATTTGGAACTGTCTGACATCTCTTTTGTTTTCTTGCGAGGGACCGCTGACCGAGGAGGATCGCCTAGGGGATCCTGTGCAGCCTTGGGAGGAGGAGCCGGCTATTCTACCCTAGCCGGCAGGAGAGAGCAGGAGGGCTAGAGAGAGATAGTTGCTTTTCATTTTTCGTGAGAGAGTTATTTGTTTAATTTGTAATAATACAGGATTTGGACACTTGAACACTTCGGGCCTAATTTCCGGGTGTTTGTTCACCTGGGGGTTCACCGCGGCTTTCTCGTGTTTTATCGACTGTCATTTTCCGGTTTTGTTTTCTTTTTTATTTCTTTTGTGGATTGAGCTCTTAGATTTAGGCATTGCTTGATCGCTTAGATTAGGTCCAAACACCTTAACAACAATTGCATGTACCTATAGATCGTGCTTGGACTTAGTTTAATTAAACACCGAAGTCACTCTTCCTTGATCCGTGCACCGCGAGCTCTCCCCGTAAAGCGCTTTCTCCTAACTCAAGTGTGTTGAGCAGAGGAGGGGTGAGCCTAGACCGGACCTTAGGATTGGAGTTGAGTGATTAGCTTTGGTTCTTCACGCTAGTAGTTGCCTATCTTAGGACGATTTCCGCATTGCATATCGGCATATAGATTAGGTTTATAAATTTCTGCTTTGCATCCCGCATGGAGAGAACTGGGATTCGCTGTAAGTCTTCTTACTTTGCATCCATCATTTAAGCACAAAGGTGAGATTTCCATCTTGGTGCCGAATTGCATTGGCTTTTCCCGACTCTTTTCTCCCTCAGATTTTGGATAAATTAGGATAAAGAAAATACAAAATTGTTAGGCGCTTGTTTCAATTCACTCAAAAGAAGTGATAACACCAAAAAAACTAAAAAAGGGACTGCTAAGAAAACTTGGACCTAAATAAAATTGGTAATTGGACTCACTGATTAGGGAGAGTAACACCCGCACTTGTTTTCAGGTTGCATGGGAAGGTCTCCTTCCAAGTGAGGTGAGCGCTTCGTAAGGATTAGAGCCAAAAACCCAACTTGTGGATGCCTTGTGTATCGCCTGGATTTCCGAAGTATTGGCGCTACTATCGTACGTAGTCGAGTAGGGCTTGGTCGCCATTGGTGACTCACTATTGTGTGAGCATCAACCTTGTCCGAAGTACCGAGCATAGGCCACGCCTTCACGGGTGTGTCTGTCTCACTGGCTGCGTCCGAGTAGGATCTTGCACGCTCACGGGTGATTCCGTTGCGAGCAAGGTCCGAAGTATCGGTTTCGCCTATCGGCTTCCTCCCTCTATTTCTTTGGCTGAGTAGGGATCCAGGAAGGGTTACAAGGACCTTAAAAAGCGCAAGTTACAGGTTACACAGGAGGAGGACAAGTACGGGAATACTTTTCCGGCGGTACTCTCGCTCCTATAGGCGTAGCGCTCTAAGGACTCGTTGAAAGATAAATTCCTGAAATCAAGATAAAAACTACAAAGATAAAAGCCGAGCCTTCACGGCTTCACGCGTCGAGTTGGTGAACTCCCTTGTCTTGTGTTTGGTTGCTAGTTACATTTAGGTCAAAGATCAAAAATATCGCGCCGTTGCGCAAATTTTGTTCCCCTTCTATTTGACCCTTGCTCATTGTGAGCCTTCTACTATTTTGCAATCCTCTTTATTTCTTGTTACCTTCGTGCTCTTCATCCAACATCTTTTCCTCTTGATCTTCTTAAGATGTCGTCACACGGATGGTTTAGTCGGGATCTTGCCGACACCCACATCGATTCCGTGCCATCGACGTCTTCAATAAAGAGGAGTGATCTCCGAAGAGTTGATTCGGATCTTGCGAATGTCTCCTTGGACTCCCCTATTCTCGCATCTTTCAATACTTGCCTTTCTCCAATTAATCCGCTATTCGGGATGGACTCGCAACCCGAACTAGCTCTTCCCCTTCCAATAAACCGGGATTACTCTTGTCCCCGAAATAACCCCTTGTGGATGGAGGTCGATTTCAGTCAATATCATATGCTCCATTCACAACATTCTGGGATTGACCTTAATCCCAGATTCATCTCAACAGTAGGTGCTGAGGAAGATACTGATCAGGGTTCACTCCGTCATGCAGATCCTCCACCCGATCAAGAGTCAGAGATTCAAGCACGGTCTGAGATGGCAGGTGGGAGAGGAAAAGGACCATAGCCCCAGCAGGAACCTGAGGTCAATACAGGGGAAGGACAATATACCACGCAGGGTGAGGTTAACAGTCAGCTGCTGGCTTCCATCCAAGCCATTCAGCAGCAGTTGACTAATCAGGCCCTGGCACAGACAGCCTTCCAGGACATGCTGAACGATCTGAGGAGGAGGGCCGATGCGAGAGACGGCCGATGAGAGGATGACTTGAACTTTGATCCTAATTTCCATGAAGTCAATGATGAGTTTTCAGTGGGACCCGAATATGAAGCAACAGAAGAAGATCCACCGCAGCCCAAGCCCACACTCAAGGAGACATACAATCCAGGAGCAGGGCGCATCACTTAGTGGATTCAAGTTCCACGTATGCACGCTCATTTCGAGTTGAAGCCGCAATTTCTGTCATTTCTTCCCACTTTCCATGGGAACACCACTGAAGAACCATACATCTTTCTCAAGAAGTTTGGTCGCATCTGTTCCACTGCTCATTACCCTGGAATCCCTCTAGATGTAGTCAAGATGACCGCGTTTCCCTTCAGCCTTCAAGACAAGGCCCTTTATTGGGTTGACCATCTTGGGAAGGTCGTCACCACCTGGGAGGAATTGAAATCTGCTTTTCTCCATAAATTCTATCCTCTCGGGCGATTAAATCAGATGCGCGCCCGGATCTCCAGTTTCTGCCAGCAGCCCCACGAGACCATTCATGAAGCGTGGGAGAGATTTAAAGATCTGCAGGAGAAGTGCCCCCACCATGACATTCCAAAGACGAGTCTCGTGCAACACTTCTTTGGGGGGCTATCATTTGAGAGCCAAAAGCTTGTAGATGCAGCTTGCGGCGGTTCACATTTCAACAAGGACGAGGACGTGGTGTGGAACGTCTTCGAAGAAATGGCTGAGGGAGAAGCATCCCAATCCTCGTCCAGGATCTACATGAAGACACCAACCGCCATCAGCAAACCAGTTAATATGGCTTCTCACACCGAGGACAAGGATGAGAGCTCCAACCTGAGCATCATTGGGAGCCACCTGTCCAAGGTGGACATCATTGAGAAGAGGTCACAGGACATCGAAAAACTGGCAGTCATTGAAAAGAGGACCCAAGGTCTAGAGAAGCTCGACCAGATCTACCAGCAGCTGGAGCAGCTCGTTCGAGCATTGAACGCCAACACGTGCAACTTTGTGTCTACCTCTGCAGAGCCGAGTGCTGAGAAGAAGGAGCCCACCATGCAGCAACATCCTCAGCCGACTCCACAGCAGCCCCAACCGGTCCAGCACGTGTACTACGTGCAGGCCCCGGAGCAGCCCCCGCAGCCCCAGACACAGATGGTTGTATATCAACCAGAGCCCCAGTCAGCGTGCCCCGAGCAGTTCTCTCCACCCCCGCCACTGATTCAGGAAATAAATGGCGTATGGAACAATGAAGCGTAGCTGACCCGTCCTCAGGGACATTCTCAGGGTCAGAACATGGGCAACAGGCCCTATCAGCAGCAGCAGCAGGGTGGGAGACCCTTCCAGCAGTCTTACCAGTACCAGCCTCCATCATATGGGAATACATGGAGGCAGAATTACCAGCACGGTCCTCAGCAGTCCGGATATCGCGGACAAGGATATCACCAGCAACCGGCTGCTCAATACAATCAGCACAACTCACAGTACTCCTCAAACCCTCCGCCTCAGCAATTTTCACAAGGTCATCAGTCGCAATCTCAGCAACCCTATCAGCATTCTAGACCCCAGCAGGGGGACTCCTCTGAGATTGTGCCAGTCAATCCGGCCCTGGCCTGTTTAGAGCAACTAATGAAGAATATGGCTGAGATGAACCAGAAGATCGACGACCTGACGGCAGCCAAAACCGTCATACCAGCCCAGGTCGAAGCTAACCCTAACAATTTCCGACGCAAGGAGCAGGTAGCCGGTAGTGTCCAACCCGAATCAGGTGAAATTAATTGTTTTTTATCTAACGCTGTTACTCTCAGGAGCGGTAGGACACTTCAGCCATCGGCGACGGCGAAGGGAAAGCACATCGCATCTGACGGGGAATCGTCAGTCCAGCCAACACCAGGGCCAGCAAGCATTTTGGGAGCAACACCAGCATCCAGAAAACCACAAAAAAATGAAGAAAACAGAAAAATACAAAAAGATAGCAGCAACCTCGGTGGAGATCAGCCAGCATTGGAGACGCCTGCACCTGCCTTGCAGCCAGTTCCTGGCAGGAGGAGCACCACTCCTGCAGCGAGTCTAACGCCAGCACCTGAAGCCGAGCCTGTCATTTTTGGTCCGCAAATTGTAGATGAATCTATTCCTTTTTGTCATCTACCTGTAAACAACAATATGGACACCATTTTGAATGATATTGGAGAAGAGTTTGTAAATATTCCTTTTCCTGAAGCAATGAAAAAACACAAAAAATGAAAAATTTGAAAAAAGCTTTGTATGATCCTGCTATCATTGAGATCATTCAGAATTTGGTGCTGAATATGCCATTGATGAAAGCTCTTGAGTACATGCCAGCTGTAAAGAAAGGATTGAAAGAGGCATGCACGACCAAGCGCAGGCCGAACCCCCACAATTCCAGAAGCAAGAGTGGCAAATCTGAAAAAGCACATCCTCACAATGGCCACCGTCAACGCCATCAGCAACCTACCGGATAAAAAACCAGATATGGGAGCACCTCTTGTACGTTGTCAGATGTTCAATCAAGAGTTCGAACGAACACTTCTCGACAGCGGGTCTTCTGTCAATTTGATGCCAGCGTCACTACTCACGGAGTTCAAGTTAGGACCGCTCAAGCCTACAAAGATGATTCTGCAGTTTGCAGACAAGTCAGTCAAGCGGCCTAGGGGCCTGTTGGAGGACGTGATCGTCACGGTTCAGGGAAAGTCATTCCCGGCCGATTTTGTGGTCTTAGATATGGACGTCTCCTCCCCGTTACTCCTTACCCCGATCATACTCGGAAGACCATTTCTGCGGACATCAAACGCAGTTGTGAATTATGGGACGGGATAAATCACTTTCGGCGCTGGCAGCGAAATAATCAGAGTAGAGACCCTGTCTGAGGGAACACATGCTGAGCAGACGTCTACCGCATGTGCAAGGGTGATTGAGTACGCTGACGACTGCGACTTCCTGGCAGAAATTCAAGATACCAACCTATTCCTGGATGACAATGAGATCCATGAACTCCTCTGTCCCGAGGAGGAAATGGAGACCGCAGTCGAATTCCCCTGTATCAATCAAGATGAGGAACTTGCTGATGTACTACAAGAAACTGCTGTGGGAGTAATGTGCCTTCAGAACCAAGAGCTGAAGTCTGAAGAATCCTTGAATGAAGAAGAAATTATTGAGGAATTCTGTCAGGATTTGAGAGAAGAAACAGATCAGAACAAGGTGGACACCGAACAGTTGCATGAATCACCACCTGCACTGATAGCTGAAGTCACCACGGAAGCAGCTCAGACCCTGCCAGAGCTAAAACCTTTGCCCTCCAACATGAAGTATGCCTTCCTTGCAGGAGAACCTAATATGCACCCGGTCATTATCAATGCCCATCTGACCGAAGACCAAGAATCTCGTCTGATGGAGGTTCTTGAACGCAACCGCAAGGCGATAGGCTGGCGAACTTCTGATCTCCATGGGATCAATCCGTCACTTTGTTCACACCGCATCTTTCTGGAAGAAGATTGCAGGCCCTCTCGAGAACTGTAGAGAAGATTGAATCCGAACCTGCGGGAGGTTGTTATGAAAGAGATCCAGAAATGGTGCGATGCGGGATTTATCTATCCCATCTCCGACAGCAAATGGGTGAGCCCGCTGCATGTTGTACCCAAGAAATCAGGGATCACCATTGTCAAGAATGACAAAGGAGAGGAGTTTGCCACCAGAGTACCCACTTCTTGGCGAGTGTGCGTGGATTACAGAAGACTTAACCTCGCCACCAAGAAGGACCACTTTCCTCTACCCTTCATCGACCAGATCTTGGAGAGATTGGCCGCGAAGGAATACTTCTGCTTCTTGGATGGATACTCTGGGTATAATCAAGTTGCCATTGCTCCTGAAGATCAAGAGAAGACCACGTTCACCTGTCCTTTTGGCACATATGCCTTCAGACGGATGCCGTTCGGGCTTTGCAACGCCCCAGCCACATTTCAGAGGTGTATGCTTGCAGTCTTTGCCGATATGGTGGACAACTTTCTCGAGGTCTTTATGGATGATTTTTCGGTCTACGGGGATTCATTTGATCAATGTCTAGACTATCTAGATCGAGTCTTACGGAGGTGTTGCGAAGTCAATCTTGTGCTCTCTTGGGAGAAGAGCAATTTTATGGTGACCGAAGGAATTGTGCTGGGTCACATTGTTTCTAAACGTGGCATGGAGGTTGACCCGGCCAAGGTGGATGTAATTTCCAAGCTTGAGCCACCTACAAATATCAAGCAAGTCCGGTCATTCTTGGGCCATGTCGGTTTTTACCGACTATTCATCAAAGATTTCAGCAAACTGGCCAGACCGCTGACTGAATTGCTCGGCAAGGACAATGAATTCATTGTAGACGACCGTGTGCTCCTTGCCTTTAATCAGTTGAAAGAGCTCATCACGCAGGCCCCTGTCCTACAGCCACCGATTTGGACTCAGCCTTTCAAGATTATGACCGACGCGTCAGATTATGCCATCGGAGCTGTACTGGGACAGAGGAAAGACAATGTACCATTTGCGATTCACTACGCTAGCCGAACGCTCGATGAAGCCCAGAGAAACTACACTGTCACTAAAAAGGAGCTGCTAGCGGTAGTCTTTGCTTTGGAAAAGTTCAGATCTTACCTCCTTGGGTCCAAAGTAATCATTTACACTGATCATTCGGCCATTCGGTATTTACAGCAGAAGAAGGATGCCAAACCACGTCTCATCCGGTGGATCCTTCTCCTCCAGGAGTTTGACCTGGAAATCAGAGATAAACCTGGAGTGAAGAATGTAGTGGCCGATCATCTGTCAAGACTTCCTGAACCAGAGTCTCCTGAGCTGAACCTGCAGCCTATGACAGAGACCTTTCCAGATGAGGCAATTCTGTTTGTCGTCTCACTTCCTTGGTACGCGGACATCGTGAATTATCTGGTGACCAAGAAGATCCCACAGGACTGGCCTAAATTGAAAATAGACAGGTTCTTGTCCAAAATCCATTTCTACCAGTGGGAAGACCCGTATTTGTTTCAGGAGGGAGCAGATTGCATCTGGAGAAGGTGTATTCCTCAGGAGGAAGCTCCAAGTGTCCTCGCTCTATGTCATGATCAAGATTCTGGAGGACACCATTCAGGCAAACGAACGGCAGCAAAAGTTCTTCAAAGTGGCCTCTGGTGGCCTTCCTTATTCAAAGATGCAGATGAGTATGTCAAACGCTGTACTGACTGCCAAAAGATGGGTGGAACCATAGGAATGAGAGATACGATGCCTCTAAAGTACATTCATATCTCAGATGTCTTTGACGCTTGGGGCATCGACTTTATGGGCCTGTTTCCTAACAGTCAGGGTTATGAGTATATTCTGCTTGCTGTCGATTATGTTAGTCGATGGGTGGAGGCTATTCCCGCCCGAGCCGCTGACAGTAGGACTGTCTGTCGATTCTTGAGAGATCACATCATAGCGCGGTTCGGGATTCCCAAGATTCTCATATCTGATGGGGGTAGCCATTTCATAAACAGAGAGGTGAAGAAGCTGACCCAAGAATTCTGCATCGAGCATCGAGTCGCTTCACCCTACCACCTACAGTCCAATGGCTTAGCTTAATGTTCAAACAGGGAGATCAAGACAATCTTACAGAAGCTTGTGCATCCGGATCGCAAGAACTGGTCTCAGCTGCTTGATTCCGTTCTTTGGGCTTACAGAATAGCGTACAAGTCACCCTTGGGAATGTCCCCCTACCGCCTTGTATATGGCAAGCCTTGTCATCTGCCCGTGGAACTTATTCACAAATCTTTATGGGCTATTAACATCTGTAATTTGGACTCCAAGCAAGCAGGAAAGAACAGAAAACTAGATCTGAACAGATTATTGGAATTCAGAGATTATGCATATGACAACAGCCTGATGTACAAGGAGAAGGTCAAAACATGGCATGATAAGCACATCCGCCACAAGTCCTTTGATCCAGGTCAGAAGGTATGGTTGTTCGATGCGAAATTAAAGATCTTTCCAGGCAAATTGAAGAGCAAATGGACCGGGCCGTTCATGGTTAGGCAGGTGCGTGACAACAGAAGTGTATTGATATCCAATTTGTCAGCTGACGCACAGCCATTTGTTGTCAATGGACAGCTTCTAAAGCCATACCTTGAACATGATACATTCATGGCAGTCGTTGACTCAATTCAAGTGATCTATGAGGATGAGCTGAATATCTACGAAGAGGCAGTGAAAGGTGAAGCACATCAAAACATTTTTGAATGATTTTTCTCCTTTTCTTCTTTTCTTCTTTTCAGTTTCTTGTATCCTCTTCTACCGAATTGATGCCATCCCTTTCCATCACTGCTATACTTAGGATGTACTTTATCCTAAGTATAGGGGGATGCGCATCCCGAGTTGTTCATATCCAATCTCATTTCTTTTCTTCTTTTCTTCTTTTCTTCTTTTCTTCTTCTATCTTCTTTATCTATCAAAAAGGTGTCACCCCTTGTAGACAGTTTCCATACTTAGGACGCACTTTGTCCTAAGTATAGGGGGGTGTGCACCCCGAGTTTTTCATTTATCTCGATCCTCTCCATTGTCTCCTCTTCTTGTCTATACTTAGGGATATCTTACCCTAAGTATAGGGGGAGATAATCTGAGTACGATCTGTTCATTCCCACCCTTGACCCTCCCTACGTTGTGTACAGTCTGCTATACTTAGGATTATTTGATCCTAAGTATAGGGGGGACGGTCAACTTCTCATTGGTTCATTCGTTCATTCGATTATTCTTTAGACTTGCCTATACTTAGTACGAGTTATGTCTTCTCTTTTCTCTCCGATCTATGAGGACATAGCTCAAGCTAAGTATAGGGGGGTCATATATACTACGTATATACTTTAGTCATAACTCATACTTTCGTATTTTCTTAATAAATATGGCTAATAATTCTTTAAAATTCATTAAAAATCACTAATAAAAAGGTGTTTTGTTCCTCAAATTCTTGTTGTAATTATTGATTAATAAATCAGGTGAAAATGTTTTTTGCAAAATGTTTGAAAAATAGTTTGAAAAAGTTTGTGAACATCTATTGAAAACTATTTTGAAAATATTTTGTTACGTGTTTTCAACCTGTGTAAAAATGTGTGGTTTGTAAAATTTATTTTCTTTGTGTGAAATAAAATGTTTGAAAAATGATTTGCAAATGGTTTGAAAAATGGTTGCAAAAATATTTTGAAAAAACCTATATATACTGTTTAGAAAACCTTTGCAAAATGATTTTCAAATGTGTGTACATGTTTGTAAAATGTTTGTAAAAATTATTTTGGACTATTTTTTTCAAAAACTGCGTGAAAAGGCTCGTGTCAAATAAGTTTGAGGAACATTTACATCACACCAGAATCCACTATATATATGTATAAAATCGATCACTTACCCTTGTAAATTCTTAAAATCCACTTCTTGTAAATACAAGAAGCACTCCCGTGTACATATTTTCACCTAGTTTTTAGCCAAAATCTTTTTCTTTTCAAAAATCCCAAAAATACTTGCAAAATTAAAATTCCAAAAACATTTGAAAAATCTTTTCAAAAAACACAAAAAAATTGCATCTGCATATACATGCATCATCTTTTCAAAAATCCATAAAAAGATCAAAATCTTTGAAAATTGCATTACAAAAATATTTTCTACATTGCATTGCATAGCATTCTCATTTTTCGGATTGAGTTTGATAGTTGAACGAGTCTAAGTAAAATCCGGAGATTGGAGCTTGATTGAACCTTAAAATCTACCTAATTACAAGAACCTTATAGGAACTGGGTTTGAGGTACTTCATGTCTAGTTGACTTAATTCTTTGAGGATCACGGGACTTAGTTCAATGGATTCTTGACTGCCTAAGTAGAGTATTTCGGAGCACACACACGGCTCTTGCTGATAATGACCTAACTTGGATACTTGCACCTTTCACATGGCTCAACTCAGTTGGAGTGGTGAGGGGATTGGATTTGCCGGTATGAGACGCACACAAGTGGAAACATTTGTCCTCCTCTAGGGAGGGAAGTACACCCCAACCCGTCCAGTGATTAGGAAGTCTAAAGACAGGAGGCTGTGGGTTGCGATAAAGCTTCAAAAGAGGGATAGCCTGTTGGCTCAAGAGGAAAAACTCCTTATGTAAATGCTGCTGTGAATAGTATTTCAAAAAAAAAGGGGGTCAGACATGTACAAAAATAAAAAGCATGCAATGTAGTGTAAAGTCAATAAGCAAGCTTGAGCATCAAAGTCATATCATGTGAGCCTGCAGCAGGATGACTTGACTACACTGGTCTTGCATCCCGGGATAGGTAGCTACACTGGCTACCGTCCATTCTTCTCTTCACCCCCTCCTCTTGAGCTGGTTGCCACTTGAACTTAGAAGGGAATACCCCGCTCCTCGAGAATGGAGTTATTGGATTGGGGAATCATTGGGTTGTCGTACTGGAGAAGTCAGTCTCTTTGTCATTCTAGTTGGGGAGAGGCACCATCACTTACATTGTATGAGTCAGATTCAAGTTGTAAGAGTTTGCGTATGAATTGAGATATTTCTGACCTGGCTATTGAGGAGACTTGGACAGAGTTATGGGATTCTCAAGGACTGTTGAATTTCAAACACGGTTCTTACTAAGGTTCCGCCCGCACTAAAATTCCAAGGGTGCGACCTGAGCTCCAAACTTTGATTTTGCGAAGACAAGTTTGATAATCAAATAAAATCCAAGTTCTTCTTTTTCTTTTCTTTCTTTTTCTTTTTGCACTTATTGCATAAGTGTTTGCTAGAGACTAGCAAAGGTAAAGTATAGGGGGATGATGAATCCACATTTCATCATCTTTATTCTATCATTTTGGCACCAAAAACCCTAGCAAATGCCTGTAAATACCCTTAAATAGAGCATCTTAGCATTCATGCATGTGCATTTATTAGGTGTATAAAATGCTGTAATTAAAGCCAAAATTATAGAATAAATAAAGAAAAGAAAAAGAATAAAATATTGTAAATATTTTATGACCCAAAACCCCGAGACCTAGGCATCTTGATGAATAGGTCGACAAGGAATAAAGTAGGGGGAGATAAGGGCCAAATACCTATAATTATTAATTCATTCTTTATTCATTTCGGGACCTATTTTTGGTTCCACTTTTTATACATCAAATAAAGAAACTGTGTACATGAAAGTTGTAGATAATTTAATAAAGAAAAATACAAAATTGATTTCACAGAAAAATAATGTACAGATAAAAAGTTATGGTCTGAATAAAAATCCAGAATTCCAACTTCCCAGACCCGTATCTCACAACTGAGAACTCCAAATGCAGCATACTCACCTTAAATTGTATATAGAAGAAAATAAGCTATTTAATGGCGGTGGTTTCGCATTTGGCGGAGCTACGGTTTGAAAGTTGAATTTTGGACCCCTATTGTATACTTGTACAAATTAAAATATTCAATTTATTTATTATTTTTTATAATTTTATATTTGTATAATGTTGTAAATATTACATATAATAATTATGTGCATTAAAATCAGAATAAAAAAACATAATTAAAACACAAAATAAAATTATTTGTAAATAAAATACATAGGTATAATACTTGTATCTATACATATATAAATAACACTTTTATTTTATTAAGTGTCTAAAATATATCATAAAATTAAAATAAAAATATATTTGTGTAGATAAAAGTATTTTATAATTTTATAAAATACTAAATAAAAATAATAACATTAAAATACATAAAATAAAAATAAAATGCTAAAACACATAGGTATTATACCTATAAAGGGCTAAAAAGTGAACTTGTAAAAATAAGCCTCATAAAAATAATTAAAATTCATAATAAAATACTCCATAAATTAATAAACATTTTTTATTTTTTTAACCAAAATGAAATTCATTAATTTACTATTTTATTTCGATTTTTGAAATAATTTTTTGAGGATTTTTTCCTGGTTGGTCCACGTGGACCAACCAGGTTGGTCTGACAGTTGACCTAGGTCAACTGTCTGACCTTCTCCTCCAGGCTTGTCAGAGAGGTTTTGTCCCATCTTCGCGCCATTTCCTAGGCTTGACCTTGCACTAATCCATGATGAGGTCTTCTGCAGTTTTGCTCCTCGATCAATGGTGATTCACGCCCTAGTGAAATCTGGGGCTGAAGACAACTGATCGAGGCGGTTCGAGCCTCGTCTTCCACGCCATTCGTCAACCCTACAAAAAGAACCTCCCGACTTCGATTTCAATCTAATCCTTCTTCCGCCATTTTCAATCGAAAACCCCTACCTCTTCGTGCTCCTCGTGACAGGAGGAGTCGAATCGACCAGGGGTTCGAGCTGATTGGTGTAGAATCGAAGTGATTCAACCCCTCGCCGGAGCTCCGCCGCTCCTCGCAGCCGTCGTCTCTGGTGAGTCTCCTTCTCTTTTCTTTTCGTTTTCTTGTAGCATTAGCGTAGAGTAGCTTAGCCTAGTAGCAGTATTCGTCGTCTTCGCGTGAGTCGCCGTGAATCTTCGGTCAAAGCCACGGCGGAGCTGAGCTCCGCCTCCCATTTCCGGCCACTCCAGTCTCCTACCGCCGCCAAGACCACCTCTGTTATCTTCCCCGTCACTCCTTCATCCCACAACACCCTTCATTCATCTCGATCTCGCTCAGATCGAGTCGACCGAGCTCCCTTCTCCGCCGTTCGCCGGAGCTCACCGCTCGACCCACTCTTCGCCCCCATCGGATCACCCGAGACCCCCATTTTGCTCGCCTGGTTTTTGCGAACTTAACCCTGCAGGTCCGAGCCCCAGAGAGGCTCCATCGACCATCATCGACTCCAGGCTCCTCCGCCCAGGTCGCCTTCCTCGTTCGGCCGCTTCACGCCGCCTCCTCCTCGCCGGAGGCCACCATCTGACGCGGAAGGGCCCCAGGATCCTTTTGCCCTTGATCCGGGGGCTGGAGCGGCCGTGTGTCGGCCGCAATCGCCGATCGAAGCTCGCCGGGGAGGTGTTCTTCGTGAACCTCCCCCTGTCGTTGGATCAGAGGCCACCTCCAGACGCCATCTACGCCGTCCGATCATCAAGCACCTCCAGCTGTCCGATCGATCCTTGAAGATCTAATCTCAGCCGCTCAGGACGAAGGGGTACGCACCGTCAGATGCGCGCCACGTGGATTAGTGGGACGCCATCGGCCGCACGATCGAGCCCGTGGGTATTTTGCATCTTTCACCCACGACTTTTTGTATTTACTTTTTAGTCTAAAAACTTTCGTTTGGAGTTTAAAAAGTTTTGTAATATTTGCACTCAGGCCCTCACAGTTTCACTATTTGCACTTCAGTCCACGCCACGTCACCTCACGTGATTGGGGCGCGTGACTTTTGGGTATTTTGCATGTTCGGCCCTGAACTTTTAGTTATTTGCAATAACTTCCCTGTGCGTAGTTAATTAAATATCTTTTTGGAGAAATTGCATGTATGCCCAGCCGGTTTTCCTTAATTACATTTATGCCCCTGTGAATGACATATCACGTTATCTGTGCGTGCCTTATTGGTGAAATTTGCATCTGAGCCCCTAGATGTTTTTATAATTACATTCATTCCCCTGCTAGGCTTAGGACTTTTTGTATGCTTGATCTATTTATTTTACGCCTCATTTGATTGCTAAAAATTCTCAAAAAATAGGTTTAAGCTCCTGTTTGCTTCTACTTTCACGCCATATTTTTAATTTTAAATTTTATTGTATTTTTATATTTACTAAAAATCAAAAACATGTTGTTTCAGCACTGTCTAGCTTAGAAAATACCAAAAAAATATTAAAAGGTCTTAAAAAATTCCAAAAATATTTTCTGTTGTGTGTTTTGACCTGCTTTAATTTCAACCCAAAATTCACTAAAAATCTCAAAAGAAAAACCTTAAAAATTTAAAAACACTCAAAAACTTCAAAAAAGTCTGTAAAATTGTAGAAAACTCCAAAAATAGTAAACTCAGTTCCTGTTTACTCTATATTTTGTTCTCTTTATTTGAAAATTAGTGAAAAATTTTGGTTGTTGTTTGCTCATTTTAATTTCCATTTTCCTCACAGCCATCATATTTTCCACTGTTTTCCCTTATTTCAGTATTTAAAAATACCAAAAACACCTTGAAAAATTCCCAAAAATCACAAAAACAGTGAAAATCCTAAAAATATCAAAAACATTTTATTTCTAAATTTTTTTGGTTATTTTTGCACATTTATTAAATACTTTGTCTTGTCTTTTATTACCTTGTCTTTAAATTCCAATATTGAAAAAGAATTAAAATATATATATATATAATATAAAATTATAAAAATCAGAAAATTAAAAATCAAAATACAAAATTAAAAATTAAAAATTAAATAAAAAATTAAAAAATTAAAAACCCACAAAAAGAAATTAGATTGGCCAAGTTGCGTATTAGACTTAGGATTGGATTTTTATCTATGCTCTACACCCTTGCTTCCTGAGTTCAACCCCTACTTGCTTACCATTGTACATCTTTAGTAGGGTATAATAAATTTTAATCCTTGGTATTCATTCTTTGATTGATTGTGTGGGTTAATTGTTGAAGAACGAAGAGGCTTGAGTAGTCGCATCAGCGACAGTGAGTCTGATTTGTCAGACCACTATTTAGCGGCTCTCGCTTTATCGCTTTTCACCCGCTTCAGTCGTTCGATAGATCCTCATATGTAATTAAGATCGTTGATCGATGAAGCGGTATCAAGCCACCTCGTGCTGCCACTTGGATAAGTGAGGATAGGAGAGTCAATGGATCTATGGATCGACGCTTGCAGAGAGGGAAGAGAGAAAGCTTGGCTCGCTTATGGGGTAAATTGCAAACTTAACCCTGCATTTTTGTATTTTATTATTTAGCCTTGTAAAAAATTTTAATGTTATAGATAATTCGGACATTTTGCAAATGGGCCCCTGTATTTATTTAAATTGCATTTGGGTCCAGTCCAACTCAGCTCACGTGTGGTCCCATGTGAGCTGGGCAAATTGCAGGGACATCCTTGCAAGTTTTTGTATTTATATTTAGTCCAATAAATTGCGGATAACGTTATATATTTTTGTAAAAATTACTAGAAGGCCCCTGGACTTTTACATATTTGCACTTTGGTCCTTCCCAGGCTCAATCACGTGCAGTCCCATGTGATGGGAAAATTGCATGGCTAGCCCTGGTGTTTTTGTATTTATGAAAATGTTCAATAAAATGGAATTAACATTGTAATTTTTTAGCAAAATTGCATCTGTGCCCCTGAAGTTTATTTTTATTACATTTACGCCCCTACTAGGATATATATTCTGTGGCATTTTATCTATTTATTAAAAATACCTATTGAGCTCCTAAAAATACATAAAAATATGGAAAAATACCCCGTGCCTAATACTTTCATGCCACATGTTTACTTGGCATTTTTGGGCATTTCGATCATTTATTAAAAATAAAATGAAGCCTATTTATTCCGTGTTTGATTTATAAAATACCAAAAAATATTAAAATGTCTTTAAAAATTCCAAAAAAACCTACATATACTATATTTTGACCTATTTTATTTACATACCAAAAATCACTAAAAATGGGGAAAACTTAAAAATCTAAAACCCCAAAATCCTTTATAAAAATCTTAAAAATTCTTAAAAAAATCCAGAAATATCTTTTTCATTTGTATATATAAATATTTATATAGTAAAATTGATTTGGATAATTTTGGAATTTATTTATAATTTTTAAAATCCAATTCAGTTTTGGGTATTTAATTAATCATTTATTTGGGATATTTTTGACTTTAAAATACATAAAAATTAGTAAAAACTGCAGAAAAATAACAAAAAAATAGAAAAATATTAAAAAACCAAAACAAATTATTATGTGTATTCTGCCTTTATTTATTAATATTTATACATATATTACTATATATTGTATATATAAAGCCTTATATATGTTATATTAATTATATAAAGGAAAAGTAATTTAAATATATATATACAGAAAATATAAAAATTGAAAATATAAAAATGGAAAAAATATAAAAAATATAAAATTAAAAACCCACAAAAACAATAACCTGGACCAGAGATAAAAGGCCAATTTTTGTGCATTATTTGTGCCTCCTTCTACTGTTTGCTCCTTGTGTTCGACTTCTACACGTACTTACACGCTATACACATTGTTGTAGAGTTATAATAAATGTTAACTCGACATTTTTGAGATTTGATTGCTTAATTAATTATTGTGGGTTATCTGTTGATTAATTGAGATTTGTTGAGCAGTCAACACAATGACTGGATCTCTCACCTTGTGAGCTTTCTAGACCCATTATTCTTCTCAGTTATCACCCACTCTCGAATTCTGACCCTCAAATGAAAACAATAGAGTGAACAGATTAAAGGATGGAAAATAGGGTAACCAAAACACGATTTTCGATTTCTATGGACTCCCCATCTTTTAAACCATCCCCTACTCATGTTGTCTCTCTTCTTGAGTATGATCGATTTTCATTTGATAGTCCAGGAGAAATCTAGAGTCAAGGAAATATGACTCACGACTAGACTATGACTCCAATGAATAATCACTACTCCGCACAGAACTACATGCCAGAGTTACATCATGTGGAGTATGATTATTCATCACCAAGTCATGAGATGTTTGAGGATGAAATTGCTCGGATCAACCATAGAGTAAACACTTTAACTGAACAAATATATAATCTCATCCACTCAACAAAGAATCAGGAAGAAGTGAGGATCCCACCGTGCGAACCACAAATCCATCAAGTAAATTATTCTCGGATACAACCACCACTGACCTTTGACCAACTGACAGACCATCACATTGAAATGCCAAAAAAATGATAAACCAGAAAAATAAAAAAATGGACAATTCCGAGATGGGAGAATTTTGCAGGAGTTTGATCTTAGAGCTTCCATTAAACAAGGCCATAGAATATGTACTTGATCTTAAGAGATTTGTGAAGAGTCGACTAAACCCTAGATGGGCAAGAAATGATCAAGGACTGAATATCATGTCATATCTATGGCCAGTTCATTGGTGATGAATCACAAAATTAAAAGTCGTGAAGTCAAGCAGTTGACTCGGATCACAGGTGAGATCGAGGACTCCTTATTCCCTCAAGTGCGGTTAGACAACGACTCGACAATAAACATCCTCCCAAAGATCGTATTTGATCAACTCAAGCTCAGACAACTCAAAAAGACGAGGGTTAACGTTCAACTGCCAGGTCGATCTACCGAAAGACCGTGAGGAATTGTTTATGTCATCGTAAACTTCCGAAGTGACAAGCACAAAGTGGACTTTATTGTCCTTGACATTAAGCAATGCAGAGAATTGTCTGAGTCTCCTATCATTTTAGGAAAGCTATTCTTAGCTTCTAATAAGGCAATTGTCGATTGTGAGACTCAAGGCATCAAGTTCCCAAACACGGACAACAATGAACAAGCCCTCAAGGACACACCCGACCTGAGACAACCCAACCACCAATCGACTATCAAGGTCAAGGCAAGAGCACTCCATATGACCATACCTCTCCTCATGAAACATGGACACACAACCTAGGAGAGACACCCGAGAGGTCGACTGCTGGATTGACCTTCTATTCTCACCCTGATACTGCTC
This sequence comes from Ottelia alismoides, assembly GCA_037367405.1. Taxonomy (NCBI): domain Eukaryota; kingdom Viridiplantae; phylum Streptophyta; class Magnoliopsida; order Alismatales; family Hydrocharitaceae; genus Ottelia; species Ottelia alismoides. The sequence continues at coordinate 762,014 of JAZKJV010007177.1, read as the reverse complement.
CTAGGAGGAAACAATATCCAAGAGCTTATGAAGAATTGGACCATGTATATGAAGATTGTCACAATTATTTGAGTGGTCCAATCTTTGAGTCGACATTCATTCCTGAAATACTCGAACCATATAAGGAGCTGACTCAGGAAAACGTTTATGTCACAGAAACCCGTGGATATCAAAAGGTGACATCGTCATCCCCAATCATCACTCACAAGGCCAACAAGAACATACTCCCTCACCCGAAGCCATGTATGACCCTACAAGATTTGGTCGAACAGAGATTCATCTGATGAGGAACTCATAAATGCCACACCAGTTACTTATGATAGGGAGAAGAACTTTGATCATCTTCCTCCCAATTCTTCTCATAGAAACAAATCGTACAATAAAGTCACCTTCGACCTTAGAAACTAGGTGATTTCTGAAGAGTCCTCGTCTGGTGCATCAGGTAAGTGCAATATGTGCAGCTGCGATCAATGGGCACTTACCTCTTGTTGATAATGGTTGGAGATCCTCTGTGTATGACTATTATTCCTCTGAGGATGACTCTGATGATGGTTGGACCTCTTCATCCTCCCCCTCTTCATCAACCTCTACATCTCCATACTATCTGTCGCAGCACTCCCGCGAGAAGGTTCGTCGCAAATCTCCTTGATCATGTACAACCGTAAATCTACTCGGTCCTCCCCTTGTAATTATCCGTTCATATTTAAGTTGACCTGAGCCTAAGTACAGGGGGACTGATATCATTGTGTATACATCACTTCTATTCTTTCCTTCTCATCCTCGTCCGCCTCATTTCATGCTCTTCCGTTATGCTTAGACCCTCAAAAGTCTAAGTATAGGGGTGCGAGTCGATTTCCTTTCCTTTTTGTTCAACTATACTTGGTACGATCTATGTCTACATTTCACTTTGTGCCATGAGGACACAACACAAGATAAGTATAGGGGTTGTGTTCATATATATCTCATATACTTTATCCATAACTCGTACTTTAATTATTTTCATCGAAAATCGGGTATGGGTATAAGTTATGTATACTATACCTAATTTTTTTGTGTAAATAATACCTATTTAAAAAAACAACAAAAAAACTCTTTTTTTATAAAATTAGGGGGTATAACAAAAAAATAACTAACTTAAGGTTTTATCCCTGACATTTTCACTATCACTCAAGACTTGAAGAATGAAAGAAACTCAGGATTTTAAGGTCCTTTGATTCAGATCTAATCAACCTTAGTCATTAGGGTTCGAGACTTAATAATCCACACTTCCTTAGTTTGAAAGATGTGAGTGCTATATTACGCTCTTAATCCCTCCCTTTAAAAATATTATCAACATTTCACTTGCTCAACTACATGAATGATGAGATGAGTTGAGATTTCACTTGAGGGATTGGGGCTTGAGATTTGAGTCTAGACCTGATTTTATGATACTCAAGGATGGGATAAAGTTGATGAAAGCTTCAAAAAACCTGAGTGTCAGCAAATCCTAGCTAGTATGTGAACAAGTTCTCATGTTATATTTTGATATTGACTTATGTGTCAGGGATTGATGAAACTTAATAATTGTTGATTAACGTGTGCCATCTTTTGGTAAAAGCAGTGGAGCTAGCCAAAAAGAAAAGAGAAGGAAGAAATATTGAAAGAAAAGAGCTCTCAAACACAAAGTCAACTTATGAAGAGCTTCTATTAAAGGCGAGCGCTCCCAACCATTTTCAAAGTGTCCAATTGGACCAAAAATTAATTAGGACAAATGAGTCGGGCTAGTACATCAAAAAAGGCTCTACATAGTAAGCGATTCAAGTCTAGGTGTAAGTATATTAGATACTTAATGAAGACACGCCCTGGTGCACTCCCAGGAAAACAAATACAAATGACTCAACAACTCTTGACAGACGCATGGCTCAACATCCAAAAATACATGTGTTGAGTAATAAGGCACTAGAGAGGACCCTTGTTCTAATGAGAGGTAAAGAAGAAAATACACAAATCTAAATCCTTCATCATCTGGCTTGTCATATACATTTTCAAGTTTAACAAACAACTGAGAAGGTAGACTGAATGCAGGAACTGATTTATTCCCTGGTGTTGAGGAGTAGGTCTCGAGGAGAGTCTCTCGAACTTGGACTTTGAGTGACATTTTGACTCGACTGTCATGATTGCAGTACACACTAAATGTCATATCTCTTATGTTATATGTACAAACAGAAAGTCTGATAAGTAGAGAAGTTGGGTTCCTTTTGACTAGAGCATGGTTGAGTTTAGAATTTTAGGACTACTAAACCCTAGGATTCTTAACGAGATAAGTTCTGAAATTCGAATGTGCACACTCAAGGATTCAACTTCTAATTCACTAAAATTTGCTTGGGGACAAGCAAAGAGCTAAGTATGGGGGTGCGATGAATCCATGATTCATCTACTCTATATAGTTGTTTTAACAAAATCATATTAATAAATAACTAACTAAACCCTTAAAATTGATTAATTAACATTCACTAATTGTGCTAAAATTAGGTTAAAATTTGTAAATAAATAACCTTGTCTTCGTCCAGTTTGAGCTTATTATTTTATGTGTAAATAATCGATATTTTAACCTAATTCTTTCTCTATCACATTCTTTGATTAATTAACTAACATTGCATCAAGAATTGAAATCCATAAAAATCAGAAATCAAGATAAACCACAAAAAATTGACTTTGTATGTATTTTACCTATATTTTTTATTTTGCCTTTTCTAACCTATAACAAATTCATAAAAATTAGTTTAGGTATGTATATATTTATATAAAATAATCCACTGACTAGAATCAAATTAAAAATATAAAAAATCATAAAATGCAAATTCAGTATTTTATTATATATAGAGTACCTCCAAAAATACTTTTTTGTACAATTGACTTCTTTTGATGTTGGGTCCTTCACGAAAGTTATAGGTCTCGTCGAGACGAACAACTTGTGCATTGACCACTTTTTCATCTGACTTCATTTACCTCTATTCTTTATTTTATTTTATTTTACCTTTATTTAATTTATAGTTATTTTACTTTTTAAGTTTTATTTAAGTTTTATTTATTTTACTTTTATTTGTATTTCATTTTACTTTTTATTTTTTAAAATTTTCATCTCCTCTTTCTCCCTCTCTTTTTCCTCTTTCTTTTTCTCTCTTTTCCCTCTCTCTTCCCCTCCCTTTTCTCTCTCTGCATTACCCCTTGCACGTGACCTCCTACACTCCTTCTCTTCTCCCCGGTCACGTGATGTGCACGTGACCCCTCACTCCAGCCTAGGTCACGTGCCGAGCACATGACTCAGTGCCCTTCTCCCTCTCTCTCCGGGGTACGTCCCCCACACGTGCCTCCCTTTCCCTCTCCCTCCTCCCGTGAACGTTCACCCCTCCCCTTCCCCTGCTCCTCGTCTGTCCACCTCCTCCCTCTCGAGCAACACCGCCTTCGTACCACCTCTGCCGCTTCATCTCCTCATCATGCTCATCGTTACAACCCTCATCTCCTATTTAACTCACGTCATTGACTTCCATCCTCCCTATTCGTCCTTTTCCCCTCAATACCGGTGATAGTGGTCGATGACCTTGCGGCGAGATCCAAAGCTCCAAGAGCTTCATTGCAGCATCCTCATCGAGCTGCTTAGCTCGTCCCACGACGGCGACTCGAGCCACTATTAGAGTTCCCTTCCAAGTTCTTCCCCCAAGCGTACCCTTCATCTTATTCCTACTCTTCTTCCCCGTTCCTCTACTTCTTCCCCTATCACCAATCACCACCTAGCCTTCTATGATCGCTATGGACTGCTCATCTTCCCTCCGGTCGAGTCCCCCCTCTACCTCCTCGATCGATTCACCTTTGTTGCATCATCTTCGTACAAAAGTACGTCGAGCCCGCCTCCATCATCATCGACTCCAGATCGATGCCACTGCTGCAGATATCTTATGCAGCTGCTCGCACTCAACTTCGCTCCTCTGTGCTCGCACAACCTCATTCTGCTCGACCAAGCTTGGTCGCCCCTCCTTCACCATAGAGCACAGTCGTCTGCTGCGTCGCCTCGCTCCGCTGGAGCATAGCTACTTCACACGCCTTGCCAATGAGCATCGCCGCTACTGAGCTCTCCTTCGAATCAGCATCGTGGACCTCCGTGCTTCTCCCGTGCTGGCCGACACCAACCTCGGGCATGTGTCGTCTGGGTCAGCCCGTCTCAGTCGTGCTCATCATGCTTCGTCTGACGCTCTCCACCTCACCCTCGGCCGACCTCTGCCCGCTCGCCTCAACAACCATCCACCGTTGGATCAAAGGTTGTCCTCGATACAACAGCCCCTGGAAGGCCGCGTCTCCCCACCGAGCATCTCCTCTACGACTGGAGGCTCGGTCATCGAACCTCCCTCAATATGACATGTGGAGCAAAGGTCGCCCAAGCCTATCATCCGTACTTGAGCCTCGAGCTTGGGGCCCGAGCCTTCACTTCGACTGCCAAACCGAGCATAGCACATGCCCCACACATGTGGGCGGAGCAAATTGCAAACCGTACTCCCCTATCATTTCTAAAAATCACGTACAGGTCCCCACCAAGTTAGGTCGCGTGCCTCGTGCATGCACGTGTGGGTAAATTACTTAGGGACCTTCCAGGTTTTTATATTTGCAGGTAAGTCCTCCAGGGACTACTTTGAGAAGCGATTATTTACTTTTATTGCATTTTTGATCCCTGACATATCAATTTATCATACCTTTCTCATACGATCTCTGATTTTCACGCACAATATATCATTTCAAAGCTTTTTCAGTGCTCTATCATTTTATCTATTTTGTGAACTGATTTGAAGCTTATTACGATGATTATCATTTAATGATATATGATGATTTATGCAGGCTGATCTTTGAAATTTTTGTGCCATATTTATCTTGAGAAATGCCTAATTTTATCTGCAGGGGTTCATTGGAGGGGATTTAATCTGATTAGTCCTCTTGTGGTTATTGTCAATTTTTCTTTGAGGAATTCGATATATTACAGGGGCTTAATCGAGGGGGAAGCATAAATCTTTTTCCCTATATTTCTTACGTGATTAAAACATATTTATTTGAGGAATAGATTATAGGGAAATTCAGCTAGAATATCTTGAGAATATATTATTGATCTCTGAGTCTGATAAATTGACAAGTATTGATCATCTAGCATGCAGCTTGGATTCGCTCATATATATATATATATATCAAATTACTCTCTTTTGATCTATGATTTTCTTTTGAGGATATTATTTGATTTATTTGGATTAAAAATCATCATCACATATTCTGTGCTTAATTATTCTCTTTATTTATTTGCACTTGCACTTGCATCATCACATTTTCTTTTCACATTATTTCCTGTCAGGGAAGTTGACATAACATGACATGAATTATTTAAATTAATTTGAAACAGTGTAACTAAAATCGATGTTCATTGTGTTTGACCTTGGTAGACTTGCCAAGTAAAAATTCTCCACATATTCAAAAGTGTGGTTTTTGCTGGATTGAAATCCATCTCCCGTGCTACAATTATCGACACTTAAAGAGATGGATTTCTCATTCATCAAGCTTGGGCGATCATGTTTGGATTTTGCGAAGGGAATTAGGGGTTGACGAAGAAGACAAAGAAGTGCAGAACGAAGAAGGAGGAGATGAAGTCAGATAAGGAGGAGGATGAGGAGAAGGGGGTAGTTTCTTCTGAAAATGGGAGGAGCGAGGGCTCGACTCTGATGATCGCTTCGACCTTGGCGGTGGGACTATGGCGGCGGGACTATGGGGAGCACCACTGTGACCTGGAAGTTGGAGTAGCAAGGTGCCTATATCACCTTGGATCATGCCAAAGGGGAAGTCCTCGCCTAAAATATGGGTTGTTGTCACCAGCCAGATCTTGTCTCTCGCTCTCTATCTTTATCGATCCTTTGATTAAAGGTGATAAATATGGCAGGTGGATTTAGATGGAGATCAAAGATGGAGTTAAATAGAGAGAAGGGTTGGAGGCTATGTTGTTGGAGTTTGTTTCTAGAAAATATGAGGAAGAGATAAGATAAGAGGAGGGGAGTAATAAGAGAAGATGATATACTTGGTTAGGGGAAGCTGACAATGGAGGTGGTTGGGGTTATTGGAGGTTAAGTGGTTAGCGATTGATCGACCGGAGACGAGGATAGAGTAGATTGGTTTCAATCCTCTCCAGGTGGTTGGGTTAATATCCAGGCGATGGGGATTTCAAGTGTAGAGGAAGAAGAGATTGGAAGGGATGAGGGGATGCTATCGGAGGAGACGGGTGAGTAGCAAGGTGGCATAGAGGAGATGCATGTGCGGAGAATAGGGGAGGCATCGATGGAGCTCGGAGGAGAACGGGAGGAGGGAGACATACAACAGACACTGTTGGATCCTAGCAATCTAACAATGGAGATGGTGTCACACGCTAGGCAGGTGGGGTGGAGGACCAGCTAGGTCACATGCTGAGCACGTGACCAAAGGGTAATTGCATTCACGTGCCTCGTATGTGAATGGCTAAGAGGAAGTGGGGGTGTTCTGGACCGTTGGATCAACTGTGAACAACAGTCTGGAATTAGGGTGCTTGAGTATACATCAGGGTTGACATGAGTGGAGCCGGTTTGACCTGGCCGCTGAGGTGGGTTAATAGACATCTGACACGTGGCATGACCGTTGGCTGAGCTTTGATCGTTGACCAAATGCAATATAGTGTAGAAATAACTAGATAAAAATATCAAATGACCTCAATGTAGAAATGCCCAACATGAAAATGAAGGTCTAAATACATGCTACAATGTTCATTGAGGACTCGCGTGCAAATGATACCAAATGTGCAAGAATGATTTTTTGGGTGGTATTTTATATACTTAAAGTACCATTTTTTAGTTTTGCAATTTTTATTTGCTTCTCTATGACTGAATAATGTATGCAAAAAATTAGACATATTATGAAATAATGAAATGGACTCAAATACAGTTTTTTTTCCATTTTTTACAGGTTGAAGTTGAAGTTGATTAGAAAATACAAGATTATTTATACAGATGAATTAGCCAGTATGCTCAAGTCAGAACTGATCTTTTTCTTTATTTTCCTATTTTTTGATATTTATTTTATATAATTAGATATAATATAAAATAAAGTAAAGTAATGAAAAAGGAAATAATCAAAATGAGTGAAATATGCACATGAACTAATAACCAAAATTAGTAAAATGTACAATGCAAAGTTAGGTCCCAAAATATATTTTTAACCAAATAAACTCTGATTCTTTTCAAATTTATCTTGATTTGTAGATAATTGAATGTACACTAATTCAAAGGTGAGTAGAATACATTCAGACATTTTATGAGAGAGATATCATCGTTTGCATCTTTTTGTCATGACGGTTTGGGTTTATTTCAAATACGTACAAGTTATTATTATTTTTTGGATTTTTCATTTATCATGTTAGTGGTATGTACACCACGAAGTTAGTTTTAGGTTATCTGAAGTCAGCATGAATCAATTAAATATAGGCGAAGTTAGGTAAAAAAACTACATATGTTTATTGATGCAAAAATAGACGCTAATTTATGCAAATAATTTACACGTACATGGAAGGTATTTTTATGATATTAACAGATGAATGAACCTAATTTCTCAGGAAAAAGCTTTATTTTCAACTAATTAGAGTGATGAATCGTAGATTCATCAACGTATAAGGTAAATAAATCCAGATCCAGAATGCTCACTCTCGAGTATGAAGCTTTCAAGATACAGAAAGGTGAAAGTATAAAGGATACGAATGCCACGTTCACTACAATAGAGAATCAACCACATGATCTACGAAGAATATTTATACTCGGAGAACTTCTCAGCAAGATTATTACCGCTCCATCAGATGATTAGGAACACAAGGCCACTGCTATCAAAGAGTCCATAAATTTCAACATGGTCTTATTAGAAGATCTCATATGTAACCTTCTTGCCTACGAAAGAAAAATAGAGTGCATAAAGAAAGTAGAAGAAAAGCTAAAGAATAAATCTAACTCTCGCTGAAAATAAGTAGGACCAGTAAGGAGTTGATTGTAATGAGGACATTACATTATGCTCCAACAATTCAAGTCATTTCTCAGTAAGAAAAAGAAAAGGTGAAATAAAGTGTTTAAATCCGAAAAAACAATGTATGTGAAGAAGGGTTGCCCTCAACTAAAGACGAATTTTAGACCTGAGAAGAAGTTTAAAGAGAAAGCTTTGCAAGCATCGTGGGACGATTCAAACAACGACGAAGAAGAGAGCGAAAAACACATGCATGGAATTTATTGGATTAATTGAATTAGACCCGTCCCACTCAGATCTCGACACGTTTGAATTATGACCCATCATCTAATTTCACTGATCGATCATATTGTCGAATTTTGATCGATCATCTGATTTCACTGGTTGATCATATTATTGAGTTCTTATCGATCACACAATTTCACCGGGCAGCCATATTTTTGAGTTTTGATTGATCATCAAGTTTCACTGATCGATCATAGTTATGAATTCCAATCGATCATCTAATTTCTCCGATCGATCATATTTTCTTTGATCGAAAATCAAGTTTCAATGATCGATAACTTTTTGGATATGTTTTTTTAGGAAATTTCCTTGCTATTTTTGCCTCCAACGACTATGGGAATGTGAGACATATTAATATGACCATATATCTCCAATGTTTAACACACTACAAAGACCAACAAGCTCTTTTCTCTTTATTCTTCACTCCATATTCTATGAGAAAGTTCCAAGAGTTTTTTTTGATCCGTGCTTTCGCACCTACAACTCTGGTATTTTGTGATTCACGTTACAAGTCCACTTCCCGCGTTGTAAGATCATTTTAGGTTTTCCTCAGTTATTCATTGCATATTTATCTTGATACTGATCTTATTATTGTTGTTTAATTGTAATTCGACAATGTAATCAACTCATGTTGCAATACAATTGAATTGTCATCCTAAGCAATTCAAGTTAATGGAAGACCCGTACGAGTCAGTTTGAAAGTCGGGTCGAAAGACTTTGATCGTGATTTTTACCCAAGAGGGTTTTCCGTTAAATACTTATGCACTTGTGACTAATTGCTTATCTTGTGAATGAAAGTGTTACATAACTATGCTTGTTTATATAACATTGTGATTGCAACGATCCATTTCATACAATTGATCCACCCGCACATAGGGATGAAAGTGGATCGGATATGGATCGGATATGCCTATTTCCATAACCATATTCGCTTCATCTCTATCGAGTACGAACACGGATACAAGTATGATTCATAAAAGACCATATCCTTAAAAATTACGAATACAATTTTGAATCGGATATTCATCTAATCCGAATACGAATCGAGAGCAGACCCGAATATGGATCGAATAAAGAGCCAATCCAAATATGAATCGAATAAAAAATGATTCCAAATATGGATCCAATAAATATGGGATCCGAATACGAATTGAATAAAACTCACATACAAATACGAATTGAATTTTTTTATCAAAGTTCACAATGTTTTTTTTAAATGGTAATGAAATATTTTAGTTCGGAAGCAAAAAGGGGATAGTGTTTTTGTAACTTTTGTTCGTGCATATTCCCAAACAAACAAAAGTTTATTAATATCATTAATATGTTGTATTATATAATATATAATACTATTATAACAATATTGAGCTGTGGCTTATATTATATTAACTAATATATATAACAAAAATTAAATGTTGTATTCGGATATCCAGATATAGACCCAGATATTTAAGACATTATCATATCCGTATCTGGAAATTTTTTACAACCCATATCCATATTCGATTAATATTCAGATACGGATATCCATATCCGGTACTTTTTCGAATACAGTAAGCGGATATTCGAATATATCCATATCCGTTTTCATTCCTACCCTTACATCCAACATTTGGTGTCTAGAAACCAATACCATATCTCACTACAGAACGCCCGCCGGGTGCAAGTACAAAAGAAGAAGAAGAAGGCATGACGAGAGGCGTGGAAGAGAGGATTAGAGGGGCAAGAGGGCCCGGGGATGTGGTGGAGTCATGACAAGGATAAGAGACGACAATGATTGGGCGGCCAAAGACCCACATAGTAGACGGGGGCAAAGGATAACATATAATTACGCCTGCATTCTTGTCATTTCTTTTTCAATTATACTCTTGCCTATCCGTTAGGCCTTCACTCGAGAGTGGAAGGCACACACCAGATAAGTGTTATTTGATGATTTTATTATGGATACAACCGTTCTTTCAAAAAAAGGAGCACATGTATAGCATATCCGGAAAAACTTAAAAGATTTTTATCAATTGTGTCCCTCCGAGATATTGCAATATCAGTTATGCCCCTTCTTTTTTGGGAATATCAGTTGTGCCCCAGACTTCTTGCCATTCCATCACTTGTGTCTCTCCGTTAGTCTAACCGTCAATGAGTTGAACTTAACCATGGTTTTTTTCAAACCATGGTGCAGTTAAGAGGGACATAATTGTCCAGACTTCATCATCATCATCTTCTTCCTTCATATGTTGTTCTTCCTTTCTCTTCATAATTTCTCTCTCTTAATTACACCTTCATGCATCCATTAAATTGCTAAAATTGTTACATTTTCACGGATATATCACTCATCGCGGATCAAATGGTGAATGTTTATTGAATTTTCAGTGAGTTTTTATGAATGAATTAATCAAAAAATTATCCTAACTAAACAAATGCTGAAAGTTCCCCAGCAACCTGCAACCCCCTCCTCCTCTTCTTTTCACTCTTGCTCCCTCCTCCTCACCCTCTAACCCTCGAAGCTATCCTTGTAGGTGTTCTGGACGACCAGCGGAGGGCGGGGTAGCAATCCTCTATGGTTGCGGGGAGGCGGTGCTCGGGGGCGAGGCGAGTGGTGACGGAGATGACGACTGTGGGGAGGGATGCACAGGGGCGAGGGGGCTGAGCTGGGGGCGGAGGGGGCAGAGGGGGACCGGGCCGGAGGGGGAGGGGAAGGTCTCGGGACGTAGGAGCTGGCGCAAAGGATCTGGGGGCGGTGCATGGGCGGAGGAGTGGGGAGGCGCATGGGCGAGGGGGCTGAGATGGGGGCGGAGGGGCAAGAGGAGGACTAGGGACGGAGGGGGCAGGGATGTCCTTGGGGCGGAGGAGCTGGAGGAGGCGCATGGGCGGAGGAGTGGGGAGGCGCAGGGGCGAGGGGCTGAGCCGGGGGCGAAGGGGGCAGTGTATGACCTCAAATTTCAGCGAAATTCGTCGAATTTCTGTCGAATATCGATATCCAGTTCGAAATCGAAATTCGACCGAAATGACCGAAATATGGGGGTCCTAGTACAAAAAAATGTCCGGAATGATCGAAACTCCGGTTGAAATGTCACGAAATTCCACCGAAATTCTGTTTTGGTCGATACCGAAATGGTGACTGAAACCGACATTTGGACCTTGGGGCAGAGGAGGACCGAGGCGGAGGGGAGGTCCTCAGGGCGGAGGAGCTGACGTGGAGGAGCTCGGGGAGGCGCAGGGGGGAGGAGGGAGCTCGAGGTGGAGGTGGCATGGAGCAGGGAGCTGGTGTGGTGGAGGAAGAGCAGGGGCTCGGGAGGAGGAAGAGAAGGGGAGAAGAGGAAGAAGACGGGGGAGGATGAAGAATAGGATGGGGTGACTTTCAAGTCCTCTTTTTTAAAAGTTAATTCCCATTGTATCCTTTAACTTAACGTCCGTTTACGTTGGGTATGGACAATCACTAATACGAGGGGTATAAGTGATAGAATGACAAGAAGTCGGGAACAACTGATATTCCCAAAAAAGAAGGACAAACTGATATTGCAATATCTCGGATGGGCACAACTGATAAAAAATCCAAACTTAAAAGGGTAAATGCTAAAAAAACTAAGAAAAAGAAAAAAGAGAAGGAAACGGGGGATCGATTGCCAAGTGAAGAGCAGAATTCAAATGGCCCGTCGTCGTTGAGCCTCCGAAGTGAAAAAGGAGACGGAGAAAATTATTGCAGCGAAACCTCACAGTGCCCCTTTTTCATTCTCACTCGACTTCTTCCTCTCCCGTTTGGATCGTTACTCGTTGATATGGACCTCTCTTCCTTCGCGACGTCCTCTCCTCCAGATCTTATCACAACATCGCCGACCTCTGCGACGAGCTCATGCTCAAGGTACCACCCAATGCTTTCCCATAAACCCTGATCGGGGTTTTGCACCCTCTCCACGATCACCCATTCTCCTCCACCGTTCTTGCTTCCATCCTCTCAGGTCGCAGCCCTCGGGATCCCCTACCGCGAGGAATGGCCCTACGCGATCCATCTATTGGGCCACATCTTCATCGACGACATGTGAGTCGGATGCTTCTGATCGAAGAGGGATGTTGGTGGATCCAATGATTCGGGGCTAATGCTCTTTTGGATTGGCAATTCTGGCAGGAACAGCGCGAGGTTCTTGTGGAAGACGATACCGTCCGGGGCGAAAGAGAGGTCACCGGAGTTGGTGGCTGTTTGGAAGATTGGGCAGTGCATCTGGCTCAGGGATTATGCTGGGGTGTACGCGGCGGCTAGGGCGTTCGAGTGGAGCAGCGAGGTCGGAGCCATAATCGCCGCTTTCATTGGTGAGAGACTTGTTTATTTTTGTTTAGAAGATAAACAAAGCAAGAACCTCAATTAAAATGGAGGGATTTTCGAGACTCAAAACTTTTATTTTATTAACTATTATAGGTAAGTCGTCTTTAGAAGGGACGGTTTTTGATCTTATATAAAAGATAAACAAAGCAAGAACCTCAATTAAAATGGAGGGATTTTCGAGACTCAAAACTTTTATTTTATTAACTATTATAGGTAAGTCGTCTTTAGAAGGGACGGGTTTTGATCTTATATAAAAGATAAACAAAGCAAGAACCTCAATTAAAATGGAGGGATTTTCGAGACTCAAAACTTTTATTTTATTAACTATTATAGGTAAGTCGTCTTTAGAAGGGACGGCTTTTGATCTTATAGTTGTTGATGAAAAAATCAGATAGAAGCCGCCCCTTCAAGAGAGGGCTTTAACTAAAATCAAAGCTGTTTCATCAAGAGACAGCTTCCATGTAGAGAAATCTTACGGAAGTCATGTCTTGAAGATGTGAATTTGACTAAAAACCAAGACGGCTTACTTATAGTAGTTATTAAAATAAAAGTTTTGGGGGGCATACACGGGGAATAAATTTCCCCGTATACTGCCCGGACGAAAATTCCTCTTAAAATGGCAGTGTTCGTGTGTGTATATCCAGCAAGAAAGGAAAAGTAACAACAGAAAAGGTGACACAGCCAACTATGCAAATTCGGTATAAAAGAGAACACCATCATTTCATGCGAGAGAGATATTCATTTAATCCACACAGACCGTGGAGAGTTTTATTCATCCCATCTTGTTGGATAGAGTCCTACGAGAGTAGAGTATCCCAGAACGGATTCAGAAGTTTTATAATACGGAGGCACACGTGCTCAATATATTCTAAACGTAGTGGATGTACATGGAAAATGCGGATATTGACATCTTTAAGTGATCACTGAAAATTTTATTTTTGATATAGCAAAAAACATTCTTAATTTTTGATCCCAAAACTATAAAATTGTATAGTTCATGATCTCAAAGTAGTTTCATCACAGTTCCATTAATCACAAGAGCGTACATATAAGGAAAAAACAACTTACATTTTCCAAATAGAACCTCTCGTGATGGAACACAACGACATTACATACCAACCAAAGTGCCCACATAAGAGCTAAATATCTCGGTCTCTTTGCATGTGATCCGAAACAAGCAGCCTCAAGAGGGTTCCTGAATTTTTCGCAAGGTAAAGTTATGAAATTTTGATTTTTTTGTGTTAGGTGCCCAAGAAATAATAAAAACAATAATAAAGATAACAAATATCTCAACACTCCCCCTCAAGCTGGAGCGTAGATATCGATCAGACTCGGCTTGGAACAACATCTCTGACAAGGCCGTGTGGCTAGGGCCTTAGTAAGAGCACCTGCTGTCTGGTCTCTAGGGCTGACATGCGTAGTGGCAATAAGACTTTTCCATATCATGTCACGAGTGTAGTGACAATCCACCTCTATGTGCTTCATCCTCTCATGAAAGGTTGGGTTGTTAGCAATAAAAATAGCAGCTTGATTGTCAGATAGGAGGTGCACGTGAAGATGCGCCTTTATAGTCATGTCAGTAAGAACAGATCTGACCCACATCATCTCTGTGCTAGCCTGCACCATGATCATGTAATCCGACTCAACACTCGATCTGGAAACCACCGTCTGCTTCTTTCTTGCTCTTCCATGAAACTAGAGAATTCTCTATGAACATAACAAAGTCTGATATAGACTTCCTATCCTTTGGACACCCAGCATAATCTGCATCTGCAGATGCTGTAACTGAAAGAGATGTGCCTCTACTGAAAAGAAGTCCCGTACCAGGTGAAGTCTTCAGATATCTCAAAATCATATAGATTGTATCCATATGTGTCTGTCTGTACCGCTCCATAAACTGACTCACTTTGCTTACGGCAAAGGATATGTCGGGCATGGTAATAGTCACATATAGTAGCTTGCCAACAAGCTCCCCGTACATTCTCTTGTCGACTTCCTTAGTGTCATCATCATAGAGCTCGTGTCAATAGTAGTGGTTGGTCTGCAATCTGTCATGCTTGTCTCTGAAAGAAGATCTGTAACGTACTTCCTCTAGGTCATCACAAGACCTCGCTGGTTCTTGGCAAACTCCAGTCCAAGGAAGTAACGTAAATGCCTAAGGTCCTTGGTCAAAACCAGTGTTGCAGAAGACGGTATTCGGTATTCAGTCGGAGGGGTCACTGAATAGAGAATAATCGGTATTCGAGCGATTATTCGGAATTATTCGGTTTTGTATTTTTTAATATAAAAATTATTTATAATACATATATTCTTATATTTTTATACATATATGATCATTAGTTAGCATGAATCTAAGATAAAAGTACCAATCAATATAATGGATATATAGAATTTGACATTTATTGCGATACTGTGGTAAAATGTAACCCATAAAAACTGAAAATTGAAAATAAAAAAAATCAGAAGTCAAACTCCAGTCGGCCTAATAGTCGGGCCAGTCGGTCGAATAGTCGACCGACTATTCGGTCGGGCCGACTATTGACCGACCGGAGGTCTGTTCAGTCGGGGACCCCCCGCACCGCATAGTCGGACCGACTATTCGGGATAGTCGGTCGACTATCGCAACACTGGTCAAAACTGTTGGCCTAGGAAGACCTTGGCATCCTGAATGCCCTTTTCATC
Organism: Ottelia alismoides; assembly: GCA_037367405.1. NCBI lineage: Eukaryota > Viridiplantae > Streptophyta > Magnoliopsida > Alismatales > Hydrocharitaceae > Ottelia > Ottelia alismoides. The sequence goes on along the minus strand of JAZKJV010007177.1, from coordinate 746,698 downwards.
ATCCTTTGTAACAATAATGTCATCAGTATAAACAAGAATGACAATGGTACCTCTCTGGGTCCTCTGCACAAACAAGGAGTGATCGGCCATTGATCGCACAAACCCCTGCTGTTCTATCCAAGGTTCAGGAAAGCAGTATGCGTTCAGACAGGTCACTGAATACTGAATAAGCGGTATGCGAGGGCATATGGGGGTATATGCGGTTCTACATGGTTTTCTAATTTTTAATTTAAAAATAATAAATAAATATCTATGAATAACATTACCACTGAATTTATGTATCTAAGTGGAGTTAAAGAAGATCTAAGAAAAATGGTTCATGTTAGACGGGTGTGTATATGTTTTTAATTGCCTCGTATTTAATTACAAAAAAATATTTACCATAAAAACTTCACATATTAGATGATTCGTAATAACAGAACTTGAATACACATACATGCACTACATGAGCAAAACCTCGATCGTCATATATTAAAATATTCGATGATACATTGCATATATTCGTGAAAACAATATATGAGAAAAACATAAAATATTGTATATACATTTCAATTGTATATAAATGCATGTCATGTTCTTACAATAGAATGAAGGAAGTGGCAAAGCTACGGCATTAGGGATCTGAATGAGGAGATTGAAAAGTTGGAGTTGCTGGAGCAGTATGCGGGGCATATGCGGGATATGTGGGGCATATGCGCGCCGTAAAGGCGGGGAGGGCGCATAATGCACTGATTCATGAAATCGGTGCGGTCTGCATACTGCACAGGCATATGCGACCCATGCGGCCGATTTCATGAATACAAGTTCTATCAAGCCCGAGAACTTCTGGAACCATGCTCTTGGACTTTGCTTAATGCCATAGATAGCCTTGTGTAGCCTGCAAATCTTCTGACACTCCCCCTCAGCAGCAAACCCGGGTGACTGCTGCATGTAGACCTCCTCCTGTCGATCACCATAGAGGAAGGCATTCTTCACATCAATATGTCAAGTTGAGAGAAAGTACCCTGATGGTCCACACCATGTGTCTGGGCGAATCCACGTGCCACAAATCTCGCCTTATAGCGATTCACACTACCATCCGCACGATGTTTCACAGTAAACATCCATTTACATCCCACAATGGATGTGTCAACTGGAGCAGAAACAAGACCCCACATATCACGTGACTGTAGCGCAACCATATCACGTTAACCTCCACTGACTATCCTGAATAGCCTCCTGACATATCCGTGGTATCTCCACGTCTGATAGTACCAATGTGAATCTCCTGAAATCCTCTGTCAACCTGCTCAAGGAAACCTGAGCTGCAAGAGGATAAGTAACATACTTACGTTTCAGCTTGCGCAGAGCAATCGATACATCAAGATCACCTGCCAAGTCTGTGACCTGTGAGTTCCCCTCTTGAGAGGGCACGTGCTCATCCTGTATGGAATCCTGATGCACAAACAACTTAGTATTGCCATCAGTAGAAACAATGTGCTCATTACATACCTAAGGCATGCTGGATGACGGGTAAGACCTGTAAGCAGGGGGAACAGAGCGAGACCTGCGAGTAAAAGCACGTGGCAAAAACTGAGTCACAGTAGAAGGTTGAGCCACAGGAGCAGGTGGTAGTGATGGTGGTGGTGTGACAGTAGGAGGTGGGGGCATGTAGATCTCATCGTTAGAGGCAGATGGAGCCAGTCTGTCACCTGTTAGAGAAAAATAGATGATAGACTCAAAGAAAGTGACGTCAGCACTAACAAAGTACTTCCACCTTAGTGGATCAAAGCAACTGTATTCTATCTGGGTACAAGAGTAGCCAACAAAAACACATTTGACAGCTCTGGGAGAGAGCTTGTCACGATCATGAGAGACATCATGAACAAATGCAACAGAACCAACCACACGAGGTGTAAGGAAGAAAAGATCCTTTTCGGGAAACGCAATCGAGAAAAGAATCTTCTCTCCCAACACAGACGAGGGCATGTTGTTCACTGGATATCATGCAATGAGGACAACATCTCCCCAGTAAGCATGGGGAGCATGATTATGTATCAGCAAGCTTCTAGTCACATCAAGTGACGGTGTTTGCGCTCGACGGCACCGTTCTGCTGGGAAGTATAAGCACATAAGGTCTGATGAACAATGTCCAGAGATCTAAGGAACTCAAAAAGCTATAAAGTGCAGAACTGTAAAGCATTATCAGAACGGAGATATTTGACTTTTGCAGAAAAAAACATTCTTTATCTCATTAATAAAATATTTGATCACAGATCCAGCCTCAGACTTATTCTTTAATAAAAAGACCTAGGGAATTCTAGAAAAATAATCGACAGTAACTAGATAAAAACGGCATCCCTGCTTGATCATGAACACGACTCAGACCCCAAATGTCTAAATGTAGGAGCTCAAATAGCTAAGAACTACTCCGACTCTGACGGGATGGAAAGGAGGAATGGTGATTCTTCCCAAGTTGGCATTCCTCACACTGGAAAGAGGATCTCGTAGAGATATGAGCGAGAACATGACACGACTTCTGCAGAAGAAGGTGGCCAAAACGAAGGTGCCATAGACATGGTGAGATTGGTCTAGTAGGTATAGCAGAAACAACAACATGAGGAGGTTGGACCAGTCTGTAAAGCCCCCGTTGCTCACGACCACATCCAATCACCCTGCCCGTGAGTCTGTCCTGAAACACTAGAGACGAAGGGTAAAAAATGGCACGATAATGCATATCCTTAGTAATTTGACTACTGGAAAGTAAATTCATTTGAAAATCAGGAGCATATACAACATTCTGAAGGCACATAGACGGTGTCAAATGCACCTCTTCCTGTTTTGTAACGGGTAAGTGGTTGCCATTAGCAATGACAACCCATCTGCCAGGTGGTATGGTTCTGTAGGACCTGAACCGCGCTCTATCTCCACACAGGTGGTGTGAAGCACCAGAGTCCATAACCCACTCTGTCATGTCTGCACCAGTACTACCAGTAAACGCATAAGTGATACTTGAGGAGCTCAAAGAGGCTCTGGCTGCGGTATCTGTAGTGGTGGTGCCAACAGTAGGAGTCATGATCTCTAGAATACGAGAGACAATATCATCCTTGCGAGGATCGGCCTGAGAAGGTGTAGTCTTTGAAGGCGCCATCTGTTCTGCTACACGACCAGAAGCAGGATATCCATGCTTCTGGTAGCATGTATCCTTTGCATGTCCAGGTCTACGACAATAAGTGCATGGGCCATGCTGGCGTCCTCCGCCTCTGCCATGAGGTGTGCGTCCTATGGACTGGATCATCCCTCCTCGGCCACGAGAGGCGGTCATCGCTGAAGAGGGCTGAGAAATGGTTGTAGAATGTATGGTAATCTGACTGAGACAGCTATAGGCCTCCTCTATGGGAGGTATGGTAGCTCCTCTAAGAAGTTGAATACTCGCAGTATCATACTCTGTATCAAGTCCAGCCATGAAGACTCCAACCATCGTGTAGTTCTTATACATATTCTGTTGCTCAGAAGACGCCACATAATATGCATGCAGCTATGAAGCTTCTTGAACATGTTACAGAGCGAAAAGTAGTACACGTGCAGAGGACGACCATTCTACTTGGAAATGCAGATATCGAACTGCAGCTGAAGAATCTTGACCTCATTCTTCGCTTGAGCATCGACGGAAGCCAAGGTATTCCACATCGCCTTGGCGGTGGGTTGATTCAGAATATCATTGGCTATCTCTGTGGTGAGGGTCCCACAAAGCCAAATACGCGCATACGCGTCATCTTGCTTCCAAGAAGCATTTGCCCCAGCCTTATCCGTTGGCTCTGGATATGTCAAGATATGCTCCTTGTTGTTGCACTGCATGAGGGTGATGAATTGCATGGACCATAAGTCATAGTTGGTCCCATCCATCTTAACGATGGGAGCCGAGCACTTGAAGGTTTTGGACGAAAAAATATCACCCTTGTTCTTTGACATGATGGAAAAACATCTGGCCAATGGAACTCAACTGAGGAGTAGACCGATATGAACAAGTCTATAGGATCATACGGAGGATTGGTTGTACGTGTAAGTTTATACAACCATCCTCATAAATTCCCGCTGCTCGCTAGGGCTGAAAACACGATTTTTAGGTTTGAAATCGTGTTCTCCTATCAAAATCAGTCCGAATCAAACAATAGATCAAGTTGTAAGGATGCGCGGAGGGGCACGAGAGAGCCGGCAACAGCCTGAGACGATCGGGGGACAGTAGCCGGCGGCCTGGGGGGGGGCAGGGAGGGCCAGCCGGCGGACCTGGGCAGCCTGTAACAACAGCTTCTGGGCGGTGGCAGCCTGGGGCTGGACAGCCGAGCGACCGGGGCTGAAGGCCTGGACTGCCGGGGGTCGAAGCCTTGGGCGACAACATCGACAATGGTGGCGGGCTGGAGCGTCAACAACAGCACATGGAGGAGGCAGGACATGTAGGTTTAGGGTTAGGGTGGGATACATGAACTTTGGTTTATGACCGTCGCTTCGATACTATGTAGAGGGAAAATAATGAATTATAATAATGAGAGGCCCTCGGGTTCTCTTATATAGGAGAGGAATCTATTGGGAAAATTACAAGAAGAAGATAAAAGAAATATAAAATAAGAAAAACAATAATTAAGATAACAAATATCTCAACTTTTTTGTTTTTTTTGCTAATTCGAAGAGGTTAGAGACCACCACCAACATCGATGCAAACAGAGGTGTTGTAACGGTCTTGGACTGCTAAATACCCACTGAATATTTGTGTAATAAGTTTTCCCCCAAAAAATTTCTGTAGTGAGTGTTATTATTTGGAGCGCGAGCCAGCTTTTAGAATTTTACACAAGAGTTTATTATCAACAATTTATATTTTTTGAAGGAGCCTTCACATAGTAGTAATATTAATGTATTTTAGGTTGATACCTTTCCATCCTCCTGAGGATTTTGGTTTGCAAATAAGATCCCAATTGGTAAGGTGAATGTGTTGTTTATACATTTGTAGTTTTAGAGGAAGTCTCAGAGCTTGTCAGTTTTATTAAGAACTAGATTTGACAGCTGGGAAAAACTTTTTAAGTAGGCATGTATCCATAGACAAGAGTTAATACGAACAATTCTAAAATAAGATAATATATTTTTCCAGTTATGAGAGCATCAATATTTTATGCCTCGTTAAAGTTGAGGATGGTAGGGGTGATGTTTGTTTTGCTAAAATTTAATTGGAAGGAGGAGATGGAAAGAAGTTTTCAGAACAAAAAGGAAATTGGATGCAGGAGATGCACCCAATTAAACGAGGATATCGTCAACAAATTGGAAATTACAAATAGTATACGATTTTATCATTTTGACAGGCATAAAAGAATTAGTTTCATTGTCTCTTTAAAGGAGGCTATAAAAGGCGAACATCGAAGACACATAGAGGAAACGTGAGAGCGGAATCTTTTAAGGATGTCATCAAGGGTGGACATTGAAGACAACGAGGAAATATGGGGAGTGGAATTTGATGGAGACCTCTTGCAGGTTGGCAGCTACCCACAAGTTCTAATGTAGTTCAGAATCTTCAAATTTTTAGGGAGGAAAAATTGGAAGACAGAACGAAAGAAATGGGATAGGGGGGGGGGGACAGAGCATACCAAAGCTGTATGAGGGGCATGGCTAGAAATTTCATGAAATTTTGGTGAAATATTGCCAGAGTATCGTCATATTAACAATATCGAAAGAGGTAAGTTTTCTTTTTATCAGGAGTCATCAATATATAGCCGACATGTCGACCGTCTCTCTTCAATTTTGAAGAGAAATGTGGTTGGTTTGGGCCCTCTTTCACTTATATAGCCTGAATTGCCTTTCCATTGAACATATATGTTTGTCATAATATATATATATATATATATATATATATATATATATCATACTTGAAAACATGAAACTAGCACTAATCTAGCGAGGCCTTCATCTAGAAATAAATACAACTCAAGAAACATCAAGAAATATAAAAAAAACAAGATCATCAAGAACTCAAGAAACAATAAGAAATCATGAAGCAATAAGAAATTAAGAAAATCAAGAAAAAGTCAAGAAAAATGAGAAACATCAACAAATCATCATGAAACATAGAGAAAAATCAATAAATCAAGAAGCAACTATAAATCAAGAAATATCACGAATCATTACAAAATTTCAAGAAATAAAGAAAGATCAAAAAACACCAAGAAATCAAATCTAACAATAATTTAATGAGACACTCATCTACAATGTGCCTTATTGAACAGACGGGCTACAATTTAAGGTGTCTTGAGATTCTCAACATAAGTTCATGGCATATGTAATTAATATAGTATTTATTGTCTATGTATTCAATATATGATGGGCATAAAGTGAACGCGACCCTGGCTAAATCGGAGTCCAAGTTGCTACATGAAAAAAAAATCACAGTTAAGGCATATGATGATGAGGTCATCCGCATCCTGACCACCCAGAACAAGCTGCAACTTGATGCAACTTTCAATCACTAATCAACCAGTGCGAGAAGGCAATCTCGAGGATCTAGATGTCGACCCCAAGAATGAGTTACTAGCTGCACTGAAGGATGTTGTGATATGCATGGCATTCCCTGAGAAGTACTTTCAGGGAGTACTTCTTCTCGCAATCACTACGTTAGGAATCGATGAGGAGGCTCATACTGGAATCGTAACAACTCGCGTTGAGGTCAGTGTTGTCAAAGGCGCTCGAGGTACCCGCTTAGACACTAAGGCATGGCGACACATAGGCGCCTTGCCTTGCTTCATGCAAGACGTTTTGCCTCTAGTACTGCCTGGGTGAGCACATGGCCTCATGCGCTAGGTGCTCGAGGCAAACGTCTAAAGCAAAATCGGGCTTTTTGATGAATTCTTTGCATTTTTATTATTTTTTAAATTTTAAAGTTGGATAAATATTAGTTATAAGTAATATCTGCACATGTATGTATATTGTTAGAAAATAGTAATTGCGAAGCGTATCAGAATACAGATAAAGAAATATTGAAGAACGCGCGATTTTAACGTGGAACCCTACTCCCTAAGGAGCGGGATGAAACCACGAGATAACGTCTCAAAGGACTGATGTATGCATTGCACTTTCTCACAGGATACAGAGGGTGGGAGGCTTCTTATATAGCCCTCATCGAGTCTCTACATCTCACAACTGATAGATGTGGGACTAAAGACTTGGATGTTGTAACCCATCTCCCACATAAGTGACACATAACCACATACTCCTACACCCCCTTCAAGCTGAAGCATGCAATGCTCCGCTTGGACAAACAAAAAGAAATCTCAACTCACAATACAAGATACTACAGACAATATCAACTCAACGCACACAACTGTCGGCGGCTGTCGGGACGTTGCTTCTCATGCCGTGCAGGTGAGGAGGACGGGCTGGAGTGTGAGTTAGACTGAATCTCCTCGTCGGAGAGCATGTGCTCTGTGCTGCGCCTGTCAGAGTCACTGCAACTGAAAATGAGTCTCTACACGAAGAACTCTGACTCGCCACAACATGTGGACAACTGCTCCATCTCTGAAAGGGTCGAATAAAGAACATTGCTAATTATCCATATGCAGGTCTCTGAAGATGGGTCTCTCTCATAGGGACCTCAAAGTGGGTTATCTCTCATAGGAACCTCTGAAGGATCTCGTACTAGAGTTCACAAACACTGGAAAATGTAGTCTGAAGAAGTCTCCTCGTCGGAGAATTGGGTCTCTCCCATACTGGCTTGGAGAATAGGATCTCTACTTCGGAGTCCCTATGAAACCACATGAAAACCCTAGCCAATATGGCATAGGGAATGCGATCTCTACTTTGGAGTCCCTATGGATCACATGAAAATCCCGACCGAAACACAAAAGATGGGGACCACAAACAATGATGGCATACATGTGCGCATCAAAAAGAGGACCACATACTTGTGCATGTCCGAAACTGAAGACTCGAAACAAATCTGACGTCGAGTCTGAACATTTGTAGAGTTTGGAATATCTGGCTGGCCTGGAGAATCTGACATCTGAATGGACCTGAGACTCTATACAATACTCATCTTTTCTTCCATACTTGTCAGAAAACAAAGACATCGACTGTAAAGCATTGAACTTAACCTCTCGAATCCTATATCATAAGATCCGGCTCATCAAGAGGAAACTAACGACATTTGTTTCGTATGAATCGGACTTCGTTTGGAATTGTTATGATTTTCAGAAGAAAGAAAGTAAGGAGGCTTAAGATGCCATTAACCCGTACTGACCGTCCTTAAGACTAATTAAAACTATTAAAGAAAATAATGGCAGATTGAGGATTGCTAATGACCATTAGCGAACACTAATCAGAGGTCAGTGAAAGTTAAGTGCAAATCGTGAAAGTTAAATCGCTATTAGTGAAAGTTAATCGTGATTAGCGTTAATTAAGCGTCATTAGCGAATCTAGAACCTTTCGGAAAATTCTAACTTAAGCCTTAAGTTTCTGATAAGTTTTGGCCAAAATCATGGGCCGCTAACTGCCGCTAAGGGTTAAACTATGGTTTACTAACCATAGTTAGCGGTTTTCTGAAGCCTATAAATAGCTCCCCTATCCATTCATTTTCTACGATTTCCATTACCACAACTATCCCAAGGGTTAGAGTCGAGAGGTTAGGAGGAGGAAAGGGAGGCGGGGAAGGAGCGCTATCGAAGCGTTGTCGGGAGAACGAGGAGGAACATGACGGTACGATCCTCTCCTAGTTGGCTTAGTAGGTAAGTTGCTATAACTTGAGCCAGGTTCTTGATTTATCTTCCTTTTCGATTCGTTTTGTATTGTGGTTCGAGGAGAAATCTGTATAACACCCTACTTAGGTGTAGGCGGCTATGTTCATCAGTGAACCCTGTGATTCGTCACACCTTCACTCACCTAAGACACGTTGTGTCTACCGGTTCTCCATCACTTATTGTTCTATTATATTCTTTTGATTTCGCTTTTATACTTGTTATGAGGGAGAAATCCGTCTAACACCCTACTTAGGTGCGGGTGGTTATGGACGTCAGTGAACCTTGTGATTCATCACACCTTCATTCACCTAAGATGCTTGACGTCTACCGATTCTCTATCGCTTGCAGTTTGATTATATTCTTTCGATTTCACCGTTGTTTTCCTCTCGGCGATTTTATAGAGGAAACTCTTTCCGTTTTTCTTTTGAAATATGTCCCAATATAAGGGGAAATTCTACTGAAATTTTCCTAGAAACATGTCCCGATATAAGGGGAAACTTTACCAAAATTTTTCTAGAAATATCACCTCGTGTGAGGGGAAGTTTTGCTGAATTTTTTTAAAAAAATACGTTCTTCGCGTTTTCCGCGTTCTTCGTGTGTTCTCCGCGTTCTTCGTGTTCTTCGTTCGTTCTTCACGTTCTTGGGTATTTTTGATACGAAAATGAAATTCGATCGTTTCAGGAGCCGGAAATCATCCTTTCTGAAAATGAATCACGAAAAAGCATATCATACGCAAGAGAGAGCTCGATTAGGTAACGAAATAATTCCTTTTGCTATTGAGTTTTCTTACGATATCATTGAAATTCATGATTTTATGTTCTTCGCTATGAAGAACCCTAATTTGGCTATTTTTGAGAAAATATGAAAAGTTGCTTTGTAATTCCCACTAAAATAATCTAAGCATCGAATAGATGCAGTGGCTTGGAAAGTTAGGGTTTGTGACTTAAAATAAGTATAAATATGAATATATATACATATGAATTAATATATATATGAGGCGATACTCAATGTTGATGAATATGAAAATCGAAGGCTACAGAAGAATTATATCATGAAAATTGATGTGTACTGAAATGGATCCTGAAAAGGATCATGTGCTATGTTAAGAATGCTTTGGAGTAGATACTATATGTCGGGCATGCAACCTTTAGGTTTGTTAGAAGAACATCCGTATTGGTAGGCCAAACCTAGGTGGTACATAGTTGCCTGGATATGTTGAGCGCGCGAAATAAATTATTTGCTACGCGTGGTACTCGATTGCCATTAGTCGGATTGACTGACTGAAGATGTGGTCGTACCATGTGGAGGCACGGATGGTTGTTTAGCGATTGGGTCACGATAACATGTATTCAAAGTCGCTAGTTTATGTGTTTAAAGGTTAGTATGCGGTTTTAAGCGATCGGATCCTCGAGGATGGTGGGCTTGTTTATTTGTCAGACTAAGGGTTTGAAACCCTGGATAATAAAAGAAAATGATATTGTCAGGGTAGCATTGGAGAATTGGATGAGGTGATGTACGACGGTATAAGCTTACCAGATCAACGTAATTTTCAATCCCGATGTGTCCACAGCTTCGGAGTCTATGAATGATGAGGTTTTCTCTGGACTAGTCGCTGACGTAAAATAGAAGGAATATGACTTAAACTAATGAGAAGAAACGAAACTTTCTGGTATAATAAGTTATGCTAAACTAAACCACTTGTTTACTTTTCTCTTTTCGTTACTTAGCACTCGTTAATATTCATCTTATGATTTATGGAAACCCAACAAGTGTGTGTGAGCCATAGCAAGGACTTTAATAATCCAACCAGCTAACATAATAGCCATCCAACCAGCCACAATAGATTTACTCTATAAGGTAGTTGGTAATCTTTTTATGTATTTCCTTTCCAGCTGATGTACATGTAAATAGTTATAGTGGGACAATGTGTCATTTAAACTTTATTTTGTGAATAGAAAAATATTAAATAACTTCTTTCTGAGTAGTTTTAATTGCAGTTTATTTCTAAATGTTAGTTGTGTTTGCTGAATAAATTATTGATGAGTAACCAGATCCGAATATGGGAGGATCCGACGATCCAGAATTGGGGTCATGACATCGACACAGTTGGGAGAAGACATAAAAATGGGGAGGAAAAAACATCAAATAAGCCGTTCATTTTCTCTCTCTTTTAACGGCTTTTCTATCCTCCTTTTTTTTGTAAATAAGCCGTTCAATATGTTTTTTTTTCGACTTTTCAGTTTTTTATTGCGTAGGGTTTTTTTACGCACTTTTCTCGAAACAGTTGCCTCCCCCCTTTTTCTAAACAATAACATGCCAATTTTTTTATCGTAGCCTGGGCCCTTACAAAAATTCCTTTTTTTAAATAGCGTCCGAAGGGGCCCCCCATTAAAGGGGTATATCGGGCCTCCTATGTTCCACACATCTTAGGGTTCTCCGATTGGGAACCCCTAAACTGCTCGTCACTTCCACGATTGGGGTATTGCCTTGCGCTGCCTGTGAAATCCGAGAGAGAAGAGACACGCCCTGGAGGTGCTTCGGGCTTTCGAAGGTGGCGATGCGACTTGGAGGGAGGAGGAGGTGCGACTATGATAGTCGCCTTTTGGAACATGAAGAGGCACGAGGCGGGGCGGCGCAATGGGCAGGCGATGGACTTGGAGGCTCGTTGCTGGGGCTTCATCGCGTCTGTCCCCCCTGCCGCCTTTTTCTTCTTCTTTTTTTACACATAGGCGCCGCTAGGAGGACGCGCTGGGAGCGCGAGGGCTCTGAGCTCATTGTGCCTCTGCTGCGCCTTGCCGCTGGAGGAGCACCGCCTGCTACGCGTTGTGGAGCAACTCTCCACTCTCAAAGTCGATCTCGATGGCCTCAGACAGGAGCTCATGCGCGTGAGGGCTACTTTTGTTTAAGAGAAGAAAGGAAATGCCGAGATCTAGACTCGCCTGGAGCGGAGGATGGGAGTGCAGAGATGGGCGTTGAGTTGCGCTACCACCTGTTGCGACTAGCTACCACATGTACGTCTCTCCTGCATGTGAACCGAACTGAATTGGATCTGGAGCCACGATGCGCATGGAGGCTGCGCATGGAGGCTGGACTAGAGCGCATGGAGAAGGGCATCGCGTCGCCTGCGCGATGTGGCTGCCGCTTGGATGCAACTGGAATCGGAGAAGAACAGATCTAGGGTTCCAGAACCCTAAAAAAACAAAATCCTCTCGAATGGAACATGATCTTGTCGCTTCAACAGTGTGGCGCCGCCGGGGCGCGACATCACGCAGCTTGCGCGCTTGAGAGCGCGACGCGAGGACGGAGGCACCACCTTGGATTTGCTCTGAAGAGGAGGGCGGCATCGCTGGAGATGCGTAAGGAAGGAGCGATGCCTGGGGCCGCCGCTTGCTTGACCTCCCGATCGCTGGAGGTGCGGCGATCGCTAGAATGGAGGGCGGCGTTGTTGCTTGCTGGAAGAGGCGGCGAGGGTCGACAGCACCGGCATCATGGAGAACTAGGGTTTCAGAATGAAATCCTAGAATTGAAACTTGAATATTCTCCAAGAATAAATACAAGAATCATCATGAACATAATACCAAAATTGGATCTCGAAAACATGAACAAAATAAATCTTCAAGATTATATCCTCGAGAATCGAACCCGCTCTGATACCATGTTAGAAAATAGGAATGCATAAGCGTATCAGAATAAAGATAAAGAAATATTGAAGAATGCATGATTTTAACGTGGAACCCTACTCCCTAAGGAGTGGGATGAAACTACAGGAGAACGCCTCAAAGGGCTGACATATGCATTGCACTTTCTCACATGATACATAGAGTGAGGGGCTTCTTATATAGCCCTCACCGAGTCTCCACATCTCACAACTGATAGATGTATGACCAAAGACTTGGGATGTGGTAAATGGATTCGTGAGGGATCTATTTACCCATCTCCCACATAAGTGCCGCATAACCACATACTCCAATATATATATTGTTAACACATATAGTAGTTTATGTGTCTCTCTGTTATTTTTTATTTCCAGTTGTATGCTTTATGTAATTTACCCATAGGCTACTCTCCTATATAAGAGAGCCTAGGGCTTATGGAATAAACATCTTGCTCATTTTTTCCCAACATGGTATCAGAGCGACGATCCTAGGCCGGAGTTCTCGAAACCCTAACCCTAACCCTACCCCACCCGTCGGCCTCTCTTCCTCTCTCTCTCTCTGATCGGCGCCGCCTCCTCTTCCGCCGCACGCGCGGCTGCGCCCCTGCTGCTCCTGCGCTAGCGCTTTCTGCGCGCCTCCTCCTGCACAAGTGCGCATCCTCCCGCGCGAGTACGCAGCATTTCACGCACTGATTGTTTACGCGCTGTAGCACTCCGTGTGCGGGGTGCGCTGCTCCTGTCCACTGTGCGGCTGCGCGTGAGCCTTCACGCATAACCGCGCGACCCCAGCGTGCTACCAGTGCACGCAACAGCGTGCTACCAGTGCGCGCAATGCGCACCAGCGCCCCTGTGACTGCGCGTTCTCCCGGTTGAGTGTACACGTGCTTCCTGTACGCGTGCGCGTGTGCTAAGCCCTAAAGCGCACACCGTCATCTACATGGGTTTAGTTGCTTGAGGTCTACACGTGCAACTAAACCCGTCAATGTCATTGTAGACGAATTTCATCCTCGGTCAATCGCTCCAGTCTTCAGTCTCCAGTATGTCAGAAAGCAAGGCGGATATCCCATCTATTGGCGCCTTTCATGGTCCAGCGCCTATTGTAAAGATGGACGGTACAAACTATGAACTGTGGGCGATGCAGTTCATGAGCATGATGAAGTCCACAGGCAAGAAGCACATTCTTACTGAACCAGAGCCTGCTGAAAAGACTGGAGCCAATGCCTCTTGGGAGGCTGATGATGCATATGACAAAGTTTGGCTATCTGGTACGTTGGCAATTGAGATTGCCAATGACATTCTACATCAACCCACAGCCAAGGATATGTGGGACATTCTGGCGGCTACATATTCGCAGGCAAAGAACGAGACAAAAATTCTGCAACTTCAGCATGATATATTCACAATAAAGCAGAATGGTCGCCCTCTGCATTCTCTCTACACATCACTGAGAGGGATGTTCGAGAAGCTCTACAGCTTCATGCCCCTGACAGCCACGCCAGAACATCAGAAGACATATAGGAACGCGACTATGGTGGGCGTGTTCCTTGCTGCACCCAATCCAGAGTATGAGGCGGCACGATCCCAGATCTTGGCCGACTCTACTATTCCTCCCATGGAGGAAGCTTTCCATAGACTGAGTCGGATCACAGTTCCTTCCACGGCCACGAATCAGAATACTTCAGCTATGGCAGCCAACAGGGGTCGTGGATTTCATCATCAGAGCCGTGGACGTGGACCCCGTGGAAGAGGAGGCCGCACTAGGCCAACTTGTACTTACTGTCATCGTGTTGGACATAATGAAGACACATGCTACTCAAAACATGGATTTCCTGCATCTGCACGAGTCGCTGAGCAGATAGAGCCTCCATCTGCTGCTACTTTGGATCAGCGGTTCGATGATCTAGTTGCCCGTCTGAGAGGCATTATTCCCCCCATCTGGCCCAACACCTACTACTGAGAGTCAATCTGATGTTGCTGCTTCTGCCTCTGCGACGACCAGTGCCTCAGGTAGCGTACTTGCATTTACCAGTAGTAGATCAGATTCGTTACCGTGGATTATGGACTCGGGTGCTACACATCACCTATGTGGCGATCAGAGTTTACTTATAGGATATTCTCAGATTCTTTCAGACCGAACAGTAGTCATTGCCAATGGTACACATTCCCCCGTCACTGGTCAGGGGAAGATTAGATTGACATCTTCTATGCAGCTCAAGAATGTGTTACATACACCTGATTTTTCAATGAATTTGTTGTCAATTAGTCAGATTACGAAGGATCTATATTGTCGGGCAATTTTTGATCCATCTTCTCTTATTTTTCAGGACATCCATACGGACAACGTGATTGGTCGTGGCTATGAGCAAGGAGGCCTCTACCGCCTGAATCAGACTCCATTCGCTGGAACCTCATCCCTTCCCACTGGACCAGTATCTCCTTTATTGTGGCATCTGCGCCTTGGACATCTACCGCTTCAGAAGTTGCGTCGTGTGTTACCCCAGGGTCTTCCTCACACATCTATCCAATGTGAGGCGTGTCAGTTGGGAAAGCATCACAGGTCGACCTTTCCCAGTCGTCCAGGTCAGAGTAGTACCTCCAAGTTCGAGTTATTGCATATTGATGTCTGGGGTCCGAGTCGTGTACCTGATCATCAGGGACACAGATTTTATATAGTTTTTGTGGATGATTTCTCTCGTGTGTCATGGGTATTTTTGATGAAAAATAAATCTGAAGCAGGCAATATTATTATCCATTTTCTTAATGAAATTCAAAATGTTTTCTC
This sequence comes from Ottelia alismoides, assembly GCA_037367405.1. Lineage (NCBI taxonomy): Eukaryota > Viridiplantae > Streptophyta > Magnoliopsida > Alismatales > Hydrocharitaceae > Ottelia > Ottelia alismoides. The sequence goes on along the minus strand of JAZKJV010007177.1, from coordinate 731,511 downwards.
CACATCTGTGAAGTTTGTGAGAAGTGATAATGCCCTAGAACTGTGCACTCATGTCCTTGCCAACTATTATTCCTCAAAAGGGATCATTCACCAAACATCTTGTGCTCATACCTCTCAACAAAATGGAATTGCTGAAAGGAAACACCGCCACCTTCTTGATGTCACAAGATCACTTCTTATACAGAGTCATGTTCCCTACTCTTACTGGGGTGATGCAGTTCTCACTGCATGTTACCTAATCAATCGTATGCCTTCTTCTGTCTTGGATGAACAGATTCCGTTTTCCCTTATCTATCCTGGGAAGGATCTGTTCTCTCTTACTCCCCGTGTGTTTGGTTCAGTAGCCTTTGTCCATCAGTTGTCGCCTGGTACTGACAAGCTCTCTCCTAGGGCTGTCAAGTGTGTTTTCGTTGGGTACTCCAGAACTCAAAAGGGGTACAAGTGTTTTGATCCTCTGCGTCGGCGGTATATGGTCAGTGCAGATGTTACATTTTTTGAATCTGTAATGTATTTTTCAGCCTCAGGAGATCAGCAGCTATCTCCACTGCCTACCGATGCCATATACATGACACCACCATCTCCAGCGCCCTCACCACCACCACCACCACCGTCACCACCACCACCACCGCCGCCGCCACCACCACAAATACCCGCTCACCACTATCGTTCCATTATACCCGCAGGCCTCCTCCCGCTCATGGTCATGACTCGTCTCCTAGCTCGCCTATGGTATGTAATAAAGATACTTCTATTGATGGATCTAATGATATTTCTGAGCAGGATATGTTGCAGGGGCCAGATGAGGCTACAACCGATTTAGATGTTCCCATTGCTATACGCAAATCGAAGAGAAGCTGTGTACATATCCCTTGTCAGCTTCTGTGTCTTTTGAGAGACTATCTGGGGATTTCAGGAAATTTGTGGTGGCCCTGTCAGCTGTAGATATTCCACGGAATTATCAAGATGCCCTGCAGGACAATAGATGGCGGCTAGCAATGGAGGAAGAAATGGCGGCACTTCAATCTAGAGGAACTTGGAGTCTAGTTCCTATACCTCCAGATGTGACCCCGGTGAGCTGCAAGTGGGTGTTTATGGTGAAGCACAATGCAGATGGTTCTATTGATAGATACAAGGCACGTCTTGTTGCACGTAGTTTTACACAGACATACGGGATGGATTACCTTGATACATTCTCGCCAGTAGCCCATCATTCCACTCTCCGGATCTTGTTGTCAGTTGCAGTTGCTCGAGACTGGCCACTGTATCAGTTGGATATGAAGAATGCGTGTTCTTATATGGAGATTTGCAGGAGGAAGTCTATATGCAACAACCACCCGGTTTTGCTATTGAGGGGGAGTGTTCCAAGGTATGCAGACTTCATAAGGCTATCTATGGCCTTAAGCAGAGCCCCAGAGAATGGTTTCAGAAGCTCTCAGGCCTCTTTGAAAAACAAGGATACAAACGCTCAAATGCTGATCATTCCTTGTTTGTACAGAAGACTGCTAGAGGTATTATTGCAATTATGGTTTATGTAGATGACATCTTGATTACAGGAGATGATGAGCAGGGCATAAAGCAGGCGAAAGAAAAGCTGGGAAGCGAATTTATCACAAAGGATCTTGGAGTCCTTAGATATTTTCTGGGGCTGGAATTTGCTAGAAATCCGTATGGATTAGTAATGTCGCAGAGGAAATATGTTACAGATCTGTTGAGTGAAACATGTATGCTTGGGTGTCGGCCTGCTACGACACCAATGGATCCCAGCATGAAGCTCTATGATGATGACACAGAGGAGGTGGACAGGAGAAGATACAGAGAACTGGTAGGCAAACTGTTGTATGTCACGATCACTAGACCCGATATATCATTTGCAGTGAGTCGTGTGAGCCAGTTCATGGAGCAACCACGTCAGGTTCATATGGATGCAATACATATGATTCTTAGATATCTCAAATCATCTCCAGGTACAGGTCTGCTATTCAAGAAGGGAAAGGGGATTTCTATCTCAGCATGTGCGGATGCAGACTATGCAGGATGTCCCAAGGACAGGAAGTCCACCTCAGGGTTTGCAGTCTATGTTGGAGATGCTCTAGTCTCATGGATGAGCAAGAAACAGACGGTGGTAGCTAGATCTAGTGCTGAATCCGAATATAGGGCTATGGCTCAGGCTATTACAGAGATGATGTGGGTGAAAGCTGTACTTACAGACCTATGTTTACATGTATCACTTCCTATGAACTTGGAATGTGATAATCAGGCAGCCTTGTTCATTGCAAACAACCCAGCATTCCATGAGCGGACCAAGCACATTGAGGTTGACTGTCACTTCATACGTGACATGATTCAGAAGGGGTTCATTGCTACATCTCATGTTGCCTCAGAGAATCAAACTGCGGATATATTCACCAAGGCATTACTACGAGGCCCGTTCCAGAAGTGTGCGTCCAAGCTGAGCATGATTGATATCTATGCTCCATCTTGAGGGGGAGTGTTAACGCATATAGTAGTTTATGTGTCTCTCTGTTATTTTTTATTTCCAGTTGTATGCTTTATGTAATTTACCCATAGGTTACTCTCCTATATAAGAGAGCCTAGGGCTTATGGAATAAACATCTTGCTCATTTTTTCCCAACATATATATATATATGCATACAAATACATGCATCAATTATACTTACATTTGCAATTCACACACACATACATACATACATAATGCATGCATGCATGCATGCATGGTGCATGTGGACGTATTGATCTTGTGCAAGCAAGAGCGAAAAGTTGCGTATTGCTCCCTAGAGCACCCAGACTTGTCCAATTGTCTAATCAAAAGCGAAAGATCTCCCTCTTACCAAGTATCGACCGAAGCAATTCATCCATATTTGGAAGGATTTTAAGTATGCCTTGCCAAAGTGAGGAAGGTACGACAAAAAGTATTATATGCTTTTTGGGTGGCTGCCATCCTTTGGTCCTTTCGGCTGGCTTAAAATGATTCTTTATTCCGAGGGGAACGATTATACATGGAAAATTGTGATAGAACATGCAAAAATATTATATGCTTTTTGGTCCATGTAAATGCAATATTTTACTTAATCATATAAAAGTTACAAGGTAGGTGTTTTCTCGACGTCTTACCCTTTTTTGCATAAAAAATTGATCCACATAGATGTTCTTCATTAGGCGACAGACGAGATCATCGGATCTGCTCACATCCATGCACCCATTTAACAAGGAGAGCTTTATTCATGCAATCAACTTGTTTAGAACCCCCAAGCCTCCACCCTTCTTCAATCTTGTAACCGTTTTCCAATTCATAAGATGAATTGCTCCTTCTCTTATCTCGCATCCCCCAGAAAAAAATGTCTCATCATAGTTTCAATCTTCGACTGCGCATCAGCCGGAAGGAGCCAGGGGGAGCAAAGGAATATGTGAATGGTTGATAAAACGTGCTTGAGTAATACCAATTTCCCACCTTTAAACACAATCCTCGAGACCAACCATTTTTCTCTCTAATCTGTCTAGAATCATCCTCCAATGATCCAATCAGACAATCGAAGGCGTCTAACAACTAATGGGAGCCCTCTGGTCTCCTGAATCTCCTCATGGTGTAAGATCAGAAGGGATGAAATTGACTTCTCTGTACTTGATTTGTAGATTCTAAATGTCCCAAAAATGTCCATAATACATGATGCCTGTATGACCTGCTCTCTGCCCCACTACTAAGAAAGATCATGATATCGTCGGCATACTGAAGTATAGGAATGGAAATATCATCCCTAGTTTACCATGAACACTATCCCCCATCGGAAGCCAATCTCATCATAACCGCCAAAGCATCAATTACAATGACGAAGTATAATGGATCCAAGGGACACCCCTGTCGAACACCCCTTTGGGGTTTAAAGTAACCTCCCTCAAGGTGACCATTCACGAGTGCTATGTATGATGCCATCATAACACATCTCTTGACCAATGCAATCTGAGTATATGGGTATTACTTCGCTGCAATGATGACCGCATGAAGCGCCAATTCACACAATAACATGCTTTCGAGAAGTCAACCTTCTATAGCAAGCCTTTCCCATGATTTCTCCTCCAATCCAGCACCATCTCCGAAGCAAGGACCCTACCATCTGCATTTGTCTACCCATGATAAATGTTGTTTGCTCAGGAGAGATGATCGAATTCAGGACCCCATGGAGGCAATTAGTGAGAACTTTGGCGATGTTAACGTATACTGCATTGGAAAGAGTTATAGGCATAAAATCTTCCATTCTAGTCGAGATTTCCCTCTTTAGCAGCAAAAATAGAAGAACCTTCTTTAGTCGCTTAAAACCCAATTATCAACCATGAACTCCTGAAGTACCACTAGCACATCATCCTTGATGACATCTGAATAGTCCCCATAGAAGCATATTGATAATCCATCTGGTCCGGGGGCATCGCCTGCATTCAGTTGCAACACTGACTGTTTGACCTTTGCCTCATCGAAATGGGCCACCAAAATGTCATCCTTGGATGTGGGGATCCTCTTAACCCCTTTACCGTGCCAACTCCAACCTGCATGATTAACCCCTACTGAAAGCATGATAATGGACACACATCGTCATACCTACTTGATACTTCGACCCCTCCCTGAATTTGTGCCCTATCAACGATACTATTATAAATATAATTCCTGCGCCTTTTACCACTAGCCATGGAGTGAAAGAAACGTGTATTGACATCCTCTTCTTTAATCCAACGTTATTGAGAGTCAATCTCCTTTTCTCTGTCCTGCATGTGTACCTCATGGAGTTGCTTGGTCCTCTTCTATTTCCTCCACTGTCAGTTCTCATTCCACCTCAAGCAAATCCAACCTAGTAATCTTTGCCTGTGCAAGGGTTCTTCTACCTCGCTGTTGATCCCTAACACTTCTGTTGTACTGCAGAAGGTGTCTCCAAAGCATCTTCAACTTGGTAGCCAAATGAGCTGCTGTTATTCCAACAAGTTGACATTCATGCCAAAAGCAACCCACTATCTTGCGGAACCCATCCTCAAGCAACCGTGCCCAATTGAATATGAAGAAGGTCCTTGTTCTCACATCCTTGCATGAGCTCCATATCAAAGGGTTATGATTTGAGTGCGCTTGTGGCAACGCCCTCGCATGGGCCATAGGGAAGAGCTGCATTGCTTCATCAGATGCTGGGAAATGATCAATGCACGATCACGATCTAGAGTTTCTCCAAGTGTACCTACAACCATCTGCGTCAAAAATCTCCAAGCCATAATCATTGATGAGGTGGGACATCACCTCCGATCCAACATCAACCCCTCGATGCAAGTGCGATCTATTTTTTGTACACAACATCACATTGAAGTCTCCTCCAAAAGCCAACATCTGACGGGTATTTTGTTTTGACAAGGTGTAGGTCATCTATTAACTTCGCTATGTTCATATCATTTGCCGATTCGTAGACGTTGGTAACAATAATCTTCGAGCCATTCAAATTCCTTTGCAGCGAAATAAAGATTGAATCCCTGCCCCTGATTTCATCACCTTCTAATAAAAACCTGCCACTGTTTCCAGTTGACTTTGAGGCCCTAAACTCCATCAAGCAAGTGTCGATTGACATCTGAACCACCTCAAAACCTTGAGATATCTTCGTTTCCTGTAGCAGGATAATGTTCGCCTTTGCCTCGAGACAGATCTCACACCACCATCCTCTTCTCGGGCTTTCCAAGGGTCCATGACCCAGTATGTTCCAGGACATAACATTCATTCAGACACAATAGAAACTTCTCGTGGTGGAACCACCCCCATGCACTCCACCAAGTCCATGGCCATGGCTCATTCAGCCATCCCGGGACCACCACCATGCCAAACAGATGTGAACGGAGGTGTTCCGCCGCATGTCCTCTCCCGCCAGCTGCACTATTGTGGCCGTCCTCGCCCAAAGAAAGATTTAGAGTCTCCAGCTCAATGTTCGCTCCCGGAACAACAACCCAGCAATCCGATCTGTCGGGCACCTTGTACAATGCCAGTCTCAAACATCTCTGCCGCTCCTTCACGGTCACCCTCAAGTAGCTTGTCCCAAAATGCCGCGTTGAAGATGTTCGAGGAGGAAGGAGACCCCGAAATCCCCTTGATGCCGTCGCCCAGTCCCCTATGGAGCCGGAACCAACCCAGGCTCGCAAATCATCGCCATCAGCTCCAACTACATCCTCCACTTCCCCTCTCGCTGAATGTCCACCGATATTTCAAAACTCCTCTCCTGGACAAGGCCCCTCGCGAGCCACGTTTACCTCCAGAGGAATGGGGTCCTCACTAGTCCCTTGTAACAACTGGTGTAATTTCTTCTGATTTGGCATGCCCAGCACAATCCCTAGTTTCTGAGAGGAGGGCCTTGTAACTACTGGTGCGATTTCTCCGGATGGGACACCAATGAAGAACATGTGCCCTTAGCCTGTTCCTCACTCCGATGTCCCTCGTTGAGATGAAACGACCATGATCTCGCTCATTCCTTGTCGATACTAGCCGCCAAGCTCTGTCTCAGACACCTTCATTCATCGCTCCACTACCATTAAACTTGGGACAATTCTAATATTAGCTTTATGAATTCTTTTCTCTACTATTAATTGGGGTTTTAAATGAATCTATGGGAAATTGAAGTTTGTTGAAGGTTTATCTGTTCTGCACTTAATGCTAAACTCAAAGGATGAAATTGCCTTTGAAGAAGGAATAATGCTACTGACGGCGTACAAGAAGCTCAATAAAAATATACATATCTGAATAGTGTTACTTGTAGAGACTTATATTATTATGTTTTGTACCGTTTCTTAATTCCTGTTTACTTTCTGGACTCTTATGTATTTTACCCATGAGGTCTCTCTCTATGTAAGAGAGACTAGGGTTCCTTGGAATAATAGATTGCTCACTTTTTCCAACACGGTATCAGAGCCCAGGGGCTAACCTAACCCTAGGCCCTTCCACCGCCGAACCCTCTCTCTCTCTTCCACTAGATCTCCTCTCCTCCACCACCCTTCCGCCGCCGCCGTAGGCCCCCCCTCCCCTCTACCACCCTCCACGCCGCCGGGCCTCCTCCACGACGTCGGGCCCAATCCTCCACGTCGCCGGTTCCCCTCCATGCCGCCGGGCCTCCTCCATGCCGTCGCCCCCCCCCCTTGTCGGGCCCCCTCCTCCACGCTGCCGTAGGCCCCCCTCCTCGCCGCCCCCCTCCTTTACAATGATGCAAGCCCTAGGTAGGGGAACGTAACCGCCGGGTTCCTCTTCTTTACACGCCGATACCACCGCCTTCGTCGGCCGTTCTATCTCCATGGATTTGAGTGCGTAACGTCTACATATACACTCAAATCCGATCAAGTTTTTGTAGACACTTGTTTCTGGTCTACAATCCCTAGTTCTTCATCTACGGCGACATGTCAGAGAACAAAGTTGATATGCCCTCCATAGGCGCCTTCAAAGGTCCTGCGCCAATAATCAAGATGGACGGGACAAACTATGAGCTCTGAGCGATGCAGTTTATGAGTCTCATGAAGTCAAACGGTAAGAAGCATATACGTACAGAAGATGAGCCGATAGAGAAGACTGGGATATATGCCTTTATGGGAGGCTGATGACTCTTATGCCAAGGTTTGACTATCAGACACACTGTCGATGGAGATTGCCAATGATGTCCTCCATCAGCCCACTGCCAAGGCAATGTGGGATATTCTGGCCGCTACGTATTCCCAAGTGCGGAATGAGACCAAGATGTTACAACTCCAGCATGATATATTCACGATGAAGTAGAATGGCAGGCCACTTCACTCATTGTACACCTCCCTGAGAGGGATGTTCGAGAAGTTATACAGTACCATACCACTCACGGCGACTCCAGAGCAGCAGAAGACATTTTGGAATGCTACCATGGTGGGCGTACTACTTGCAACCCTCGATCCTGAGTACGAGGCAACCCACTCTCAGATATTAGCCGATGCAGTCATTCCTCTAATGGGGGACGTTTACAGGAGGCTCAGTCGCATATCAGTTTCTTCCAGCACATCTACTCCACCCCCATCGGCGATGGCAATATCGTGTGGGAGAGGTGGTCAGTCTTCTGGTCGTGGCCGTGGACCCCGTGGACGGGGAGGTCACTTTCACCAGCCATGTTCGTTCAGCCATCGCACATGCCACTCGGAGGATGCATGCTACTCTAAGCATGGGTTTCCAGCATCAGCGCGTGTAGCCGAGCATGTACTGCCCCAGTCAGCATCTACTGCAGACAACCGATTCGAAGAGCTTGTGGCACGTCTACGTGATATTATGCCACAATCGTCTACTGATTCTCCAGGTGGACCTTCAGATGTTGCTGCTACAGCTTCTGCCAGTTCGTCTGTTGCTGCTAGTACCTCAGGTAGTGCTACTGCCTTTACATCTTGTCATGATATATCTGATTGGATTATAGATTCTGGTGCCACCCATCATCTCTGCCGCGATAGAGAGAGACTTGAGTCCTACAGGGACATCCCACATGGCCGCTCAGTGCTGATAGCAGATGGTACTCATTTCCCCCTTGTTGGACAGTGGGAGGTTTCCTTGTCACCTTCTATGCATCTACAGAATGTTCTACATGCTCCTGAGTTCTCCATGAATTTGTTATCTATTAGTCAGATTACGAAGGATTTGCACTGTCGTGTTATATTTGACCCCTCATCTCTTATTTTTCAGGACATACTAACGGGCAGGGAGATTGGCTGTGGCTCTAAGCAGAATGGCCTCTATCGGCTGGTCCGGAACTCTTATGCTGGCGTCTCTTCTCATTCCGTCGGACCAGTATCTCCGTACATCTGGCATCTTCGCTTTGGCCATCTCCCGCTCCAGAAAATGCGACATCTCTTGCCTCAGATCTCTCACAGTTCATCATTTCGCTGTGAAGCATGTTAGTTGGGAAAGCATCATCGGTCTAGCTTTGCTAGTCGTCAGAGTCGGAGCAGTAGCTCCCCGTTTGAGTTATTTCACATTGATATTTGGGGACCGAGTTGTGTACCTGATCATCAGGGACATAGGTTTTATCTAGTTGTGGTGGATGACTTTTCTCGTGTATCTTGGGTCTTTCTTTTAAAGAATAAATGTGAATCAGGGGATGTTATTAAAAATTTGATTAATGAAGTGCAGAATGTTTTTTCCTCTACTGTCAAATATGTTCGTACATATAATGCATTGGAGTTCTGCACCCGGTCTCTCTCTCTCTCAGTTTCTCTCGTCTAAGGGTATTATTCACCAAACCACCTTTGCATACACATCTCAGCAAAATAACATGACAGAAAGAAAGCATCGTCACCTTCTTGACATCACTCGAACCATCCTTATTCAGAGTTGTGCTCCTATCACTTTCTGAGGGGATGCTGTCCGTACAGCCTGCTACCTGGTCAATCGAATGCCATCATCTGTCCTTGGTGAGAAAATTCCTTCTTTCTATCATCTTTCCTGATAAGGAATTATTCTCATTTACTCCTCGTGTCTTTGGTACTGTTGCGTTTGTTCATCTCCTGTCCCCTGGACTTGACAAACTCTCTCCTAGAGCTGTCAAGTGTGTCTTTGTAGGTTACTCTCGGACTCAGAAGGGCTATCGCTGTTATGACCCCATAAACAAGAAATATATTGTCAGTGCTGATGTCACGTTTTTTGAGTCTGTTATGTACTTTTCCCCTGCAGGTGACAGGCTGGTCTCGTTCACTACCAACGATGATGTCTATGTTCCTCCTCCTAGTTTGAGTTCACCTGAGTCCACTCCAGCTCCAGTTGCTACGCCACCACCACCACTGCCACCTCCACCACCGCCACCTCCGCATCCTCCTATTCCACCTTTACCAAAATTCTATACGCGTCGGTCAGGTCCTGCTCAGGGTACACGTCAGGCATCCATCACGCCTCTGGTATGTTCAGATGGCATCACTACTGACGGGTCAGATATGGTACATGTGCAGAATTCTTCATTGCAGGAGGAGACTGCACCATCCAGTACAGTGGATGACAACCTTGATATTCCCATTGCTATCCGGAAGCAGAAACGGACTTGTGCGTCTTATCCTTTTGCTTCCCAGGTGTCCTTTCATCGCCTCACAGGCGACTTTTAGAGATTTGCTGCCGCTTTGTCTTCCGTGAACATACCACGGACCTATCAAGAAGCTATGAAGATTGATTGCTGGCGACTGGCTATGGAAGACGAGATGCGTGCCTTACAGTCTCGTGGCTGCTCCCCCTGACGCATACATTGTTAGCTGCAAGTGGGTATTCACAGTTAAATACCATGCTGATGGCAGTCTAGATCGATACAAGGCGCGGCTGGTCGCGAGAGGTTTCACACAAACCTATGGCGTGGATTATATGGATACATTTTCTCCAGTTGCTCGTCACTCTACTCTTCGCATTCTTTTATCAGTTGCTGTGGTACGTGGTTGGACTATATCTCAACTTGATGTCAAGAAAGCCTTCTTGTATGGAGATTTGCAGGAGGAAGTCTACATGCAGCAGCCACCAGGGTTCACTGCTGAAGGGGAGAAGCATATGGTGTGTAGACTTCACAAGGCAATTTATGGCCTTAAACAGAGCCCAAGGGCATGGTTCCAGAAGCTTTCCCATCTGATTGAACGAAAGGGGTTCTAAAGATCAAATGCAGATCACTCATTGTTCATTCAGAAGTCTTCTACAGGTATGGTTGTCATTATGGTCTATGTTGATGATATTCTGGTTACATGAGATGATGTTCAGGGAATAGAGAGGGCAAAAACATTCCTGGGCCGTCAGTTCGTCACGAAGGATCTTGGAACCCTAAGATACTTTATGGGGTTGGAATTTGCCAGGAATGCACAGGGTCTGGTGATGACCTAAAGGAAGTACATTACAGATTTTTTGATCGAAACATGCATGGTTGGATGCAGACCATCAAGTACTCCTATAGATCCAATCATGAAGCTGTATGACGATGACACTGCAGTAGACAAGAGGAGATATAGAGAGATGGTGGGTAAGTTCCTTTATATTACCATAACAAGACCCGATATTACCTTTGCAGTAAGCCCGGTGAGTCAATTTATGGAGCAGCCAAGACAAGTTCATATGGATGCCATATACATGATACTGAGGTATCTAAAATCTTCTCCAGGCTCAGGGTTGCTATTTCGAAAGGGCACATATTTATCTATTTCAGCATGTGCAGACACAGATTATGTAGGGTGCCCTAAGGATTGAAAGTCTACCTCAGGATTTGCCGTTTTTGTTGGGAGCTCTCTGGTTTCTTGGAAAAGCAAGAAACATACTGTTGTGGCAAGGTCCAGTGCTGAATCTGAATATAGGGCCATGACGCAAGAAAGCACGGAGATGATGTGGGTTCGATATGTGCTAGAGGATCTACATGTAGCTGTACCTTTACCCATGCAGCTTCAGTGTGACAATCATGCAGCATTCTTTATTGCCAACAATCCAGCATTCCATGAAAGAACAAAGCATATCGAAGTTGAGTGCCACTACACGAGAGACTTGATCCAGAGAGGCTTGATATCTACATCTCACGTTAGCTCAGGGGATCAGACTGCCGACATATTCACCAAGCCGTTGCTCAGAGGACCCTTCCAGAGATGTTCTTCCAAGCTGAGCATGATAGACATCTATGCTCCACCTTGAGGGGGAGTGTAGAGACTTATATTATTATGTTTTGTACCGTTTCTTAATTCCTGTTTACTTTCTGGACTCTTATGTATTTTACCCATGAGGTCTCTCTCTATATAAGAGAGACTAGGGTTCCTTGGAATAATAGATTGCTCACTTTTTCCAACATTACTGATGGCGTACAAGAAGCTCAATAAAAAATATACATATCTGAACGCAGACTGAACCTCGATTTATTTCATCTGAGAAGACGATAGAAGTTGTTTCATCTTTTAATGAATTAAAAGACGTGCTTATCAGGTATCACGTTGACTTTGGGGATTTTATACGTGTCAGAGATCTTTTTGTTGTTTCAAATGAGATATTAAGTTGGGAGACAACGTGGATATCTTTTTTTGACATCTTTAATGCTGAGCATGTAACGCAATGTCTTATTAAACAAAGACTGGATGTTTGTTGGAGGATTATAGAAGTTGTTGGCAAATTGAAGATGCACCTTGAGGACTGTAGAGATATATTTATATTTCTGTACTATTTCCTTATTTTATTTCTTTATGTACATCTTATGCAATTACCCATAAGTCTCTCCTCTATATAAGAGAGCTTAAGGTTCCAGGAATAAACACTTTTTCCCAACATGGTATCTGAGCGACAGTCCTAGGCCGGAGCTCTCGTACCGAGAAAGCCCTAACCCTAACCCCCCGTTAAGCCTCTCTCTCTTTCCAGCGTCGTCGCCCCCCCCCCCCCCCCCAACCAGCGCCGTCCCCCCCCCCCCCCCCCCCCCCGCTACTGCCAGTGTCATCGGTCATCACCGCTGCCATTCTCTTTCCCGAGCCACTTCCACCACTAACGAGCGGCGCCACTGTCGCGGGCGGCCCCTTCCGCGGCTCTTCTCTTTCTCTTCCTCACTTCAAGGTCCGCTCGTGATGATGGATTTGATTGCATAAGTCTACACATGCAATCAAATCTCTATATGTCTGTGTAGACATTTTTCTATCAGTCCATGAAACTCTAGTTTTTTCCATCTGGCAATATGTCAGAGAGCAAAGTCGATATTCTCGCCACATGCGCTTTCAGAGGTCCAACGCGAATTCTCAAGATAAACGGGATGAACTACGAGCTCTGGGCTATGCAATTCATGAGCCTCATGAAGTCTACGGGTAAGAAACATGTTATTACCAAGGAAGATCCGATTGAGAAAACAAGGGTCAATGCTTCGTGGGAGGCATATGATGCGTATGCCAAGGTCTGGCTTTCTGGTACATTAGCGATTACGATTGCTAATTATGGGTTACATCAATCCACCACCAAGGCGATGTGGGATATCCTCACAGCCGCTTATTCCCAAACGAGGAATGAGACTAAGATCCCGCATCTACAACATGATATATTTACTATTAAGAACGGATGGCCCCTCCATTCTCTATACACATCCCTACGTGGGATGTTTGCGAAGCTACATAGTTTCAAGCCCCTCATATCTACTCCTGAGCAGCAGAAGACATATAGGAATGCCACCATGGTCGGTATATTCCTTGCAACACATGATCCTGAGTATGAGGCAGCTCGTTCACAGATACTGACGGATGCTACTATTGCTCCCATGGAGAAAGCTTTCCGCAGACTCAACATGATCACTTTCCCATCTACTGTCTCTAGTCAGAATTCTTCTACGATGGCAACATCCCGAGGTAGAGGGGATTCTTCTCAGTTTCGTGGATGTGGACCTCGTGGTAGATGAGGTCGCATTCGTCAGCCCTGTACCTATTGTCACTGATCAGGGCATAGAGAGGGCACATGCTACTTCAAGCATAGTTTTCCTGCATCGGTTCGTGTAGCAAAGCAAGCAGAACCCCATGTTGCTCCCTCTTCGAATCAGAGGTTTGATGACCTCGTGGCTAGATTGAGGGATATTACGCCTCCTGCTTCTTCGCCAACTCCAAGAGGCCACTCAGATGTTGTTGCTTCCGCCTTTGCCAATACCTCTGCCATTTCCAGCACCTCAGGTAGTACCTATGCTTTCACTTCTTGTATGGATCTGAGATTACAGAGTGGATTATGGACTTCAGGACTACACATCACATATATGGAGACAAAGATCAACTTGTAGCATATAGACATGTTCCTCCAGGGAGAATCGTCGTAATTGCCAATGAGACTCATTCCTCGATTATAGGACATAGGGAGATCAGTTTGACGCCCTCAATGTGTCTGCAGAATGTGTTACATGCACCTGATTTTTCTATGAATTTATTATTTATTAGTTAGGTGATCGTGATTTGACTTGGCTTACGAATCTATTCAAAGTTATTTGGCGAAGCAAGAAAATGCCTAAAGTTTGGAGGAGTATCGTGGTGCCTCTTTATAAGAATAAAGGAGACATGTAAAATTGTTCAAATTACAGAGGTATCAAGGTGATGAGTCACACTATGAAAATTTGGGAACGTGTGATCGAAAGAAGGTTGAGGCAAGTTTCCAAAGTAAAAGAAAACCAATTCGAATTCATGTCAGGTCGCTCAACTATTGAAGCCATCCACTTGCTAAGGAGAACAATGGAGATTTATAGAGTTAAAAGGAAGAACCTCCATATGATCTTTATTGATTTGGAGAAGGCTTATGACTTTTTCCCACGGGAGATATTGTGGAGAGTTTTGGAGAAGAGACAAGTACCTTTCCTATACATTAACCTCATAAAGGATATGTATGATAGAGCTTTATCTTGTGTAAGGACCCCGTCTGGGAAGACTGACTATTTTGACATCAACATTGGTTTACATCAAGGTTCAGCTTTGAGTCTATTTCTTTTTACATTGATTATGGACGAGTTGACAAGTCACATTCAAGATGAGTTACTTTGGTGTATGCTATTTGCAGATGATATCGTGTTGATTGACGAGACCAGAGATGAAGAAGCTTGAGGTATGGAGACATGTATTGGAGACTAAAGGATTTCGTATAAGTAGGGCTAAGGCGGAATATAAGGAGTGCACCTTTGATGGAAGCAATAGTGAAGGAATCGAGGTGACGATTGGTGACGATAACATTCAGAAGAGAGATTCTTTTAGATACCTGGGATCTATTTTGCAACATGATGAGGGAATTGATGGAGATGTTACTAATAGGATAAATGCAGGCTGGCTACAGTGGAGAGGAGCCTCTGCTGTGCCCTGTGATAAGAAAATTCCTTTAAAAATTAAAGGAAAGTTTTACAAAGCAGTTGTGAGACCTGCTATGCTCTATGGATCTGAATGTTGGCCTGTGAACCATAGACATGTGCAGAGAATGGCTGTAGCAGAAATGAAAATGCTAAGGTGGATGTGTGGACACGCACACACACACACACACGTAAAGATCGGATTTGGAATGATTCAATCAGAAAGAAAGTTGGTGTAGCTCCGATCGAGGATAAGATGCGAGAAAACCGCTTAATATGATTTGGTCATTTGCAAAGAAGATCAGCTAATACACCGGTTAGGAGATATGAGTGTTGGGATGTTGAGCCGGCTAAGAGAGGGCAGTGACGGCCCAAGAAGTGTTGGAAAGAGATATACGAAGGGATCTTAATTTGTTGGATATACGAAGGGACTATACGCCCGAGATTGACCCAAGATAGATCTGAATGGAGTCGAAGAATCCATGTAGCCGGCCCTACTTAATTGTGGGAAAAGGCTTTGTTGTGGTTGTTAGTTAGTTAGATTACGAGGGATTTGCATTGCCGGGCTATTTTTGACCCATCGTCTCTTGTTTTTCAAGATATTCTCACGGGCAGGGTGATTGGCTGTGTCCGTGAGCAGGATGGCCTCTATCGCCTGGTTCGAACACCATATGCAGACCTATCCTCTCATTCAACATGACCAGTCTCTCCCTTCACTTGGCACCTGTGTTTTGGTCACCTTCCACTCCAGAAGATGTATCATGTTCTGCTGCAGATCTCATCTCGCTCTTCCTTCCAATGCGAGACATGTCAGATGGGAAAGCATCATCGTTCTGCTTTTTCTAGTCATCAGAGTCAGAGCAGTAGCTCTATTTTTGAGTTATTTCATGTTGATATTTGGGGTCCGAGTTGTATTCCTGATCACCAGAGACACATGTTTGACCTAGTTGCTATTGATGATTTTCTCGTCTGTCATTGGTCTTTTTATTGAAGAGTAAATATGAAGATGAGGATGTGATCGAAACTTTTATCAATGAAGTGCGGAATGTTTTTTCTTCTTCGGTGAAATTTGTGAGAATTGATGATGATGCTTTAGAATTTTGTACTCGTGCTCTCTCACAATTCTTTTCATCATGTGGTTTTGTTTGTTAGGCAACATGTGCTTATACTTCTCAGCAAAATGGTGTTGCAGAGAGAAAGTATCGTTATTTGCTTGATGTCACTCGGACTCTTCTCATTCAGAGTTGTGTAGACCATTCGTTTTGGGGTGATGCAGTTCTTACGTCATGTTATCTTGTGAATTGCATGACCTCATTTATTCTGGATGAGAAAATTCCTTTCTCCATGGCATTCCCAGAGGAGTTGTTCTCTCTTACTCATGTTTTTAGTTCGGTCGGATTCGTCCACCAGTTGTCTCCGGGTCTGGACAAGCTCTCTCCTAAAGCTGTCAATTATGTGTTTATTGGGTACTCCATGACACAGAAGGGATACCGATGTTATGATCCATTGTGCAAGAAATATTATATTAGCGCATATATCACATTTTTTGAGTCTGTGATGTATTTTTCTCCTACAGGTGACAAGTTGGCTTCATTATATTCCGTTGATGAGGTCTACATGCCACCTCCTCCTACGAGCCCATCACCACCTCCACATGTGCATGTTGTTCCAACAACACCACCACCTCCTCCTCCACCACCATCGCCTCCTCCTATACAACCACATGTGCCCATTGTTCCACCGTTGCCAAGATACTATACTCGTCGACCTGCTTCTGCTCATGGTCATTGCCCGTCATCCAGCATGCCTCGGGTTTGTTCTGAATACAATATTTCTAACGATGGGTCCGGAGATGTGTTTGCGTAGGAACCTTTACAGGAGGCTAGTACACAGTCTGAGGAGATTCCCAATGACCTGGTTATATCTATTGCAATTCGGAAGCAAAATCGTACCTGTACATCATATCCTCTTACTTCCTAGGTCTCCTTTGATCGCTTGACAGAGGAATTCCAGAGATTTGCCATTAGTCTATCTGTCGTGGAAATCCCACGGAATTATCAGGAGGCCTTGAAGGACAATCGCTGGCGTCTAGCTATGGAAGAGGAGATGGTTGTTCTACAATCACATGGCACCTGGAGCTTGGTATCTGCTCCTAATGGAGCATCTATTGTCAGTTGCAAATGGGTGTTTACCGTTAAACATTATGCATATGAGAGCCTTGATCGCTGCAAGGCCAGATTGGTGGCACATGGATTTACACAAACTTATGGAGCGGATTATCTGGACACTTTCTCTCTTATTGCTCGTCACTCCACTCTACATGTCCTTTCAGTTGCTGTGGTGTGTGATTGATCTTTATATCAGTTAGATGTTAAAAATACGTTTTTGTATGGAGATCTCCAGGATGAAGTCTACATGTAGCAGCCACCGGGGTTTGCTGCTGAGGGAGAGTGTCAGCAAGTTTGTAGATTTCACAAGGCAATATATGGCCTTAAGCAGAGTCCAAGGACATGGTTTCATAAGCTCTCAGATCTGATTGAAAAGCAGGGGTTTAAGAGGTCAAATGCAGATCATTCACTGTTCGTGCAGAGAACACCCAGATGTACTATTGTTATCATGGTGTGTGTTGATGACATACTTGTTACAAGAGATGATGTGCAATGGATAAAGAAGGCAAAGGAATTTCTGGGTCGTCAGTCTGTCACTAAGGATCTTGGCACCCTAAGGTATTTCGTAGGGTTAGAGTTTGCTAGGAATACACATGGTCTTGTGATGATCAAAGGAAGTATGTTACATACATGCTTGTTGAGACATGCATGATTTGGTGTCGATCCTCTACTACTCCTATGGATCCCAGTATGAGGTTATATGATGATGATACAAGTGAAGTTGACATGAGGAGATATAGAGAGTTGGTAAGAAAGTTTCTCTATGTTACTATCACTAGACCTGATATATCTTTTGCAGTGGGTCGGGTAAATCAGTTCATGGAGCAACCCTGACAGGTACACATAGATGCTATATATATGATATTGAGGTACCTAAAATCTTCTCCAGGTGCATGACTGCTATTCAGGAAAGGAGCATCTCTTTCTGTTTCTGCATGTGCTGATGCGGACTATGCCGGGTGTCCTAAGGACAGAAGGTCTACTTCGGGCTTCGCTGTGTTCATTGGCAGTTCTCTTATTTCTTGGAAAAGCAAGAAACAAACCATTGTTGCTAGGTCAAGTGCTGAATCTGAATATAAGGCTATGGCACAAGCAAGCACATAGATGATGTGGGTTCGAGCAGTGCTAGCAGACTTGCATATAGATGCACCTCTTCCTATGCTGTTACAATGTGATAATCAAGCTGCCCTATTTATTGCAAACAATCCCACATTTCATGAAAGAACAAAGCATATTGAAGTAGACTGCCATTATACAAGAAACATGATTCAAAAGGGCTTGATTTCTACATCTCATGTCAGTTCAGGAGATCAAACGACAGATATCTTTACCAAGGCTTTGCTCAGAAGACCATTTTAGAAGTGTTCTTCCAAGCTGAGCATAATTGACATCTATGCTCCATCTTGAGGGGGAATGTAGAGATTTATTTATGCTTCTGTACTATTTTCTTACTTTATTTCTTTACGCTCGTCTTATGTAATTTACCCATAGGTCTCTCCTCTATATAAGACAACCTAGGGTTCCCATGAATAAATACTTTTTCATTCTTTTCCCAATAACGACCATCAAAACAGAAGCAATTATTCAATTGAGGTAAAGATGTGGACTTCTCATTCTGGAGGATGAAGTTTGTTGCTGATACTTTTCTTCAGTATAGGCTTATTGTGACACTTATCTCTATAGCACTTACTCTTTGTTATATATGTAAGTCCCGTCGAAGAGCACAACATGTAAGGTTGCAAGTTTTGGATGAAATAAAGCGGCTACCAGAGTCGTCAAAATCGGGCTTACTATTAAAAAATATAGGTTTTTTACTTTGTTATTTGTTATTTCGGCTTATTTTAGTTCGTGATAATGTGGTATTTGTTATTTGACTTATTTTTGCATTCTACGTGACTAAACTTTTTAGGAAATGCCTATTGAGTACTACATATTGGTCTTTGTAGTGATTAAGATAATAATACTACTATAAATTTGTATTTGGACCTCAATTTTAGCAAATAAGTGTGTATTTATATCTTATTTATTGATTTGAATACATTAGAAATCTTAATTTCGAAAAAAATCATGTGCATTCCCTTATTTTTGTTGACTTGGGCAAAATATCGGTGACGCTAAGCTGGCGAAATGCTAGCGAAATCAACATTTATGGCCATGGTGAGAGGGAAGAAGAAAGGGAGGAGGACTGGAGTGGAGGATTTGGGAAGGGAGATAATATAAAGGAGAGGATCGATATCAAATTCAAAGGTCAACCAAAATTCTCATTATTCGTTCATTATCCTTTCATTACAAATGATATTGGCTTTATAGAGAGAACCGATACCATCTTAGAGGAACATCTCTTCACGAAAGGCACAACCCTCCCAGAAAGGACACTTTTAAAGGACATATCCATTGTTTTTAAAAACACGCCTCGAGGCGCTGAGGCGTACGCCTCGAGCCTCGAGGCATTTTTCAAGGAAAAAACGCCTCGAGGCTATAGCCTCATTCAACCTCAGTGAGGCATGCGCCTCGAGGCGTACGCCTCGAGGCGTGCCTCATATACGGGCTGTTTTTTAAATTTTTTCTGTAATATTTTTTCCTTTTCTTTTTGATTGTGAACTTTTCATCTTTCGTAGACAAGTATTTTCAAGTCTTTAAGCTCATGATTCACTGAAATATATTTTTTAAATTTATTAACATATTAAGCTTACTTTTACTTTGTTATGCATGTTTTTTATAAATCAACATGAACAAAAAAATGAGTCTTGAGTCCTAAAATCTAATGCCTCTACTCTTTAGTATGAATCAAGCATAAATGCTTTCTTTATTAAAATGTTTGGATGCAAGTCCCTTACTTTGACCTAAATTTTGAAAAGTATATTTTGTAAACATGTCTCATCGTTTCTTCTATTCAATCGGGACTAAATTAATTCACATCAAAGCATGCATGAACAAAGATGATCATAACATGCAATATTCAAGTATTTTATCCCTCAATCATTATGGTAAAGTAAAAAGTGATCACAGATTCATTGCTTACTTTCTTATCCTTCTCAATTGAATGACACGTATCTCATCTAATTTTGAAAATGGTATGTTACATCTAGTCACTTTAGTTAAATTTTATTCAAAACTTTGAATTTTGCGGAGAGTTACCCATTATTGTGCTTACATATCCATATTTACTTGACTTCTTACAGATTTAGAGTTTAAAAAAAGAGAGTTATATAACAACTTGGATGTTTAACCCATGATGTTAGCCTTGAAATATCATGGAGTTATGTATTTAATCATAACTATTTAATTTCTAGAACTTGAAAATTGTAATTACAATTAATTATTATATTTTATGAAAAATTTTCTTTCACGAGTGAGGCTTACGCCTCGAGGCTTATGCCTAGAGGCAATACTAGGAAAACGCCTCGATATGCCTCACGTTTTTAAAACCTTGGACATATCTACTGAATTCACATACACACATGAAGAGGTGAAAATAAAAGGCAAAAAATGAACTAATGAAAACCGGGCTACACCATGTGCCATTAGCATTAATAGATATTGATGTTGAACTAAATGCATGTGCTTAAATATCACGGACATGTCGGCTATATATCGGTATTGCCAAGTTGGTGATATTAACAATGGGGTATATATCTTTTTCGAGGATATCAACAAGTATGTATCATTAACATCGTCGATATATTGCTCAAATAGAAATGATATGTGAAACGGTGTAAATTTTTCTTAATTTTTTGTAGTATATTTTTGCCTAATATGGGCAATACCAGTCACATGTTTCCTTCATTTTCATCCATTTCACATAATGATCATTCATGAATGCCATCAATATAAGCAATATTGATATTTATCGTCCGGTGAGCACTTAATATTTGAGGCCAAAAATATCGTTGATATTTGAGTCAAGTTATCCTCGGGTTGGCTTTCTCTCACATGTGGTTAGTCATGAATATGTGTGATATATGAACTACAAAGTCATGTACCACTATATGACATGAAAAAAATATGTGAAATATAATGACTCAATCAGACGAAGATGCGGAGGACAACAAAGAGGACAGATGGATCAAACTAGACACTCTTGGTTTTGATGAGTGTAGAATACACATTTACATGGTAAGCTTTCCTCAAATAAATATTTACGTGGTAAGTATTATTTTTTATACATTATGAATTATGGGTTTATTTGTTATTTCAATATATTTATGCATTCTTTTTTTTGAATAAGAAAAACGAGGGTGCCCTCCCAAGGCGGGAGTCACCACACCAATATATTCATTAAAAAACGAGATGGTACATCAATTGGATATCCAGAAATTGTACAAGGCATTACATTTAGCAAAAACATTTTCAAAGTAAAACCGTTGTCCCTTGAAAATTGTATCATTCCTGCTAAGCCAAATAGTCCAGAGCGCGGCAAAGGGCTTGGAGACATCGCCGGAGGACACAAGACCGACCACCTGAATAGATCTCCAAAAATGCTCCGCATCGGATGCCCGAACCACGAAAGCCCCAACGAGTCCCACACATTGGCCGAAGACCTGCAGCCAAAGAAGATGTGGTCCGCATCCTCCACGCCGTCCTCGCATCTGTCACACCTCGAATCCGTCGCTCCCAGCAGTCTGCCTCTTCTCACTTTGTCACATATCCGGTCTCTCCTTAGACACCAAAGAAAGACCTTAACCCGAGTAGGAATCTTAGCCGCCTAAATCACCTTCAAGTCAGCACATAGGTCTTCGTCTCGCTCCACCACACCCCCACTCATTTTCCTGTATGCATTCTTCACCGAGATCTTACCGTCTGCCCACACAAAATGATCGGGGCCGCCCGACATCTCCTCGACAGGGGGAATCTCCGATAGCAACCGCAAAAACTCCTCCATCCTCTGATCCGAGAGAACAACAAGGAACCTCGGCGCCCACGACCCAGAGTCAGCCACCTCTGCCACCCGCGCCCCCTATCAACGGCTAATGCCATCAACCTAGGAAAACGGTAGGCCAACGCCCCCTCCCCCGTCCAGTCATCCTGCCAGAAACGGAAACGGAGACCATTCCCCAACTTCGGCCGAAGAAAAGACTTGAGCCCCAGAATCACGGCATGGATCCCACTCCACAACGAGGACTTGTGATGCTTCCTCGCAGGCACCAACTCCCCTGACACCATAAATCTCCCTCAGCAACCGCAACACCGGCGAGTCGGATGGACCCGAAATGCGTACCACCCACTTGGCTAACAGTGCTTTGTTCATCGAATCCACATCCCTTACACCAAGGCCCCCCTCCGAAACAGGCACCACGATATCCTTCCAGGCCACCAGGTGCAACCCCCTCGTTGTCTGCTTTCCATCTGACTAGAAAAAAGATCTCATCAAAGCTTCCACCTTCCTTCTAACACCAGTAGGCATTCTCCTCGTCGAGAAGAAAAAGATCGGAATGGCTGAAAGAACATGCTTCAGTAATGTAAGCTTCCCTCCCTTGGACAGAGTGGTAGCCTTCCACCCTTCCAATCGCTCCTCCATTCTCCGCAGAACACAGTCCCAATCGGACTTCCTCAGCCTACCTTCAACCAATGGCAACCCCAGATATGTTATCGGTAATCTCCCCAAAGGGCATCCAGCCCACGCCGCTAACCTGTTGCTTTCCTCGCCATCCATCCCCATAGGAACGAGGACCGACTTCTGCCTGTTAATCTGCAAGCCAGAGAGGCAACCAAACACATCCACCAAAATGGCCACATTGTGGTTCTGCTCCTCTGTCCCCCTCAGGAAGATCAGCGTGTCATTCGCATATTGCAAAACTGGAACGGAGATGTCTCCCGTCTTGAAGCCCTCACACCAACTCTCCTCAACCGCCCGCTGGAACAGGACCACAAGACAATCCGCAACCAACACAAAAAGCAGGGGGGCTAGGGGGCAACCTTGACGTACCCCTCTCTGCGGCTGGAACCAACCACCCTCCGACCTCTTGTTGACCAACACAGAGCATGAGCTAGTGGTTACACATCTCTTAACCCAGGAAACCCATTCCTCCGGAAATCTCCTTTTCTGCAACGCTATCCACAGGAATCTCCAGCTGACACAGTCGTGGGCCTTGGCGTAGTCAATCTTCCAAACAACCCCCTTCTTTGCAGACCTCTTCCACTCACGACAGATCTCCGAGGCGGTCACAATGCCATCCGCCATACACCGCCCTGGGATGAACGCAGATTGAGCCGGTAAGACCACTGAGCCCAAGACAGCCCTAAGCCTGCTCGCCAGCACCTTGGCGACAATGAGATAAATGCCATTGGAAATAGAAATCGGTCTGTAGTCCCCAACCCCAATCGGGGCCTCCTTTGCAGCAAAAAAACCAAGGATCTGTTAATCTTCTCAAAACCCCTGTTGCCGCCCCTGAATTCAGTCAGAACCTCCAAAATGTCACCCTTCAGCAGATCCCAGAACTCCCGGTAAAAGGACACAGAGAAGCCATCCGGGCCAGGAGCCCCATCCGCGTTCAGGTCCCAAACCGCCTTGCGCACCTCTTCCTCCGTGAAATCGGCCACTAACGAATCCGCCTGGGTTCCGCTCAAAAACCCCACTCCCCGGCCCGTCCAGCCCCACCCAATCTCCTCCCTCCCTCTCCTCGACGCCCTCACAAAGTGCTCTCGAAGGGCGACCCCAATGTTCCTCTCGCCCGACACCCTTTGTCCCCCCACCTCCACCTCATGCAAGAAACTCCGCCTCCTCCTGCCGGACGTCACGAAATGAAAGAAACGCGTGTTGGCATCACCCTCCCTTAGCCACTTCTGCCTGGATCTCTGCCGCCAATGAACCTCTTCTTTCCTGTCCTCCCGAAGCACCACCTCTAACCACGCAGCCCTCTCCTCCACCTTCTCCGGAGTCAGTCCCCGGTCATCATCCAACCCATCCAACCTGCTTATCCCAGCCTCAGCCTCTGTCCTGACTGCCCGCCGCCTCCTGGCGACATCCTTCCCAAAAGTCAACAACAACCGCCTTAAGGAATCAAGCTTGGCCGCAAAGCGCGAAACCGTCGAACCTGACACCACAGAACCCCGCCAATGGTCAGCCACCAGATCCCGGAAGCCCTCCTCCAACAGCCACTTCTTCTCAAAACGAAAGGAGAAACGAGCCAAACGCTCCTCCCAGAAGACCAAAGAACAGGAGTGTGATCGAAAAGCGTCATCGGAAGAGCCCAAGCCCTCGCCAGCGGGAACGCCTCCCCCGCCTCAACCGACATCATGAACCTGTCAAGCCTAGACCTCGATCTCGAATTCCTCCAAGTGTACCTGCAACCGGCCGCATCCACAACAGACAACCCCAGAGAACGAACCATCTGCCTAAACTCTGCAGATCCAGGATCCTAACCTCCGCCCCCCCTCGGCCTATCATTCGGGAACAGCGTAACATTCAAGTCACCACCGATGATCCAAATGCCGTCACCAACCTCAGGCACAATACTCGCCAAGTTCGCCGCTAGGATACCATCCTCTCGCCTACACGGTCCATAGACATTAGTAACACAGAGAAATACCATCCGCTCTCCGAAGCAGCCTCACCGACAAGGTGAACAAGGAGACGGAAGTCCCCACCAGATCGAACGCATCGGACCGCCATCCAGATAGCAACCCTCTCGAAGCACCTGCTGCCTCTTTCTCAGCCACCACAAAAGCCCTCCCCTGCTCATCTCCCGCTGCATTTGATCGTCCAACGACTGCAACTTTGTCTCCTGAAGCAAGAAGATATCTGCCCCAGCCTCTCTCAATAGATTCTGCACCCCGAGCCTTTTTTCGGGCCGACCCAGGCCCCTCACATTCAAAGATAACGACTTCATTTAAGCAACGCATCGTCCATCTTCCTCGGGGGAATAATCCCCAAGCGCCTCGCAACATCTCTGTCGAGAGCAGCAAAACGGTTCCGTACCACCAACGGGCTGGTCACCCCCAGATTCACACCTTCCGCAGCCACACCCGATGCCAAAGAGGCCCTCAACGAAGCCCTCGCCTCCTTCTCTGTCCTCCTCCGCCCCCTCCCCCCCCCCTCTCATACGCCATCCCGAAACGCCGCTGCTGCGGCCCCACCTCCTCCTGAAGCGGCAGCCCAAAGCTCATCCCCTCAACCACAACACTGGCTCCCAAGATAGGAGGCAAAGGCCCCACCTCCACCCCCAACCCAGCTGGATTGGCCCCAAAATCGGCCGGGCCCCTCCGCCAAACCTCAGAGACCGACACGCCCGCCTCCTCACCCAGCTGGTCCACCCCTCCCCCCTGCCCAACCAGCAACTCCCCCACACCGGTCGCAGCTCCCCCCCCCCCCCTCACAGTAACCGGACTGAGCAAGGCCCGTCGCACCACGGTCCGAACCGGCAACCTCCAGCTCCGGAGCCGCAAGCACCACCCTAAACCCAGGAGACGGAGCGGCGGATTCGAAACCTCCACCCATGGAGTGCCCAGCATCAATGGACCGAGACCGATCGGGATCCACCCCGACAGAACGCAGAACCTCCCGAGCATTAACAGGCCAGGCCCCACCACCATCCACCTCTTCACGAGTGTCAACCACAAGACGCCAAGGTAGAGAAACCGCCGCCAGTGCCGGAAGCCCCACGGCAGAAACGGCGCCGAACCGAATCACCTCCAACTAAGAACGCGCCACGGTCGGATGTCGTCCACCCGCACAAGGTTGCTCCACCTCTGGAATCCGAGCCCCCACCTCCGTGGGTTGAACCGGAGTCCGCTGCTTCGGCCCCCCATCCCCCAACGACTCCTGGGTCAACTGGAACTCCCGTCCGCGACAACCGGCCACCTGACAAGCCGCCCAAACATCCGCGGCTTACGTAATAATGAAAATCAGCCTGTTCGGCAATTGTGATGTTGATAGTACTGCAAAACTTTAAGGCCATGCGATTAAATGATAGTTGAGATCCAACAAAGGAATTTATTACCCAACAAAGGAATTTATCATCACAGCCAAAGCAAGAGAATATTTTGAGGATGAAATTTCAGTTTATAATGGGACCCCGACGGGGAAGACTGACTATTTTGATATCAACATTGGTTTACATCAAGGTTCAGCTTTGAGTCCATTTCTTTTTACTTTGATTATGGACGAGTTGACAAGTCACATTCAGGGTGAGCTACCTTGGTGTATGTTATTTGCTGATGATATTGTGTTGAGTGACGAGACTAGAGATGAAGTAAATGAGAAGCTTGAGATTTGGAGACATGCATTGGAGACTAAAGGTTTTCGTATAAGTAGGGCTAAGACGGAATATATGGAATGCACCTTTGATGGAAGCAATGGTGAAGGAATCGAGGTGAAGATTGGTGACGATAACATTCAGAAGAGAGATTCTTTTAGATATCTGGGATCTATTTTGCAACATGACGGGGAAATTGATGGAGATGTTACTAATAGAATAAATGTAGGCTGGCTAAAGTGGAGAGGAGCCTCCGCTGTTCTCTGTGATAAGAAAATTCCTTTAAAAATTAAAGGAAAGTTTTACAAAGCAGCCGTGAGACGTGCTATGCTTTATGGTTCTGAATGTTGGCCTGTGAACCATAGACATGTGCAGAGAATGGCTGTAGCAGAAATGATTCTAGATGGATGTGTGGACATACACGTAAAGATCGGATTCGGAATGATGCAATCAGAAAGAAAGTTGGTGTAGCTCCGATTGAGGATAAGATGCGAGAAAACCGCTTAAGATGGTTTGGTCATTTGCAAAGAAGGTCAATTGATGCACCGGTTAGGAGATGCGAGTATTGGGATGTTGAGCCGGCTAAGAGAGGGCGAGGACGGCCCAAGAAGTATTGGAAAGAGACTATACGAAGGGATCTTAGTTTTTTGGATTTAAGTCCGAGATTGACCCAAGATAGATCTGAATGGAGGCGAAGAATCCATGTAGCCGACCCTACTTAATTGTGGGAAAAGACTTTGTTGTTGTTGTTGTTGTAATGGGAAAGCCATGGTAAAGTCAATTTTGATCATCGATTAAAAAAAATCAATTTTGATTATAACCTTTTTTTTAAGAGGTCCACCGACTATTACCAAACAATCAATGATAGATCTATTCAGAAGAAAAGTGCATTGTGCTTGTGGGATGGCAATATGTAACCGGACATCGGGGATAAGTGATGTGTCAGATTGTCAGGGGACAACTGCGTTGCATCATTAGAGACATGTACTCGGTACTCATAAACTGGACTACCCAAGTAGATGTAATTGGATTGTAAACCATCTGTCAATTTTGACCGAGTTTATTGTTGATCAGCATCCATGCACTGGTGCGCTACAATGTCTGAAGTCCATCCTGTATATATGTATTATTTATGTTATATGTTTTTTTTTCTCTTGAAGTGAACTTGCATTATATTGTCTTGTTTAAGAATACAACTTTCTTATAAGAAAAATGCCATGTAACCTTCGCCTGGAAGGATGGGCCCTTCAGTTCGCGGAAGGCGTATTTCTCTATTCTCCCCAACGTCGTACCTTCGGATGCATCTTTTCTCGATCACTGCAACCTCATTTGGGGTCTCAAGCTCCCGGAAAGGATTGGTATATTTCTGTGGATTCTTAGACGTGGAAGATTGCTTACCCGCGATCGTTGTGCCATGATTTTCCCAAACTTAACCAACTTGTGCGGTTTGTGCGGTTCGGATGTTGAGACGCCCGGCCATCTTTTCCTTCACTGCGACCTCGTGCGGCCCATTTGGGATGACCTGGGATGGCTGAATCGTTCCTCGATGGTGACTTTCTGGGAGAGCTTTTCTATCGCTGCGAATCGGCCGAGGGCGGAGAGACTGATTCCCATTGCGCGCATCTGGAGTATTTGGCTGGGAAGAAACAAATCTCTTTTTGCTGGGCAGAGATTCTATAAGGAAAATATTTGTATTGAAGCGAATCGCTTTTGTATAGATTGGTCATCCGTGTAGTGTCTTTTGGGGGGCGGATGGTATCCTTATTGATATCATCTACCCCTACTTTTTCTTTTCTTTCCCACTGTAAGTATTTTCTATCTTACTCTTAATATTATGAGGCGAACACCTATGAGTGTCTCCCCCTTTTTGAGTGTCAAAAAAAAATGCCATGTAAAGGTAATTTAACATGCCTTAGATATGGATTTTTTGATTTTCTTTCTGGCTGCCTACATATTTTGTTCTTTCATTCTTTTTTTCCATGTGATGGATAAACAATGCACTCATACAATGGGGGATATCTTTTTTCCGTTTTAGTTTCTATTGATTTTTTTCTGCATGCTGTGTTGGTTGTCTGGTAGAATTTACATTCTGGGTAGAAGTTTAAAATGCCTGATATCCGCTACTTTTCTTATCAATCTACCATCCAAGTTATATTGTGTAGGATTGTTACTCTTCAAAACAGTCCATTCTACATATGAGAAGCGGTTTGATGCTCCTCAAGTAGAAAAATGTTCACTTTCACCTTGCTTTTCTATCGGTGGTTGATAGTGCTTTATAACCCCATTTCGTGAATATGATATTAATGTGAAAGAATAATTTTATATTGATTTATAAAGAATGGGCACTGTGAACGTGCAGATGTATATACCAAGAGGATGTTTCAACTTCTTCAATCCGCATATTCAACAATCTGCACATCTGATTTGGCTCTGTTTATGGGAATGAGTGAGCAAGATGCTACTAACTGTGAGTTCTGCTCTACACGCCTTTGTGCTCATCTACCTCTTGCAATAGCCTAGCAAATGGAAGCTGATTCTGCAATCATCTGTAATATTTTTTGTGTTTATAGTCGCATGGCATGTCTAGAAAGTGGTGAGATAGCTGGGAATCATATTTTTAAATACACCATCAAATAGTGCAGTACCTGGAATTTGACTTCCAGGTTTTTAGATTTTGTTAACGTTAATTGCTATTACAGATTCCTCTTTTAAAATAAATGCGGGGAATAAATTTTCTTGAAATGGAAGGATCCTTTTAGCCACTTAGATGGAGAATAGGAGTGTCAATAAAATGATGGAACCTATCATCACATAGACCCTTCCGCTCATATGTTTTTATGCTTTTCTTTTATCTATCTTATCAAGTGTGTTAGAAAAATAACATAGCTTTGATACCATGTTAGAAAACGAAAAATGTGGAAGCGTAGTCAGAGATGAAAAATAAACAATAAGAACATCGGGATTTTACGTGGAAACCTACTCCGTGAGGAGCAGGATGGAACCGCGGGAGAACGCCTCAAAGGGCTGATATGTTCATTGCACTTTCTCTCATTTATTGCAGGAGGTATGGGGCTTCTTATATAGCTCCCACTGAGTCTCCAAGTCCCACCACTGGTAGATGTAGGACTAAACCACTGGATGTGGTATACTCCAACAAAGTGGACTTAGAATATCACCCTTTGTTACTTTTTTCAAGGTAATTAATAGAAATCAAAGCCTACCATACAAAGATGAGGACCATTTTGCATGTTGTAATTAAGCTTTTTCGACCTATGTCAGTGGCTTTTTATTTAATCGGTCTCAACTCCACCTTATTATGGAACATTCCGCACACACTTTATAGTCCATTAGGTAAATCAAACTTAGGAAGGTTGGATTGGAGTGAACTTCACCTCTCTTTTTATGATCAAATCCCATATTACTATATATAAATGATGCAAAACTATGTTCACATAATGAGGATAGGGGAGTTAAATTACATCGTAGAAAGGATGGAGAAGATGGGCAAAGTTTAAATAAAAGTACATAAAAGGAGAGTAAGTAAAAAAGAAGAGAAGCGGCCCTCAATCTCCTTTTTTGGGCATCACCAAGAAGCTTTAGTCTCTAGGCCGGATAAGCTTCCTGAAAGGCCTTTAAAGAACAGGGAAAAAGTAGGACTAAGGAGAACACTAAGAACTTATGTTCTAATGCTCGCTAATGCAAGACAATAATTGCCTGAGGACTCGAGAACTTGTTATCGGAGATTCTTTTGCATTGTTGTTTCCAGCTAAACTGGATGAGTCTAAAGATTAATGCAAATAATTTCTTGTTAGCAGGATATCTACAAATTTCTGTAGGGGGGCACAAATGAATTTTTTTAGCTAAAGGTTAATAGATCTGAAGAGATATTCTATGAATGTCTCATTATTTTCACTGGGATTGTGTAACATCCAGGTTCCAATCAAACCCGAATCCGATCCGAATTAGGTCCGATTAACCCAATAAAGTTGTTGGTCAATACTAAACAACCTAAATCGATCAATTGATCGTGAATCAAAAGTCATTCGGGCGAAATCGACCAAAAATTAGTCGCATCGTATTGCGTGCCACGGAAAAAGCGGAACACGAAATCGGAAACCGCAAAACAAGATCACCTGAAAATCCGATTCGATGAAACAAGACCAATGGAATCGACCGTTCGTCAATCGGACATCGTTTGGTATTTTAAATTCACAAAATTTAAATCCAAACCAAAACTGTATCTCGAAAATTTCGGGCATCCAAACCCGATCAAAAGCAATCAATATTATACTCATTTTGATTCTCGTTTAGAGATGATCAAAACGAGATATTACGCGTCGAAATCGGATGTTCGAGGCGCGAATACGATCATTTTTTACGTCTCAAATAATTGAAGAGAAAATGTTAAATATATATAATAAAAAAATTAATTACATTTGATTTTTGCTACAATAAACAGAGCACAGAATGCAGCAACTAATATATTGATTTCAGTAAACAAACAATAATAAAAAAGAAAGAAGGAATAATGACATCAGCGGACTGATGTCAGCCTGCTGATGTCATGGCTGGTAAAGCTTCCTACCCACCTTCCTATACTCTTTCTTTTCTTATTTCCTCAAATTCCAACGGAGGGGCTTTTTCCCTCTTCTCTTTAATTTCCCATGTTGCAACCAATCCCTTCTTGCTGGAATCCCCCTTTCTCCTGCTTCTCTCCACTATGAAGCATTTCCGGCAACTTTCCCAACAAAGTTTTTTTCTCTGCTCTTTCCACAGCTGGAGATTAATCTTCAGGCAGATCTGGAAGTTCTGGAGAAGCCCCAATTGCAGCCTCTTTCCCCTTGTTGCATGCAAGCTATAAATCTCAATATTATTTTGAGATTTTAAGGTACAATCCTAATACCTATCTTTTGCTACCATTCATATGCAACTTTACCCCATTTTGATGCCATTTATGTGGTGTTTACTCCCTTTAATTTCAAATTCAAGCTCCAGATTTTGTCTCTATTAATTTGAAAATTTCATGTTGATACCAATTACAATTCAAAAACAAAAATCTCCAGAAATTATCTCCAATGCATAATTTGTACGATAGTACATATTGTTTTCTTTTTTTAGGCAATCTCCAGATTTTTTTCCTGTTAATACGTAATAGTTGTAATTTGATGGGTATATTAATAATTTTAGTTATTGGTGAATTTATTAATGTGTAGGCTTATTAAATATGTCAAAATTAAGACAAAATATTAAGAATTTCATAAAAATTTATCCTTCTATTTTGTTTGTTATCTACGGATGTTATGTGCAAGTATTTATGAGATAGTAGTGGCAATATTTTTTTATATAAATTTCTTTTATAAGCTGAGAAGAAGTATGATTCCTGACACGTTCAGACACAAGGAGCTTTTCATAAATCAAGGAGTTGGTTACTCTCATTCTTTGAAAGTTTCTTATGGTTTCATGCATATTATTTTACAGAAAATGATTAATGACCATCTCAGATATTAACATTACAAATAAATGTCTTTGATTTAAATCATTTTCGCCACATGGTAAGAATTTTATGAGTAAATTTAAATTAAATAAAAAATTTTCTGGTGTCAGGATACCTTGGATTAAAACCCAGTTGTTAGTCTCAATGTGATTGCCTTCCTGATAGTATGCGATATTTTAATTATGAATTAGTGGTTATATTATCATTAGGCTTGTTTTGCTACTATTTTATTCTTTAACTCTTGTCATTGCATCACTCAAAGGATGCTTCTTGTTTCAAAATTTTCTTCATGTTTCTATCACTGTCTTGTATGAAATGCGTCCATACTGCAATGCATAATTCAGAATATATATTACCGCACGAAGTTCCCTACATTCTAGTCTCATGATATTATTAGTTAGAATTCAGATTCCATATGGTGTCAGATCTACTCTATACGATGTATCATATTTATCTCATCAAGATTATGTAATTCACATTAAAATAAATTGAACTTACGGATGCAAATAAGTATAGATATGGATACAGGTGTTTCCATATCTTGTTTATTTATTTTGTTTATATATACATAGAATACAAATACGAAAACAACATGAAGTCTGCCTACAATCATATCAACATTTAGTCTATGTGTCATGAACTTGTAGAAGAATTTCGAAATACAATTATTAGACTATTAATACACTTCTCTTATAAATGATTTCCTATGATCATTTTGATGAATAAACCTCAATCAATTGATCCGGAGTATAATCTATTGTTTATCTATCAGACTATCACCATTGATAAGTTCGACAAAACCTGGATCGGTAAAGATGATCACACAAATCATTATAAAAGGAGAGTATAATCAAGTATGTCAGCTCAGTATGATGACAACTCAGTAAAAATAATGATTAGTGTCGGTCATGATGATCCTTACACCTGACCGTGCGAGGGCGCAGTGACCCTCAATTGGGCGGGAAATAAGAAGTCTAGTTAGGGAAGCGGACGTCAAGTACACGGGTCTAGGATCCC
The DNA here is from genome assembly GCA_037367405.1 of Ottelia alismoides. Classification (NCBI taxonomy): domain Eukaryota; kingdom Viridiplantae; phylum Streptophyta; class Magnoliopsida; order Alismatales; family Hydrocharitaceae; genus Ottelia; species Ottelia alismoides. Next base: position 698,837 of record JAZKJV010007177.1, on the reverse strand, counting down.
AAGTCCTGTTCACGATTTTTACGCAAGCTCGCAGTGTTTTTACGCCTCGTTGGGATCCCGACTTTTGACCAGATCCACTGACCCTCTGTTTTAGGATACCCATGCAGGGATACTCGTTTTTTTAATTTTTGTACGAGCTCGTTTACCTGTTACTGGTCGTGCCCATCTAGAGTGACTTTTCCGGAGAGTTTCTCTCACCCGTCTCTGGGGCGTAGTTTTGGAGTAGACATTTCCTTCTATTGGACCGCACTTCCAATTAGAGGGCGAGACGGAAGAACCTCTTAGGAGGCTACCTCACCGCTTGAGTTTTTAGTTACTTTCCGTAAACAGGCTTGGCGGTGCTACATTCGAATCATCCATCTTTATATCTAAATCATATAGGGCTACATCTGAGTCAGTTACAATTGAAGATTGGAGGAGTTGAAATCAAAGTTGAATGGGTTATAGTGTATGTAGGTTATGAGATAAAATCAATAGTGAGCTATGTTGGTTAGAATTGACTATAATTAGGTTGGATTCGTAATTTCTATAAGCTAGCGGATGTGTTGGGAACTTAGTTAGGACGCATTACACAACACCGCATTCCTACGGAGGCACCCACCCTAAGGCATTATTCATGCCTTAGAGTCATAGTGTGAGATTATACAAAGATCAAGACCACAAACTATCCACTAGACTTGAAAAGATAGATAAAATTGAAAACGCGATTAATGTTATCCTTTCCATCATAAATAAGTTAAGAGTAAAATAAAGTATCATCTCACTAAATCCTTATTAAGACCCATAACCTGATCTCAATGATAAGTAACAATATATACTTACTGACCTCAATTACTATAGGAAAATGTTATAAATGAGAAATATTGGGATATTAAGTGATTAGGGGGAGGAACATGTAGAATAATTTGAAAACCTTTTTGTATGTAGGTAGTGGTAGATTTTCATTTATACATGTCTATCTACTTGATTTCTTTTGCACATAATAAATTACTTGCTATTCTAAACTGCTGGTTGTATTCACATTTGTGACGCCTCTTCTTCTTTGCATGTTTTGGCAGGGAAGGAGCCTGCAACACAGTAGTAGGTTGATGACTTCTAGTGATCGGGTTTATAATGAACGGTACAATTTCTTTTGTCTCCAATTTTTGTTCCATCATGATGTAAATATTTATTTTTTTCTCTTCAGTCAGATTTTGGGATATAGTCATGGAAGGACATATCGATATCGGTATCGATATCGATACCATGTCAATACCGATATATCGCCGATATATCAGCGATATATCGACGCCATATCGCCGACATCGGACCGAGATTGTGCATTTTTGGCCTGTCGATACCCGATATCGATCATATCGGCGATATATCGGTGACCTGTCGATATCGATATATCGTCGATATATCGCCGATATATTGCGATATGGTCGTCCATGGATATAGTATAACTATCATCTCTCATGTACATGTTGTATATACTTATGGTAATTAATGAAAAGAAATGTTGGTGGTACTCATTGTTGTTTGTTCTGTGGTTGATACATTATTACTTGAATGTGAATGTCATGCAATAGTAACGCAAATTTTTTTTCCAGATTTTCAATAAATTAATGAGATCATTTGTAAATGTAATAGTGCGAATGCGACGCAAACGGGTGCCCGGATCCGGGGCGTCACAGATTGCATTTATCATCTAGATGATGATCTTTGTTAAGATTAGCAAAATTTGTTTTTTTGTTATTTAGCAGTTTCTGGAAACCATTTAGGTGGAGAAAAACAAACCAAAGGGTAATTATCTATCTCATGACATTCTCTGCGATATAGGAATTCATCTATCTTGATCTCATCGGGTTAAGCCTCTAACTTCACTCCTCTGATAACTTCGAATCTATATTTCTATGTAGAGGACTTGCATCAAGAGTGTTAACTGAACATCATCCTATGTGAAGATTGCCATCTCTTATCAGAATAGAGATCACATTATTGAATGAAATTATATAATGTTTGTTGTGTTTTAGATCTTACTCTTCAGACCATTAACTATATCGATTATTCTAATCTAACTTGCAAAATGTTCACGATTTCTTGCCAAATTTGTTACCAGCAACTATATTTTTTGTATCCCTAAATAAGATAACTCATGATGGAACACACACCAAATCACTCTCACTCTCTACAGTGAAGTAAATAATTCTCTGAGTGATATTCTAGCATTCTCTCTCTTATTCTTTGAGTTCTTCGATATTTTGAGGAGAATACTTACTGAAGACAACTCCGTCCAATAAAGTCATCTAGCAAGAAGCTTTCTTGCTTTCAATCGCCTCCAGGTCTTCGAGTTCTTCTAATAGTAGTCAAAATTCTTTTTGCAAGCTCAAGGTTGCAGAAATCGATAGTCGGTACTCGGTCGGCGGGGTCACTGACTAAGGATTAATCGACAGTCGGGCGACTATTCGGAATTAGTCGACCATTAATCGGTTTTGAATTTTTTAATTATTTTAAATATAAAAATCATTTTTATGCATATATTCTTATATATTTGCATAGATTTGTACATTTTTCTTTTTTGAAAGAATATTTGTTCACTTTCTATACTATCATAATGAAACAAATGAAGTAATTGACTTTAAATATAACATTAAGCATAATGAAATAAGTTTGCTTTAGAAAAAAATAAAAAAAATAAAAAAAATAAAAAACTCTATGTAAAAGTCGCCCAAGTAGTCGGCCGACTAGGCCGACTAATCGGCATTATTAGTCAGGTTGACCGACTAATGGTCGATTAGGCCTAGTCGAGTCGGCTACCCCTCTGACTCGACTAGTCGGTCTAGTCGATCGATTTTTACAACAGTGGGCAAGCTACAATCTTTGGTGATATTTTTCTGTGATGTGTTATATGTAATGTAATTGCTTGTGCTTATTTTTGTGAATAAATATGCAATTATTCTATCTAGTGCTTATTCAAGATATTACTGCAATTGTAATTGAGAATTATCTGCAATGTTGTTGAAATAAAATATATTGCAAATTATTGTGAAGTGTTTGTTTCTATATGTAATCTTTCTCTGCAGGAACTTTTGGCGTTTGATCCTTAAATTGCAGTAAGGTCTTGGATCAATGAAGTACTCTCTTTCCAAGGAAGTCAAAGGGAAGTCGGAGTTTGTCCACCCTCAACAGTTGCTGCATTGTTTGATCTGTAGTATTGACTTTAATGTTTGATCAAAAGTTGTGAAGCTGGAAGCTTTGTAAGCGGTTGGGATCTTCGTGTAAATATCTCGGGCTTATAGTGAAGCAGTTAGGGTCCTTCATTGAAATTTTAGGCCTATATTTGTTACATTTGAAAGATAAGACCCTTAATTAGGAATCAATATATAGTTGGGTTCCCTTTTTGTAATTTACCCTACATTAAAAAATACATAATTGAATAATTCTGAATATTCACACAAATTGTTTATTCTTTATTTCGTAGCTTGTTCAGCTGCAGACCAAATGTTGACTTTTGCAATACTAACAACATAGTATAGAAGCCTACTAGGCAGACTCCAATCTCTTGTAATCTCATTGTCACCAAGCTTTATATATTATATGTTGTGAGCAGAGCTAGTCAGTACATGGAGAAGCATCACTACAATCATTGCTAGTATGTTCTTTTGATTCTTCGATACTTGGTGGACTCTCTAGGTAAATGCCTCTTATATGGGACCAATGGCTATACTGATATCACCTCAAATGCAAATGTTGATTATACTAGTTCTATGAGTTTGTTGATGGCAACTCTGCTTAAAAGATTGAACATGTCAGTTTTGTTTCTGCTGCTAGAACATAAAGTGATGAAAGCTATAGAATATTTCATGTATACATACAACCTTTTTGATCTACATCTATTTGATCACGTTAACGGTTCTTGTGTTGAGATCTTTGAGTGTTCGGTTATCTTGTCTTAGTTGACATTTTTTTACCCGTATATGCTAAAATAACTACATCACTACATGAGAGATATGACGTGAAAGCCTTCTTGTTGGAATTTGATTTTGTGAAAGAATGATACTTGGATAGGTCTATTCTACATGGGCCTGGAAGAGCAAGTTTTCCAAGTGCCTTGGTTATCTTGGATGAAAAAGTGTGTCACAGTTGTGTTATTCTCCTTGTGAATAATTTATATTGTCACTGTAATTATGAGTATTATAAGTACATAACAGTGAACAAGCTACATATAATTCAAATTTTTAAGGAAGAAAAAGGAGTTGAGAGTGTACATGCATGGCGTAAAAAATAGAGTTTATGATACATGTATGGCAGCAAAGGAGAGGAAGAGGATTGTACCTTAATTATCTCTAATTTAGAGATCAATCAAAAGGCCTTCCAACTGCAATTGGTCAGGAGCAGGGGCTTGAACAATTGCTGGACAACAATAGTAGCTGTTGTTGTAGCAAATTTCGAAGATAGGAGAGAGAGAGCTGGAGCTCTACTCATTGGAAATTGGAAATTTGGGGGAAAAGAGGGCTTGGGGTTTCAGGAAAAATAGGAAGAAGGAAGAGGAAGGGAAGAGGAAGCTTCTAATGGAGGTCTATGTCACTTGAATGGCATCAGCAAGCTGATGTCATCTCCCTTTTTTATTTTTTTGAAAAATCTCAAAGTTATCCGTATTCTCAACTTGAGTCTCCGATTTTGACGAATAAAGGCTCGTTTCGATCGTCTCTGAATGACGATCAAAATAGTATAATATTCATATGCTTTGGATCGGGTATGAACTCCCGAATTTCTCGAGATATGATTTTGATTTGGGTTGAAACTTTGTGATTTTAAAATAGGGTAAATTACAAAAAGGAACTCAACTATATCTCAATTCCCAATTAAGGGACTTATTTTTCAATTGTAACAAAGAGGGGCATGATCTTATATTTTTGTCCCAAATAGAGGCCTCTATAAGCTTCAACGACCCTTCTATGTCGACATTAAACCCTTAAGTTGACGGTTCAGGCCCCTCTTTGTTACAATTGAAATATAAGTCCCTTAATTGAGAATTGAGGCATAGTTGAGGCCCATTTTTTGTAATTTACCCTTTAAAATATTAACCGATCTCCGGTAGATGAGCCGTTGGTTTTATTTCATCGAAACAAATTTTTGGGTGATCTTAGTTTGTTTTGCGGTTTCCAATTTACGTCGCGACTTTTCTGTGTCACACATTACGATGCGTTCGGCTTTTGGTCGATTGCGACTGAACGACTTTTGATTTACAATCAATTGATCGATTCAGGTTATTTACTATCTATTAATAATTTTATTGAATCAAACAGACTCTAATCGAGTCGGGTTGAGATTTAATTGAATGCGGATGTTACAAGTAAAATATCAATTAAAGTTGAGTCATTACAATATATAGTGATGTAAATTAGATAATTGCGTTTCCTTAATATAATGTTTACAATGACAAGTGGTTTTCTCATAGTCTAGTCTTAATTTGGACAATATTTGAAGTTTATTTTCTCAAACCACAATTGTTTTCTTATTAAAAGTGAGGCTTACGTATCGAGGTCTACGCCTCACCTCGATGATGGGAAAATCGTCTCACTATGCCTCACGCTTTTTAAAACCTTGTAGTCGACATGTATATTGGTGTGGTGGCCCATGTATTCTTGTCTTGTCTATAGAATGTAGACCAAGGAAGGTCGTATCGACATCGATATCGTTTCGGTCCGCCCGGAAATGGATATATCGGGATAATCACCGATATAGCGACGATATCAGTGGAAATGTCAGAAATGGCTCAAAAAAGCCATTTTTTTTCATTTTTTCAGAAATTAAGATCATCCAAGATATTAAAACAACAAATAAAATACAAATACACACTTCTGTCACATATATCGGTCATTTATAGCCCACAGATCGCACATATCGGTCCTATCGAACATATCATTGTTAATGTTTATTCCTGGCCTATAGATATTGGAAATGGATTCCATTCAAGTTCTTATAACATTAAATAACTTACAAATATATAATAAGATGACCATATAGATCATTTGTGAAGACTACGATCCCTATATTACACATATCGGTCATATCGAACATATCGCTTGTATTGTTAGTTGACCTATATATATTGAAAATGGAGTTCATCCAAGTTCTTAGATCACTAAATAACTTATAAATATACTCTTAGATCACACATATCGGTCAACTATGAAGCTTATATCACATATATCGATCATTTCGAACATATCCGATATTAATGTTGATTCTTGACTTATAAATATTTTTTTTTGAAGAATTGACTTATAGATGTTGGAAATGGATTTCATTCAAGTCTTACAACATAAAATAACTTGCAATCCAAGTTGAAGAACCATTGTATGCACCCTCCCATTGCATCATACCCTCCTGTCGCATCAGCGAGCCTGGGGGGCTCAGGCTGGCCCCCCCATTGCGGGGGTGCGGGGGCAGCACCCCCGACACGAAACAAAATATATATAAACCAATGTGTGTTTTAATATTAGATGTAGCTAGATATGTGTTTTAATACCGGGTGTAGCTAGATAATTAGTGGAATTAATCTTGCATGAATAATTGCATTGATATGTAGAGATATCGACGAAATATCGGCGATATCGACCGATATCCATGATTTTTTATACTGAATCCAGTCATTTTTGTCCGATATGAGCCGATATGGCGATATATTAGCTATATATCGTCGATATCCGTGTAAAAGGATATACTAGGTGATTTCGATACCCCTACCCTGTCGAAACCGATATATTGGCGATATATCGCCGTTGATACAACCTTCTGTGATGTAGACCTTCATTAAATCTGTGCACATGCCCACTAGTATATTCTTCCTTGGGATATGCCATTCGTCATAACCCTATTGGACTGCATCATTGTTATCATCTCCTCCACCCGATTTTGATATTGATTTGGATATGGTGGAGCTTTCATCGATCGAATCATCTTCCAACCTCCGGCAATCTATGGATGTCAACATGATCATGCCATGTAATCTCGTTGTCTTTGACCTTCCTCCTCTCTCATCAAGCACGAAGTGCCATTATCACCCATTCACTTCCGCAAGATGTCTTTATCTTCATTGTTTAAATCTTGAATTTGCAAGATGTAAGCAAAATTAATGGGATATATGTAATCTTACTTATCACACCCTTCCCCTGCATGCTTCATCTTCAATTTGAGATTGTAATGTATGTAGACAAGATCATGCACTTGTCTATCAGAAAAGAACTATGTATCGTGGATTTTCCTCTCGCATCCTCTAGCTGATGCGGTTTACTACAATACCTTCACATCCACTTATTGCGAGTTGGGAGCATCCATTCCATGAAGGATTTACCATTCACTTGTAAAAAACACATGAAGTTGTTTTAAACCACCATTACAAATGCATATACAATAATTTTAAAATTAATCTGTAATTTTAAGCCAAGCATGTAAGGTTATACATATGCGGAAGAGTGTTACCATCCACTTATTACAATTACTCTTTCAAAAGAATCCACAGCCTCACGAAAATGTTTTATCCTAAATGGTAATAACAACATAAATTAATAGTCTAGATAACCTACAAATTTGTAATAAATTAGAAAAGGTATACTAAATAATAAATAATTGATCAACATGTTACACTTCTCGATTACAACTTGGAGATTGGTTAGGAGCTCTGAACGAGTGCCAAGGTTTATACTTATCTCAGATTTAGATAATACACTAAAGATACATTAATCTATACAAACTATGAAGGTAGGTTTGCGAGAATTTGACATATGAGGATATTAGCATATAATTTACATTACATACTGGCCTGATAAAGATAGTGCGATAACATTGTCATTCAATGCTTGTATATGATGCTCAACTATACCTTGTACCTTTTCCAATGCTTTCCATCACCTTTTCCTCTCATTATCTGCATGGCTCGTCTATGATCTTCATGATTGGCTTTTTGTCGCCATCCATGATTCTCAATGTCGTCACAACTGGTTTCATGATCCTTATTGTCATCCCAGAAATTCACACTGTTGATTGAGGCTTTTGCCTTTCTAACTTGATTTCTTCTCACCTCGGAGATCTTGAACCACTCCTCTGAAGAACATATCTTCTTCAGGCCCACCTTCTTCTGTTGCTTGCTTTGAAATACTTCAAAATTAGTTCAAATCCAGTGATTCTGGACCTCATGATTTCGCCCTCGCACGTGCTCCTCATTAATGCCAGGACTCTGGTATACTTGTAAATGAATGCTGTGTTGATTGTGCCTGATCGACCCCATTCATCATGGTGTTCACTTCCCAAAATCCTTGAAGATAAATCAATGCAATGTGTACCACACGGGTCCAAAGACCCCGTACTTGGTAGATTTCATGATCATCTTAATGTTTTTTTTTGAAGTTGATGCTATTGTTAGTCACCACTTGCATGTTGTTCTTGGGCCCGACTTCCTTGATGATACATTGCAAGAGCTTGTGTATGTACTTATAATTCTTTACATGCAGAGATGCATTGAAAGACTTGACAGACGCCATCTTCTCATCGTACTATACGAGGAAGATGATGATGTACTTCCTTGTATAGATTGTCCACCCATTACTCACGAGGGTTACCACTTATTCATGGCACATCTTCCTCAACTTGACAATTTATTCATCAAACTCCTCTTCTATATGGATATATTTGGTATTTAACTCGTAGGGGTGTTGGAGCTTTCACACACCTTCATGCTGCCGCAGTTTCGTTAATTGCATGTGGCAAGAGCGCTTCCCTTCCCACATTTGGCAGACTGCCTAAGGTCCCTAATGTTCTTTGTTGAGATATATTTATGTAAAACCCTAACCCTAAAGGCCTGTTTGGTTGCAGGGTTGGGCAGGGTTGGCCCAACCCTGGTTACTATTCACAAGGGTACTTCCTCCTCACAGATTACTATTCACCCATCCCAACCCAGCCCAACCCAACCCTGTCCAACCCAGTAACCAAACAGGCCCTAAGGGTATTCCCATACTATCTCTAGAGAGGCGTCTCTCTTTTATAACCCGAACCCTAGGACTCCACCTATATAAAGAACCCTAGGGTTCTCATTCTAATCACGTCATTCTAGTCTAATTCCGAACTTGGTATCAGAGCGGTTGTCCACCTCCCCTCCATCTCCTTTTCTTCACGCCGCTGCTGCCCCCTCCACGCTTTCGTCGTCATCTCCCATCGCACCACACTCTCCAATCCATGCTGCCACAGCCCTCACCAGTCCTACGTTGCCACTGCCACCTTCCCAGTTATCCACTCCGTCACCACCAACTTCCCCAGTTATCCACATTGCTGCTGCCAAATTCCCCATGTTGCCACCGCCCTCTTTAATCAATGCATTCGCCACACTGGCATTTGCAGAATATCAGGCTATCATTTTCAATATTAACAAATCCTAAACACAATTTGAAGATTGAGATTTCAATCACCGAACAGTGACAAAAAAATGAAGAGTGAGACTCCCGTATCACGCATCTTACAAAATTTGGAAAGTAGAAAACTCACATCTTGCAAATCGTCATGAAATTGCATCCTGTAGGCCCTGAGATGGGGCAAAGAAGCTACAAAGAAAGAAACCAAATTTGCTGGGGATGAAATGAGCGAAATGGCATTGAAATGGGGGACATATGGACCCAAAGTGGACAAAGAATCTTGCCGTCTGTGAAATATTGCCTAATAGGCGAGAAAAAGAAAGAAGATTGGTATCAATTTCACGAACTTTGCGAAACCGAAATGTCAGCCATATTTCGCTGACATTTTCACGATATTTCTAGCCATACGAGAGAGGCTTAGGTATTTATTATATTGAAAGAGTTGAACTCGATGTCAGTTTGGCAGTGTTAAACTTCACTTCTAGTTTTATTATTGGCCCTATAAGGAAATTTGTGGATAGTTGTTTCCGAAGTTTCCTTTGCTTTCCACAAAATTTATAGTACCTTTTGCCTTCAGAGGGTAATAATTGAAGGGGGGGGGGCACTTCTCGAGTAAAAATAACTACTCTTTTCTACGATTAAAAAATGTAATTTGATTTCATACTGGGAAGGTTTACACTGAGACCACACTTTTTAAGGCTATTGATGTAAGAAGTTATTTGATACCGGGAAGGTTTACACTGAGACTATACACTTTCGAAGGCTATTGATGCAAGTTTTCAGCCCCTTATGTTTTTTATTATTTAGAGAAGGGTTATGATATTGTCCCCATATCATCCCAGTGGCATGATTTTAGTATTGGAGCATGTTTATGATGCTATATTCTTCGTGGAAGGTGAAACCAAGGAGGCTAGGGGCCCTTTTGCTGGGGTGAGATTTTGATGTATTGTCTAGCCTGTGGATTAACAGAAGTTTCGGGTCATGCCATTTGGTATGTTAGAAGAGGGGGCGGAAAAATGTAGGACTCTAGGCATGCCTTGCAAGAGGTTGCTCCTATGTATCTGGGTTTGTTGTTATCCAAGGGCTAGACAATCTGATTGGGGACCTTTGTTGGAGAAGATGTAGTGCAAGCTGGATGGGTGCTAAACAACATGATCAAGGGCAGGCTAGTGCTTCAGAAATTGTAACGCTATAATATTTGTATTTTTCCTGTCCGCAAGATGTCAATGGGGTGAAACAATGGCTTGATATGTTGATGGGATGATTTTTCTAGGTGAGCTATGATGAGGGATTGCATTGGTGGATTGGGGCCACAGAGCCTATGCAGGAGGGAGGGCCTGGGTGTGTTGAATTTCAAGGAAGCGCATGGAGATTTGCTTGTGAAGTGGGTGGCAATACTTTGGGGAGGTCAGGAGGACTTGGTCTGCTGACTCCTCTAGGACTTTTATGATTTCTTCCCTGGAAGATGTATCTTTTGGATCGTTGCCAACATTTTGGAGTGGTATTTGCTCGACCTGCTTAAATGGTCTGGTGATAGTGCAGTGTGCCTACCACCCAAAAGACCAGGGTTCAAATAATGGCGGTTGCGTTAGGTAGCCGACAACCATCGTAAAAAATAGTCAAATCATGGATTTGAGCAAGAATCCATGTAGCCGACCCTACTTACCGTGGGAGAAGGCTTCACCATTTTTAGCCGACCCTACTTAATGCGGGAAAATGTTTTGTTGTTATATTTGCTCGCAGCACTATACTTGCGATCGGTGCTTGGAAATGGTTCGCCTTTTACATTCTGGAGGGATGATTATCCTGAGAAGAGGCTACTATGTTATTGTTTCTTAACTTAAGGCATTTTGCATTGGCAACTAACCAGGAGTTGCAGACTACTGGTAGATTCCAAACGAGGGTATTGAGCACGAGTTCTGATTTTTTATCTACATTTTCAGTGCAGAGGCTACATGATTTGCTGTGGATGAGTCTTTCTTAGCACCATTGAGGACCCGTGTTGTGGAGAAATCATTGGATCTGTTGTGCTGGGGGGTTTTCAGTTAAAAATACAATAAAATGTGCTTTTGATATCCATTACTCTTGAAGATGGAAGTCTATCAAGGTATTGTAGATTGATATGGGAATCTAAGGCGCCACTGTCAGTGAAGATGTTCATTTTCTTTTGTAGATCAAGTGTGGTGATGAGGTTGTTTACGACAAGGCTCCTTCGCACGATGGGCAATATATGCCCAATCCACTAGTGTGATACAAAAGATGTTGGTCATATCTTCTCTTATGAGCACTGAAGAGGTTTAGATGGGCATGACATTATGAGCACTGAAGAGGTTTAGATGGGCATGACATCTGAGTGGGTGACACCACCCTCATGGAGAGTTTATGAGGTTCCTTGGGTGGTGTGATGTTATAATCCGATTGTGTTCGGGCTAAATCTTAAGCGGTTGTTTGGGCTGATAGCTAGAAATACTTTGGCCTTTCACGAGGATCACTTCTATGTTAAGTATGATTTTTGTGGCTCGCATAAGGTCTTTATCTGAGTCTTGCTTGTCGTACACTTATACCCTTGTGTCATTCCGAGTTTTCATAGTTTATTTTTATATTTGCGTCATGAATCTTCGTAGTTACACATATATTCTTCTTACCTTCTCTTCCTTCAAAAAATCTTACATTCTCTCCATTGAAACTGTGCCCTTCCTTCTTGCACCATTTAAAAGTTATATCCTTCGGGTTGCGATTCGTTCCTCATCCACACTGACTTTAACTCATGGACATAAGCATAACTGGAAAGAATATAGAGGGAAGCAAGGGTAATTATCTATTGATTCTATTCTTCTTTCTTCTTCCTCATCTTTTTCTTCCTTCGTACCTCCATCCTCCCCCCTCCTCTAGCCTCGAGTCGCCACCTCGATTTCCTCTGCTCATACCCCCTCTCACCTCTCTCTTTCCTCTGTTGCCCTTGACCTCCTCTGCCCCTTCCCCACCGTCTCCCCCATTTTCCTCATCCGTCCTTGTCCCTACCCCCCAATCCCCTCTCCGTCGCCTTCCCACTGCCCTTAACCCTCCTCCCCTCCCTCGAGCCCCTTGCATCTCCACCTCGAGCCCCTGCACTGAGCCCCCTTTGCCTCGAGCTCTCTGCCCCATAGCCCCTCCAGTCCCCTTCGTAGCAACCAAACACATAAGTAGAGTTTCCTTGTTTATGTGGAGCCAATCGATGTAACCATGTTGAGCACCGAGCACACGCTTCTCATTGCATTGGTTCATCGACACTGAGAATCGTAACCATCTCCATCCTCCTGTATATGCTCACCACCTTCCTCTCTCACCTCCCTTCTCCTTCCCCCTCCTTATCCACCATTAGCACCCTCAACGAGTCCATCCTTCCCACCTTCCTATCTCGAAACATGGCCTCAAATTTCTTTCAAATTCGACCGAATTTCTCTAAAATTTCTATTTCTCTAGGTCACTGAAATCGAAACGCTAGCTTATTTCTTTTTTTATGATTCAAGAAAATATCAATGAAATGTCAACGGAATTTCATCGAAATTGCATGTCGTTTTGACGAAACAACAAAAAATAAAGGAATCTATCTTTTGCTTTCATTGAAATTTGCATATATTAGTGAATTTTCAATTATTTATTTACCGATGTGTTGAGTTGTTAAAGAGCTTTACATTTCTTGAAGAAGTTTCTTTAGTTAGTTTCTAAATTTTAGATCTAAATCCAAACCAAATCAATTAATCACTTGACTTAAGAGTTAAATTCAAGTTTTAACTTTATATTTTTTGTTCTTTCTTTATTTTGATATATATGTTTTGATTAGTAATTATTATATATGTCACCTCATTCTTATTGAAGAGGTGATTATCATGGCTTCTGCTTCCAGTTTAGCATACAATTTTGACTCTAGGCAACACGTTGCTTTACATATCAACATATGTGATGATTATGACGATAATACTATTTTACAACTTATATTTACACTTCTATTTCACAAATAAATGTGCATTTCAAATTTATTTATTGGCTTAGGAACATTAAAAACCTATTTTTTTTGGAAAAAGTCAAGTTTAGAATCATTTCCAAGATTTCTCATGATTTCAATGAAATTCCACAGAAATTCTCTGAAATTTATCTTTCCTTATTTGGCGAAACGGAAACAAAATCCGAAATTTAAAGCCTTGTCCCCAAATGAGAATAATATCGAAGAGAGGCCTTAGCTGGCATCAGCCTCTAATGTGTCCCATCCTCATTTGATATGCTTGATTGCATCTTCCTCCTAGAAGTTTTGTCAAAATCCCTCTTGGCGCTTGCCTAGGCACCCGGACGAGACGATTCCCTATCGCTTGGCCCGGGCGAGGCATTTTGCCTCAGGCACCACTCAGGGAGCGCCTGGCTTGAGAATCTAGGCGCTTAAGGCGAGCACCTGAGGCAAAAAGTAGGACTTTTTGCCTACTTTTGTGATTTTTATCCATCTTTAGGTTTTTATATTAGCTATATATTGGCTCTAAGTATCATTAACACACATATTTATACATCTGCAAATACTTGCATATGTAATTTACACATTTCCATTACACATATATACACACACACACATGAAATGCATTCATGTTTTAGTTCTAAATATTACATATACTTTTGACTGTAAAAAGAATATATACTTCTACATTTGCATATACATATTATGAAGGACCATGAGCAATACATATACATATAAATAAACAAAACACACATGTACAAATAGAAATATAAAGTTATAAACACACACATGTATACATAGGCATGCATGCACACATATAAATCTACACATGCACACACACACAAATATCTATACATACACATACACATGTGAATACACATAAATACAAAAATTTAATGCATACATATACATACATACATATATACACAAGTACATGCATACATATACACATATTAATAAATAGTGGATTGATCGTAAAATATAATTTGGTGATGACATGTGTTTGTATACACGTAAACACACACATATACACACACACACATGTACAGCCACAAATATATTTTATTGATCTTAGATTGAAATATAAGTTATACATATAGATATTTGCAATTACACATACATACATATGTGTATATGTGCACATAATATATAGACTCACACACAACAACATATTTATTTAGATTCGCACATATTAACTCGGTCATGGTCGGTCCCAAGTCTGGGTAAATGAGGAGGGTTGCGTTAGGTAACCGACAACTAGCGTAAAACAGTCGAAGACAGCTTCCTAAATAGTATTTTTTAAAAATGCTATTTAGGAAGTTGCCTCAAGACAGTCGGATCTTTTCAACAAGGATTTAAGCAAGCATTTAAATTTTGTTGGGACGTTCCCTACCTGCGATGCATTGCATTCCCCGAATGCAATGAAAAATTGGCAAGGGTCGCTACATTGTTACCTGGATGTAGTTCAAAATTCGCAAGGGTTATCGCATGAGGAACACGTACGAGTAAATAAGCTAGTTCCGATGCATCATCGCCCGGATGCAGTCCAAAATTTGCGAGGGTTATTGCATGATGGACACATGCGAGTAAAGAAGTTAGTCCAAAAAGAGCTGTAAAGGAAGTTGTGGATATGTAGTTGGAATATTGGCACTTTGACATGTAAATCAATAGAGATAGTAGATACGATGGAAAGAAGGAGATTCAGATATACGTCTCCAAGAGACAAAATGGGTTGGAGAGAAAGCAAGGGAGATAGAGAAGACGTTCTTTAAACTTTGGTATTCAAGTAAAAACAAATGTAGAAATGGTGTTGGAGTGGTTGTTCATAAGGATTTGAAGGATTGTGTGGTTGAGGTGCAAATGTTCGAGGATCGGTTTATTTTGCTAAATTTGGTGCTTGAAGAAGAAATTCTGAATATCATCTCAGTTTATGCACTGCAAATTGATTCAGATGAAAGGATTAAACAAGCTTTTTGGGAGGATCTGGATAATATTTTGCAAGGAATCCCACAAAGAGAGATGATTTACCTGGGTGAAGATCTTAATGGACATGTGAGAAATGATGCTTCAGGGTATGTTAGTGTTCATGGAGGCCATAGCTTCGGGGATAGAAATAGAGAGGGAAAAGTCATTCTGGATTTTGTAACGGCTTATGATCTTCTCATAGCAAACACTTTCGTCAAGAAGAGGGGGGATCATTTAATTACTTGTAAGAGTGGCTCGATTAGAACATAGATAGATTACTTTGCGTGGATGAAAAGAGATCAGTTGTGTTGTAAAGAATGCAAAATAATCCCAGGAGAGAGTTTGACAAGCCACATTGCTTGTTAGTCATGGATGTGTAAATAAAAGGGTTGGTAAAGAAAAGGAGAGTTTCCAAGATCACTAGAACTAGATGGTGGAATCTTCAACTGAAGCAATCAAGCTTTAGGGAGAAGGTTTTAGAAGACTTATCTTGGATTGTAGCGGAAGTGCAAACGATATGTGAGAGGCAGTAGCATTTTGTATCCGAAGGGTAGCCAAAGAGATGTTAGGCGAGTCGAAGGGAAGTGCTTTAGGCCAAAAGGAGGCTTGGTGATGGAGTGGAGGGGTGCAAGAAAATCTCAAAATTGAAAGAGCATGTTTTAAAGTTATATCTAACATTAGAATAGAGGAAACTGTCACAAACTATGAAATAGCGAAGAAGGAAGTAAAGAAGGCTGTAAGCGAAGCTAAGTCAAAATCTTATGATGTTTTACACAAAATTTCGACTCTAAGGAGGGCAAGAAGAATATATTCAGGTTAACCAAAGCAAGAGAAAGAAAGACCAAAGACCTTTCTCAAGTGACATGCATTAAGGATGAGGAAGGTCACGTGCTTATTACTCAGAAGGATATAGAGACTGATGGAAGCAGATTTCCATAAGTTTTTCATCGGGGAAGAAAATAGAGCGGTCACTTTAGGTGATCTTAGCTAGTAGTGAAAGTTACTTGAATCGTGCAAGCTATAGACGAATGCAAAGAAAGGATGTAGAGGAGGCTTTGAAGGTTATGAGACCTGGGAAAGGTGTAGGACCGGATGAAGTTTCAGGCGAGTGTGGTTTGACTTGGCTTACAAATTTATTCAATGTTATTCGGCAAAGCAAGGAAATGCCTGAAGATTGGAGGAGAAGTACCGTGATGCATCTTTTTAAGAACAAAGGAGACATTCAAAATTGTTCAAATTACAGAGGTATTAAGCTGATGAGTCACACTATGAAAATTTGGGAACGTGTTATCGAAAGAAGGTTGATGCAAGTTTTCAAAGTAAAAGGAAATCAATTCGGATTCATGCCAGACCGCTCAACCATTGAAGCCATCCATTTGCTGAGGAAATAATGGACATTTATAGAGCTAAAAGGAAAAACCTTCATATGATTTTTATTGATTTGGAGAAGACTTATGATTCTGTCCCACTTGAGATATTGTGGAGAGTTTTGGAGAAGAGACAAGTACTTGTCGTATACATTAACTTCGTAAAGGATATTTATGATATAGCTTTATCTTGTGTAAGGATCCAATCTAGGAAGACTGACTATTTTGACATCAACGTTGGTTTACATCAAGGTTCAACTTTGAGTCTATTTCTTTTTACTTGATTATAAATGAGTTGACAAGTCACATTCAGGATGAGATACCTTGGTGTATGTTATTTGCTGATGATATTGTGTTGACCGATGAGACTAGAAATAGAGTAAACGAGAAGCTTGATGTATGGAGACATGCATTGGAGACTAAAGGATTTCGTATAAGTAGGGTTAAAACTGAATATATGGAGTGCACTTTTGATGTAAGCAATGATGAAGGAATCGAGGTGAAGATTGGTGACAATAACATTCAGAAGATAGATTCTTTTAGATACATGGGATCTATTTTGCAACATGATGGAGAAATTGATGGAAATGTTACCAATAGAATAAATGCAGGATGTCTAAAGTGGAGATGAGCCTCTGTTGTTCTCTGTGATAAGAAAATTTCTTTGAAAATCAAAGGAAAGTTCTACAAAGTAGGCGTGAGACCTGCTATGCTCTATGGATTTGATAGTTGGCTTGTGAACCATAGACATATGCAAAGGATGGCAATAGCAGAAATGAAAATGCTAAGGTGGATGTATGGACACACACACACACGCACACACGTAAAGATCGGATTCGGAATAATGCAATCAGAATGAAAGTTGGTTTAGCTCCGATCGAGTATAAGATGCGAGAAAATCTTTTAAGGTGATTTGACCATTTGCAAAGGAGGTCAGTTGATGCACCTGTAAGGAGATGCAAGTTTTGGGATGTTGAGCCGGCTAAGAGAGGGTGAAGAAGGCCCAAGAAGTGTTGGAATGCGACTACACGAAGGGATCTTATTTTTTGGATCTAAGCCCGAGAATGATCCAAGTAGATCTGAATGGAGGCAAAGAATCCATGTAGCCTACCCTACTTAATGTGGGAAACGTCTTTGTTGTTGTTATATTTAGATTCACACATACTATATAGACTCACACATACAACAACATATTTATTTGTTTAGACACAGACATATATGGACTTACACATAATTTATTTATTTCTATATATGGTGCTTGTTTTTCTCAGGCGAGCGCTCGGGCATTTTGCACCCCCTTGCACCTTGGGCGCCTCTCGACTTTAACAACACTGGCTCCTAGATCTCGGAGTCGTCGGGGTGTGCATTGCGTTGGTTGGTAGAGCTCCGACTACGAGGACAGAGCACAACCTCGACAGCACAGCAGTTCCTACACCACTCAAGACGGATGGCACGCTAGTCAATAGGTGTCTCCTGGAGGCCATCCTTCGAGAAGCTGGCAAACTTGTGGACAAAGAGGAGTGTGAAGCTGAGTCTTCTTCACCAGTACTGCCGTTGGCCACACGTTCCAGTTGGGGATAATGAGTGGCATGGGGCTGATCCAAAGATGGAAGCTCTTTTTTGGACCAGATTGAAGGTTAGGACCTCATTCTTGGTCGTTCTTCTTTCTCTGTCTGCTCTTCTCGTTGTTCTTCTTGGGGAGAAAATGTGAGGGAAATGGGAGAGTATGATGATGGGGATGGATTATGCCTCATGTGTGCGCATGTGTTCTCAAGGTTTTTTGATCTATCTATAAGGATATTTATCGTCATCCTTCTTCCTGTCCTTTTTTTAATTTTTTTTTGAGCTTCGGTCGTGGCTGGATGGTTGGATGTCAATGATGGGGACACGAGTTTCCTTAAATAAACCTTGTGATAAAATATGTTTCAGTTTATCTTAACAGACGGTCAACTAAGGGAAGGGTATACCTCTTAACAGTGCAAGAAGGTAGGGGCGTAAGTGTTGTTGCAAAAAAGGTAGGGGTATAAGTGTATATGCGAAAACTCGGAAGGTACACGAGTAAAAATCAATTAATTCTGAGTGCACCATTTCTGATGTACCTTTATATCATCTTCACGATAATATAATTATTTATGGATGGCAATTTACTCCCAGTGGTCATCCTTTGGTAGTTAGAAAAAGTATGTCAAAACAAGAATTAGTGCTTACTTCACTGACTGCTTAAGATTAGGTTTCCCAGTCAATCAAGCTGTACTTTAGTCTTTAAGTGCCTGCATGCATTTTCAGATTCATGGTTTTATGCTCATATGCAGATGCTTTGCAAAATGGGTGGACCCTGGAACCTGCTTCTCGGATGCTGACGGTGAAGTCTCCCGTCAATGTTTCAGAGCAAAAGGTAGATCCAGGCAAGTTGCAGCGCCTGACTGAATACGTCTTCCACATGGAGCACTGACCGGACGTCTCAAATCGACTCCTTACCCACGCTCAAAACAACTGGTACAAACCTAAAACAAACCCTGAATTCTGTGTTTTTTAAGCAAGCTCCCAATTTCACCTTCGTTTTTTAGGGTAGTACTTGAAATATGCTGTTGGAACATATGCTTGGATGATTAGAATGTTCGGCGAAGTATGCCTCCATTCCTCATGAATCTTGAATACGTTGTTTCTTTGGTAATGAGGTTATATCGGATACAGATGGCCTATAGTTTTATATAGAGATGGCGGAATTGATTAGTTGGTGGCTAGTGTATTGAGATGTCCCGTGCTGATTTCTCACTCCTATAATCTGGATCAAATAAAGGACTTGATACACGTATTTATTTATTGCGAAAATGGAAGAGTACTACATGATTACCTCTAAGACATTAGGGTAAATTAATAAAGATCCCTGTCTTATTCATCAATTTCCAGTAGAGGTCCCTGTCTTTGAAATCCAACAGAGAATGCCCGGACAGTAACAGCATGCGTTAGTCATATCATTGAAGAAGATGCAGCATGGTCAAGTCCCACTCTTTATCAGAAGTCGGGATCTAATCCATGTTTGTTTCGAGAGGCATTTATTATTGTTTTTGATGGTGATTGTCTATATTCTACTCTCCACTAGAACATTTACTTTGCTGGCTTGCCAAAAAGAAAAGAAAGAAAAGCTCACATGAGGTTATATGTTCATGATTTGCCACATTGTTGAAGTTCATCCTTTTTTTAATTAGCTTTTTTTAACACAAATACCCTTGGAAACTTCAAAATTATTAAATAACCATGCGAACTTCACATTAACGAAAAAAAGCCTCTTTATAGTGTTGTTTATTCAATAATAATGTCGATATGGTAGTAGAATTGAGATCTATTGCAGTCATGCTCTTCTTTAGTTTTCTTTCCCAAGTGCCGGTGCTCAGGGCACCTCCCACTTCTCCTCCACCTTCTGTCCTTGTCGTCGCCTCTGCACTCGAGCCTTTGCCTTGGCCTTACCTTCATCGATTAACAGTGACTATCTTGGACGCTAGTTCTCACAGAAGTGGAGCCATCATATTCGAGGGCTATCTTCATGGCACAACCATCTCCGAGGGCTTTGAAGGCATTCTTGCATTGCCCAACCTCACAACTGAGGTAGTCGACATTGACTGACAGGGGGGGGGTCAGAACCATTAGGCGGTAGAGAATGGTGGATCGAGAAGAGGACGCTTGCGAGAGAAGGAGATAGAGATAAGGATGCATCGACGGTAGAACTGTTTTTACTCAGAGTCCGAGTTGATGGGCCACTACAGCACCAGTTACATAGAAGGGTAATGGGGGATAAGGGTTAACGAGGATTTATCTCTCATTTGTCTTCTGGAAGGATATGATTGGATAAGTAGTTATTCTATGTCTGCTTGTAAAAGAAAGGAAAATGGAAAATGGTATGTTTATGTTTTTTTAGGAAGGGAAATTGCCCATGATCCTTCGATTGAATGCCTAAATGGAAACTAAAACAAACTATTGAAGATCACATAGTTATATTATTCAGCAACTGATGAATTACATGCTCCAGGGTGTGATCAGAGCTGGATTCTCTATTGAGTAAGTTGATTATTCGATCATTTTCCAGCAACTGCCGCGCATTATTCTCCAAGCGCTCACCTCGGCAATTCTCTGAACTTTCCAATATAATGCCATAAATATCTTATCTACCAACGATGCACATATCGTTATATCTGCATGAGGGCTTCCAGAACATCTAAAAAATTACAAAAATAACAAGAGAGATTAGAAATCAGAAGAATAAAGCATATGTTGTTCGAGCAAATGTAACGATCGATTCTTGATGTCCTTGGACCTTGGATCATCCTCAAACGCAAGTAAAGCACTCGATGATAGTTGTATTTTCTATAGTGGTCTAGTTCATTACAACATAATTGCAATTCGCAAATTATGGTTTGAAATGATCCTAAGCAATTTTAGTCGATATTTTTTTCTCAGTTCACCATTGCATCAGGGAGTAATGGAGGCAAACCATTACAACACACTAATGATGACATCGAACCTCACTAATGATATGGCTGCTCATCTCAATCCATGATAACTACCATGCTTCGTTTAAATGCGATTACCATCCTTGCCAAAGCCTAATTAGATTGTTCTTGCCATAACATCTAAGCCATGTATAATACAAAATATTAGATATTGTTTATCTAATATCTAATATTTAAGTATGCATAATAAACACGTAATATTAGATATTTCAGTATATGCTAATAGAATGTATTTTAGCAAGCTAAAATTGTTTATGCAATTTACAATATATACATCTAGTTTTTTTTCCACAAGTTTGTTATTACATCATAAACTAATGTGGATAACCCACGCCATAGTAAGATGTTGTCGGGACGTTGTCGGCCCCTTGCAGTTGGTCATCGTAGTCTTTACCGATCAGCACAACCTAACAATCACGATGGTTGAACCTCGCCATTGGGATTATTACTCATCCTAAATCATGATTGCTACACTTGTTCAAGGCGAACATCTCTTGATAATACGAGATTCTCCTATGCATTTATTCATATTCTTGCTAATACAGGTTCTCCTATGCGCATCATCTTTTTATGCGTGCTAGGGGCTTGGGGGATAGTGACCCTATCTTGCAAAAGTGCAAAACTATAATCCTGGGATAAGGTGGACCCATCGGGCGGAGGGGAAGATTTAGGAGGTAGGGTTAGGGCATCTATCCCCCATCACTTTCTACTCCAACCATAGTCCACCATCATTTGTTAGTCATGCATTCGCTCAGTTTGATGTGTGAAACATTGAAGCATTGGGATGAACTTACGCTGCATGCGGACACACTTTCAAAACCTTTTCTTCCCTCCGCGACATAGATTATCCAACACGATTTTGGGTTAAACATTTGGAGTACCTTGCTTGGAGGATGCAAACATCGAACCAAATGACACCAAAGAACTTAGCAAACTCAGGATCGATGATGGGACGTTATGCTTGCAAGAGCGAGCAAAGATGCTAAGCGTGCCTTGGGAAGCCTTTCCTATTATCATATCCCGTGGTTCGCCATTGCCAAGTGCTTCAGCCAGACTAATGGATTTATCTAGTGGAAAGAAAGAAGAATGGTTTACATGGTTGGTACTAGAAGTTACTGATGTGTGTAAGGATGCTTGTTTTGTTGAAAGCCATTCCTTTCTGTTCTAATTTTCCTTGCATCCATCTTTGGAATTAAAAAGGTTGGATACCATGAAAAGAGCTATGTGGATAGGACATAAATAAGAGACTTTGTCCTCTTAATGTCAACGTATGATGTTTACAAGAAGTTTGGTGTGAAAGAGCCTGAGATTCAAAATATGCTGAAAACGAGCAAGACTTTCTACTGTGGGTCATCAAGTTAAACGGAAGGCAGAAAATCAAGTTAAGGATATAAGTCAAGTTAATCGGAACTTCATTGCCTCCACCCCCACCCATTTTAAAGAAGTAACCCATGGTAAGGGCACAGGTTTATGTGCCTCAAGGGTCAAGGCTGAACTCCGTGAAGAAGCCCATGTTCCATCTTGTAAACATGATGATGGAGAAGACTGATATCAATTCATAGTGTAGATGCCTAGAAGTAGCGATCTAGAGTTTTAAGGTAGGTAAGGCATCAGATATCTATGCTGTGGCGACTCTACCCCCATCATCTTAGCAAACGTAACCAATACCCACCTCTAGCGACCCGCTCATCATATCTTAATCTTTTTCAACGGCGATCTTGCCTTGCCAATTCACACATAATAAGGCATCCTCTATTATCCATAGTTTTTGCAGCAAGCAGATTGGCCTTTGTAGAGAACCAGTCCAGTCTACCGAGCTTCTGAAACAATCACACTAGCCAATAATGACCCACCCAATTCATGTTTAGTAAACTACTAAGCAGTGAGATTCCATCACATTTCAGAGTTCCTATCAGGATATCAGATTACAAGTTACAACCTTGCACTTGCACACAATTGCACTGATTCCAAAGATCGAAATAGTTAACACTTAACAGGACAATAATGAAAGCCGCAACCATGCCCCTGACCTCGCTGCTCCAATCAAAGTCCCATGCAGGTGCATACCACAAGAACCACACCCAGTTCTTGAGAAATCCCCATACAGAAAAACCACAGACTCCAACATTCAAATCCACCCACACAACCCACCTCAAGCAAGCATCGAACTTGCAAATTGTATCAAGGTCCAAATTAACAAAACTAATACGAATCACCCATTTTCACCAAGGATCGGGAAAAGAATTACCAATCATCCCCGAAAATCCCTAGACACTCCCTAGAAAAGGGATATGTGAAAAAAAGAGAGCATCTATCTCACCATCCGCATAAAGAGGATAAGTAGTATCAACAGAAGTCCACCAATGTCTGTACACCCTGCTAACCACCCATACCTCTTAATTTTTTACTTGTCTGTCCTAATGCTAAACGTAAACTTTGTTATTTCTATATATACATGTTATATACATTATAAAACAAGGAGGTCCCTCCGAACGTTCTCAGGAGAGGGAGGGATTGGAGGGTTCTGAGGAAGGGGCCCTTGAGGTGGCTATTGTCTTGGCTTCGGGGATCACAGAGGTGGGAGGAG
Source organism: Ottelia alismoides (assembly GCA_037367405.1). Taxonomy (NCBI): domain Eukaryota; kingdom Viridiplantae; phylum Streptophyta; class Magnoliopsida; order Alismatales; family Hydrocharitaceae; genus Ottelia; species Ottelia alismoides. Next base: position 675,036 of record JAZKJV010007177.1, on the reverse strand, counting down.
AGCGACTGCTTGGGAACGGGATGTCTCAATTGCTGGCAAATTCGGCATCCCGTGATGAGGGGGAGACTGGTGTGGTTTCAACGGAGGTTACGGATTTATTTGAGGTAGAAAGGATGTTTGAGCAGGAGATCACACAGAGTGGGTGTTCAGTTGGCGGGGGCATCCACCTTGATTTCCCAATTAAGCTCTTATCTTGGAATGTGAGGGCGTGAGCCAATCGGAAAAGCGATCAGCAATTGGGTCAATGTTGACTACTTGGAAGATTGATATTACTTGCTTATAGGAAACAAAAATTGAATCGTGGGTCGCTGCCAAATGGAGTTCCATCTCAACACCTCATTTGAACGACTCAGAGCTGTGTTGGCGAATGGCAGCTTGGGGGGTATCATCATTGCTTGAAATGGAGACATCTTTGATTTGATTGACGAGGATATTATGACCAACTCAGTTTCGATGGCATTAAAGAACAATAGCGATCACTCACGGCTCGTGGTTACTTTAATGCACGGTATTGCGGGAGCGTCCACAAATACAGTGTTGTGGGATGAATTGTGACAGATTAGAGCTAGATTTCCAGAGATGGCTTGGGTTGTTGCAAGAGACTTCAACATCACGTTGTATGCGGAAGATAGATTGGGTGGGAGAGGTATGCAGGATCATGGCTCGTATTTTTTCCATGAGGTGGTGAAGGAACTCGCGCTTGACATCATGGATGCCGCAAACAAAAAGTATACTTTGAAAAATTCCTCTTCTCGATCACGCATCGATTGGTTTTCTTTTGTCGCATGAGACTTTGGAGATGTTCTGCCTCGTGCATGTGACTTCCCTTCCCAGATCAAGATCAGATCATACACCATGTGCCTTGGATCTTACAGTGACAGGCGGTTGTCTTCGTACTTCATACTTGAGAGGTGTTGGATGATGGAGGTGAGGTTTCGCGACATGGTGGCTGCTTTTTGGTCGGGGCTAGAGGTGAAGAGCTCGGTTACTGTGAGATTTGCGTTGAAGTTGGTTGCGCTCCGGAAGAGGCTAATGACTTTTAAGAGAGAAAGTCATCTTGAGCAAGATCTAAGGAGTCAGGCCCAAGAGGAGGTGGCTAGGCTGGACCTGGTGGAGGATAATAGGGAGTTGAACGAGGAGGAGCTCCTGAGCTGGGGAATGGTGCAGATAATCCTGGAGGAGGAAGACTGAAAGCACGAATGCGTGTGGAGGCAGTGATCTCGCCAGAAGTGGCTGAAAGAGGGGAATGCCAATACTGGATTTTTTCATAACGTGGCAAGCAGTCGAAGGAGGAGAAACATGGTATACTCAGTAGATATGGGTGGAGATGAGTTTCATGAGGAGAGGGAGGTGGCAAGAGCGATTACAGATTACTTTAAGGGCATGAGCAGGAGATGCCCACGATCTGAATCGTGATGAGGGTGTAGGTGTGAACCATGTTTCTGACTCAGATGCAACCTCTTTGACGAGGCAGGTGGGGAAGCAAGAGGTGTGCGACGTTGTCTTTGGTTTGAATGCGAATGGATGCCCTGTATTGGGCGACTTTCCTATTTTATTTTACATGGAGTTTAGGGATTTAGTCGTGGAGGATGTAATGGGAGTTGTTGCATACTTTGAGGAAGGGAACTTCGGATTTGGCCAGCTCAATCGTTCCTTTATCTTCCTTTTACCAAAGAAGGATGTGATAGTAAGAATTGGAGACTACATACCGATTGCTCTATCTAATGCTATCTATTTAATTGTGGATAAGCTGATGGCCAACCGTCTAAGGGGATGGTGAATAAAGCTCATTTCACCCACCCAAAGTGCCTTCTTTCCTGGTCGGTAACTCATGGACAACGTAGTCTTGGCCCCTGAGATTGTGGCTGATTGGCACAGGAGGAATGTGAAGGGTGTTCTGTGGAAGGTGGATTTCTTGAAGGCCTACGATTGTGGAAGGTGGAAGGTGGATTTCTGGGTTTCTTTGTACAGAAGGGGTTTTCCAGATCAATAGATTTCTTTGGTGAAGATTGTTGGAGTATGCATCATTTAATTATAAATGGGTAAATGGATCTTTCCAGAATTCATTTACCACATCCCAGTATTTAATCCCACATCTACTAGTGGTGGGACTTGGAGGGTTTGTGGAGCTATATAAGAAGTCCCAGACCTCTTGTATCCAGTGAGAAAGTCTAATGCATAAATCAACCATTTGAGGTGGTCTCTTGTGGTTTCATCCCACTCCTTAGGGGATAGGGTTCCACGTTAAAATCCAGGTGTTCCCATTGTTTATTTCTTTTCTCTGATATTAGCTTCCGTATTATATTTCTAGCATGGTATCAGAGCCATGTTTATTTTCTAACATCGTATTAGAGCGGGTCGATTCTCGAGGATTTTTATTTTTCTTTATTGATTTATTCGATATTCAAGATTGTTTTGAAGTTTGTGTTCATGATCAAGTTCCAGAAATTTAGAGGTATCAAAACCCTAATTTGATGGCAGCGCTAAGTTCTAGGGTTTTTTTAAACCCTAATCCTTTCAATCAGCAGATCAAGCCTCCAATAACAATCTTCAACTCCAGATTCAGAGGTCTCGAAGAAGGAAGATAGAGAAGGAGCACATATCTCTCGATTTCGGCAACATCCAAGTGGATTGGCGCAAAGCCCTCCAGATCCAATACTGCATATCCTTCTCTAAGGGCGCGCGAGCAGCAATATCATCCCGTAGGGCGTCGTATCTTCTCCAGGAGGCAGCCCCGGTCCCGAAGGCTCATGGTAGAGCCCTCCCTTAATCTCCTCCGAGCGCAGGCGGCTAGCAACTTCCATCTCTAGGGACTGCATCGGAGGCGTCGAAGATCTCCAAGGCAGCCTCTAGCCCTACCAGCTGCAGTTCTCTCCCATAGAGCCCCTCCCCAGGGGCTCAAGGCGGAGCCTTCCCCTCCTGCAGACGGAGCTCATGGCTTGAAGCCCTCTCCGCTCCAGGAAACGCCGCATCTCTGCTCTCCAGGCGGTACTCCCATCACGTGCGCCTTCAGCGAGGGCCCCTCGCACCGCTCCATCTCTTCCAGAGGCGATCCCCATGGGCGCCTCTCCATGATCTTCCAGCAGGTGGCGGACTCCTTCTCCAAGACTCCATTGGCGATGCCTCTCCTCCGCCATCTTCAGTGAGAAGCCACATTTGGGGGCAGCGTCGGGGATCCCAATCGTAGCAACCCTAGTGGCGCACATGAAAGGAGGCCTCGATGGCCCTCTTATTTTTTTAAATCAGGTTACATTTAAAAAGTATATTTGTAAAAAAAAGAAAAAAGAAGCAACGTTTGAAAAATCGTATGCTCGAAAAAAGTTGCAAAAATTTGAGAAAAAAAGAAAAGCAATAAAAAATCAAGAACGTCTTATTTTTTAAAAAAGAGGAAGAGTTGTCTCATTAAAAAAATAATTATACCCAAAAAATGAATTGAAAAAAAAATTGTAATGGTTATTAAAAAATGACGATGGATGAGCCTAGAGAAATGATGAAGAAAAGCCAGAAAAAATATAGATGGCTTATGTGATGTTTTGTTGTCTTTCCTCATTTTCTTGTCTTCTCCCAACATGATCGACGTCATTATTTTCGATCAGTCTGAGAGAAAGAAAGAGCATTGTGTAGAGTTCTACAACAGGCCAGTTTGTCAGATTCCAGATTATCCAGACCAGATGCCAGGCCAGTTTTTCCAATATCTACATATGTTCAGACTCGATGATCAGGTTCTGAGTCTTCAGGTTGATTCACGCGTGTTTGCAATAAGGTGTATGGTTCTCATCTTTTCTGATCGGCTCAGAGTTTTCATGTGATCCATAGGAACTCCAGAGTAGAGATTCTATTCCGTGTGCCATGTGGGCTAGGGTTTCATGTGGTTTCACAGGGACTCCAGAGCAGAGATCCCATTCTCTGAGCCAATATGGGAGAGACCCAGTTCTCCAATGAGGAGTCTATTCAGACTCCATTCTCCAGCGACCGTGGACTCCGACGATGATATCTCCACGTCTTTTTAGTTCGGCCCTTCAGAGATGGAGCAATTGTCCACATATTGTGGCAGGCCAGAGTACTCCGACGAGTAGACTCATTTCCAGTTGCAGTGACTTTGACATGCACATTACAGAGCACATGCTCTCCGACGAGGAGATTTAGTTTGAGTCACACTCCAGTCTGTTTTGTTCCTCCTCACTTGCACGCGTCCTCGACAACAACCGACAATTGTGCGCGTTGAGTTGATTTTGCCTGTAGTGTCTTGTATTGTGAGTTGAGATTTCTTTTTATTTGTCCAAGCTGAGCAGTGCATGCTCCAGCTTGAGGGAAAGTGTTGGAGTATGTGTCATTTACATGTTGATGGGTAAATAAATCTCTCCATGATCCATCTATCACATCCCAGTGTTTAGTCCCACATTTACCAATGGTGGGACTTGGAGGGTCTGTGGAGGCTATATAAGAAGCCCCGTACTTCTTGTATCCGGTGAGAAAATTCAATGCATACATCATCCCTTTGAGACGTTCTCCCGTAGTTTCATTCTGCTCCTCAAGGAGTAGGGTTGCACATTAAAATCATGAGTTCTTTCATGTTTTATTCTTATAATCTGATATTCGCTTTCACATTTCTATTTTCTAACAAAGAGATGTGTTACGACCGCTTCTTGTGCCATGCTTGTGAATGATCAGCCAAAGGGGGGATTCTTTTAGCCACAACGAGGCATCCATCAGGCGTATCCACTTGCATTGATTCTTTTTGTCCTTGCTTCAGATGCTCTGTCAGTCATGGTTGATCGAGCTGTTTCTGCAGTGGCTATTCGAGGGATGAGATCTCTATATCCATACTCTAATATGTGGATGACACGATTCTTTTTGTTGAAGGTGGGGCAACCAATTGCATGGAACTTTCTGTGATCCTGGACATTTTTGGTGAGTTTTCGGGTTTGAGGCTGAATAGGGAGAAATATGAAATTGTTCCATTCAGTCTGGCGAAGGTGGAGATTGAGTTATGCACTGGATGGCTGCAGTCACCACGCATGGATCTGCTGCTTCGGTACCTTGATGTTCCTTTGGTGGCCGGACGTATGCATGTCACTGACTGGTTACTGATAATTTTAGATTTATTAAATTAATGATGATCAAATATAAAAAAAAATAAATACAAGATTAATAATTTAACATGAAATCTAAGCGCTTATGTGTTACAAATTTTAAGAAAAAACAACGTTAGTCTAAAGTATATTTGAACAAATCTATAAAAAAATTATAAAATAAATTTCCCTACCATCCCATCATCGTTGATGAGAAACCGTCTAATAAAAACTGAAGAATCATAAAGAGGATACCAGCATCTACAAGGACAATTTACATATTAGGTCATCATCTAGAGATTCAATCCCAAGTCCTCATCTTTCCATTGTAACAAATGGCATCCAATGATCGGCTTCCCTCTAAACACCAGAACCCTCCCCAAACACTCGGTTCCCTACGATTCCAGCGACAACGGTGCGCCTCTGGTTGGCCTCCTGCGGTGTCGGCGCACTCAACCACCCCAGTTCTCCTCCATCAGGGGGGTGAAACCCCCGAACGCACCCATGTTTTCCTCCAGACGAGCCCCTATTCTCCTTCGTTGTTAACAACTCTTTCCCTTCCTGGTGGTTGGGGATATTGTTGCTCAAGACAGTTAGAATGAGATGCTTTTATCTTTACTTTGTAATTTACTAATTGGAATACACGTATCTTTGAGAATTTATGGGCCTTCTGAACAACATTAATCTGAGATGTCAATGGACTCCGGGGGTGTTTGGGTCGCCGAGAGAGTAGAACCGGGATTGGGGTGGTGCGCTGCCACCACAGAAGGAGAACAAGAGGCCTGGTGGTGCGTCGTCAGGGGGTTCACGCTGCTGGTGGAGAAGGAGAGAACGAGGGGCAGGGGAGTGCGCTGCCTCCATAGGAGAATCGGAGGCCGGGAGAGCGCCTCCTCTGGAGGAGAAGAGGAGGTCGAGGGTTTTGGGAAAAAGAAATGAAGGGGTAATTTCCAATTTAGTGAAGGGGTAATTTTGTCCTACTAGTATGTTGTTAAACGGTGAGTTACATCCACAATTGTGAGTTTTATAGATGAAGATTCATTTTAAGATTGGATTCATAGATGATGATCTTGTTGTATTTAATGTTAATGAAATTAGGTTTGAATTTTGTAAATCCATGCAATTAAATTGGACTTTAATTTAGTTTCGATTGGAAAACCAAATAGATTTGAAAGAAAAGCTGACCCAAATTTGAAACGAGATAAAGTTTGGATGGAAGTTTAGTACCACATCTAGCGTTTCTAAAATTTTGGTGGGCTTATATATGAGTTCACACCCCAAGCTCTTGTAACAACAGTATAGATGAGGAATGGAGGATCACACACATGTGTATGCTCCCCTTCGTCTCGGACTCGGGCTTGGGAGAGCAAGGTTCGGGAAAGCGATATGCGTATGCATTCGGATAGGTCACTGAATAGTGCTTAAGCGATATGCGGGAACATATGCGGGGTATAAGCGGTTCTACGTGGTTTCCTAATTTTTTATTTAAAAATAAATAAATATATACAAAAGTGACTACAACAGAACTAAATTCATGTATAATTGTGATCCAAAAGAAGATCTAAGAAAAATAACTTTCATATAGAGGTCAATACTTCAATAGAAAAGTTAGCACGCTTGATATTAACAGCAATCACCAAAATATGTAAGTATCTGAAAGAAAATTGAAATTCAAAACAAATAACATTAGCAAAAGTATTAATTAAGATAGCATAAGAAAAATGAAATGTTCAAGCAACAATATTATACTAAGTACAAAGCAATTATAATCTAGTCATCATCAAATTCCACTGTGATCTAATCTTCATCTTCACTCTCTTCATCGGACATGAGTTCTTCCTCATTCAAACTCGGCAATGAGGTTGAACTACTAACATGCCTTTGGCTTCTTCTGTGTTGAACCAAATCTTCAGCGCTAGTTGCATCAGCCACTAAGTTCCATGTCAGCCCCAATCCTTGGAAAACTTCATCATCTCCTTCATCTTCTTCACCAATCCAATCTCGCAAATGGGTTCTATCATTTTTGGCAAATGGATCATTTTGTTTTTTTCTGATAATGATCCCTCAACTTGACGTTGAATCTGATATACACTAAATCATTTAATCACTTGAATTCAAGCTTGTCCCTTTTCTTCGTATGGATCTACAAAATCACCAAAAATATATCATTAACCACCGATTAATGATGTGTAGCATGTGAGATGTGTGGTACCAATTTTTTAACTTTACCGCCTCAAAAGTGCCCCAATTCCTTTCACAGCCCGAGGAAGAAGCGGTTAACTTTAAAACTTTCATTGACATTTCCTTCAATTGTGGTGTTTCCATGCCATGTAATTCCCACCAATGGGCTATTTTCAAGAAAAAATAGTTAATAATCATCAAACATATAAGTCTATTAATTCTAGTGAGAACTTATACCTGGATTGAAATCATCATCAATGATTGATCTATGTCTAATAGCCAAAGGTTTGCCAAATGATCCTTTTGCCCCTTCATATAAAGGCAACTCCTTCCTGGTGATGATATCTTGGATCTCCAAATCAGGATAGAAAATATCCATACAATCCAAGAATCCCTTCAGAGCAAGACCTTCCCTCTGGATTTGAGCATTGTCCCTATAAAAGTAGGGATTCAAATAATATGCAACAAGGTGGAGGGAGCTATCCAGTCTTCCTTTTGACTTTGAGTCAATGACATCAACAAAATATTTGTAAGATACTTCGACATCTTTGAAAATGTTCATGATCTCTTTTCTAGCATCTTTCAACTCAGTATAGAAATCCCATAGTCGGCCTCCTATCTCCATCAATAATCCGCAGAAGATGTACCAACGGAGAAAAGATCTTCAATGTCAAAGACACTTGAGTCCAAAATAAAGGACTCAAAACTATGGCTAAAGTCATTTAGCCCTTCTAGGTCTTGTACCATTTACAAGCTCTCCATTCATCAGAAGAAAATATAAGTCTCTTATCCTGCTTCTCCATCATAGATTGCAAAGCGAGATATGTGGTAGCAAATCTTATTTTTCCTGGCCTCACTATCTCGACCTTTTGCGTAAATTGTGTCATCAAGCTCAATGTTTTTGCATGAATGTTTATGAAGACAGTCAATGTCCTTGCCTTTGTGATTGCAGTTTTCACTTTCGATTCTTTGCCGATCTCTTCTAGCATAAGATCGATGCAATGTGCTGCACAAGAACTCCAGAATATCCGTGGGGTACTTTGTTATCAAAATTCTGCCAGCAACCATATTGGCAGATGCATTATCTGCCACTACTCGGATTACATTGTCAGGCTCAACTTCCTCACTGGACTTATCCACTAAGGAAGCAATGTACTACGCGATATGAGAATCTGCAAATGAGTCAATAGAATTCAGAAAACTAGTTCCAAGCACGCAATTGACACAACTATTAATTATGCTCCTTCCTCTCCTATCAGTCCATGCATCTGTCATAATGGAACATCCAGAAGTCTTCCAACTATCACGATGCATTTGCAAGAACTCTGTTGCTTCCTTAACTTGTTCCTTCAAAAGAGTTTCTATTAGCTCATAATAGGTTGGAGGCTTGTACGACCTCCCATACTGTCCAATTACTTCGCACATTCGAAGAAATGAGTCACTTTTGACAACATTAAAAGCAATGTCATTGCCATAAAAGTATTTGCCACAAATGAATTCATGCGTGCACGTTCATCCTTGGTAAAAGTATCTTTGATTGAGGATTAGCGGAGACTCTCCGCTGGCACATCTTCTGCTGAAGTTCGCAACCTTTTCCCATCCCTCTCTTTATCAACCAAGGGTTGATTAATCTAGATGGAGACTTGCCCTTGAATTTCCTTTCATCATCGAGGTCTTCTCATTCCTTTTCACTTTAATTCCTCCCATGTTCATAATTTCTTTCTTCACCTCAGGAGACACCTTAGGACAAGATGTCGTATTGCCTTTAATGTGATCCAAATGTTGCTTCATGCGATTGATCCCTCCTTTCAAAGCCTTCCGACACAATCGACAAGTAACCATGTTGGGGCTACTCGGATTCTCTAGAAAAGCATACTTCCATCCCTGATCATTAGAACCAGGAACAATGAAAAACTCTGACGTATCGCTTCTCTGAATAGGAGGCTCACTTTCAGTTCCAGACGTAGGAGAAGAACCGCTGTTAGACGGTAGTCTAGAGGCCATAGTTTCCTGGCATTCTATCATAATTATAAAATAAAAATATCAACAAAAAAAGTTTAATATGCATACTAAAAAAATAAGAGTTTTAGCCTTTTAAACAAACAATTGTTTAAAGAATTATGCATGAACAAAAATGTGTAATATGCATTGCATACTATCCTTACTGTCCTATATATTGATATCATAGAAGAGACAGTTTACATGTGTAGATGCAAAGAGAGTGGGTGTGTGATTACATGAATGCTTGCTTATAGAATGTATAGAATGTAAATTTGTACAATTTATTGTAGAGCTCAAAACTGAACTTTTACATATGTCTTAAAACTTGAAAGTAGTGTCAAAAGATATATCATTAAATATGGTTTGCTATAAAACTAGACGATTAAACCTCGAAATGACAAACATCTAATTTGTGGATAAACCCCTTATCTTCGTTAGATATGATGAGGAAGAAGTTATAAACCTAGCTACTATGATCAAAATTTTCAACTCTATGTCCACCTTACGAATAAACAAAGAAAACTTATATGTTTTTACTCTAAATCTTAATCAGACGGAAAAAAATAGGGTACGTGATTACATGAATGCTTGCTTATACAATGTATAGAATGAATTTGTACAATTTACTATAGAGCTCAAAACTGAACTTCTACATGTCTTAAAACTTGAAAGTAGTGTCAAAAGATATATCATTGAATATGGTTTCCTATAAAGACAATTAAACCAGACGATTAAACCTAGACATGACAAACGTTTAATTTGTGGATAAACCCCTTATCTTCGTTAGATATGATGAGGAAGAAATTATAAACCTAGCTACTACGATCAAAATTTTCAACTCTATGTCCACCTTACGAATACACAAAGAAAAAATTTATGTTTTTACTCTAAATCTTAATCAGACGGAAAAAGATAGGGTCAAATTGGTGTTCAATTGGAAATTTTCCTATAAACTACTTGGGGTTTTTGTATTCAAATATAAAATAAAAAATCAAAATTATTGAAAAAAAAGGAATATGCGTACCTTCGCACAATGAGGAAGGAGGTGGGAGGTGGTGGAGGTACTGCTGGTATTTTGGGATGCGACAGAGGAGGCAAGGAAGGAAATATCACGATATATCGGCGATATATCGCCGATATATCGATATCGACATGTGACCGATATGGACACTGATATGGCGATATATCCCAATTTCCAGGCATTTTCTTCACAAAGGCTCATCGATATGGGCGATATTTTAGTGATATATCGTCGAAATATCGTATCGATACGATATCGAAACGATATCGATATCGATACGACCTTCCATGAGAGGAGCGAGGAGCCGGCGAAAGAGCTGGAGGGGCAGAGGAGCTGGAGGGGGAGGAGGAGCTGTGAGGAGGCGGAGGACCTGTGAGGAGGTGGAGGAGCTAGGAGGAGGCAGAGGAGGTGGAGGAGTTGGGAGGAGATAGAGGTGTTGGGAGGGGACGGAGGATCTTGAGGTTGGAGAGAGGGAGCGGGATAAGAAACCTAGGCCGATCGAGTAGGCTACTGCAGGCTAAATGGGTAACCGAACCTATGGTGGATCCGATAACGAGGCTGGGGTTCTGAACGGCTGCATGGTTCGCATATGCGGTCGTATAGCCCGCATATGCGGTATGCTCATGCGCCGGGGCGCATAGTGTTACGATTCACATATGTGTCGCATCTGAGTGTCTGCACACGCATATGCGACCGCATATGTGGTCGCTCAGAGCGCTTTCGTGAACATTGCATGAGAGTCAATTCGAATCTCGAATCTCGATAATTTTATTGTGGGTTTCGTTAGCGGGTCGAATAAATTAATTGTACAAATTAATTGATTCAACCACATTAAGGGAGTTTGAATCAGCTCCAACATCTTTGAATTGGGCGCCATTTCGGAATCCGAAGAGATGCCTGTTGGAAGGCATTTTCGAAAAGTGAAAAGTCACACCCAAGGTCTTCATATACCCTTCCCTTGGACGTTATTTTCTTCACTCGCAAAAAAACTCTCACACTATTGATTTTGCACTCTATTTTCCTATTGTATCTACGACATGTGTTTCTTCTTCTTCTCAGCTACAAGTTCTCTTAGGTACTCTCGAATATGATCTCATCGGTGTACACGAACGCAGATCGTGTGCTGTCGTATCCTGGGAATGGATCGTCAGTACCCTTCACACCGGTATTTGGGTGTAATATCTTCTCTAAGGACAATCCATTTTATGGATGTATCAATGATCTCTTATCTAATTTATTTACTGTTCTATTTATCGTAATTTGTTTATTGTATTGTCTTTTTTGGATCTCGCCCTAAAATGTTGTTTAAATATTTTGATTGATTCATGCATGCATCTTGTAATTACTATATCAATCGGATATGCTTGATTAAAATTTTGTTAATTTGTAATGTATTGATTCATTTTAATCTTGGTAAGTGTTGTTTAATGTACACGTTAATATTTTTGTTCCCAACAACCTTAGAGAAGATATCATGAACCAAATTTATAATCATGTCGGAAACAATATCTAAATCGAGGGTAGACATGACCCGAATGTCTGAAAAATTCGGTGGTCAAAATTTCAAGCGTTGGTAATAATGCATAAAAAGCAGTATATCACCATAGAGTTAATCTCAATGCTTGAAACCGAATGCCCCATGGTGCAAAAGAAAACCCCTCACCCAATAGCCAGAAGGCGCAATCTGTGTGGAAGGAACACGATCGTATATGTCATAGATGCATCTTGTTGGCTCTGTCCAACACGTTGTTGACGTATATTGTTCGTCCACGCAGACTACGAAGGGGCTTTGGGAAGAATTAGACCAAAAGTATAATGTCGAAGATCTCGATATTGAGAAATACTCCGTTGCTAAGTTCTTAAAGTTTTCAATGACCGAAGAGAAGTCGGTTTCTGAACAGACACACGTGTTTTTACTCTTGCTTCATAGTCTAGAAGATGTCAAGATGAAATTTCCTGAGAAGTTTCAGGTCATGTCCATCATAGAAAAATTCTTCAAGTCTTGGGAAGACTTCGGTATGACCTTGAAACAGAGAAAAGGGAAGATGGATGACATGATGATAACAATCACCATAGAGGAGGAATATGTGAAACAAAAGCATGTGGTTCCTGTTGATATTCAGGCTAACGTCAATTTCTTGACCTCAAAGGGCAAAGATAAGAAGAAAAAGGGTAGTAAAAATAATAAAATGAAACCAAAAAGTAAGATTCAGAAAAATGCAAAGAATAAACAAGGAGGCATTGTAATCAGGTTGGTCATTGGAAGAAGGATTGTCCGTCCTTAAAGGCTCAACCTAAAGCTGCAGATGGGAGTTCACAAGTGAATATGATCAATGCAGGACTTAGGGCTAGCGAGTGATATGTCTCTATAAAACCTGAACTATATCATATCCATGATCCAAATGAGTGACTCGTTGATACGAGAGATAATGTAGATATTTTGACAAAACTTTATTTTCTTCTTATCAGACCTGCAGTGGCAGGATTGTGAAGATGGAGAACGATTCTGCGGCCAAGATACTGGGGTCGGGACAAGTCAACATGAGGTTCTCCTCTGGACGTGTCTGGACTTTGCACATGGTGTTGTATATCCCTGACGTGAAAAAGAATGTTTTATCTGGCTCCTTTTTAGTTAGAAATGTTTTTGAATTGAACTTTAAATGTAATAAAGTTGTCATTAGGAGACATGCCATTTTTATGAAAAAAGGCTATTTGGTAGATTTTGATTTGTTGTTTAGAATTAGATGTGATTCAGTAAACATTGATTCAGTAAATGTTTTAAGTTCTGAATGTTCTAATTCTATGTCTCATGTTGTTAATAATTTAGAATCTTGTGATCTGTGACATGGTAGATCTGGACATGTGAACTTAAATTCAATTAAAAGAATGATGAATTTAGAGTTGATCCCTAAACACACTATTGATAAAAACTAAAAAAATGTGAAATTCGTGTGCAAGTAAAAACACCTAGAAAGTCTTTTCAGTTTGTCTCTAAAGATAGTGAGATCTTGGATCTAGTGCACATGGATATCGGTGAGTTTAATGGTGTGTTGACAAGAGATAATAAGAAATACTTTATCACATTTATAAATGATGGTAGTAGATACTGCTATGTGTATCTAATGAAAACTAATGACGAAGCCTTAGAGAAATTTCTTATATTTAAGAATGAGGCTGAGACACAAACAGGAAAAGTTTTTAAATGTCTTAGGTCATATATAGGGTGTGAATATACTTCTAACTTATTTGATGAACAATACAAGTTATTTAGCATATTTCTAGAAGTTAGTGCCACATATTCACTACAATCAAATGGTATAGCAAAATGGAAAAATAGAACCTTAACTGACATGATCAATGCTCTCATACAGAGTTCTGAACTTCCAACCTATATGTGGGTAGAAGCCTTGAGTACGGCTTGCCATATTCTGAATAGGATTCCTCCAAGACATATGAAAAAGTATCTTTTGAATTTTGAAGAAATAGAAAACATAGGTTAAGATATTTCAAAGTGTGGGGCTATCTCGCTACGATTTTAGTCCCAAAACACAAGAGAAAGAAGCTAGATCCTAAAACTATTGAAGCAATCTTTTATGAACTTGGAAAATAGCTATGCATACAGGTTCTTGGTAATTCGGTCTGAGAAACCGAGCATAGATATCAACACTATTGTTGAACCCTGTGATCCTACTTTCTTTGAGGATGTCTTCCCTATGAAGACTGAGATTCCTCAGAATCTGACCATTGATGTTACCTCCACATCCGGATCTATTCCAGATCAAGTGGAAAGGATCACAAATGTGGGGGTTGAGACTCGACCTGAACCCAATGACCTTCCAGAAGAAATTGAGCCAAGTAGAAAGTAAAGAGCTACGGATAACCAAGGATTTGGGTAATGTCTTTGTTGTCTATCGGATCAAGGGTGATCCACCAAGTACAAGAAAGCCATGACATAATCTGAAGCAAAACAATGGAAGTAAGCCACCAAATTTGAGATGGATTCCATTATGGCTAATGGAACTTGGGAACTGGTTGATTTACCCAAAGGGTACTCTATCATTGGGTGTAAGTGGGTGTTTAAGAGAAATCTTAGCCTTGACGGATCAATTGAAAAGTATAAAGCCAGATTAGTTGCTAAGGGCTTTGGGCAAAAGGAAGATATCGATTATTTTGATACCTATTCTCCTGTGACTAAGATGAGTACAATCTGAATGCTCACAGCATTGGCATCTGTATAAGATCTCTCTATCCACCAGATGGATGTGAAGACCGCCCTCTTGCATGGCAACCTTGAGGAGGAGATCTATAAGGATCAACCTGAGGGAATTCTGACTCTTGAGAATGAGAGAAAGGTTTTCAAGCTTGTTAAATCCCTTTATGGATTGAAACAAGCACCAAAGTGGTGGCATGGAAATTTGACAAAACCATTTTGTCATGTGGCTTTAATGTTCATGAATCCGATAAATGTGTCTATTCTAAGCTGAATGGTGATGAGTGTATTATCTTGTGCATGTATGTTGATAACATATTGTTGTTTGGATCATATGTGAGGATTTTTAATGAGACTACAATATTCTTAAGTAGCAACTTTGAGATGAAGGACATGGGTGTTGCTAATGTGATCTTAGATCTCAAACTAACAAGGTCAGTTGATGGGGTTGCAGTTTCTCAATCTTACTACATTGAGAAGGTACTTGAGAAATTTGGATATCAAGATTGTAAAGTTGTAAGAACTCATTTTGATTCATCCAAAATGTTATTTAAGAACAAAAGTGGAGTACCTGTAGCTCAGCTAAGGTATTCACAAGTGATAGGAAGCTTAATGTATCTTGCAAATTGCACAAGACTTGATATTTCATTCTCGATTGCAAAGCTGAGTAAATACACTAGTTGTCCTTTCCGTACTCACTAGGAGGCTCTGGATCGAGTACTGAAGTACTTGAAGGGAACTATTTCCCTAGTTTGCATTATGGTAGACATCCATTTGTGCAAAAAGGATATAGAGTAAACTGGATAAGGAAAATAGAAGAGTCTGGGAGTAATGGTGGTACTGGGTACGTTTTTACTCTTGGAGGTGGTGCGGTCTCCTAGAGGTATGTGAAGAAGACCATTCTAGCTCGATCTACCTTTGCAGCCGGGTTGTGTGCTTTGGACACCACTAGAATTGAGGTTGAATGGCTAAGGAGACTTCTTTATGAAATTCCCATGGTAGGTCAATCAGTTCCTGCAATTTCGGTACATTGTGATAACATAACCACAATTGCCAAGATCAAGAGTTCAAAGTTCAATCAGAAAACAAGGAGACACATACAAATTAGACTTAAGACGTTAAGAGATTTGGTGTCTCGAGGAGTGTTGGCTGTAGATTTTGTTGGATCCAAAAACAACACAACAGATCCATTGACTAAGGGACTTGATAGATCTTTGGTCATAAAGTCTAGGCTTGGGATGGGACTGAGACCCATTAGGAGCTCCTCTACAATAGCAATCTAACCTATCTGAGTGGAAATCCCACAATGCAGGTTCAATGTGGTAATAACAAGCTATTTGGAGAATTGATTGGCACTCTTGTTTTAATACTTATGCAAGTGTCTTATCCCTGGAAGCTTAAGTATCATTTAAGCTACAAGCATAGGCTATGAATGGATTCGAGCCTTTGGACAAGATGACAACAGTCCATCCTTGGAGAATGTCACCTATGTGAGTGTTATTGTGGACCGCGGTTAAAGGACGATGGTCTTTCCTGAGTACATCATAAAACCGGATAAGGGTGCATGACCTTTAAGGGCATCAATCCTGAAGATTGTATCAAGAACAATACTTTGTTGTTTTTACCATATACTTTAACACTAAGGTCTGAAGTTCAAGACGTAGTTTAACTTTGTTCTTGTTGAAGTGAAAGTAGTAAACTCAGATAGAGGTTCAAACCAAAAGGTACCTTTGTTGAAAGCAAAGTGTGTCAGCCGAAAGATGTCTTTTGACTCTCTTTCAATCTCTTTTCATATTGATGAATTCGTGGGGGATTGTTGTATTTAATGTTAAAGTTAGGTTTTAATTGGGTAAATATATGCAATATTACATTGGACTTTAATTTGGTTTCAATTGGCAAACCAAATAACTTTGGAGGGAAAGTTGGGAATTATCAAATTTGAAACAAGATGAAGTTTGGGTGGAAGTTTAGTACCACATCTGATGTTTCTAAGATGTTGGGAAGCTTATATGAGTTCACACCCCAATCTCTTGTAGCAATAGTGTTGAAGATGATTTTTCACGGGTCTAAAGTGATCCACACAAGGCGGGATAACAATGTCGCTGAGGCGACCTGCAAGAAATCAGATCTTCGAACAATAATTAACCCACAACAGAAATCAAACAATGAAAAGCGGTGCGAAGTTAAAATTTATCATAACTCTACAACAAAGATGTGTATAGGTTCAAGTATGTGTAGAGGTTGAACATATGGAGCAGACAGGTAGAACAGGGCAATAATGCACAAAATGTGAATGTGATGATTTGCCTATAATTGCTATTTTGTGGGTTTTTTATTTTTGATTTTTTTATTTTTAATTTTATATTTTCATATTTTGATGATTTTGAATTTTCTTTTTATATTTTATATTTTTTATATTTTCTTTTCTTTTAATAAAATAAGTGCACAATATAAGAAAAACAAGATAATATATTTATAAAAAGAGGTAAAAATAGTCAAAATTTAAGAAATAAAATCTTTTTGTGCTTTTTATATTTTTCTAGTATTTTTATGATTTTTCTATATTTTCCTTAATTTTTTTGGTATTTTTAAAGGCAAAAATACTGAAAACAGTGAACAAAGTTGCTGGTTGAACTTAAAATGAGGATGAAAAATATCAAACAGAGTCCAAAATTCCTCAAACTAATTTTAAATAAAAGATAATAAAACAAAGAAAATTCAGAGATAAGAGTTAGATTTTTAGGACTTTTCTAAAATTTTAAGATTTTTATGAATTTTTAAGGGATTTTCTAATTTTTAGGATTTTCTTTTGATTTTTTTAGTGATTTTTAGATTGGAGTTAAAACACATAGAAACACACAAAATATAATTTTTTTGGAATTTTCAAAGTATTTTTATAATTTTTATGTATTTTCTAATGCAGATAGTCAAGAAAATGCATGTTTTTTTAATTTTTATAATTATTAAAATGAAATAAAAATGCAAAATAAAAATATGATATGAAAGAGAAACAAAACAGGAAACTATGATATTTTTTTGGGAATTTTTGCAAATTTAATAATGCATGAAATAAATGCAAACAACAAAGAGAAAAATCAATACTATCATGGGCATTCTTGTAAATATCCAGAAGTTCAAGGGGCCAAGTGCAATTTTTCCAGAAGTTTATAACTAATTAATAAAATTTTTGAACCAAATGTAAATAGCCAAAAGAGAAAGGATATCCCTGCAAAATCGCCAGAGTCCACGTGAACGAGGCACGTGACCTGGCAGGGGTATATATGTAAATACAAAAACTCTGAGGACTATATTGCAAATGTTATAAAAATAATACACGGTCTGAAAGTTCCTGGACTGATTGGAAATAAAGAAACCCACAAGGGGGTCCTTGCAAAATGTCCACGCACCCCACATGCGTAGGTCACGTGAGGTGACGTGAACAAGGACTCTTGCAATTAATGGAACTACAGGCACATGTATGCAATTTATACAAAATAAATGAAAATGCATATGAAAATTTTAGTCTTTAATAAACAAATACAAAAATTGTCGGGGGTGAGGATGCAAAATACCCACGGCCTACGGACGGCTGAAGGATTTCGCTAATCCACGTGTCACGATCGCGACGTCTAGTGCCCGTTCGCTCCCAACGGCATTAGAACGTGAAAGGAAGATCGGACGGTTGGGGAGAGATATGATCCTACGGTCGCTGCGCGTTCTGGAGTCTCTCGTTGATCGGACGGTGGAGGGCAACACTGGAAGAACAGTGAGGAGCCTCGATCGGAGCGAGCTTCCTCCGCGAAGATCTCCTTCCTCCGTCAGCCGTTGGAGCTTGGACTTTCCAGAAACGCTCCTGCGAGGATGCTTTGTCGGTTGGGGGAGGCAAAATGAGCGGCGGCGCGCCGAAGGACCACGCCGACGTCAGAGACGATGGGGACCCCAGGGAGCTCCGGCCTCTCGCAAAATCTCCTCCCAACGCTCGTCTTCTTCAGGGTACCTGCAGAAAAGGGTGAAGAGGGTCGCGGGCAAATTGTCGCGACCCTCCAGATGGCGAAAGAAGGTGGAACTGGCAGAAGTGGGGGCTCGCCGGAGCAAGCTCCGGCGAGGTGGAGGAGATGATGATCCGGAGAAAAAAGGGGGTTTGATCCTAAGACTACGGCTAACCTACAGATGCAAGGAAAATAAGATAAAACATAAACCTCAAGCCAGAAACGGCGAGATGTACCTCACGACCAAGCTTGGCCGAAGATGGTTGTTGGAGACCTCCTCCGCATCGCTCCTCCGCGCCTCCTGATGGCGAGGTGAGCTTGCTGTCACCTCCCTCAAACCTCAGCACGCAAAAGAAGGGGAAAAACGGGCAACAAGGGGTTCAAATGTGGAAGGAGGTGACGGGGGTTTTTGTACAAGTGGCTAGGAGCACGAGAAGAACGAGGCATATCTTGCAGAATTGCTGACGCTCGGATCGAAATAACCTAGGGCGTGTAAGCCCTTTCTACTAGGTTCAAAAGTCATGAAGAGGTTAACATGAGATAATGAATGAATTCGCCTCGAAAAAATCGCGAAGATAGGTCAAAAACCATTATGACATAGAGCAGGCGCTGGGTTAGAGAGTTGACCGCAGGTCAACTCTCCAGCCCTCCTGGTTGGTCCATGTGGACCAACCTGGAAAAAGCATGGAAAACATATTTGTAAAATCAATAAAAAATAGTAATTAAATTTATTAATTTTTGGTTATTAAATAAAATATTTATTATTTTATAAATTATTTTATTATGATTTTTATTTATTTTTTCGAGGTATTAAACTGCAAGTTACCTTTTTAGGCCTATATAGGTATACATATTTATATATTTTAATATTTTATTTTTATTTTGTATATTTAATTTAATTTATTTTGTTTATTATTTTATATACTTATAAAATATTTTTATACACTTAAATATATTTTTAATCTATTTTTCTGAAGTATTCTGTACACTTAATAAAATATAAGTAGTAATTATATAGGTATATGTACAGGTATTATACCTATGTGTTGTAGACATGTATTTTTATTTTTGTATTTTCTTTAGATTTTTATTCTGATCTTAATGTACATATATATTGTAAATAATTTTTACAAAATTATAAAAATATAAAATTATAAAAATAATGAATACTAAATAAAATGAATATTTTAATCTGTACAAGTATACAATAGGGGTCCAAAACTCAACTTTCAAACCGTAGCTCCACAAAATACGAAACACCTTCATTAAATAGCTTATTAAAAGTTATATACAATTAAAGGTGATTTTGATTGATTTTGAGTTTTATTTGAGAGATACATGTCTGGGAAGTTGGGATTCTGGAATTTATTCAGATCATAACTTTTTATCTGTATAATATTTTTGTATCAAATTAATTTTGTATTTTTCTATGTTTAATTATCTACAACTTTCATGTACAAAGTTTCTTTAGTTGAAGTAAAAAAAGTGGAACAAAAAAATAGGTCCCAAAATGAATAAAGAATGAAAGGAATTTTTTACTGTATTCTGGCCCTTATATCCGCCTACTTTATTCCTTGTCGACCTAGTCATCGAGATGTCTAGGTCTCGGGATTTCGGGTCATAAAATATTTACATATTTTATTCTTTTTCTTTTCTTTTCTTTATTCTATTATTTTGGCATTAAAAATTGCATTTTGTACGTTATTTACACAATGATGCATGAATGTTAAGATGCCCAAATTAACACTATTTACACGCATTTACTAGGGTTTTTAAGGCCAAAATGATAGAATTAAGATGATGAAACGTAGATTCATCATCCCCCTGTACTTGCCTTTGCTAGTCCCTAGCAAACACTTATACCATAAGTGCAGAAAAGAAAAACAAAGAAAAGAAAAAGAAGAAATGTGGATTAAATTTAATTATCAAACTTATCTTCACAAAATCAATGTTTGGAGCTTAAGTCAGACCTTTGGAATTTTAGTGCAGGCGGAACCTTAATGGGAATCGGATTTGAAATCCAACAGCTTTCGAGCATCCCAAAACTCTGCTCAAGTCTCCCCGATAGTCAGGTCAGAGATACTTCAACTCATATGCAAACCCTTACGACTATGAAGCTGACTCGTACAGTGTAAGTGATAGTAGCTCTCCCCAACTAGAATGACAAAGAGACTGACTTCTCCAGTATGACAACCCAATGATTCCCCAGTCCAGCAACTCCTTCCTCGAGGAGCGGGGTACTCCCTTTTAAGTTCAAGTGGCAACTAGATCAAGAGGAGGGGTGAAGAGAAGAATGAATGGTAACCAGTGTAGCTACCTATCCTCGGATACAAGACCAGTGTAGTCAAGTCATCCAGGTGCAGGCTCACTTAATTTGACTTTGGTGCTCAAGCTTGCTTATTAACTATACAACATATATACACTCCGGCAGGCATTTTATTTTTGTACATGCATGTCCATTTTTTTGGAGGTTTTTTTTGAAATACTATATACAACAACATTTACATAGGAAGTTTTTCCTCTTGAGTCAGTGGACTATCCCTCTTTTGAAGCTTTATTGCAACCCACACTCTCCTATCTTTAGAATTCCTCATCACTGGACGAGTTGGGGTGCACTTCCCTCCCTAGAGGAGGACAAGTGTTTCCACTTGTGTGCGTCTCATACCGGCAAATCCAACCCCCTCACCACTCCAACTGAGTTGAGCCATGTGAAAGGTGAAGGTGTCCAAGTTAGGGCATTATCAACAAGAGTCATGCGTGTGCTCCGAAATACTCTACTTAGGCAGTCAAGAATCCATTGAACCAAGTCTCGTGATCCTCAAAGAATTAAGTCAACTAGACCTGAAGTACCTCAATTCCAACTCATATAAGGTTCCTGTTATTAGGTAGATTTTAAGGTCCAATCAAGCTCCAATATCCGGATTTTATTTAGACTTGTTCAACTATCAAACTCAATCCAAAAAAATGCTCATGCTATGCAAATGCTATGCAGAAAATAAAAAATATTTTTGTTCAATTTTCAAGATTTTGAACTTTTTATGGATTTTTGAAAAGATGATGCATATGCATTTTTTGTATTTTTCAAAAAGATTTTTCAAATGTTTTTTGGATTTTAGTTTTGCAAATATTTTTGGGCTTTTTGAAAAGAAAAGATTTTGGATAAAAACTAGGTACAAATATTTACATGGGGATGCATCTTGTATTTACAAGAAGTAGATTTTATGAATTTACAAGGGTAAGTGATCAATTTTATAAGTATATATATAAAGAATTTTAGGTGTGATATATGTATTCCTCAAACTTATTTGAAAAGGTTTTTCAAATAATTTTGAAAACTATAATTCAAAATAATTTTTACAAATATTTTTACAAACATGTACACACATTTGAAAATCATTTTGCAAAGGTTTTCCAAATAGTATAGATAGATTTTTCACATATTTTTGCAACCATTTTTCAAACCATTTGCAAATAGTTTTCAATCATTTTTATTTCACACAAAGAAAATAAAGTTTACAAATAAAACATTTTACAAAGGTTGAAAACATGTAACAAAATATTTTTCAAATAGTTTTCAAAATATTTTCACAAGGATTTTCAAACTATTTTTCAAACATTTTGAAAAAAATAAATTTCACCTGATTTATTAATCAGTACATACAAAAAGAATTTGAGGAATGATAGCATCTTCTTATTAAGATTTTTAATGAATTTTAAAGAATTATTAGCCATAATTATTAATAAAAATATGAAAGTACGAGTTATGGCTAAAGTATATACACAGTATATACGACCCTCCCATACTTAGCTTGAGCTACGTCCTCATAGATCGGAGAGAAAAGAGAAGACATAACTCGTACTGAGTATATACAAGTCTAATAAACGAATAAGAGATGAATGAACGAATGAGAAGTCGACCGCCCCCCCTATACTTAGGATCAAATAATCCTAAGTATAGCAGACTGTACACCAAGCAGGGAGGGTCAAGGGTGGGAATGAACAGATGTACTCAGATTGTCTCCCCCTATACTTAGGGTAAGATATCCCTAAGTATAGACAAGAAAAAGAGACAATGGAGAGGATCAAAGAATGAAAACTCGGGGTGCACACCCCCCTATACTTAGGATAAAGTACGTCCTAAGTATAGAAGACTGACAACAAGGGGCGACACCTTTTTGGTAGAAAAAGAAAAGAGAAAAGGAAAAGAAGAAAAGAAGAAAAGAGATCTGAAAATGGAAGAAGATAGAGAAGAGGATGTACACACCACTCCCCCTATACTTAGGGTAAAAGAAGCCCTAAGTATAGGCAACAACAGAAGTGATGAAACGGAACGATGAACACTCGGCTCATCCACCCCCCTATACTTGGGACAAAGTACGTCCTAAGCAAGGCAAATATGAGAATAGGTGGATGAGAAATACGGGAGATGGACAGAGATGAACATAAGCGGATGTACAACAGAGATGGATGTACACATGATCAAGAAGGTAGAAAGCGAACTTTCTTGTGGGACCGTTGAGGAATGGATTTGGTATGGTGCAAGTCGACATCGGGGTCCACAGTGGACGGAAGCCGATCAGGGTCGACAGAGTGTAGGTCCTCGGTGGTCCTAGGGTGAAGAGGCACAGACGGAAGAGTATAAGAAGTGTGGTCAGGTCTGGCCTTGGGGGTCTCGTTGATATCGAAGTGAAAAGGGACGAACTCATCATCGAAAGAAGTGTACTCAGTGTTGTCCTGCGAGGTGTCGTCCAGATCAAAACCAAAAGACACGAACTCATCAGTGGAAGTAATCGAACTCTGTTTGTCCTCTATAATCTCAACTGGATCATCTTTTTCATCAAAAGGCCCGAATTCCCGAATAAAAGCTATCGAATCAAATTCGGCCTTTGTATTATCTGAATCTGAGTGAACATGAGCAGACCTATTGTTGAAAGTAGTTGAATCATGTCCGTCCTGTCTAGTCTCTACATCTACCCTCCGCTCAATGGTGTCAATCGTGTAAATCCCGCGGATGTCATCAACGCAACGCCAAGTCCCCGAAGGAAGAACTCCGAGTCCATGCTTTCCGAGTCTTCCTCTATGGGGAGGAATTCTCGGGTCACAGTGGAGTCCAATAAGCAGCAAAATTCTCTGATAGTCTCATCAAGATCATGATCCTCAGGGTCAGCCAGAATAGGTGTAGTCACATCAGGTGCAGGTCTCAGGTCGGCAGTGGGTACGGTGATCAACACTTCGCTCTCGTCAATAGGACGGAAGCGAATCTCTCCTGATCCATAATCAATAACGGCCCTCACAGAAGCGAGGAATGGGCGTCCCAGGATGATTGGAGAATGCTCCCTAGTAGAGGTCTCCATGGGTAATATGACAAAATCAACATTGTACCTCGTACCCTGAATCGAAATGACGGCGTTTTCAAGGATACCCCTCGGCCTCTTTATTGATCCATCAGCAAACTGAACGATCATCCTAGTCTTCTTGAGAGGTCCTAAGTGAAGAGACTGTACCAGCGAGAAGGATAATATGCTAATCGCATCGCTGTCTAGGAGAGTGTGATCACATGTGTGGTCAGAGATGGTGCAGCTAATGAAAGGTGTGGCAGTGTTCCTCTTCCGAGGAGTGGGATGGTGTGTGATGGCGTGGGCAGTAGCCATGGTCAAAATATGACGTTCAGATCTGCTCCTTCGCTTTCTCTTCTTGGGAAGAGGAGCAGATAAATCGGTCATGGCCTGCTGAAGTGGGGCACGGATGATCTCATGAATAGTGGCCACCACTTCGGGTTCAGTCAACATTTTTTTGAATTTTTGGACATCCTCCATATAAGGGAGGAAGTCGGAATCATCATCTACATGAGGAATGCCAAGAGCAGTCTGTACAGCAGCATCCTCTGAGTCAAAGGTGGGACTGGGTGTGTATGAATGTGTGGTTAAAAAGTCTGGCAGATGATCACTCTCCTCACAGTCTGAATCAACCAAGTGTCTCCCGAACTCTTTTTGTGTTAAAATTTTCTCATTTTTTTGTATTTTGGGTGATTGCAAGCTCTTATGAAAATCCTCGAATGAACCCATATCATCAAATGGTGGAATATCATGGTTGCTCTTATTTGTACTAGTGAGGTGGTCAATCCTCTGTCTCATATGATCCATCATCTGGGTCAAGTGCTCAAAGGTGGACTCCATGAAAGGTGACTCCAACAGCTCAGTCTCGGGTGGATGTGAAGGTGGAAAATACGGAGGTGGAGGTGGGTGTGGGTAGAAGTTCGAGGTCTAATACTGCGGCTGAGGCGAATATGTACAAAAGTCAGAAAAAGTAGGAGGAGGGTCCTCCTGATAAAAGAGAGGTGGACTGGCTGGAGTGAACGAGGAATCTGCAAAGTCCGGATAGAAAATGCTCCAGGGGTCCATCTCGAAAACAAAAGGAAACAATCAGGAGAGCACGAAGGTCAAGTCAAGAGAGTGAAGAAGAAGGCGCAAATGCGCAGGGATGATCTAGTATACACACAATCAAGCACAAACAAACTCACACAAGACAAACCCTCAATTCGCCTACTCAACTCGGTAGAGACCGTAAAAGAGCGATCTTTTTATCTTGTCTGTTTTAAGAGTTAGGTGAGAAGTCAAAGAGTTGCACACACTTACGGGCTAAATAGGATTTGGGCACTAGTCCTTAGGGTGTGCGCGAGCAAGTAAAAGCGAAGACAATGAGGGGATTACTCGCCCCAAGAGAATTTTTTTTCTTTTTGGTTGATTTTAGGATCGAGTAATTTTAGCAGTCCCAATTTTATTTGTTATCATTTTTTTATTTTTAGTGAGAAATGCATGCGCCTAACGAGGAATCAATTTTACTTAGCACCTAGGTGGTCAAAATCAGAGGGAGAGATGGAAAGCAATGCAAGCAGTCAAATAGATGATGGAAGCTAACACGTAAATGCTCACCTTGCCTCCAGCACTCTACATGCAAGGATGCTCAGCAGAATTGAAACATGTCTATATGCGAATGTAAAGCCGATGAAATCGCCTTAGGGTGAGAAGCTGCTATTATCGTGAAGAACAGTTTTCAAGATTTGACTAGATCCAAACGTAGACTATAGGCACAGGCAAATATACTTAGGTGTTTGGACCTAATACTACGTCAAGCAACTCCTACAACTAATGGCTCAATCACACAAAAACAAAGAAAACAAAATCGGAAAACAAAATAAAAAGAAGCGATGAAAACTGTGAAAACCGCGGTGAGCCCCCAAGTGAACAATCACTTTGAAATTAGGCCCGAGTGTCCAGAGTTCAGGGTACCTGTATTATTACAATAATAGAGTCTCTCTCTCACTTAAATTACAAAAAGAAATACAGAAAATAAATGCTATAATTAAAGATGGAGCTTAGTCTTCAAAAATCCCTCTTCGTCTCCTTGGTGCTAGGCTGGCAGATGCCAGCTTCACGTGAGTGCTCAGGCATCTAGGGTATAGCGCATGCCTCGATCCGCGGTTCCTCGCACAAAGTCAACAAAGAGAGAGGTTAGATAGCTCAACAGGATATATCAAAAATAATAAAACCCGCAAAAATAGATAATGATCACAATCAAGCAAAAACCCGAACTAAGCGTTGTTGCTCCCCGACAACTGCGCCATTTGTTGAAGACGATTTTCACAGGTCTAAAGTAATTCACACAAGGCAGGATCACAATGTCGCTAAGGCGACCCGCAAGAAATCAGATCTTCGAACAACAATTAACCCACAACAGAAATCAAACAATGAAAAGCGGTGCGGAGTTAAAATTTATTATAACTCTACAACAAAGATGTGTATAGGTGCAAGTATGTGTAGAGGTTGAACACAGAGAGCAGGCAGGTAGAACGGGGAAATAATGCACAAAAATGAGAATGTGATGATTTGCTTATAAATGCTATTTTTGTGGGGTTTTTTATTATATATATTTTTTATTTTATTTTTTTAATTTTATATTTTTTATTTTGATTTTAAATTTTCTGATTTTGTATTTTCTTTTTATATTTTATATTTTTTATATTTTCTTTCTTTTGATAAAATAAGTACACAATATAAGAAAAGCAAGATAATGTATTTATAAAAAGAGGTAAAAAAGTCAAAATTCAGGAAATAAAATCTTTTTGTGCTTTTTATATTTTTTTAGTATTTTTATAATTTTTCTATATTTTTTCTATTTTTAAGTGTATTTTTAAAGGCAAAAATACTAAAAAACAGTGAACAAAGTTGCTGGTTGAATTTAAAATGAGGATGAAAAATATCAAATAGAGTCCAAAATTCCTCAAACTAATTTTAAATAAAAGATAATAAAACAAAGAAAATTCAGAGATAAAAATTAGATTTTTAGGATTTTTTGGAATTTTTAAGATTTTTATGTAAGGGGTTTTCTAATTTTTAGGAGTTTTCTTTTGAATTTTTTAGTGATTTTTAGACTGGAGTTAAAACACACATAAAACACAAAATATATTTTTTGGGGATTTTTTCAAAGTGTTTTTATAATTTTTATGTATTTTCTAATGTAGACAGTAAAGAAAATACATGTTTTTGAATTTTTATACATAATAAAATAAAATAAAAATGCAAAATAAAAATATGACGTGTAAGAGCAACAAAACAGGAAGCTATGGTATTTTTTTTGAGAATTTTTACAAATTTATATATACATGAAATAAATGCAAACAACAAAGAGAAAAATCAATACTGGCAGGGGCATTCTTGTAAATATCCAGAAGTTCAAGGGCCCAAGTGCAATTTTTCTAGAAGTTTATAACTAATTAATAAAATTTTTGAACCAAATGTAAATAGCCAAAAGAGAAAGGATATCCCTGCAAAATCGCCAGAGTCCATGTGCACGAGGCACGTGACCTGGCAGGGGTATATATGTAAATACAAAAACTCTGAGGACTATATTGCAAATGTTCTAAAAATAGTACACTAGATATGAAAGTTTCTGGACTGATTGGAAATAAAGAAACCCACAGGGGGGTCCTTGCAAAATGTCCACGTACCCCACGTGCGTAGGCCACGTGAGGTGATGTGGACAAGGACTCCCTTGCAATTAATGGAACTTCAGGCGCATGTATGCAATTTATACAAAATAAATAAAATGCAGATGAAAGTTTTAGTCTTTAATAAACAAATACAAAAATTATCGTAGGTGAGGATGCAAAATACCCACGGCCTGTGAATCGGACGGCCGAAGGATTTCACTAACCCACGTGTCACGATTGCGACGGCTGGTACCTGTTCGCTCCCAACGGCCTGGATTAGAACGTGAAAGGAAGATCGGACGGCTGGGGAGAGATCTGATCCTACGGTCGCTGCGCGTTATGGAGTCTCTCGTTCATCGGGCGGTGGAGGGCAACGCTGGAAGAATACGGAGGAACCTCGACCGGAGCGAGCTTCCTCCGCGAAGATCTCCCTCCTCCGTCAGTCGTTGGAGCTTAGACTTTCCAGAAACGCTCCTGCGGGGATGCTTTGTCGGCTGGGGGAGGCAAAATGAGCGGCGGTGCGTCGGAGGACCACCCCGACGTCAGAGACGATGGGGGACCCCAGGGAGCTCCGGCCTCTCGCAAAATCTCCTCCCAATGCTCGTCTTCTTCAGGGTAGCTGCAGAAAAGGGTGAAGAGGGCCGCGGGCAAATTGTCGCGACCCTCCAGATGGTGAAAGAAGGTGGAACTGGCGGAAGTGGGGGCTCGCCCGAGCAAGCTCCGGCTAGGTGGAGGAGATGATGATCCGACGAGTGAAATGCGAAGAGAAAAAAAGGGGGTTTGATCCTAAGACTACGGCTAACCTACAGATGCAAGGAAAACAAGATAAAACACAAACCTCAAGCCAGAAACGGCGAGATATACCTCACGGCCAAGCTTGGCCGGAGATGGTGGTTGGAGACCTCCTACGCGCCGCTCCTCCGCGCCTCCTGACGGCGAGGTGAGCTTGCTGTCATCTCCCTCAAACCTCAGCACGCAAAAGAAGGGGGAAACGGGCAACAAGGGGTTCAAATGTGGAAGGAGGTGACGGGGGGTTTTTGTACAAGCGGCTAGGAGCGCGAGAAGAACGAGGCGTATCTTGCAGAATCGATGACACTCGGATCGAAATAACCTAGGGCGTGTAAGCCCTTCTTACGAGGTTCAAAAGTCATGAAGAGGTTAACACGAGATAACGAACGAATTCGTCTCGAAAAAAACCGTGAAGATAGGTCAGAAACCGTTATAACATAGAGCATGCGCTGGGTCAGAGAGTTGACCGCAGGTCAACTCTCCATCCCTCCTGGTTGGTCCACATGGACCAACCAGGAAAAAGCCTGGAAAAAATATTTGTAAAAATCAATAAAAAATAGTAATTGAATTTACTAAATTTTGGTTATTAAATAAAAAATATTTATTATTTTATAAATTATTTTATTACGATTTTTATTTATTTTTTCGAGGTATTAAATTACAAGTTACATTTTTAGCCTATATAGGTATACATATCTATATATTTTAATATTTTTTATATTTAATTTTATTTTTTTTGTTCATTATTTTATATATTTATAAAATAATTTTATACACTTAAATATATTTTTACTTTATTTTTCTAAAATATTTTGTACACTTAATAAAATATAAGTAGTAATTATATAGGTATATGTACACGTATTATACCTATGTGTTTACACATGTATTTTTATTTTTGTATTTTCTTTAGATTTTTATTCTGATCTTAGTGTACATATATATTGTAAATAATTTTATAAAATTATAAAAATATAAAAATATAAAAATTATGAATAATAAATAAAATGAATATTTTAATCTGTACAAGTATACAATAAGGGTCCAAAACTCAACTTTCAAACCGTAGCTCCGCAAAATACGAAACCACCTTTATTAAATAGCTTATTGAAAGTTATATACAAGTAAAGGTGATTTTGATTGATTTCGAGTTTTTATTTGAGAGATAGAGGTCTGGGAAGTTGCTGGAATCTTATTCAGATCATAACTTTTTATATGTACAATATTTTTGTATCAAATTAATTTTGTATTTTCCTATGTTTAATTATCTATAACTTTCATGTACAAAGTTTCTTTAAATTTTTTATTGTATTCTTGGCCCTTATCTCCTCCTACTTTATTCCTCGTCGACCTAATCATCGAGATGCTTAGGTCTCGGGGTTTCGGGTCATAAAATGATTACAATATTTTATTCTTTTTCTTCTTTTCTTTATTCTATTATTTTGGCATTAAAAACTGCATTTTATACGTTATTTAAACAATGATGCATGAATGCTAAGATGCCCAAATTAACACTATTTACACGCATTTACTAGGGTTTTTAAGGCCAAAATGATAGAATAAAGATGATGAAACGTAGATTCATCAAATAGTAGAAAGGAGAAATGGAGGATCACAAACGTGCATGCTCCATTCCGTCTCCGACTCCGGCACTTGCTTGGGCTTGGAAGAGTCAATTCGCATCTCGATACTTTTACTGTGGGTTTCATTAATGGATGCGAATTAATTGTGATTCGACTACATTAAGGGAATTTGACTCGACTCCAACAGCTTTGTTCTGGACGTCGTTTCAGATCTGAAGAGGCGCCCGTTGGAGGGTGTTTTGGAAAGTGAAAAGCTGCGCCCTAGGTCTTCATATACCCTTCCTTTTCGACGTCATTTTCTTCACTCGCAAGAAAACTCTTACGTCGTTGCTTTTGCTCTCTGTTTTCCCACCGCATCTGCGACCTGCATTTCTTCTTTTTCTCGGCTGCAAGTTCTCTGAGGTACTCTCGAGGATGATCTCGTAGGTGTGCGCGGACGCAGATCGTGTGTCGTCACATCTTGGGAGCAGATCGCCAGTACCCTTCGTACCAGTATTGTGGAGATGATATCTTCTCTAAGAACAACCCATTTCATGAATGATTCGGTGATCTCTTATATAATTTATTTTCTGATTATTTACCATAATTTGTTTATTGCATTGCCTTTCATGGATCTCATCTTAAAATGTCGTTTATATGGTTCAATTGATTCTTGTGTGCATCTTGTAATTAATATATGAATTGGATAGGGTTGATTATAATTTTGTTAATCTGTATTGCACTGATTCATTTTAATTTTGATAATTGTTGTTTAATGTACACGTTAATATTCATGTTCTCAACAGATCTAATATGTTAATTACCTTATATACAAAAATCTTGGGAAATCCAATTCAAAAACCATTTGAAATCAAGAAAATCACCTAAGATTCCTTCCCCAAAGCAAGCACGAGAAGCAGTAGCAGTTAGCAACAAAGGCCTCGAGATCTGACTGACATGGGCTGTGGTATGCTCATATCGGTCCAAAGGATAGAAATTTTGCCAAAGGAATCTAAACTTGTCACCCATACATGATACATTGTATCTTTCTGATATATTGCGAGACATTAGTCGATACCCATGGAAAGGATGTATTACGGAAACCCCCACCATGTTGATCCTGATATATCGATGATATACCCCAATATTTCAAACCATGATTCAGGTGGAGCTATCGAACCTAAGTTAATTGACAGGATGAGTTATTGAACTGGGATCGATTATAGTGTCAAGATACAGGGTCAAGCTCCCGAGCTAAGCGGAGTTCAGCCGAGCTGTGTAAGGCTCAACACCGAACAGTCTCATTAAGCCTATTTCAAAAGCTTATCAATAAGTTGAGCTCGAGACTGTTGAATTCGAGCTTTCATGGCACTCGTAGTAACAAGTATTACTGACAGAATCCAAGTGTGAGGATGTGTTTCAAAGGAATTAGAAGCGACGTACAAAAACGGATACAATTAATTGTCCCAGAATGCAATGGTTGTGGTCTAACTTCAACTAAATATTTACGTAGGTGGTCCCAGGTTGGGAAATTATTTGTCTGGGCATGATTGTGCATCAAAAGTGATTTGCTAGTAGCATCCTAAGTTTATCACAATCTTGTCGATTGCGGATATGCGAACACGGACATTTTCATCACCCATTATAAGGGGTCTTTATACCATATTGCATGGTGGCACTGAGAGGAGCTAAATGTTCAATAAGCACAAGGACATGCTCAAACACCAGCATAAGGCTAAGGAATGTGGTTAAAAGGGCATTCCATATCTCGTGTTTCAAACCTGAGCTTTTATAGCAGCTGCTATGACTCCGAGAGCAGCCCATACTTGATTTGTAGCCCTCAGTCAGCCACTTCCACCCTCGAGCTGAAAATAGTGTTAGGTCATTAGTGGCACCGCTCAGACTACTGTTGCTGTTACATTAGATGAGATTGCAATCAACCACTGCGAGCGGAAAAAATAGTCAACTTGGGATAAAAGTTCTACTGCGGAAATCGATTATTCTACAACATCAGAGCCTAGTCGACAACTGCAGCCACAGCTTAGTGGCTGCTTATGTAGTGCTACGATCATGCCGACTACAGGGAAACAAACATGTCTCAAGAGAGGTGGATTTCACAACTCATTGCTATAGGCTCAATCTACTACTTTTAAAAACTAGACTCAGCAGAACCAATGCAGGATGAATTTGGAGTTTGGAAGCAACGAATAAAGTTCGTACACATGATGCCTGCATTATGACTTCATGATACGAAGGAGCATCTAGGTGACATGTATCATAAATAATTTTGACGAGTTCAATGGTGGTGATCGATTAATGGGCGGCAACATGGAGGAGTTCTCCCTGCAGTTAAATGAGGGCATAGACAGAGTTGTTAGCATCTCCCATGGAATTGTTCGTCACTATGAGGTCCGATGAGTCCAACTTGTCAAGATGAGGTGTTGTAGAGCACACATTTTTATTTCCTACATCTTCTATCATGTGTAATTGTAGCTCATTGTGCTATTGTCGATGTTCTATACTTTGTATTGACAAGTTGTCCTAGTAAAACAAAATGGCAAAGGAGAAAAACCAATGCCAGATCAGGTATGCAATCACTTTGAAGTACAATCACTCCAGAATAATCCTTTTGGTTTACCCTATTTTCGCTCACATTCTTACATGGACTCAAGTTTGTAATTTATATTGCATATGTTTGTGTCTCCAATATTTGACCTTGTCAACCTACTGTCGACTTATAAAGTACAGTTTTCAAACATTCCAAGTTGATCATAAACAATCACTGAGTTCACATGCTCGGTTATTGGTCAAAAGAGTCTAAAGAACATAGTTCGGAGGGAGTTGGAATGCATGAGTTGTCAGTCCTGCCGAGGAACTGTAGCCAATAAATTTCAGATGAAATATTTTCATAATTATATTATCATCAGTGACAATCGACAATGAATGACTATACTCATCATTCTAACGTAATTTTTTAGAGCAAGTCAAATCAAATCCAAACGCCATTTTCATACCAACATGTTATTCATTGAGACACAAGAACTGAACCTCCACAAAGCAAACACTGATCCGTAGAACAATTAAATTTTTCCTTGAAGGTCTGAGTTCAACAGGCTAATATCCCTGCTACCGCAAGGGGATCAGAGAACATGTACAGAACAAGTATAGTTACAAATGTTATTGAGAAAGCACGAAAGCAAACATGGAGGTTCTGCACTTAGATCTTGGACGCAGCTGAGCCTGACTTTTACAGGTCCCAAGAACTAGCTCAGCCAATAAGAGCAAGATAAAATGCAAACAATCTCGGCAAACTACAAAAATCATAGAAGATAAAGTGGAAGAACATTGACACAGTGACAACATTCCTTTAAATTAACATCCTTCATTGAGCGTCATCACAAAGTCGATCAATTACCATTATATTATAGCATTTTCTGAATGCCTCCGGTTTAGTTAGGCAGCTGGGCAAACAGACATTTGCACTGGATCTGCTTATGGCCTAACGTATAGATAGCATGTTGAATTGGGATAATTTTAAATATGGGACTTTGACCTCGGTCAATCTGGACGTTGACAATAATACTTGTGCACCTATCTATTTTTTAATTACATGGTACTACCAATTTGATCCTCCGAATGTTAAACCGCTTACTATAATTGAAGGTGCAAACATAAAATATATAAATCAGAAAGCAGTTATATAGTGATATAACTACAGCAA
Source organism: Ottelia alismoides (assembly GCA_037367405.1). Taxonomy (NCBI): domain Eukaryota; kingdom Viridiplantae; phylum Streptophyta; class Magnoliopsida; order Alismatales; family Hydrocharitaceae; genus Ottelia; species Ottelia alismoides. The sequence goes on along the minus strand of JAZKJV010007177.1, from coordinate 641,504 downwards.
TTTCTTTGTTCTGTTATTGCATTCCTCATCGCTGCTTATCCAGGTGGCTATAGAGAGAGAGAGAGAGAGAGAAAAGAGAGCCTACACCCAAGGGTGCAGGTACCTACACCCGACTCATTTTTTCACAGATTTTTGATTTTTTTGAAATGAAATCTTGGGGGAATTAGATCACTATGTACCACCATGGTGTCATTCAAAATTCAACTTAATTCGATACTCCTATCATCTTCATCAAGACTATCAAATTTTCACGGTCTCAGAATTAATGAAAATGACCCCTTCTAGATGAATATGTTAGGAATGTTTGTTTTGCGTGAAACTCAAAACACATATTCCTCTCAATATATTAAGAAAATCCGCCTAAGATTCCATTCAAAAAAACTCAAAAATCATGCAAAAAATAGGCCGGGTGTAGGTAGTTACCTACACCCGGGGCTTAGGCTCCCAGCTCCCATATATATGTGTGTGTGTGTGTGTGTGTGTGTGTGTGTGTATATTGCAACAAATCAATCTAACAATAATGCATGACTTGCAGTAAAGGTCAAACCCCATCATGCAGCACAATAATGTTGCCCGTTTACACAAAACTACATAACTGAAAACAGAATTAGGCAAGGATCACAAAAGATGCAGCCAGTCAATGGCGATGTAGATATCAGTCTTAACAATTACAGCATACTATTTTAGTCCTCTTGAAAACTTTGACGTTTCATGTCATAATTTAGGACTGATATATAAAGACGTTGAGTTTAATGTCTTGTGAATGTTGACTTAAAGGCTTTGAGTTCATTTGTCTAAAAATGTGTACAATTGTGGAAGAAGCAACCTTGCCAAGAAAGAGTTTCAAATTGCGAATGTGACGAGATCAACAACTAATGAAAAGCAATGTCACAAGTCTAGAAACAAGAGGGGGCCAATATTGAGTATCATCACCCGTTTGTATTCCAAAAGAGTAGGCTATAGACTATGAACATAACATGACCACAAATCAACTATGAATGTATCTTGATCAGATGGCAGGAAAAAGCGTGACACTCATACCCAAATAACATAAAGAAAGGATTTCAATTTGCAAATGCACATCGGTTGACAACAAATGCACATCAATGCCACTGAATTGCAAACAAGGAGTAGCACCCATCCAAATTGGCATCTGAAATGCCCCTTTGGGATGACATTGCAAGCTGAAGACATTCCCAATGATCGACCATCCACGCCATCTGGTGGCCTGGTTGAGGATGATTGATATTCTCGCATGGGCAATGAGATAATTGCCACAGCAGCAGTGCACCCTGGTAGAACAGCGAACTATCCCTCCATGCCACCACCTTCATGATGTCTATCGTTTAAATAACAATTCTGCCTAGCTATTTATTTAACTACAGTTTTATTAATAATTATTCAATAAAAGTCATCCTTATACGGTACATTTAGTCATTTATCATCCAAAGAGTCTAATAACTATCTCACCATTGTGCGAGAATATTTCTTCATCCAGCAACAAGAGTTATTGAGACATGGGAATTGCAAACAAGAAAGTTTTTTATCTGCTCACAAAGAATAACACAAATAAGTTCAGGGGAAAGCTATCAAAAGTCCAGAAAGTAGCGGGGTATCAAAGACTAAGAACCCGCAATGAATGTACCTCAAAAAGGCATAATCTATATGTTATAAGATACCAGGATAGCTTTATTTGCAAATCATAGGAATTCAGATCCCTAAAAGCACGTGTGATGTAAGAGGATTTTTCTTGCTAGATAAGTAGTCAATTACCCATACTCTTGTCTACAAAATCACGGCCTCGGACCCATGAAACAGTAATACAAGAATAGATCTCAAAACAGTTTTTAAACTATCAGATATAAAATACTAGTACAAATAAGGACAGGGTACACATTTGACCCTTCAAAATAATATATATGTAATGGGAGTATCAGACACCAGTCCACTATAGACATCCTCACTGCATGAAACCATCTATCCAAAAGAAAGGTCAAACAGACCAGGATCAAACACAATCGTGAAGGCCTAGCACAATGGCTATCGACGAGGGAATGGCAAATGTCTTAATATTTATATACCAGATGATATGTAGATTCACTGAGAAAGAAAAAATATTGGATCATCAATTAAGGACTGGAATTTAACAGCACAACCTGTTGTGAAACTACATCCAACAAGGAATGTGTACTCACAGAAGCCAGCTTGACATGGATGATAGCAAATACATAAGCGAATATTATAAATCAGAGAGTATTGAAAAATGCATGCCCATCAGGACCAAATATGCTAGTTACACATAAAGGGCCTAATGGCATAATTGAACTACCTGATAGCAGTGCATACAAGCACTATTTCAGAGTAGAAGGATCATATACAGTTTATTCTCAATAAACAAAGTTCCCGGTATGTGTTCCTATAAACTTTATTGATGTTGGAATGAGAATTCCAGGTGTCCAGTTCCTATCAATATTTTTATGCTTATCTGCCATGACTACAATAAATATTAGTCATAACCCAATATCCAGTTTATATAGGTAAGGAATCAGCATACTAAAACTACTAGATCAGAAATGTCAGTGCAATCTTTCATCACTTGAAATTGGAGTGACCGTATTTCAGCTTAAAATGAACTATATAAAGAGAATTATAACGACGAAGAAAATTGAAAAGGAACAACATCCCAGGTCATAAATGGCTTAATCTCAGAAGGTGTATAATAAAACACTGGAACGAAGAGCTTCAGGGTCCATTGAGTCTAAACAATACAGATAAGTAAAAAATGTCCACTAAAATCATCAAAAAAACATCAAACAAAACAGGAATCAAAGACCGAACTCAGCTCAAAATCCGAGCTTCGTGCGGCGCCAGTGCCTGCGCTTCGCGTTGTACCTGCAAAGGCAAGATTTTCCGGACTTCATAAAGCGCCAATCATAGCAAAAACAATCTGGGAGACGCAAAGATGCGATTTTGATGGTCATACCGGATGGTGTTGTCAGTCCTGAGGCGGATCCAATGGGGGATGGGCCTGTTCTGGCGCATCTTCTTCGCCAGCTTCTTCTTGATCAGGAAGGTCTTGTGGGACGGCTAGATAGAAATCAAAGGACAACATAAAGATCGGACTTTCACAATTGATAGAGAAAAGGATTGTAACAGCAAAGAGGAGTGGGACGGGATTACCATTTTGCTGGGAAGCTGGAGCCGCGGGAAGAAAGACCGGAGATGAAACCCTAACCCTAACTTGAAGGCGGCCTTTTGGTGCTGATGTTTATATAGATATAAAAAGGTGGGGACTAGCGGCCTAGCGGGAGCGTAATCGGGTAAACGGTAACAGTTAATTGTTATCAGTAGGGGTGTAAATGGATCGAATTTGAGCGAACCTATATTTTTTTAGGTTCGGTTCGTTTATTTAATCGAGCCTAAACTTGTGTTCAGGTTCGGTTCGTTTCTTTTCGAACTGAATCCGAATCGAACATCTTTTTATACGAATCGAACCTAAGCGAATATCGAACTTAAGAATTCTCTGATAAGAGGGAGTAAAAAGAAGAGAAATGGAAATGTATATGTGTATTTACAGTTAGAATAAATATTCATTTAGTTTTTTCTTTATCTAACTCATCTTCATCTTTTGAAAAAAAATAGATTAATAAGGATTCGGCTCTTTGAAAAAAGTATAATTATAATATATTTTATATCTATTCAGATGGGGATAAGGAATAAGAATAATGCGGAGATATTCGATAAGTAATGTTTGTACTTGTTTTGTTGATTTGAAGATAAAGAAGGGAAAAGTACGAGACCATAGATGATAAATGTTGTAAACACGATGTGACTATTTATTTTTGGATAGTTATACTGAGATAAAACCTAGTTATCCCGTAAATATCTGATTATATCTAGACAAAATTCATTTACCTTGGGATAAAAACCGTTCATCTCAAAATAAGTCCACTTCTACGGATAAGGATTTGTAAATATGTATATGTGTATGTTTATCGAGCTTTTAACGAATCGAACCCTGAGCGAACCTATGATTTTTAGGTTCGGTTCGTTTATTTAATCGAGCCTAAACTTGTGTTTAGGTTCGGTTCGTATATTTCCCGAACTGAATCTGAATCGAACTTTTAACGAGCCGAACCTGAGCGAATATCAAACTTGAGAATTTTCTTACACCCTTAGTGATCAGTTTGGAATATCATTTTATAAATTTAGAGATTTTTATATTTGTGCCTTCCGATCTTTTCAGTTACATTGATGCCACTGTATTATTAGTACAGAATTCACAGCACCCTCTGTTACTTGAATATATAGGTACAAGTATAATCGAAAAAAAGTGTAATTGCAATAAGTGTTATCAGAAAAACTTGGAAAGGGTATACGTGTAAAAATCTTATAAAACTATCCAAATTGATCCTATTTACTAAATGGATTATTTTAATAGATATTGGCATATCATGGGTATACGTGCATTAAGTTTGTAACAATGCACCTGGTAAAATGCTAATTGCAAACAAACCAAATTCTCACCCAAGCAATGGTAATTGATAGGGATGAAAATGAATACAAATATATTCGTATCTGTTTGTATCTGCATTAGTCAAACAGATGATATGAATGTCATTTTCTCATAGCTGGCAAATACGAATGCGGATACGAATACAAATGTTAAACATTCGTCAAATATGAATACAAATATAATATCCTCAATTTTGACGAATACGAATGTGAATACGAATGTTCAAATTTTTTAGGATACGGGTACGAGTATTCATTTTTTGAAGGATACGAATATGGATACAAATACGAATACGAATATGAAACATATATTCAAATTCTGGATGATAGCAATACTTACACGGTATACAGATAAATAAGTTTGATAAGCTTTTTCTCATTATTTAGTTATATCTTTACATTTCTTTTTATTATTTAGTTATTTTTTATGCACATATTCAATATTAAAATATTTAATATACTTTTTGTATATTCGAAATTGTTATGAACTGAAAAGGCTTATATCTTTTAAGCAAATTTGGGAATGTATAATATTCATATATTAATTTGTATTACTTTGTCAAATATCCGGTATTCGATTTATCATTATTCATTTTGCATTCGTATTCGTATTTTAAGGATATGATTTTACATTTTACACATTCATGCGATATTCGTATTCGTATCCATATTTTAAAAAGGACAATGATACGGTGACATCTATATTCGTATCCATATCCGACTGTTTTCGTCCTTAGTAATTGATTGTCGTGGACATGAGTGGAACCATGAATTTTATCAAAAGGGACCAAGTATAGATCGATCATATATGCTAGAAATGGAAAAGCTATCGTAATTTTCAAATGATATTTTTAAATGGAGTTAATATTTGCAAATGACATGTTTTTCTATTTGATACATTTACCATTTAAATCTTATATAATTATATTATTAAAGTTGGATTTTCTAATAAAATATTGTTTTTGATTGCTTTTCTTTATATTGATAAATCCAATAAATTAGTTATCTAAATCCATCCCTAAGGCTAAGTTATGAAGTTAAATTTCAAAACAAATATGGTTAAAAGGAATTAACAAATTTAGTTTCATAGTAAGAGTGCAAGGAATAATTGGAGAAGTAAATGAGCTCGAATCTATTTATATATCTAATTATACTTGGAAATTTTAATATTTACAAAGTAATTATATTAAATTCTATTAAAAAATGATTGAAAGGCAGGGGGATTCAAACTTCAGTTTGCAAAATACTACTCTTACTTTTATACCACCAAACCATGAAATAAGTTTGTTTGATTACTTTTAAGAAGTAAATTTATTATTTGAGGAGGATAACATTAACAACTCTAAATATTATGAGTGTGAAATATAAGAATTAAGGAGGGGTCATGCCCCCCAACCCCACCATCTTGTATACTAGGTCCACCCGTGGTCATGGGCAAGGTCCGATCATCTCTCCTATCAAGATTCTTAGATTGACAACACACATGCAATAAAGTGCGAAAGAAAAAACTTTTAAGAGGCATTCATTTATAGTAAGACTAGCCATCAATCAATTTTGGAGCTCCAACATCTCAAACTACTCCATTAAGCTATTTAGTGTTTGCATAAAGCTTCATCCATGAGAGGAGTAAAAATGAGATAAGGAAGAGAAAATGGAGAGGGAGTCATGATAGAAAGAGCATCTTGCCCTTGATTCTCCTCTCATCTTCCCTTTTATAGGTGGGAAGGAGGAACGAGAGACAAGATGGATGACATCCAATGTCATCACAACATATACAGATGCAGACTATGCATGATGCCTCAAGGACAGGAAATCTACCTTAGCTTTGCAATGTTTGCAGGGAGCTCTTTGGTGTTCTGGATGGACAACTACGAGGAAGGCGTGTGTAGATAATTGAAAGCATGTGGATCTGATTTTCTAAAAGAAGCATGAGTTAAGAGTGCAATACGAATATGTCATGCATTCTTAGTGGTTGCCAATTAATCATCATATGAATGGAAGAGGATGATGTCATTTCATCCTTCAAGTTTGCCACGATTTATCAATGTGCTCAAGGTAGTTGAGGTCATCACATTATAGTTGAGATTCCAATGCATGTTGTTTCCCCTCTGCCAATCGTCTCGTGAGGAGTAGGAGAGTGTATCACCCACAAGGTGGGCATGAAGATAGGTCGAGGTTGCACCTTTAAAATTGCAGTCATGTGTTTTCCGTTCATCAAAAATATTATCGGTGTCAAACCTTGGAAAATGTTGAGATATAGCACGAGATTGCATAGTTCCCATTTTCATAGCTCAAGTTACTGCAGTTTGAATGTAAGCATGTCATAATATACTTAAGGGTTCGAAGTTGACCAAAATCTATAGAAAATAGGGGGAGACATCTATATATTATACGTATGGAAACTTGATAAACCACAACCACCATTCTCCTGTTATAGATCCGCCTTGTCGACTATCGGACTAATGTTGAGGTTGCTAGAAGCAAGCTTGCAAAAGTCGGCCGACTAGTCGGTCCGACTAGTCGAGTCGGGGGGGGTAGCCGACTCGACTAGGCCTAGTCGGCCTTTAGTCGGTCCACCCGACTAGTCGGCCTAGTCGGTCGACTTTTACAACAACCTTTTTATTTTTTTTTAGTTTTCACCTTTTTTTAAAGCAAACATATTCTATCATGCCTAATTTTATATTTAAAGTCAATTACTTCTTTTGTTTCATTAAGATGGTATATAAAATGTACAAATATATGTATATATATAAGAATATATGTATAAAAAATGATTTATATATTTAAAATAATTAAAAAATTCAAAACCGACTAATGACCGACTAAATCCGACTAGTCGCCCGACTGCCGACTAATCCTTAGTAGGTGACCCCGCCGACCGAGTACCGACTACCGCTTTCTGCAACCTTGACTAGAAGTTGACCGATCCTCGTCTAGCATTACAAGAAGAGGTAAGGGTCATTCAACCTCACACATAATATCGGTAAGAATGCCCACCTAAAGCTTTCATTTTAATGTCGTCATTGTTGAGTGTGGCCATTAACACTCATCACTTTGTTTGCAGCTCCCTCGTCGCCATACTAGTTCTCACAGGATCAAAATCCTGATACCGATTTTGACGTGTGCGACATTAGCTCCTTGTAAGCTAACCAACCTGTCTCTTGAGTAAAATGGTCATGGATGCTCTCTAACTCTTCTCTTACTCTCGCTTGATCACATACGAATCCTCAAGAATGCTTAAGAATACTCAAGAACATAAGCACGCGCACACAGCTTTTATTCTCTTATTATAATTAGGAGACTCGCTTTGGAGTGGGCTTAAGGAAACCTAAGAGAATATAATTGTTACATTTACAATAATGATACATAAAGACACAAGACTCTTCAAGTTCCATGACAACCCTTCAAATTCTACGACAACTCTTCATCTAATTGTCTCTTTGACTCCTTGTTTGTCCTTTCATATTCTCACAAATGGTGCCACATCATCTACCCATCATCAGCAAACTCACGCTCCAAACCTACGTTGATGCAACTTTGCCAATTCTCACCAAGTGTCACCAAACGCTCAATCTTGTAAGGGAACATGCATCCTCCAAACTCTCATGTGGTTAACCTGTCCTTAGCTCTTCTCATGCTAAGAGAAAAGTCCACTATAACTTCACTATTATGGCCTTTTGACCGCTCTCGTATTTCTACTGCTGAGCATGCTCGCCCATGATTGTACTTAACATCTGCAATGCTCCATGCCTCCTTGTACCACTCGCATCGCTACCGATATTGTATGCTTTCATGCGTACAGTGTGGCAACATCTAGTTGCTCCTCAACGTTTGCTTTTTTACTGTGTATAGCATCCTACGATGCCCGCATATATACCATTGTATGCATCTGCTATCATGTCTTTCGATGTTTAGTCTGTACTCATGGTGCTCCTACTACTACAAGCTCCATGACACTTTGCCTCCATGCCAGTGTCATGTGATGCTTGTCCATTATCATGTATGGTTGAGTCTCCAAGACTCTCACGGATAACTTCGAGCTAACCATTCCTAAATACTCCTATTGAAGTATGCTCCTTCGCTCATGTCTATGCATCTCAATACCATGTCTGCATGTACATTCTTGATCATGGAATTTGGGGGTGTGACAATCCTCCCCCATCTGAAGAATCTGTTGTCCTCAACTGAGCATCCCTTCTGTTGGACATGCGAGCCCACGGCGAGCCATTATGCAATAAATGTTATTGCAATTCACTCCTTAATCTGAAATAAAGAGTACATAATTTGCATAATAGGTCCCTTAGTACAATTAGGGTTATGTACCATGGCCATCTTAATGATCATACAGCTGTTGATTCAATTATTGAACCATAGAGGCTGGTGCTTAGATGAATATCTAATGAGTTAGATTGAGGACTCATCAAGCACCGTCAAATGATTATTAATAGATGATCTCCAGCCTGAGTAGGAGATGGCAATCCTATCTCATTTAGGTTGATATCTGACCGACCTCTTGATGCAGGTCCTCTGCATAGGAATAGAGATTCAGAGGTGTCAGATGAGTTAGGTCAAAGAGTTGACTTAACGAGATCGAGATAACCTAAGTCCTATATCATAAGCTGTCATGATATAGGCACACATCCTCTGATCGGAGACATATGTGTTACTATATGTCTGAGTATGTACATTTGGCAGACCAATAGGTTGATGACCTAATCAAGGTCTATACACCGGCGCGTTGGTATGCATATAAGGGCATATAAGTAATACGATCTCTCAAAGGGATCATACAGGATCAGTTACTGAACCGGAAGACATGAGCTCACTCATGAGATATTGGGAAGAATCAAATTCCATGCGCATGGTCGTCTCACTTTGGAAGCTTGACTGAATTTGTAGGTTTGATATATACTTTTGGAAAGTATATGATCAAGACCTAGGTATGATATATGCTTTTGGAAAGTATATGATCGATACCGACTCCCAATGATCGAATGAGAAACTTACTGATAAAACCCTGAAGTAGACAGTATAAAGTTGATCTAATACTTCGGGTTTATTCTGAGTCTTCCAGTATGCAGGATGTACATGTATTGGGAATACCTGAGGGTGATGTGATCATAAACGATTGTATAACCATGACGCTTCCATTCCTAGGGAGTGATGAAACGGGTCTGGATTTTAGTGACTCCTCTCAGTAGAGAAGTAATCTGATCTTAGTCCAAATGTTGGACATTGATCTGAATATGATTCAGATTCAATGAGAAGATTAGATTTACGGTTTTGATTTAATCAAGCATCTATGGGAGGCCCGAGATCTGGATTTGAGATATGATCTCAATATCCATGTCACTATACGTGGAACAATACAATCGCCATGTCCTTATCTCCAAGTATTTGCGGAGAAAGCGCATTATCCTTGAAAGAGTTCATGGATAATTCTATTGTTGATATATGTATACGAGCATTGAGAAAATAGATAATTAAATGTGATTTAATTATCATGAATAATATAAATTTGATTCATATTATAAGGAGAGTTATCTTAGATAATTAAATGTGATTTGATTATCAAATATGTAAATAATATGAATGTGATTCATATTATTTGAGCACATGAGAATAAGTTATCCAATATAATTAAATATGATTTAATTATTATGGATAAGAATAATGTGGATAGTAATATCCAATTATTCATAATATATTATAAATGTGATTTATAATGTATTAGAGAGAGTTAAATATAATTTATATTAGTAGATTAATTATTAATGTGTATTGGATACACATTGTCTAATTAATTGAAAATGTAAATTACATGTTGTTTTGGGTTGTGAATATGATTCACAATATTCCAATGTCAAGATTGCAATATTCCCAAATTTAATTGAGAATTATTTTGGTGAATAAAAATCCCAACAAATAGTTGTTGGAAAATAAGTAGAGAGAAAATCAAGGAGATGTGCAATCTCATGGGAATCCATGAGATTTCCCTTTAAAGGGGAAGGTTGATCTCCTTTGTATTTCTCTCCTTATTTGATTGATTTAATTTGGTATTAATATTTATTTGATTTATCAAATATATTTTATCAAAATTAAATCACAAGTTGTTGGTTTTTACCAACAATAATCTTGACCATTGGATTAACATAAATCAATCTCATCCATTGATTTTATATGTCACATGGATTGAGATCCATGGATCCCAAAACCCTATAAATAGAGAGGCATACCATGCTCTCTATTTTACACACAATGCTTGAGAAGCATCTCTCTCTTTTCTCTCTACTCGACAGCCCTCTCTCCCTCTCATGTGGCCGTCCACCATGGATGACCTAAGAGAGGTTCTCCTTCGCCGCAGCATCGTCGTTATGCTGCCAATTCTTCTGCTCGTGGATCTCCGTCTCCTTCGGTGCGCCTCTCTCGTGAAGAAGACGTCGGATCTCGTGTGTCGAGATCAGGAGATCCGCCGCTTGGATCATCAACATGGATTGCGAGAAGCACGCGGTTCATCCCCGCACTCGCAAGCGTCTCCTCCGTCGGATCGGACTTGAGACAGGAGGTCTCTTCGTTTAGAGACTCGATCGCAACCACGCTTCAAGAGGTAATCCTATTACTTGTTTGTGGTTTAGACGAAACGATCCGAGAAGTGTTCTTGGATCATGTGGTTTCGTCGTAAGAAAATTTTTTAAATTCCGCTGCATCGAGCAACTAGTGCGACTAGTCGCTCCACGTCGTATTCGATACGACGCTCACGCTTCCGTCATGCGCTTGAGGATACAACCATATCCTTCAAGTGGTATCAGAGCCTTAGGTTGACGGTTTCGTATATGATTCGCTAACCGAGGACGACTTGGGTTCGTTAAGGTCGCGAAAGTTTTTATTGCATTTGATTTCGCAGATCTGTTTAGTGTATTTTTTCGGCTCTGTTTAAACACGAAAATAGCACTTGGATTTTGTTCCCCATTAAATAAGGAAAACATAGGATCTGAGTTTGCGTGAATCGGATTTCGTATGCTCGAGATATGATTGTTTTAATGAACATGTATTCACTGTTACAGGAACTGCGAATCTTAACGTAATTAAGGAGTTAGTTACTGTTTAGAGACGTCTCGAAATGCGTGCAATCACATAGGTTGTATTGTAAATCAAGTTAGCAAACTATGGAAACTTACTTTGCTTAATTTGGATTTAAATTGATTGAGATATGCTAATTTTAGTAAGTAGGGGTCACTGCTGAAATTACTTTCCTAATCAAGAACCATGTGATTGTCAATTAATGAAATTAATTGTTAATTTCATGAAATAATTATGGAAAATATTTGAGAAATATTGGAATATGATTATTTTCTTAATTGACTTGACCTCAACCAATTAATTGATTAGATTTGATCTAGATCATAATTGGAAACACAATCATCAAACTCCTTGCTTGAATAGGATTGGGAATTTGTCTAGCAAATTTCCTTATAATCAAAATTATTTTGATTACTATATGGTATAATTTCGGTTGAAGAACCGATGATAATCTCAAGTACAAATTAATCATTTTGGCATTATCCTTTCCCGAGGCGGATATGGTGTCTAGTCGAGGATCGCTGGGGTAGCGGGTTGCAACGTATATGGTCCGTCCCACTCCCGCCGGTACTGGCCATGACAGCGGGTAGGGTCGGGATAATGTCCGAGGGATTAAGATGTATTTTTCTAATTATTAAAATACGAATTAATACGTACTTTGAGAATAATACCATATATATTCAAGTAAGACAATCAAGTTTGATTGATTGAATTGGATTGATAATTAATTTAATATGATTGAATTGATTATGTCCAATTATACTCTAATATGATTAGAGTTGATAATTCCCTTGAAAGAATTAATTATGTGAATGTGATTCATGATAATTAATTAGAATTTGAATATGATATGGAGGATCACATAAGTGACATCCATGGTCTCCCGTCAAGGCGAAGAGTTTCGTCGCCAGATATTATATGTGGGAGACGCCTGTCCGAAGTGACAGCTCCTGCATATGATACATTTGGATCGGGCTCGTCGCTTCTCGAAAGAGTAAGGACGTATGCGTAGTGACCCCAATATCTGGTCCTCATATTATTGGGGCGATATTGGATTGCGCATAGCGAGTGGTATTCCTGTTGACGGTTGGTTCAATTAATGACGGGTCAACATCACCTTAGGGGTGGTGGGCCCGGGTGTTAAAGACCGAATTGGGAGATGCAAGTTGGACTTGCAAGGCGGAATGTGTTCCCGCTTCTTTTTATCCAAGTTGTAGGTTCTCATATTATTGGGATGCAACAAAGATAAGGAAGGAGATCCCAGATCTTGCTTGAGATATAATGGTAAGTATATCTCTTACATTGAAAGTGATTAAGGGAATGAACTTTCAGTGTTGACATGGCAAGACAACTTTGATATAAAAAAATTCCTAAATCAAAGTAAATTAAATATTTATATATATTTATGCAAAATTTCTTATTTCAGATAATCCTTCATTAAACCCACTCAATATTATACTCAATAATAACCAGTAAGATATCATGGATTGAACCTACGATCCAAATATTATACTTGCAATTGGACACATAATGTATGTGGTTGCAATGTGCAAGTTTCCTCATAATAATGAGAAGTGATAATTAAATAGACAATAGGACTAAAACCCTAGGGTTTGTATGTCTCTATAAATCTTGATCTCATCGAATGTACTTTTGAAGTGACATGTCGATGATGATCGCAATTGTCAAATTAATCCTTATAAAATCAATAAAGATATTCTGGCATACATATATGCTCTCAACATTTAATCATGAATGACATGTTTCTCTACATCATGCAGAATGGTGGCTCCATAAGAGATGATGTATTCAAAACATTTGAATACCTACCTGAACCAATGTTTTAAGAGTTTAGATGGACGTAGATGAAGAGTGTCATCATTCTACTGTCTATACTCTAGTTATTCATGAAGCTTCATAATATTCATATTGTATGAATTGGGTGAAGTATGTATAAATGTTGAAATACTCTTACATTAAATTCTTTTGAATTTAACATAAGAGATCCTTAGTCTTAAGCAATGGTTGTTTATAGATAAAGGGAGCACAGTGGAAGCATGGGTTGGACCCAAGCAAGAAGTATAATCAAAGAGTTGACTGTACTTCTGTGACTTCCATATGACATCCAAAGAGTTGGATGTATGCCAATACTGCAATAAGTTGATGTGTTGATATTATGACTATCAAATCTATCTAGAATCCTTAGAGAAGGAATCGGATAGTACATCAGAATAATCTACATATAATCATTGAAATTGACTTACTTATTTGATAATATAAAGTCTAATAATTGTATCTCAATTTTCTAATGACACTTGCAATTGGTTGCATCTGTATTAGAATATTAGAATGTTGATCTTAAGGTTTAATGGTCATCCATGTTGGAATTGATGCAATTGTTGCAATAATTTCCACCGGATGAATAGACTTCATGTTTTTCAGTGGGAGCCCTTAGTCTTAGAGAATGTCTATATGACCTAGATATTAGAATACACTCATTGTTTATTTCTAAATGTTGGAATAAACATGAAATCTAGAATAGACATATCATAAAGAGTTATGATGGAGATATTTCAGATAGTAATCTAACATCTAGTGGACTCCACTAAATTAGAAAATTAATGAATGGTTCATTAAGATTTCTAATACTGAAAATTAAACCTTTAAAGATCAATAGGATGATAAAGATCATTTGACACTGATCTAGCATCAAGTTTTGGGCATATGTCTGTTGATGAGATCAATGGACTAGTAAGACATGAAACTTTAGATTGTCTAAAGATTCAAATCTCACATACTTATGAATATTGTATTCAAAGTAAAAATGTCCAATACACCCTTCCTTGGGAAAGGTGTAAGATGTTAAGGTATTCAAGATCTCATACATATTGATGTATGTAGATCATCTATATCATAGTAAACATTATGGATATGTGATATCTGTTAATGATTACGTATGATATGAGATTTCTTCTCTTCACCTAAGAAACCTTTGAAATGTTCAAATATTTCACATTTTTGGTTTAGAACCAATGTTTGAAGGAAGATGAGATGAATTTGATCTAACCAATGTAGCTTGCACCTATTAGATGAATTCATGGAATACCTTATAGAGATATGAATATCATTTCTATCTCACCCCTCCTAATGAACCTTAACTCAATAGAGTTGTAGGGAGATACAATTGATCATGTGCGACATGATTTGATCAATGATTAATCTTAGCATAATTATCTCTTAGTTTCCAGGTATATATATATGTGGTAGAGACTACATTATACACTTAATAAGGTCTCAAGCTGGTAAGCTGGAATCTAGCACCAGAGAGTGCTACTTCATTAGGAAAATAAAGGATGGTATTAGATACCTACTTTATGACCTTGAGATTCTTAAAAGATCACATCTTTGAGAATATGATTCTTATAGGATGACTCTCTTAAGAATCAAGATGAAAATGAAGTAAAGGAACTCATTTAATTTTGAGAAGATAATGAGGCTCCTGAAATCGGAAACTAAAAGAATAATTGAAGATGAAACACTGATACTTCTTCAAATAAGTTTGAAGATGTATTCCATGTGCCAGTTAAGTCTGAAAATGATCGGACTTCATGTGATGAAGTTCATGAGGATCATGACATGGAAAGATGGATGTTAGCAATAAAAGTCTAATGTAGACTTCATATACAAGTGTTGTATATGGACCCTCGAGGATCCACCTATATGGGTAAGACCCATTAAGGTGTAAATGGATCTTCAAGAGAAATAGGGAACCTGATGATAAGGTATAGACCTTCAAAGCACGGTTCGTAGCCATGAGCTACACACCGAAGAGAAGGCATCGCTTGCGATAAGACTTGCTCTCCAATGACCATGCTTTAACCCATCAGAATATTGCTAACTATAGCTACACAACTTATCTATGACATCTTCATGATGTGAGTCAAGATTGCATTCCTCTATGAATACCTCTCTGAGGATATTCATATGAAGTAGCCCCAGGGCTTCATGATTGAGGAAAGAAGGTGTGCTAGCTGAAGAACTCCATCTTTGGACTCCAATAAGTTTCTTGTAATTGGAACATAAGATTTGATGAAATTATTAATGTTATGATTTCAGATAAAATCTTGATGAACCATGTGAAGCTTAGTGGGAGTGCCATTGTGTTCATCGTGCTAAATGTAGATATTATCCTAATCATTTAGAATGATATAAGAATAAATAATAAGTGTTTTAAAATTTGGTTGTTCCATACTTTGAGATATGATCTCAAGGATACATCTTAGATCTTAGTTCTGAAGTCGTTCAGAAATAAAGCGAAGAGGATATTGGGACCGTCATATTAGTAGTACACCTTGGACTTATTCCATTTTCTGAAAAACATTCCAAGAAAGGCTTCCTTCCCTTAAGATGTGGTAGTGACCTGTCTAAAGGGATAGCACCTCAGAGAGTTGAGGAAGTTAATGCTAGAACTGCTTGCACTTGTGCATCAGTTATGAGAAGCTGGGTATATGCTAGATGTGTACAAGAGCCAGATGTCTGCCATGCAGTGGGAGTAGTAAACTGTTACTAATCCTGCTATGGAGATAAAACACTTGATTGCAGTAATAATAATATCTTCAAAGATGATAAAACTTAGAGATAGTGATCTCAAAGTCTTATCTTCAAAAGTTTAAGATCTTGTAGATAGTGATCTATAAGGGTCTTGACTGCAGATACCTTAGGAGATAGAGATCTCCATGAATGAAGGTATTCTAAAAGGATTATGGGAATACTGGTTATGATAATTAATAAGATGTAGTGTCAATGACACTATAATCGACAAAATTGAGTATTGGTTGCATATGATGCAACATTCGCATTGGATGCAAGCGTTGTTACTAGGAGATATGCAAGTACCGTAAAAGGACTTGGCGTAGTCTCTTGGGAACAGAGTGACTGATCAGCTTACCTAGCTATTTTCTAAATAGCCTATGACTGTCACATGAGTGTGGATTTAAATGATTAGCCCATTAATGGCTCTTTGGGCTAGTGGGAGATTGTTGGACATGCGAGCCCACGATGAGCCATTATGCAATAAATGTTATTGCAATTCACTCCTTAATCTGAAATAAAGAGTACATAATTTGCATAATAGGTCCCTTAGTACAATTAGGGTTATGTACCATGGCCATCTTAATGATCATACAGCTGTTGATTCAATTATTGAACCATAGAGGCTGGTGCTTAGATGAATATCTAATGAGTTAGATTGAGGACTCATCAAGCACCGTCAAATGATTATTAAGAGATGATCTCCAGCCTGAGTAGGAGATGGCAATCCTATCTCATTTAGGTTGATATCTGACCGACCTCTTGATGCAGGTCCTCTGCATAGGAATAGAGATTCAGAGCTGTCAGATGAGTTAGGTCAAAGTGTTGACTTAACGAGATCGAGATAACCTAAGTCCTATATCATAAGCTGTCATGATATAGGCACACATCCTCTGACCGGAGACAAATGTGTTACTATATGTCTGAGTATGTACATTTGGCAGACCAATAGGTTGATGACCTAATCAAGGTCTATACACCGGCGCGCTGGTATGCATATAAGGGCATATGAGTAATACGATCTCTCAAAGGGATCATACAGGTTCAGTTACTGAATCGGAAGACATGAGCTCACTCATGAGATATTGGGAAGAATCAAATTCCATGCGCATGGTCGTCTCGCTTTGGAAGCTTGACTGAATTTGTAGGTTTGATATATACTTTTGGAAAGTATATGATCAAGACCTAGGTATGATATATGCTTTTGGAAAGTATATGATCGATACCGACTCCCAATGATCGAATGAGAAACTTACGGATAAAACCCTGAAGTAGACAGTATAAAGTTGATCTAATACTTCGGGTTTATTCTGAGTCTTCCAGTATGCAGGATGTACAGGTATTGGGAATACCTGAGGGTGATGCGATCATAAACGATTGTATAACCATGACGCTTCCATTCCTAGGGAGTGATGAAACGGGTCTGGATTTTAGTGACTCCTCTCAGTAGAGAAGTAATCTGATCTTAGTCCAAATGTTGGGCATTGATCTGAATGTGATTCAGATTCAATGAAAAGATTAGATTTACGGTTTTGATTTAATCAAGCATCTATGGGAGGCCCGAGATCTGGATTTGAGATATGATCTCAATATCCATGTCACTATACGTGGAACAATACAATCGCCCTGTCCTTATCTCCAAGTATTCGCGGAGAAAGCGCATTATCCTTGAAAGAGTTCATGGATAATTCTATTGTTGATATATGTATGCGAGCATTGAGAAAATAGATAATTAAATGTGATTTAATTATCATGAATAATATAAAATTGATTCATATTATAAGGAGAGTTATCTTAGATAGTTAAATGTGATTTGATTATCAAAGATGTAAATAATATGAATGTGATTCATATTATTTGAGCACATGAGAATAAGTTATCCAATATAATTAAATGTGATTTAATTATTATGGATAAGAATAATGTGGATAGTAATATCCAATTATTCATAATATATTATAAATGTGATTTATAATGTATTAGAGAGAGTTAAATATAATTTATATTAGTAAATTGATTATTAATGTGTATTGGATACACATTGTCTAATTAATTGAAAATGTAAATTACATGTTGTTTTGGGTTGTGAATATGATTCACAATATTCCAATGTCAAGATTGCAATATTCCCAAATTTAATTGAGAATTATTTTGGTGAATAAAAATCCCAACAAATAGTTGTTGGAAAATAAGTAGAGAGAAAATCAAGGAGATGTGCAATCTCATGGGAATCCATGAGATTGCCCTCTAAAGGGGAAGGTTGATCTCCTTTGTATTTTCTCTCCTTATTTGATTGATTTAATTTGGTATTAATATTTATTTGATTTATCAAATATATTTTATCAAAATTAAATCACAAGTTGTTGGTTTTTACCAATAATAATCTTGACCATTGGATTGACATAAATCAATCTCATCCATTGATTTTATATGTCACATGGATTGAGATCCATGGATCCCAAAACCCTATAAATAGAGAGGCATACCATGCTCTCTATTTTACACACAATGCTTGAGAAGCATCTCTCTCTTTTCTCTCTACTCGACAGCCCTCTCTCCCTCTCATGTGGCCGTCCACCATGGATGACCTAAGAGAGGTTCTCCTTCACCGCAGCATCGTCGTTATGCTGCCCGTTCTTCTGCTCGTGGATCTCCGTCTCCTTCGGTGCGCCTCGCTCGTGAAGAAGACGTTGGATTTCGTGTGTCGAGATCAGGAGATCCGCCGCTTGGATCATCAACATGGATTGCGAGAAGCACGCGGTTCATCCCCGCGCTCGCAAGCGTCTCCTCCGTCGGATCAGACTTGAGACAGGAGGTCTCTTCGTTTAGAGACTCGATCGCAACCATGCTTCAAGAGGTAATCCTATTACTTGTTTGTGGTTTAGACGAAACGATCCGAGAAGTGTTCTTGGATCATGTGGTTTCGTCATAAGAAAATTTTTTAAATTCCGCTGCATCGAGCAACTAGTGCGACTAGTCGCTCCACGTCGTATTCGATACGACGCTCACGCTTCCGTGATGCGCTTGAGGATACAACCATATCCTTCACCTTCTTCAACTAGCTTCTCATCACGATCCTCTATATGATATGCATCTTCTGATACGTCTTAAGGTGAAGGGTACTGCAAGCATGTGTTGCTTCCCTTCTCACACATGGTCTTCTCGTGAACCATCATATCCGTTCTTGACTTGGCATTCGCCATGAGAAGTAGAGCTTCCTTGTCGGCTCCTATCCTTGGGTGTATTCATCCCGTCTCCATGAGAGGATCCAACATCTCCATTGCTAGTGCATGCACATGTGGAGTACTCGCCTCCATGTCTGCTCATTGACAATCTCCACCACTCTCCGTAGATATGCTTCTTATCATAATCTCACATCTATACTAATAGCATATAGAGCTATTTTTTAATGGGCAATTACTTTTTTACTTGTGGCCTTCATTCTACTATATTTGCATGAAATTACTCTCAATAACCCCAATACTTTTCTCTTCACTCTGTTTTCCCATGAAACTCCCTGATCGACATGCCTCGCTTTTAGTGAATCCCTCACCCTCCTTCGATGGGTTCACTTTCCCTCGAATCACATATCGAACTTAGTCAACTATCGTCCTGTAACCTCCAAACTATAAGCTCGCTGGTGGGAGTAGGATACAATTGAAAGCGACCAAGTGGAGTCGCAACAAAACAGGAGGATGGATGTTCAGAAAAGCATCATGATGACTGGGGGGATTGACGAGTGCAAGGTGGTCGAGATGTTTTTATATAATAGCAGCCTATAAAAAAGTATATATCTATAAGAGTCCTTACTTGGGGGCCTATTGTATATTGGGATCATAGATTTTCTTCATGAAAGGTTAAAAGACAGAGAGAGACGACGTCTATTTTTCATTATATATTTGGTAGGGAGTTCAAAGCTCCTTGCAAGTCTACACGTAGCAACCGCACTATGCTTCATCCTTCACAACTATATATTTGAGGGACGGGAATTTGCGGCTATTGGGTCAAATAATGAAAGAAATAGACATGTTGTTTTCCCTAAATCATTTCCTTCTAGCAAATTACCCCTTGGGCTTGTCTAACACCCATGAACTTTTCTAGTTGGGGGGATGCCACATCTCTCTTGGGGCATCCATCAAGACCTTAAATCCCTATTCATAGGAGTCTAAAAAAGGAAGAAAACTATAAAAAGCCAAACAGAGAGGGAGGACACTACTCGAAATAAAGCAGAGGCCAAGCATTAAACCAAAGAAAGGCGACGAGAAGTGGGTCACTTTCAACTTCTATAAAAAAGGAGTTCAAGAGATAATAAAAACAGATCCATGATCAAGCTAACCATGGTCTAAGAGTGGGGAACGAAGAAAAGAGGAAGGCGTGACAAGAGCCTTCCATTAGTATAAAATTTGCACCAATCAAAGATCGAAGCAAAATAACAAGATTATATATTTTGTCAGCTTTTGCAAGTCCATTTATATGTTATAAATAAGCATGTAATTTATAAAACTTTTTATAGATCTCTTACAAATCGCAAAAATGCACTCCTCATGAAGGCTACAATGTTATCGCTTTTGGAGGATTTCTACATCTCAAAATTTCTTATATTCATTCCACAATAGGCATATGGGTTCTTTACATACCCATATGATCATGGATTCACACATGTTTTCAAGATATAACCTATTTTCCCCATAGAAGTCTCTCTATTTTAATAGATTTTATATCCGCGTGTAAATTTTAGTTTTTGAGGGTTTTAGGTTTAGAAGAAATCTATTATTCAACTAAGATAACAAGATTTTGGTGCGTAATTTCAAGTGGATTGGAGTTCACACAAAGATTGAAGCAATAGATCACAAATGTATCCTATTTTTTGAATTAGGTGTTTCTATTGGTAAAGAGTCAGATCCCCCTACCACTAGTCTCAGCCTAACTAGCCAGCTAAACGTATTCTGCAAACGAGTCTCTTAGCTTAGCCACACTGCTATATATGACCTACATGTAAACAAACCTTACTTTGTCTGTCCCTATCTAATAGCATAAGATTGAAGTTTCTTGGACATATTATATCTCTAAAAGCAGGTGCATGCTTCTTCAATCAATAGCGAACCCCTATTTATTAATTGGCGAGGATGAACCGTAGTGAGGTCGTCCTGTAATCAGGAATGACCCAAATCACTATGATCCCTCGAGATAATTGTCTATTAGACATGTACACTCAATGAAGCACATTGTTAGTCATTCAAAGGCAGAATATTATGTAAATGTTGATTTTGTCCTACCCAATCTTTAAGTATGTGGCAGTTAATGAGTCTTCTCAAACTCTTTCCTTGGGGGCGTTAGTCAAGGCTAAGACTTTTTTATTTAGGTTCAGCTATCAAAATATCTTTCTACTCTTGGAATTATGTGGAGATAATGGCTTTCGAAAGGAGAAGGGTATATGTTAATGTTTTTCTTTTTAATTATCAGAAAAGTGGGTGTAAAGAACAACTTCAAAATAAGTAAGAGAATATATAGTGGAATCCCAACGAAAGAAGGAGCTTGTGAAGGTTGGAAGACTACACATTATCCTTTGAGTTTTTATTTTAAGGTCTCTTACTATTTATTTCAAATATATCTTCATTGGAAAATACCTCTCTTTTTTGATTAGTACACATGAACATAACGACAATCACTAGTGTCAAAAAATTTGAAATAGATCACTCCCATTGGTGGAGGCCTCCTCCAATAGCCATCACCTCTTCCATTCCTCCGCCAATAGCCATCACCTCTTCTATTCCTCCACCAAATAAAAGAGCTTCAACACCCATTTTTTGAAATGATCCACCATTAGAGTCTTCATTCTAGCTCCTCTACCTCCATTGTGACAGAGTGAAGGTTGGAGACGAAGCCACGATGAAGGGAGGATTCTTTGGCGTGATCCCTTGGTGTTCTTGCTCCATTGTATCACAAGCTCTTAGCTTATCAAGCCTCTTCTCCGTCGGAATCGATGCCATGACCGGTCATTCTCA
Source organism: Ottelia alismoides (assembly GCA_037367405.1). Taxonomy (NCBI): domain Eukaryota; kingdom Viridiplantae; phylum Streptophyta; class Magnoliopsida; order Alismatales; family Hydrocharitaceae; genus Ottelia; species Ottelia alismoides. The sequence continues at coordinate 619,314 of JAZKJV010007177.1, read as the reverse complement.
TCGAAGAATCGACCACCATAGGCGACTACCTTCACATGCTACGTTTTTCTTCTTGTAGGTAACTTTTAGATTTAGTTTTTCTTCTTGTTGTAGTGTAACAACCCATCATTTTCAACTTTTCTCCATCCTCATTCGTCGCGGCTAACCACCTCACCGCCGCCTTCATCCACTTCTTCGTACTCTCTTCACGCAACCTCAACCAACTCCGACCATGCACGGTGGCCGGAGACCATCTCCTTCTACCATTTTCGTAGGAGAACCCATACACCCCATATATATTTTTTGTGCATAATGAAGCCGAGCCCACGCTCGAGCTTTCATTTCTACTCGCAGGTATCCGTCCGAACGTCCTACAACCGCACCACCATCTCTCACGCAGAGCTCCACACCGTGGCACTTCGCCGGCCCTCGGATTGGCGTTTTTGTTGCTGTTTTTCGAAGGAAGAAGAAGAAGGGAGGGATGGACATCAGCCACCGTTGGATCTGTCCCCCTCCTTCTAATCTTAACCATCCAACCAAGGGGTAGAAGTTTTATGTATAAGCCCTCACTATTTTGAGATTTCACGCACATCCCCTTACTGTCCAAGAGGAGCTTGATGCCACCTGGATTAGTGGGACATTTTGCAACCAAATCCCTCTGTTTTTGTGCTATTTCAAGAAGTTCTCGTACATTTTTGAACTGCAGTTTCGTTCTTATATTTTCATCTGTAACCCTGCACTTAAACACTTATAAATCATTCATCTGAACTCCGTTTTTTGTGAGATTTTTTTGTTAGAAAGCTGTTTAAACGTTCTACATCATATCCAAATTTCATAATTTTCTGGTGTACGAACTATTTATGGAGAATTTATGAAATCAGAATACTGATTGGGCTTATTTTTTTGATAACGCTTTAAATACCCAATATCACTTGCTCATTTTTTGGATATGTTATAGGAATTAGTAGGGCCGAATTTGTGTTCAGATTTCATCAAAAGATATTGCGATTTGTGTCTGTAGAATTTCTACAATATTTCAAGTGGTTGATTTATTTCCGGAGCATCTTTTATCTATTTTAAAATCTAAAAATATGTCTATGTGCCCCTGATTTTATTCTATAATCAAGGATTTTTGTTGTATTTTTATTATGTTGTTTGGTTAGTCAAAAAAATAAAAAACATCATTTCTACCTTCCTGATGTCTTTTATTTTTAATATATTTATTCTCTTTTGAAAAATTCCCAAAAAAAATATTTTGTTTATTTTTGTATGTTTTAACTTCAGACCAAAAATCATTAAAAAATTCAAAAGGAAACCCCTAAAAATAGCAAAACACCAAAAATCTTCATAAAAAATTTAAAATTCCACAAAAATCCTAAAAATACAATTTAAGTTTTTGAATTTTTCATATTTTTTTATCTTTATTCTAAAATTAATTTGAGGAAGTTTTGATTCTGTTTGATATTTTTCATCCTCATTATTTCGGGCAACAACTTATCTCACTGTTTACTAGTATTTTTGCCCTTAAAAATACCAAAAAAGGAAAAATCTAGAAAATCACAAAAACATTAGAAAAATATAAAAATCACAAAAACATTCCATTTCCTGTATTTTGGGCATTTCCCCTATTTTTATCCCTCTCTTATCTCTAGTGTACATATATATATATTCCTTATATACATTATATCTTTATTAAAAGAAAAAGAAAATATAAAAATACAAAATATAAAAAGAAAATACAAAATCAGTAAATTAAATATAAAAATATAAAATCAAAAATTAAATAAAAAATATAAAATTCAAAACCCACAAAAAATAGCACTTGTAGGCATTTAACCACTTTCACAATTCTGAACATTATTGCCTTATTCTACCTGTTTGCTCCCTGTGTTCGACACTCTACATACTTGCACTATACACATATTTTGTAGAGTTATAATAAATTTTAACTCCACACTTTGATTTCCATTTCTTGATATTATTCGTGGGTTAATTGTTGATTTAATCGGGATTTACCGAGGGTCGCCACAGCGACTTTGTCTCCGCCTTGTGTGAGACATTTAGAACCCTGTGATTCTCGGTTAATCAGCCATCCCCTGCATGTAGACATTGTTCCTGATAGTGAGAACCAACTGATCCTCATTATCATCAGCCACTGCTGCAGCAAGGTTCTCATCTGCATCTTTCTTCTGATTCTTTTTGGCTTCTTCTTGCTCTCTTTTCAGACCCTACAATCTCTCTTCCAGTGACCAGGCTTATTGCAATGATGGCATTTTCCTCTGTCCTTGGACTTCTCCCTGGGTTTTTGTCTCTCTTGTGATTTTCCCCTACCGTTGGACCTGCCTCTTCTCTCAACTGCGTACACATGTGAAGAAGAGGACTCTCCAGATGAGCATTGTCTGATTTCTTCATTCAGAAGACTTCTCTTGACCATAGGTATGGTCAGCTTATCGTCCATAGCAGAGTTGCTCACAGTAATCACCATGGTTTCCCAACTATCTCGTAGGTAACCCAATCGAAGAAGCGCCCGCAATTCATCATCTAGCGCCATGTTCATGGTACTCAGTTGATTGATGAGATTTTGGAACTCATTCAAGTGCTCAGCAACCTTCATCCCGTCCTTGTACTTTAGATTCATCAACTTCCGAATCAAGAACGCCTTGTTGGTGGCCATCTTCTGGCTCATAGAGCTCTGTCAGTTTCTCTCATAGATTCTTCGCATTTGTCTCTTCCGTGACATGGTGGAATATCGATAAGTTTAGCCATTTTCGGATGGTGCCGACTGCTTTCTTGTTCAGTTTCATCCAGTCACCTACGGGCATGCCCTCGAGCTTGGATGTTTCTCCTTCCACTGGATCGTGGAGGTCCTCGCAAGGTAAGATGTCCTCCATCTTGGCCTTCCAGATTTGCTAATTTGTACTCATCAACTTGATCATTGTGCCTTCATCATCCTTCCCCATCTCGACAATGCGAGATTTGATACCATATGTAGATAAAACGTAGGATTTTCTTAACCTGTCCTATAAAGGATGACTAGCAGCGGAACGCTCCCCACAAGGGGAGCAAGAAAATAATCGTAGCACAATAATCAAGCAACCACAGAGAGACGAGAAATTTTATGTGGGAAAACCCTCCTCGATGTGAGAGAGGGGGAAAACCCACAAGGCACGACGATTCGCAATAAAATCCACTAGGATGGAAAAATAAGAGGGCACAATGAATTCTCAGTTTTTGTCCAACAAAACTGAAGCTCAGTTACAAGAATAAAATCAGATAATTGTCACCTTGTACTTGGAGAATACAATAGCGTTGCTTCTCCTTGTCACGTGATGCCCCTCCTCAAGAACGAACCTCCCTGGCGGTTTCCCCTCGCGCCTCCGATGCAGACGCTCCTCGTGGATGTGACTTCTCTTTGCGCCCCTACAAGCTAACTCTTCGACCTTGCGTGAATTTGCTCCTCACGCCTTGTGTGGGATACTTCTCTCCTTGCTTGGGGAGAGAGAACGAAAAGAGAAGAGATGGAGAGATGCTTGAGTTGAGATGATCTCCAACGCAATGCATAGGGCTTTATTTATAGTACTCTTGCCTCATCTCTCTCCTCCTGGTCCTATTTGGAATAGGAAAAACAAATCCTACTCCCATTGCAAATAGGAACCCAAGGGGATAATTGTTCAACAACCTCCCTCCCTTTTTCCTGACTCCCCACCTCAAGGTCTCAAACAAAAGGTGTATACTTCATTTGACCGATCCCACTCCAAATCTCAATATCTAGTTGCCATTATGTGAGTAAGATTGACTTGAAGACCTTCAAAATGACTCCCCTCTTCGCACCATCCGAGGTCTAGACTAGGGGAGCTTTCCCCACTTAGTAGCTTCAATATTCTCACCTCCGGCCACCTGCAGCACTAATACACTCATAGGCAGACGTGCTCGCAGAAAACACAGATCTCGGATTCGAAAAGGACCTACGCCTGGAATGTGAGCAAATATATCATGTCGATTGCTCAAGCGTACTTTGGCTATCTTATGTAGAGTTGAATTAGGTTTTTTCCGGGCGGAAGTGGAGAGGAGACCGGGAAGAAAGGTAGGATACTGAAGGAGAACACCTCTTGCCACTATTTTTAGGAACAAATGATAACCAACATTACATGCCCCTCCCTCTGTCCAACTACCTTGACATTGAGGGTCCCTCCCAAGCGCTTAGAATGAGGCATGATTCACCAAAGAGCTCTCGCTATGCAAACTAGGCTTACACACCCTCACTAAAAAAATGCTTGATTTCATCCATTTTCATTTAGCAAGCAAATTACATTGTCCTCATCTCCTTTTTATGGAGGAAAGTAACCATATGGTCAATGGGAGTGGATGTCAATGATCAAGTAGGGTAGCAAGAAGCTTGATTGTGATGAAAGAGCAGTGACCGGAGGAGAAGCCACAATCACCTAAGGGGGAATCTGCGACTAATCTCATAAGAGTAGCATCGCAAAGGTAGAATAGTAGGACCAGGATATCCCCACCCTCTGAATCGGACATGAGTGTCTCCCTTATCCGACTCTTCCTAAGAAAATCCCATTGCATACCTTTTGCACTTTTCTTACCTTTCACGTAACTACTCAGAAGCCATCAATAATAGCTCTCATTGAATTACTTTCTTCTCCAACCATACGAGTCAGATTCATAGTCGTAAGGGTTTACGTATGATTTGAGATATTTCTGACCTGGCTATTAAGGAGACTTGGACAAAAATTTGGGATTCTTGAAGGCTGTTGGATTTCAAATCCGGTTCTCATTAAGGTTCCGCTCGCACTAAATTTCCAAAGGTCCGACTTAAGCTTCAAACCTTGATTTTGTGAAGACAAGTTTCATAATTAAACTAAATCCAATTTCTTCTTTTTCTTTTCTTTGTTTTTTTATGCACTTATTGCATAAGTGTTTGCTAGGGACTGGCAAAGGCAAGTATAGGGGGATGATGAATCTACATTTATCATCTTTATTCTATCATTTTGGCCTTAAAAATTATAGTAAATGCGTGTAAATAGCGTTAATTCATGCATTTTAACATCCATGCATTATTGTGTAAATAGTGTACACAATACGGGTTTTAAAGTCAAAATTATAGAATAAAGAAAAGAAAAGAAAAAGAATAAAATATTGTAAATATTTTATGACCCAAAACCCCGAGATCTAGGCATCTCGATGACTAGGTCGACAAGGAATAAAGTAGGGGGAGATAAGGCCCAAATACAATACAAATACCTTTTATTTTATTCATTCTTTATTCATTTTGGGACCTATTTTTTGTTACACTTTTTATACTCCAAATAAAGAAACTTTGTACATGAAAGTTGTAGATAATTAAACACAGAAAAATACAAAATTAATTTCATATAAAAATAATGTATAGATCAAAAGTTATGATATGAATAAGATTCCAAAATCTCAACTTCCCAGACCTGTATCTCTCAAATAAAAACTTGAAATGTATCAAAATCATTTTAATTGTATATAATTTTCAATAAGCTATTTAATGAAGGTGGTTTCATATTTTTTGGAGTTACGGTGCAAAAGTTAGGTTTTGGACCCCTGATGTACAATAGTTTATGCCTTTTCTTTCTTTTGTATAGATTCCTTTTTTAGCTCCTTTTCTTTTGATTTAAATTTTATTTTGTTATTTGTATATTATGATTTCTATTAAAAATATAAAATCAAATTAAAAAATATAAAATCAGAAAGATACAAAAATAGATCTTCTCTATACAAGTCAATTTAGCTTGTATTCTATCTTTATCATTTTTTTATCTTATAAAGTTAAAAATCAACAAAAATATTTCAAGTTTTGTATATTATTAACAAGAAAACAAGACTAAAAATCATAAAAATCCAAAATAGGTATTTATACCTTTAAAAAATATGTTTTTAATTAACATCTTTTGAAAAAAAAAGGCTTTGTTATGCAATATTCTGGACAACAATATTCCCAACTAGAATGACAAAGGGGCTGACTTCTCCAGTACGACAACCCAATGATTCCCCAATCCAATAACTCCTTCCTCGAGGAGCAGGGTATTCCCTTCTAAGTTCAAGTGGCAATCAGCTCAAGAGGAGGGGGTGAAGAGAAGAATGGGCGATAGCCAGTATAGCTACCTATCCTAGGATGCAAGACCAGTGTAGTCAAGTCATCCAGCTGCAGGCTTACATATTTGATTTTGAAGCTCAAGCTTGCTTATTGACTATACAACATGTTCACATACTTTGGCAGGCATTTTATTTTTGTACATGCATGCCTTCCCTTTTTTCCTTTTTCTCTTTTTTTTGAAATACTATATACAACAACATTTACATAAGGAGTTTTTCCTCTTGAGCCAGTCGACTATCCCTCTTTTGAAGCTTTATTGCAACCCACACTCTCCTGTCTTTAGAATTCCTCATCACTGGACGGGTCGAGGTGCACTTCCCTCCCTAAAGGAGGACAAGTGTTTCCACTTGTGTGCGTCTCATACCGGCAAATCCAACCCCCTCACCACTCCAACTGAGTTGAGCCATGTGAAAGGTGCAGGTGCCCAAGTTAGGTCATTATCAACAAGAGTCGTGCGTGTGTTCCGAAATACTCTACTTAGGCAGTCAAGAATCCATTGAACCAAGTCTCGTGATCCTGAAAGAATTAAGTCAACTAGACCTGAAGTACCTCAATTCCAGCTCCTATAAGGTTCATGTTATTAGGTAGTTTTTAAGGTCCAATCAAGCTCCAATCTTCAGATTTTATTTAGACTTGTTCAACCATCAAACTCAATCCGAAAAATGCTAATGATATGCAAATGGAGAAAATATTTTTGTGATACAATTGTCAAGAATTTGGACTTTTAATGGATTTTTGAAAAAATGATGATGCATATGCATTTTTTTGTATTTTTCAAAAAGATTTTTCAAATGTTTTTAGTATTTTAATTTTGCAAATGTTTTTGGGATTTTTAAAAACAAAAAGGTTTTGGATAAAAACTAGGGTAAAAGTATTTACACGAGGATGCTTCTTATATATACAAGAAATTGATTTTAAGAATTTATAGGGTAAGTGATCAATTTTATAGGTATATACAATAAAGAATTTTAGGTGTGATATATATATTCCTCAAAATTATTTCACAAATAATTTTGAAAACTATAGTCCAAAATAGTTTTTACAAATAATTTATAAACATGTACACACATTTGAAAATCATTTTGCAATAATTTTTCAAATAGTATATATGGATTTTTCAAAATATTTTGGCAACCATTTTTCAAACCATTTGCAAATCATTTTTCAAACCTTTTATTTCACACAAAGAAAATAAATTTTGCAAACCAAAATATTTTTACAAAGGTTGAAAACATGTACAAAACATTTTCCAAATAGTTTTCAAAAGATTTTTCACAAAGATTTTCAAACTATTTTTCAAGCATTTTGCACATGATTTATTAATCAGTTTATACAAAAAGAATTTGAGGAATAATCAACATCTTTTTATTAAGGTTTTTAATGAATTTTACACATATAATTAGCCATATTTATTAGTAAAAATATGAAAGTACGAGTTATGGCTAAAGTATATATGGGGTATACACAACCCCCCTACACTTAGCTTGAGCTATGTCCTCATAGATGAGAGAGAAAAGAGAAGACATAACTCGTACTGAGTATAGAAAAGTCTAAAGAATAAATGAATAAGAAATGAATGAATGAATAAGAAGTTGACCGTCCCCCCTATACTTAGGATCAAATAATCCTAAGTATAGTAGACTGTACACAAAGCAGGGAAGGTCAAGGGTGGGAATGAACCGATCGTACTCATACTATCTCCCCCTATACTTAGAGTAAAGTATCCTAAGTATAGACAAAAAGAGGAGACAATGGAGAGGATCAAAGAATAGAAGATACTCGGGGTGTACACCCCCCTATACTTAGGACAAGGTGTATCCTAAGTATAGCAAAATCATAAGATGACGACGAGGTGGCAGACATAAAGAAAGAATGAATGAATGATATGGACATATGGATCTATACATAGGTGACCAATGTTGAGGTGCCTCTCAACAAGTGCTAGAGTTTACGCCCCTGGCTGGGCGCAAAGGCTAGGATAGTGCCGTATCGAGGTACAGGACGGTATCTGTGAGGCGAATACCGTACTGTCGTTGCAATCTCAATGAGAGAACCATAACGAACTCAACAGACAAAATGATGACACCCAGGTAAACAATCAAGCGGGTGTTTGCTTATGGGTAAAGATATGAGAAGATGAAATCGAGCTCCGGTAGCACAAAAGAAATCGCCAGCTCAAGATCTGAATGGAGTGAAATGAAAGAGCCAAAGAAGTCGAATGTGGAGAAGGAAGGATCTCTCAGTGAATCCTCCACGTCAAACACCGTCTCAAATAGATAAGGAAGATCAAGATCACGAGACTCACTAAAAAGACTGATATCTGATGCATATAATATAGATAAATCAGTAAAATCATCGAATACCTCAAAGATCGGATCATCCTCTCGAGGGTCGTCGAGGAGAGAAACATCAAGGGTTTTTATCAGTTGCGCCCCTCTGAGATATTGCAATTTCAGTTATGCCCCTCCCTTTTTTGAAATATCAGTTGTGCCCCTACCTTCTTGTAAAATTCACAGTTCCACCCTTTTGTAATATCAGTTATGCCCCTACTTTACCTTAACAGAAGGACACAACTGTGAATTTTGCAAGAAGGCAGGGGCATAACTGATATTTCAAAAAAGGGAGGGGTGTAAATGAAATTGCAATATCTCAGAGTGGCACAAATGATAAAAACCCAAACATCAAACTCATGATAGAAATATCAGCAGACTCGGTCTCGTGATCCGACCGATCGGATGCACTCCTAGAAAGTGAAATCGAGTACACAGGGTCCTTAGCATCCTCCCGCAGATAACCTCGGGGAGTAATGCCGAATCATCAGGAAACTGTGGATCGATGCTGCCAAATATCAAGTCCTCCAAAAATATATCGACCTCATCAACTGGGAGGACACAAGGCTCAAATACAAGACTATCTATGTCTTTCAAATAAAAAATCGGTCCCTCCTCAAGCTCTCTCTGCTGAGATGGATCAAACTGTATATCTGGATCCGAGAAAATCTTCTGAAGAAAAGACATTGAATCAACTGAGCATGGACATTGAAATGATTCAAAGGATGGTTGAGATGTGGGTTCTACCTCTATTTCTTGGGCTCCTAACAAATCTATAATCTAAGAATCTTCTATGTGAAAGAGTGGGACTGGCTTAAAATCTGACTGTAATCCACTGGGTCCTCGTCCAATGTCTGGCTCTGGGAACTCACAGTAGTAGTCAACACATCCATCATATGAAAAGTAGTAGCATCCATATCCTCTGATTGGTGTGTGCTGTCTAAATCTGCATGATGTGTCACACACTCAACAGGTGTCATCTTTCCCTCATGTGTCGTCCCGAATAAATCATCTCGTGTATATGGAATGTCTGAATGTGTTCCCAAGATGGTCTCAAATAAATCCAGGTCGGGACTATGGTGTGAACCACCACACGAGGTAATAACATATGCAATCTGTTCTGCGGTCATCCCCCTCATGGCGATCTGGACTAAGTCAGTCATCGAAAATCCATGATTCGGAAATCGCCTCAAAAGATCCAGTAACCTCAACCACGAATCTCTCAATGGCTCCTGGGGGTCAACTAAAAAATCAAGAATGCAAGACCGCATCATATCAGCTCTACGCTGGGGGTAAAATCTCTGTAAAAATAATGACCGCAAATCTCCCCACGTAGCAATCTTCCTTCCAAACTCTCTATGCCATCTCAAAGCTCTAGTCTGAAGTGAGAAAGGGAAGGTCATCAACGTCAGATCATCAGAAGTGATATCAAGGTATGATCGTGATTCACAAAAATCCTCAAACTCAGATATATGAATATATGGTTCCTCATGCACTCCTCCTAAAAATTTTGGCAGTAGATTAATGAACTCTAAATCCAAAACGAAGGGGCTCAATGTAGAAGCGGAGTGTGCTTCTTGATCGGTGTACTCATCCATCATCTCTGGATTAAAGTCATCTAAAGATTGCAACTTCTCCCTTTGATCTCCTATGGAACACACCTTCATCTCAGCAAGGTAATCGGCCGATTTTTGTATCTGGTCAATTTGAACTCTTTGGGCATCATTTGCAGCATGTTCCGAGAAAGATGGTGGGTAGGGAGAGGATGGGAAGTCGGTCAGAGTTCCGACCTCCCAAGAGAGTGGGAGGGAATGATGGGCATGAAACGAAGATACCGTAAAATTCGGCTGAAATGAAGTGTGACCCATCATGAAGAGAGGAATATGAGAATGATGAAGGGAGGGAGGGTGGGATAGAATAGGGTGAAAGAAAGCGAAGGTGACTGCTAATGATAGAGGATAAACGTAACCAAGTCACACCAAGGACATTCAAACACAAAGCAAACCCCCAATTCACCAACTCTACGCAATGTGAAGACCGTGAGATCTGATCTTTCATCTTTTCAATTTTAGAGTTATGTGATCAAACAAACGTTGTACAAACACTTAGGAGGCTTGAATGGGATTTGGGCACTACTCCTTAGTGTGTACGCGAGCAATTAAAAGCGCAAACAATGAGGGGGTTGCTCTCCCAATACAATGAGAATTAGTTACGTTTAATTTTTGAATTCAAATTCAATTAGCAATCCCAATTTTATTTGTTATCACTTTTTTTGGATTTTTAATAAGAAATGCACGAGCCTATCGAGGAGTCGATTCCTTTAAGCACTTAGGTGATCAAAACCAGAGGTAGAGAGGCGGAAGAGCAATGCAAGCGACAAATAAATGATGTATGCTAAAGAGAAATGCTTACCTTACCTCCAGCACTCTACATGCAAAGATGCTCAGCAAAATTGAAACCTATCTATATGCAAATGCAAGCCGACGAAATCGCCCTATGGTGAGGATAGACTATTAGCGTGAAGAACCGTTTTCAAAATTTGACTAAGTCCAAAGAGTCGAGACTATAAGTGCATGCAAAGTTGATTAAGGTGTTTGGACCTAATCTTACGCCGATCAATCCTAAAGCTAGGGCTCAATCACACAAAAAAAGAAAACAAAATCGGAAAACAAAAAAATACGATGAAAAAATCAGATGAAAACATCGGTGAGCCCCCAAGTGTACAAGCACTTGGAAATTAGGCCCGAGTGTCCAAGTCCGAATGTACCTGTATTATTACAAATAATATTTCTCTCTCTCACAATAAATTACACAAATAATGCAGAAAGTAAGGAGCTAATCTACAAAATTTCTAAGTCTCCTCGTGCACGGATAGAAGGCTTCACGTGGGTGCCCAGGCACCTAGGAAAAGCCGCCCCCCTTGCTCCGCGGTACCTCGCACAAAGACAACAAAAGAGGGTGGTCAGATAGCTCAACAATGTAAGTCAAATACAAGAGAAAACAATGAAGCAATACTGGTAGACAACTAATCACAATCAATCACAAAACAAGATCTATACGTTCTTGCTCCCTGGCAACAACGCCATTTGATTAACCGCGAGATACGAGGGTCTAAATGTCTCACACAAGGCGGAGACAAAGTCGATGTGGTGACCCTCGGTAAATCCCGATTAAATTAACAATTAACCCATGAATAATATCAAGCAATAGAAATCAAAGTGTGGAGTTAAAATTTATTATAACTCTAAAAATATGTGTATAGTGCAAGTATGTAGAGTGTCGAACACAAGGGGCAAACAGGTAGAATGAGGCAATAATGCTTAGAAATGTGAAAGTGGTTAAATGCCTACAAGTGCTATTTTTTGTGGGTTTTGAATTTTATATTTTTTATTTAATTTTTGATTTTATATTTTTATATTTGGGCTTTTAATTTACTGATTTTGTATTTTCTTTTTATATTTTGTATTTTTATATTTTCTTTTTCTTTTAATAAAGATATAATGTATACAAGGAATATATATGTACACTAGAGATAAGAGAGGGATAAAAATAGGGGAAATGCTCAAAATACAAGAAATGGAATGTTTTTGTGATTTTTATATTTTTCTAATGTTTTTGTGATTTTTCTAGATTTTTCCTTTTTTTTTGGTATTTTTAAGGGCAAAAATACTAGTAAACAGTGAGATAAATTGCTGCCTGAAATTAAAATGAGGATGAAAAATATCAAACATAATCAAAACTTCCTCAAATTAATTTTAAAATAAAGATAACAAAATAGGAAAAATTCAGAAACTGAAATTATATTTTTAAGATTTTTGTGGAATTTTTAAAATTTTTATGAAGATTTTTGGTGTTTTGCTATTTTTAGAGGTTTCCTTTTGAAATTTTTAATGATTTTTGGTCTAAAGTTAAAAAACACAAAAATAAACAAAATAATTTTTTTGAGAATTTTTCAAAAGAGAATAAATATATTAAAAATAAAAGACATTAGGAAGGTAGAAATGATGTTTTTGATTTTTTGACTAATCAAACATGAAAAATACAACAAAAATCCTTGATTGTAGAATAAAATCAGGGGCACACAGACATATTTTTAGATTTTCAAATATATAAAAGATGCTCCAGAAATAAACTAATCACTTGAAATATTGTAGAAATTCTACAGGACACAAATCGCAATATCTTTTGATGAAATTTGAATACAAATTCAGCCCCACTAATTCCTACAACATATCCAAATATGAGCAAGTGATATTGAGTATTTAAAGCGTTATCAACAAAACAAGCCCAATCAATACTCTGATTTCATAAATTCTCCATAAATAGTTCGTACACTAGAAAATTATGAAATTTGGATATGATGTAGAATTTTAAACAGCTTTCTAACAAAAAAATCTCACAAAAAATGGAGTTCAGATGAATGATTTATAAGTGTTTAAGTGCAGGGGTACAGATGAAAATATAAGAACGAAGCTGCAGTTCAAAAATGTACGAGAACTTCTTGAAATAACACAAAAATGGAGGGATTTGGTTGCAAAATGTCCCATTAATCCAGGTGGCATCAAGCTCCTCTTGGACAGTAAGGGGATGTGCGTGAAATCTCAAAATAGGGAGGGCTTATACATAAAACTTCTACCCCTTGGCTGGATGGTTAAGATTAGAAGGAGGGGGATACATCCAACGGTGGCTGCTATCCACCTCCTCCCTTCTTCTTCTTCCTTCGAAAAACAACAACAAAAACGCCAATCCGAGGGCCGACGAAGTGCCACGGTGTGGAGCTCTGCGTGGGAGATAATGGTGCGGTTGTAGGACGTTCGGACGGATACCTGCGAGTAGAAATGAAAGTTCGAGCGTGGGCTCGGCTTGCGTTATGCATACAAAAAAATATATGGGGTGTATGGGTTCTCCTACAAAAATGGTAGAAGGAGATGGTCGTCGGCCACCGTGCGTGGTCGGAGTTGGTTGAGGTTGCGTGAAGGGAGTACGAAGAAATGGATGAAGGCAGCGGTGAGGTGGGTAGCCGCGACGAATGAGGATGGAGAAAAGTTGAAGATGATGGTTTGTTACACTACAACAAGAAGAAAAACTAAATTTAAAAGTTACCTACAATAAGAAAAATGTAACATGTGAAGGTAGTCTCCTATGATGATCGATTCTTCGATGAGAATGACCGGTCATGGCCTCGATTCCAGGGGAGAAGAGGCTTGACAAGCTAAGAGCTTGTGATACAATGGAGCAAGAACACCAAGGGATCATGCCAAAGAATCCTCCCTTCGTCATGGCTTCATCTCCAACCTTCACTCTGTCACAATGGAGGTAGAGGAGCTAGAATGAAGACTCTAATGGTGGATCATTTCAAAAAATGGGTGTTGAAGCTCTTTTATTTGGTGGAGGAATAGAAGAGGTGATGGCTATTGGTGGAGGAATGGAAGAGGTGATGGCTATTGGAGGAGGCCTCCACCAATGGGAGTGGACTATTTCAAATTTTTTGGATACTAGTGATTGTCTTTATGTTCATGTGTACTAATCAAAAAAGAGAGGTCTTTCCCAATGAAGATATGTTTGAAATAAATAGTAAGATACCTTAAAATAAAAACTCAAATCATAAAACTTTCTCAAAATATTGTTGTCCAGAATATTGCATAACAAAGCCTTTTTTTTCAAAAGATGTTAATTAAAAACATATTTTTTTGAAATTATAAATACCCATTTTGGATTTTTATGATTTCTAGTCTTGTTTTCTTATTAATAATTAGAAAACTTGAAATATTTTTGTTGATTTTTAATCTTATAAGATAAAAAAACAATAAAGATAGAATACAAGCCAAATTGACTTGTATAGAGAAGATCTATTTTTGTATTTTTCTGATTTTATATTTTTTTAATTTGATTTTATATTTTTAATAGAAATTAGAATATACAAATAACAAAATAAAATTTAAATCAAAAGAAAAAGAGTTAAAAAAAGGAATCTATACAAAAGAAAGAAAAGGCGTAAACTATTGTACATCAGGGGTCCAAAACCTAACTTTTGCACCGTAACTCCAAAAAATATGAAACCACCTTCATTAAATACCTTATTGAAAATTATATACAATTAAAGGTGATTTTGATACATTTCAAGTTTTTATTTGAGAGATACAGGTCTGGGAAGTTGAGATTTTAGAATCTTATTCATATCACAACTTTTGATCTATACATTATTTTTATATGAAATTAATTTTGTATTTTTCTATATTTAATTATCTACAACTTTCATGTACAAAGTTTCTTTATTTGGAGTATAAAAAGTGGAACAAAAAATAGGTCCCAAAATGAATAAAGAATGAATAAAATAAAAGATATTTGTATTGTATTTGGGCCTTATCTCCCCCTACTTTATTCCTTGTCGACCTAGTCATCGAGATGCCTAGATCTCGGAGTTTCGGGTCATAAAATATTTACAATATTTTTTTATTTTCTTTATTCTATAATTTTGGCTTTAAAACCGTATTTTGTACACTATTTACACAATAATGCATGGATGCTAAAATGCATGAATTAACGCTATTTACACGCATTTACTAGGGTTTTTAAGGTCAAAATGGTAGAATAAAGATGATGAAACGTAGATTCATCAGGCATTGAGTGGTCCGTTGACACGGTCGCCCCCTACCATGTGACTCCGCACAGGGAGTTCTTCACTTCCTATACAAAGGGAGATTTTGAGAGAGTCAAGATGTAACAATAATTACTCCAAGATCATTGGCACAGGAACCATCTCAGTTCAGATTGATATTGAATGTGCAATGACTCTACAAGATGTTAGGCACGTTCCCGACTTGTGGATTAGCCTCATATCCAGTTCTCAACTAGATAGGGAGGGCTATCATCTGAAGTTTGGCAACAGTAGATGCAAGAACAACAAGGGATCTCTTACCATGGCTAGAGGCAGGTTGTGTTGCACTCTCGACAAGACTCAGGTGAAGGTCATGGATGGTAGCCTACATGCTAGTGAGGCTGACACGTCAGATCTATGGTATCGTCAGCTCGGACACACGAGTCAAACGGGCTTACAACTTCTGAGCAGGAAGGAGTTGATTACATGCCACACTGACATCACACAATCACCCTGTGATTCATGTGAGATTGGAAAGAACAAGAGCGCACCTTTCAAGACCAAATCAAAGGTAAAGGAAGACCTTCTGCAGTTGATTCACTCCGATGTGTGTGGTCCCATGGACATAACGTCTTTGGGTGGAAACAAGTATTTTCTGACTTTCATTGATGATGCATCAAGGAAGGAGTGTGTTTATATGATGAGGACGAAGGATCAAGTCTTTGATTGCTTCAGGAAATTTCATGCCATGGTGGAGCACGAGACAAGCAAAGTGTTGAAGTGTCTGCACGTGGATAATGAAGGGGAGTAAACCTCTCACAACTTTCAGAGCTACTGTGCAAAGCATGGGATCATGCATGAAAGGACATATCCCGGCACACCCCAGCACAATGGTATCACTGAACGGATGAACAGGACCATTGTGGAGAGAGTTTGCTGTATGATGAAGACAGCGAAGCTGCACAAGACCTTTTGGGCTGAGGCAGTTCGGGCTGCCTGCTATTTGATCAATCGATCTCCATATGTTCCCATAAATTTCCTTGTCCCTGAGCGCATTTGGTCTGGGAAAGATCCCTCATATGCTCACATAAGGGTGTTTGGATGCAAAACATATGCATTTATACCAAAGGAATAGAGGAAGAAGCTTGATGATAAGGCAATGCCCTGCATTTTTGTTGACTATGGAGATCAGGAGTTCGGATACTGACTTTAGGATCCAAAGAAGAAGACCATCACCAGGAATAGAAATGTGATTTTCTATGAGAACCAGACTTTGGTTGATGATGACAGTGGTGATGGTGACTCAGATGGGATTGCTATGCATGATGACACCGATGATGACTCAGATTCTTCTCTAGTACAGGGTACAAACAGAGAAGATGCATAACCAGAACAACATAAGCTAAACGCAGACCCCGCTGCTGCAGGTCCAGGGGATCCTGTGTAGGGGGAGCAACCTCATCAAGAAGCAAATGCAACAGAGCCTCAGGTCAGGAGATCTAGGAGGGCACATCAACCATCATCCCTCTATCCTACTTCCCAGTACGTGATTCTAACTGACCATGATGAGCCATGCACTTTTGAGGAGGCACATGAGCATAAAGTGAGAGATCATTGGCAGAATGCAATGAATGAAGAGATGCAGTCTCTGAAGAAAAACCATACCTATGATCTTCCTCCAAGCAAGAGAGCGTCGAAGAATAAGTGGGTCTACAAATTGAAGACAGATGATGGTGGCAATCAACTAAAGTACAAGGCCAGATTGGTTGTGAAGGGATCCAACCAGAAAGAGGGTGTGGACTATGATGAGATCTTCTCACCAGCTGTGAAGATGAATTTTATGAGAGTGGTGCCAGGTCTTGTTGCAAGCCTAGACTTTGAGATAGACCAGATGGATGTGAAGATAGCTTTTCTTCACGGTGATCTGAAGGAAGAGATCTACATGGAGCAGTCACATGGATACCGGGAGAAGGGGAAAGAGCATATGGTTTACAGGCTGAGGACGAGCCTCTTTGGCTTGAAACAAGCCCCTAGACAGTTGCACTTGAAGTTTGTTGCCTTCATAATGAAGCAGAACTTCAAGAGGACTACATCGAATCCATGGTTCGACGTCTTCCCAATGGCAGGTTCACTATCCTATTGATCTATGTAGATGACATGCTAATAGTTGGTCATGATCCTGGGTTGATTGCAAAGCTCAAAAGGGAACTCTCTAGGGAAATTGATATGAAGGATTTGTGCAAGGCAAGCAACATGCTTGGGATGCAGATCACTCGCGAGAGGAAGAAACACAGGTTGTGGTTATCACAAGAGAAGTATGTTGAATACATTCTGGAGTGGTTCAACATGAACAACGTGAAGCCTGTCAACACGCCCCCTTGCCACGCATTTCAAGTTGACAAAAGAGACATGTCCATCTACTTCTGAGGAGAAAGCTGAGATGACCAAGATTCCTTACCAATCCGCCGTTGGTAGCTTTATGCATGCCATGGTTTGCACCAAACTCGGCATTTCTCATGCCATGGGCATAGTGAGCATATTCATGTTGAATCCAAGGAACGATCACTGGGAAGCTGTGAAGTGGGTTCTGAGATACTTGAGAGGGAACTCAAGTATGTGTCTGATGTTTGGGAGGTTAGATCCCAAACTCTGTGGATACACATATGCTGATATGGCAAGAGATGTGGATCGGAGGAAATCAACTTCCGAGTAAATTTTCACTTTCGCAAGGGGAGCGATTTCGTGGCAGTCCAAGTTGTATAAATGCATTTCACTCTCAATGACTGAAGCTGAGTACATTGTAGCAACAAAAGCAGGAAAAGAAGTGATGTGGTTACAATGATTCCTTAGTGAACTTGGATGCAGAGACAGTGAGATGATTGTCTTTTGTGATAGCCAGAGCGTCATTGATCTGAGGAAGAGCACAATGCCTCATGCTCGCACAAAGCATATAAACGTGTGATACCATTGGTTGAGAGATGCTATTAACAAGAAGCATCTCATTTTGAAGAAGGTCCACACAGATGAAAATCCATCAGATATGATGACGAAGGTCGTGACTCGTGACAAGCATTGTCATCTCTCAGTGATCATCTTCTTGGTGACACCTCCCCATTGGGATCAGAGGGGGAGATTGCTGGTTACTATCCATTCCCAAAAATAAAGAAAAAGGGGGAGGGACGTTGTTGAACAATTATCTCCTTGGGATCCTATTTGCAATAGGAGTAGGACTTGTGTTTCCTATTCCAAATAGGACTCGGAGGAGAGAGAAGAGGCAAGAGTAGTATAAATAAGGTCCCATGCATGGCATTGGGAATCATCCCAACTCAAGCATCTCTCCCTCTCTTCTCTCTTAGTTCTCTCTCCCCAAGCAAGGAGAGAAGTAGACCACGCAAGGTGTGAGGAACAAGTTCGCGCAAGGTGCGAAGAGTTAGCCCACATGGATGCTAAGAGAAGTTGCATCCGTGAGGAGAGCCCGCGCTGGAGGCGCGAGGAGCAGCCGTCAAAGAGGTCCATTCTTGAGGAGGGACATCACGTGACGATGAGAAGCAAATGTATCGTGTTCTCCAAGTACAAGGTGACAGTTATCTGATTTTATTCTTATAACCGAGCCTCAATTTTATTGGGCAACAAAACTGAGAAGACATTGCGCCTTCTCATTTTTCCGGCCTAGTGGATTTTGTTGCGGGTCGTCGTGCCACGTGGGTTTTTCTCCTCTCACATCGAGGAGGATTTTCCCATGTAAAATTTCTTGTCTCTCTATGGTTGCTTGATTATTGTGCTACGATTATTTTTCTTAGTTCCCGTGTGGGGACCGTCCGCCGCTAGTCATCCTTTGTAGGACAGGTTAAGGGAACCCTGCGTTTTCCCAACATGTAATACATGGATGCTCTCTACGAAACCAGATCACTGAGCTTCCGATCACATGAGAAAAGGGTCAAAAGATTCACGGTCGTTATAGGATGAAAGGCTAGTGGCTAAGACAATTGCGAAACAATATCCCTTGCATGATAAACAAATGTGGAGATTTTAAGTTACGAGACTGGTTAATGCTTGATCTAGATTTGAGCATGCATGTCAACTACACCTGTAATATATCATTCCCCAAAATTGCATGTATAAATGAATTAGAGACTCGTGGAGAATTTTGTTAAAACTGGAGTTTTTTCGTATGTTTAAATCAATCAATAGAACTTACTAGTATGCTTGTTATGGGTTAGAAAGCCTAAAATGATCAATCATACCCAACCTCTAATCATTGTGAACGATCATATTTAAATTTGTCATCGGTCACTTTTGTAAAAAAGCTATGGGTTGTTTCCATGCACGCGATCAATAAACGCTCGATTTGAGGTAATGTGATTTCGAAACTAATCAATTGCGACATTTCCAGACTATTTCAAATAATATAATATCAAACTCCCGAGAGAACCATATTCAATTTATGCACTTCTCTATATTACGACTGCAAGGCCTCGAGTTCAATTTTATGTATATCCACCTCGCATATCATATAGTTGACGGATGTGATTCGAGGGACCGAACCCAAAGGATTCGATTTCTTATTTTGAAATCTTTTATCGTGTGGGATGTGATTCAAATTTGAATTCAAAATTCTGCGGCATTGATGTATACAAAGGATACAACAAATCTCGAAAGCCTTACGAAAATCTAATTTAGTTTTGTTAAAAAAATGAAGTGACATTAGATCAAAGATAAAGCTAGGGTTATTAAGATTCGCAAACCCCATGTCTCATTTCATACGGATATATCTTAAAGATTAAAAAAGGGTGGGTGGTCGGTTTTTTGTTTATTCCAAAAAAAAGTGTGTACGGGATATACGAGCAACCTAATTACCTAAGAGTACATTTGGGAAGAAATTTACCCACAGTATATGTAGGTTATGTCCTCACATCTCCGAGTTTTCCTCAAGGTTTTCCCCAAAGACCCTCATCTCCAACCTTGGGCCCCACCATATATTTTTTATTCTTCATCATATGAGGCCCACCCGAAAATCACACTATCTCTCGTTTAATACACTAAATCACACATTTCTCTTTCATCCATTATAACAAAAAATTTTATAGTATACAACATCATAACAAACCCTATCAACAATAAAACCATCTATCCAAACACTAAAACACAAAATCAAGTTATCCATCAGATAAACCACCCAAGGGGTGGGTTACCATCTCCCATATAACCCCATTTTCAAACGTACCCTAAGGGGCTGTTTGGTTAGGGGGGTAAACCCCCCTCCCTAACCCACTTCTTTCTCTTTCTAAGTGGGGCCCACTTTTTATCTTTTTAAAAAATTAAATAAATCAATTCCCCATCATCAATTCCATCAAAAAAATAATATATTATACCATCATATCACATAAAAATTATAAATTACTCCACTTCTACTCACTTTTTCAAACTCCAATACAATCACATCACAATAACTACTCACTTTTTCAAACTTCAATACAATCATATCACAATAAATCCACTTCTAACCCACCCTCAGTTTAACCCTCTATCCAAACACCAAAATCAAAAAATGGGTTACCTGCTACCAGTTTAACCCACCTAAACCCAATATCCAAACACACACTAAGGTGTCGTTCGGATTGGGGGTTAACCCCCTCTTTGGGGGGTTTACCCCCGAAAACCTCCTTTTCCCTCACTTGTGGGGCCCACTCTCCATTCTTCATATAAACATTAAATAAATTTTTTTCTTTCACCCACTCCATCAAAAAATAATATATTATACCATCATATCATGTAAAAATTATAAATTACTCAACTTCTACTAACTTTTCCAAACTACAATACAATCACATCATAATAACTACTCACTTTTCCAAACTTCAATACAACCAAATTACAACAAACCCACTCAACCTATAACCCTCTATCCAAATACCAAAACACAAAAAATGGTTTACCCTCCCCTAGTTTAACCTGGGCTAACCCAATATCCAAACGCACACTAAGGGTGCGTTTGGTTGGCGAGTTAAGGTGGGTTAAACTGATAGAGGGTAGTCCGTTTTTGGATTTTGGTGTTTGGATAGAGGGTTAAATTGGGGGTGGGTTAAAAGTGGGTTTGGGGTGATATGATTGTATTGAAGTTTGAAAAAGTAAGTATTGTAATGTGATTGTATTGAAGTTTGGAAAAGTGAGTAGAAGTGAAGTAGTTTATAATTTTTATATGATATGATGGTATAATATATTATTTTTTGATAGGATTGATGATGTAAAATTGATTTATTTAAATTTTTTTTTAAAAAGGAATAAAGTGGGACACATGGGGAGAGAGGGGGATGTGGGTTAAGGGGGGTAAACTTCCCCAAGGGGAGGGTAAACCGGTAGTCGAACGCTACCTACGGGTGAGTTTGGTACGCAGGTTAGGGTGTGTTAAACTGGTAAAGGGTAACCCATTTTTGTGTTTTGGTGTTTGGATAGAGGGTTAAAGCGGGGGTGGGTTTGTGGTGATATGATTGTATTGAAGTTTGGAAAAGTGAGTAGTTATTGTGATGTGATTGTATTGAAATTTGGAAAAGTGAGTAGAACTTGAGTAGTTTACAATTTTTAGATGATATGATGGTATAATATATTATTTTTTGATGGAATAGACGAAAGAAAAAGTAATTTATTTAATATTTAATTAAAGAATAGATAGTGGGTCCAACAAGAAAGAGAAAATGGGGTTTTTTTGGGGGGGTAGGGTGTAATCCCACCCCAAGAGTGGGTAAATTCCCAACCGAACATGACCTAAGGTGTTGTTTGGTTGAAGTGTTTTTTGATGGTGGGTAACCCTTTGGAAAAGTGGATTATCCTGTGAATAAATCCTTTTATGTGTTTTGATGTTTAGATGGATGATTTGTTGTCGAGGTTGTTTATTGTGATGTGATTGTATTGATGTTTGAAAAAATGATTAAAAATTATGAATTTTTATTTTTAGATGATAAATGATTTACGATATTATTATTTTATTGGAATGGATGAGTTGTTTACATATTAAATAAGTGAGAGAGAGAGAGGGAGTAATTTTCCAGTGAACCTCGCAAGAAGATGGAATAAAATTTGATTATGGGACCCATGAAGGGCAAAATAGGAGTTTTGGAGGATAACCCGACGGAAACCCGAGGGGTTTTCACCAAAACCTAGGGTTAACCCGGGATTTTGGTGGGTTATCATCAAACGAAAGGACCCTAAAGGAAAGGGTCCCCGTACCTTTTTTACCAGTACCCCCCACAAAATACATGTACAAAAGTTATATCAGTACATCTATTGGGAAAAAAGTATAAATTCAAAACGGGATATACCTATGTTTCTGTAGCTCAAGTTCTTACATTTTGAAATGAAAGACTCCATTGATTTCGATATACCTTAAATCAAATGCTCATTGGTTATAAATATATATTAAAGATGGGTTGGGTTAGTGTAGGCTTTGTTTGGAGGGATAGTTAACCTTTTTGTGAATGTTGATGCTTGGGAAGTTGGGATGTTTGTAAGTGATAAAAAAGACTTAAATTTCGGATAAGCGGTTTACCCTCGGACAAACTAACTACCAAACTAGCACACATTATACTTACTTTCTTAAGGGTTATGTATACGACAGAGTTATGGATTGAAAAGAAAAAGAAAATTGTTTTGCAACAACCCACATTTTATTTAACTTTCTTCGATAAATAACATTAAAAGCACGTGAACTATATGGCAATGTGGTGACCAAGGTTAAGGTTTAGTTCCAACATGGTTCGCAATTAATGAGATTTAGTTGTTAGTTGTCTTTTTAGCCTCAAACTATTCAAATATGATTCACGACTAATGAGAGTTAGTTGTTCATTCTGCCTTTCTAGCCTTAAATCACATTAGTTCAAAAGCAACAAGAGAGAAATCTTATAGATCAAGGATCACGTTAAACCAATGGTTCAAGGTATCATTAACATAAGAAAAACGATAGGCGTCTACTTCAAGCTTTTCTGTATCAGGGTGACCCTTACAACAAAAAATTGTCATGGGCCAAGATTAGTGGAATTTTTTATGAGTCAATATTTGATTCTCACGAGTTTAGATGCTGCGAAATGCCGACACAGACAACTTCAGTCCACCCTTGGCCAGATAGCAAATTGCTATTAGACAGATAACGCGAAGAACCAAACAGCCAAGCGACCTTCAGTGATCGAACTTGGTCATATAAAAGACCCCTCCATTGTACAATTGTAGATAAATCAAAGATAAAGCAGGAAACTACATGCAGCAACTGCCATTTCAAAGTTCACAAAAGTATGTGTAAAAGAAACCAGTCCAAATGCAGTTTCTGAGACTGTTCCTCAAATAGATGCCATAAAAGGATGATGATGCGCGTCATCTGAACTCCTCATAGAAATTTGACACACAGAACACGATAAAGTAATCGGCAATTCTATACAGTTGAGGTGAATACCAATCAGAGAAGTTCATGCAACTGAAACAAATTAGGATGGCGATGATAACCAGCCAGATAATATCCTGAATAAGGTGTCAGTTTCAAATATTCTTGGAAGTGTGAATTGTGAACCCCTCAAGATCCGGGTACCCGTTTACGACAAAATTCGCAATATTTCATTCACATTGATCGCAGAAGTTGTAAAAAAAGCAGGGAAAATTTTTCGCGCGGCTAATTATCCACATGACATTCACATCCACAACATAACCAAAGTAAAAGAGACAATGGCACCAAAATTTTCTTTTCATTAATATTCATATCAAGTTACAACATGTACAAGGATCTTCCATTACAACATATATCCCAAAGTGTGATACAAAAGAGATAACATTTACATCATCATCTGAACAAAACTGAGACAAGTAATTCATACCGTCTAGTATAAACTCTGTCTCCAAGAAGCATGTATATACTGAGCGGCTACTGAACTGCAGGCTGTTTGCCTGCCACACACAATAGGAAAGAAGAGGCGTCAGCCATTGCTGGTACCTCCCTAAAATTTATAAAAATAACTTGACATTTAATATGTACAAAAGCAGGCAAGTAGAAAGGTGGTACCAGTAAAATCTATCTCTACTTGCGTAAGTAGAAAGGGGTTTGTTCGTAATGCGTTTCTAATGATTTCCCCAGAACCCGGCATTTCCCATATGTAACATATTTATATAGCAGTTGCGTAATCATGAGTGTACGAGTGTGAATGCATATATTAATTTCTTTAGAGATCATGTTGGTGAGTGAAAAATGGAAAAGTTGAGATTGTAGAGATCTATTAATTTGTTTAAATTCTTGGGTAGAGAGAATGGTCTTTTGATCATAACTTCTCAAATTCTCAACTTCAATGTTTCAGATATAGCTCCAGATGTTGTAGATGTAGATATGGATGATCTAGATATAGAATCGCCAAGTCTGTTTGGCGAAGTAACTCAAGCGGTGAAGAAGCCTGCAAATGGCTCTTCCGTCTCGCCCTCTAATTGGAAGCGCGGTCCAATAGAGGGATAGGTCTACTCCCCAACTACGCCACTGAGACGGGTGAGAGAGACTCCCTAGAAAAGTCGCTCTAGAAAACTGCCCGACTAATACGGGCGGACGAGCTCGTACGTAAAAACTGAAAACCAAGGATCCCCCGCCTGGGTATCCTAAAACAGGGTCAGCGGAACTGGTCTAAAGTCAGGATCCCAACGAGGGCGTAAAAACACTGCGAGCTCGCGTAAAAACCGAAAAGAGACTGGGATCCTAGACCCGCGCACTTGGCGGCCGCTGCCCTAACTGGGCTTCCTATCTCCCGCCCAGGTGAGGGTCACCGCGCCCTCGCACGGTCAGGTGTGAAGGTCACCATGACTGGCATAATAATTTATAAGTCATTTCAGATTCACCATCATATCTTATTAACCAAGTAAGTCTTTATGATCATGTATGAGATATGTCCTTTCCTTCTTTTGGTTATTCAATATTCCACTAATGTATCAAACCTTAATCTTAAAGATACCAATATTTACAGGAAAAGATGTATCAACATTCTGCGCACATAATGATGAGCCTCCATACTCTCCTATGGCCATAGGTCGTATCTCTCTTGAGATTGTGAACTCATGTTGAATCATGTCTATGATTTTTACAATAAGTAATAATAGTGGTACCCTAAGTCTCTACTTTGTAGTGGAAATATTTCATCTTGACAGTTTGTGATATACATCCCTTTCCTAATTTATCAAATATATCCCTTCTCTGTTTGGTTTTAGATCACGACTTTACCGTTCCATATGTGAATGAATTCAAATCAACTTAATCAGGAACACAGTAAGTATCATCCTGCTGAATTCTCCCCCTTCATGGCAACGTTTAGAGGTATACATTACTTGGAAAATTCACGGCACATGACACAACTCTTTCCTAGTAGGAATTGTATTGCTCGTGGTTAGGAAAATTCACGGCATATGGTATTATCGTCTCTAAGACTCCCTACTAAGAAGGGTATAACCAATGATGTTTCTGATCAAGTTCTCAGATGACAAATCAAAATCTGAATAATATTTTGTTTTATATTTTTTTTTAAAAATATCATGTATAAACTTTGCAGACTAAACAAATCCATTATTTAGGGTACCAAAACTTCTTTCCTTACTTTATACCATATATAAGCTGCAGTTTATCCAAATCAAACTTTCTATTTATAAAAGCAGTGATGGCTTTGCTATAAAAATCAAAAATTTGTCTCTTCAACTTGCATTTTTACTGGTACTCATAGTTAAGTATATGCTTAGAGAGAGATCATGGTTTAAATATTATCATTAGATCTATCATAGGAGTTTGACATCCACGTGATTTCGAAAGGTGCTAAGATAAAATTTACTGCTTTGTCAAGAAGGTTTCATTTGTTTATAATGAGCATGTCTCATTGATGGAAAGAGGAATTTAGTATTGGTATAACGAAAAAGGGGATGTATTCATCCATCTAAACAATGCTGAGTTGGATACTGAAAGCAACATTCATGCCCTGTAATGTAATTCAGGGCTAAAATTTAAAAGGATAGGTGATAAAAGATAATTTAACCCTAAGGGTGAATCTAAATCAATATTTTAATGTCTGATTTGAAAAAAAAAATGCCGTACAATTGGAAATCTCAGATGCTATAGATGTTTGCAAAAATTAATATTACCAAGCTGAATTACCCTTTACTAAGATCTGTGTTTGAGTTCATACCAACCACCAATTCTACAATCTCTATTTATGACATGCATGGCAACAATAAGGCAGGGGTAGGAA
Organism: Ottelia alismoides; assembly: GCA_037367405.1. Taxonomy (NCBI): domain Eukaryota; kingdom Viridiplantae; phylum Streptophyta; class Magnoliopsida; order Alismatales; family Hydrocharitaceae; genus Ottelia; species Ottelia alismoides. The sequence continues at coordinate 593,025 of JAZKJV010007177.1, read as the reverse complement.
GGATTATACAGTGGCACAAGCAAAATATTTTTTTTTAGAAACAAAAATCTGAAACTTGTGTTTGTAATAAAATGTGTAGAAACAAAAATCTGGAGCTTGTGTTTGTAATAAAATGTGTATACACCACATAAAAGACAACAAAAGAGGGTAAAAGTGCATGTGTTTGGCAGCAAAGAAGAGAGGGGGATGGTACCTTGGATCAAATTCTGGAAAGAGGGCTGCTCTTGCATGCAATATTGATCAACTGCAGGCTCCAGGTCTTCAAAAGAAGGGGTTTCTAAGCTTTAATGGTGGCTGGATCTTGGTCTCCAGCAGCTGAAAAGGGAGCACCAGCAGTCCTCTCGGTGGAAAAGATGTAGAAAAGAATGGGCAAAATTAAAAGGGTGGAGGTTGGGGTTATATAGACAAGGAAAATGCCAAGTGTTGGTTATTTTGGGCAAGTGGATGGAGAGGAAAGAGCCCTCTGGCTGGAAAAGAAACCCAACAGCTGGACAGTACGCCTGTGACTATTTGATTTTTTTTTAACAAATATCCCTTTATATGATATACCTAAAGTTAATCGAATTTGGGCCTCGAGTGTCGGATTTCGACGCATAATATCTCAATTTGACCGTCTCAAAATGACGATCAATATGAGTATAATATTGATATATTTTCGATCGGGTTTTAAATACCCGAAATTTTCGGATACGGTTTTTGGTTTAAGATTAAATATTGTGGATTTAAAATATCAAACGACCTCCGATTGACGAACGGTCGATTCCGTTGGTCTCGTATCGTCGAATCGGATCTCACAATGGTCTCGGTTTATTTCGCGGTTTCCGAATTTGCGTCGCGGCTTTTCACGGCACGCATTACGAAAGAACCGATTTTTGGTCGATTTCGTCCGAACGACTTTTGATTTATGATCAATTGGTCGTTTTAGGTTGTTTAGTATTGACCGACAATGTTTTTGGGTTCATTAGACCCAAAATCGGACGAGTTCGGGTTTACGCGAATTCCCGGATGTTACAATTATAAAAACCTCAAAGGGAGTCTCGTCCTCGAGACTCGAGTTAAGGCTATTCGGTGTCTTGTTTGAATTTCGTATGGTTATAAAAACCTCAAAGGGTTTTAAACCCATAAAAACCTCAAAGAGAAAACAAACCATATATTTATCATGTATTTAATTACAAAAGCTTGTTTTGATGCTTACATCAGAAAAGCTGCGGGTATCGTGCCCGCACGTCGGCTTCGGTCTCCCACGTCGCTTCTTTGACGCCGTGTCGGTGCCATAAAACCTTGACCAAGGAAATCTCCTTATGCGAAGCTTCTTCTCAGCGCGGTCAAGTATCTGGACTGGCTTCTCTTCATAAGTCAGATCTGGCTCTATGTCGAGATTCTTGTAACTGATGATGTGCCGAGGGTCGTGGACATACTTCCTCAGATTGGATATGTGGAAAACATCATGAATAACAGAAAGATGTGGAGGAAGAGCTACTCGGTAAACAACCTTCCCCACTCTAGCCAGAATCTCGAACGGTCCAACATATCGTGGCGCCAACTTGCCACGAACACCGAATCTCTGCACTCCCTTCATGGGAGATACTCGCAAAAATACCCAATCTCCAACCTATAATTTATAGGAATGTCATTAGTATGAGATTAAGTTGAACACATAGATATCATAATTGAGTGGATGAGGAGAAAATAATTAGATTACCTGAAATTCTAAGTCTCTCCTCCGACGGTCTGCATAACTCTTCTGGCGGCTCTGTGCCGTCAGAAGCCTCCGTCTCACAAGATCAACAGCTCTCGCGGTCTCCTCCAAGAGATCCACGGAGTAAAGAGCATGATCGCCTACCTCACGCCAACTGAGAGGTGTGAGGCATTTCCGCCCGTATAGGGCTTCGAATGGTGCTATGCCGATACTGGAGTGATAGCTGTTGTTGTACGTGAACTCCACTAACGGCAGATAGTCCTTCCAGGACCCTTTCCACTCCAAAGTGCAAGCACGAAGCAAATCCTCTAGTGTCTGAATGGTGCGCTCACTCTGCCCGTCTGTCTGCGGATGATAAGCAGAACTCATATTCAGCTCTATCTGTAGTGCTGACATGAACTGATGCTAATAGTGAGATGTAAATCTCGAATCCCTGTCAGACACCACCTCACGTGGTATACCATGCAGTCTGATGATGTTCTGTACATACAGCTTGGCCAATCTGGATGGAGTGTAAGTCGTGTTGACAGGTATAAAATGGGCTGACTTGGTCAACCTATCAACAACGACCCATATGGAATCATGGCCACCTGGTGTCTTTGGCAATCCCGTGACAAAATCCATAGAAATGCTCTCTCACTTCCACTCGGGAATGGGGAGAGACTGCAGTAATCCTGGTGGTCTCCTGTGCTCAGCTTTGACCATCTGACAGGTCATGCATCTGCTAACATGTAGCGCCACATCGTGCTTCATTCCATCCCACCAGAAATGTCGATGCAGATCACGGTACATCTTCGTACTGCCTGGATGGATAGATAACCGTGAACTGTGTGCCTCGTCCAAAATGTCTCTGCGAAGCTGCTCGTCATTGGGTACAACGACCCGTCCTGCTTTCCATAAAATAGACTCCATCACAACAAAGTCGTCAAATTCGTCCTTGACGGCGCGCATGTATCTATCATGAATCCAAGGATCGGTCTTCTGGCCTTCTACAATACGATCCCAAAGACTGCTGTATCGTGGAGGCACGACGGTAGAAATGGATGCGCTCTCCTGAGGATGCCAATCGATCAAAGCTGCAAGCGTATCCCACGTGTATAGCCAGTTTGCCGTACCATCAGCATGCACTCTCCTGCTAAGTGCATCAGTCACCACGTTTTCCTTACCGGGATGGTAAGAGATCGTGCAATCATAATCCTTCAGCAGCTCGAGCCATCTGCGTTGTCTCATGTTCAACTCCTTCTGATCAAAGATGTACTTTAGGCTCTTGTGATCCGTGAAAATCTCGAAGTTCACCCCATATAGATAGTGGCGCCAGATCTTCAAGGCGAAGACAACTGCCGCCAACTCCAAGTCATGGGTGGGGTAGTTCCGCTCGTGCGGTCTCAACTGCCGTGATGCGTAGGCAATCACCTGCCCTCTTTGCATCAACACTGCTCCTAGACCTTCTCCAGATGCATCTATGTAGACTGCATAGTCCTGAGTGCCTGAAGGAAGAGCAAGAATAGGCGCTGTAGTCAACTTCTCCTTCAATGTCTGAAAGGCCTGCTCACATGAATCGTTCCAAATGAATGGAACTCCCTTCTGCGTCAATTGTGTCAATGGACGGACGATGCGTGAAAATCCGCTGACGAAGCGTCTGTAATAACCTGCTAGTCCGAGAAAGCTCCGAATCTGAGTAACTGTCTTGGGTTGCTCCCAAGACATAACTGCATCTATCTTCGCAGGATCAACTGCAATGCCTGTTCCAGAAATGATGTGCCCCAAAAATGAGACCTGGGATAACCAGAATTCGCACTTGCTCAACTTGGCATATAGCTTGTGCTCCCGCAATGTATCTAAGACAATCCGTAGATCATTCGCATGATCCCATTCATTCCGTGAATAGATGAGCACATCATCGATGAACACCACTACAAACTTGTCCAAGTATGGACGGAAGATACGGTTCATCATATCCATGAAAGCCGCAGGTGCATTGGTGAGCCCAAACGGCATCACCACAAACTCGTAGTGCCCATAGCGAGTCCTGAAGGCTGTTTTCGGAATATCCGACTCGCGAATCCTCAGCTGATGGTAGCCTGAGCGAAGATCGATCTTTGAGAAAACCGAAGATCCCTGGAGCTGGTCAAACAAATCATCAATACGCGGCAAAGGATAACGGTTTTTCACCGTTCTCTTGTTCAGCTGCCTGTAATCGATGCACAGTCTCATGGATCCATCCTTCTTCTTGACAAATAGAACTGGAGCACCCCAAGGTGAAGTGCTCGGCCTCACGAATCCCAAGTCAAGCAACTCCTGCAACTGCACCTTCAGCTCCCTCAACTCGACTGGTGCCATGCGATAAGGTGCCATAGAGATCGGCTGTGTTTCTGGCAGCAATGTGATCTCGAACTCGATTTCTCTCTCAGGAGGTAGCCCTGGTAGCTCATCAGGAAATACGTCAGGGTATTCTGATACTACTCGGATATCCTGTATCATCGGCTCATGATCAGACACCTCCCGAACAAAAGCAAGATATGAATCGCAACCCTGGTCAACAAGTCGCTGTGCTCGCAATACTGAAATGTACTCCATGGTGGAGTCATGTGTAGTACCCTCAAAAGTGAATTCGGGTAGATCTGGAATCCTGAAGACAACCGTCTTCCTAAAGCAATCAACAAGTGCATGATGAGTGGATAACCAATCCATGCCTAGAATCAAGTCGAACTCATCAAGCTGTAGGAGTAGACAGTCTGCGATCATCTCATGACCGCCAATCAGTATGGGCAAGTGCCTGACTATCAGAGATATGACAAATAACTGGCCACCTGGCCCTCGGATGTGATATGGGGATGATAGCGTCTCTGCAATTCTATCTAAAGAAACAAGCAACCTCGAAGCAAGGAAAGAGTGTGTCGCGCCGGAATCGAATAAAACATGGAAAGGTCGGCCCAAGACTGAGACCATACCTTTCACCACAGTAGCCGCTGAACGTGCCTGCTCCTCAGTAACGGCATGTAACTGTCCCTGCCTGGCTGATGCAGCACTAGATCCCGCCACACTCTGCGTCTGTCTCTGCTGCTGTCGCCTAAAATTGGAGTTCCTGCCACGGAAACTCCCTGAACACTGTGTCTGAGGCTGTGACTGTAAAGGCTGTGGCTGAGACTCGCCAGAAGCCTGTGGGCACTGTGCTCGGTAATGTCTCCACTCGTGACATCGATAGCATCTGACTGGCCTGGTAGGTGGAGTAGTTGTGCCTGTGCTCCGAGCTGGTCCTGCAGGTGGTCTATCTGCTCGCTGCGACCCGGATGGTCGAGCAGACTCTGTGCCACGTCCGGCGAGTGCTCCTCCTAGAGTAGTCGGTGGAGAAGAGCGAACACTGCCTGTGAAGGACGAACCTGTGGATCGGAATCGTCTGTCTGACCTCTGCTGCTGAAACGGTCGACGTATCGGTCCAAAAGATCGCCGCGGTCTGGGCGGTGCTCCAGACGAGCTCCCGAAACGTCTCCCTCTAATGTCCTCGAATTTCTCCGCAGCATCGGTAGCTTCGGAGATGGATGTGATATGTAGTCCAGCCAGCTTCTCCTGCACCTCCTCTCGCATGCCGCCAATGAACTTTTCCAGATTCTCCTCTGGAAATGCGCCAGCCGCTCGTGTATGTCGTGACAGCTCTGTGTATCTGATAAAGTAATCCCTGGCTGTCATCTGTCCCTGACGAAGCTCTGCAAACAGTCGGCGCTGGGACTCCTTCCACTTCGCAGAAAAGAAGTGGCTTGGAACTTTGTCTCGAAATCGTTCCAATTAGGCTCTCGGCCTAACTCGGACACTACGGCCTCCCACCATCGCTCGGCGAAGTCTGTCAGTGAATACTCTATGAAAGATAGCCACGTGTCTCGTGGCGCATGAATTGCCCTGAGCACCTTCATCACTCTCTTCAACCATTGCTCAGCATCATCTGGTGAACCTGTGCCCTCGAACAGGGGTATGTTGGCCCGCTGATAAGAAGTGAAGACCGACTGGTGCCTGTGAATGGCTGAATACTCGTGTGCATCCTCGCCAGCAAAGTCAACAGGGTCCTGCTCCCTGTCCAAGTCTGCATCCTCCTGAGCTCCATGCTCTGGTATGTCCTCTAGTGCATCATCAGGGTGAGGCTGCTCCACCTCAACGGACTGGTGCGGATCTTGCCGTATCCCATCCTGTGATGGACGGTACGTGAAATCTGATAGATCCTCAAACCGCATCACAATATCCGTCTGCCTGTCAGCAATCTCGGTCTGCTGGGCCAATATCTGCTCCTGCTGGCCTCTCATAGCAGCCTGTTGCTGCTGAAGATCGGTAAGTGCGCTCAGTATGTGTGCCAGCTGATCAGAAGTATCCTGACCTGGTCGAGATGCCATGGCTCTGCATGAGAACCATAATTAGTCATAAAGATGCCTAGACAGATATTTATCATGAATGCTTTTCTCTTCTTGGGATATAATATGAAAATTAATGAAATTGGTGACATTTGTGGTTATTGAACATGAATGTCATATTTCCCTTCTCGAACTCACGACAAGTCGGAAGACTGTCGTTATTCGAAAACTTAATGCGATCGGAATTGAAATACTGCGAATGTGCGTATCGGGGTACCACTGCTCTGATACCAAACTGTGAACCCCTCAGGATCCGGGTACCCGTTTACGACAAAATTCGCAATATTTCATTCACATTGATCGCAGAAGTTGTAAAAAAAGCAGGGAAAATTTTTCGCGCGGCTAATTATCCACATGACATTCACATCCACAACATAACCACAAAGTAAAAGAGACAATGGCACCAAAATTTTCTTTTCATTAATATTCATATCAAGTTACAACATGTACAAGGATCTTCCATTACAACATATATCCCAAAGTGTGATACAAAAGAGATAACATTTACATCATCATCTGAACAAAACTGAGACAAGTAATTCATACCGTCTAGTATAAACTCTGTCTCCAGGAAGCATGTATATACTGAGCGGCTACTGAACTGCAGGTTGTTTGCCTGCCACACACAATAGGAAAGAAGAGGCGTCAGCCATTGCTGGTACCTCCCTAAAATTTATAAAAATAACTTGACATTTAATATGTACAAAAGCAGGCAAGTAGAAAGGTGGTACCAGTAAAATCTATCTCTACTTGCGTAAGTAGAAAGGGGTTTGTTCGTAATGCGTTTCTAATGATTTCCCCAGAACCCGGCATTTCCCATATGTAACATATTTATATAGCAGTTGCGTAATCATGAGTGTACGAGTGTGAATGCATATATTAATTTCTTTAGAGATCATGTTGGTGAGTGAAAAATGGAAAAGTTGAGATTGTAGAGATCTATTAATTTATTTAAATTCTTGGGTAGAGAGAATGGTCTTTTGATCATAACTTCTCAAATTCTCAACTTCAATGTTTCAGATATAGCTCCAGATGTTGTACATGTAGATATGGATGATCTAGATATAGAATCGCCAAGTCTGTTTGGCGAAGTAACTCAAGCGGTGAAGAAGCCTGCAAATGGCTCTTCCGTCTCGCCCTCTAATTGGAAGCGCGGTCCAATAGAGGGATAGGTCTACTCCCCAACTACGCCACTGAGACGGGTGAGAGAGACTCCCTAGAAAAGTCGCTCTAGAAAACTGCCCGACTAGTACGGGCGGACGAGCTCGTACGTAAAAACTGAAAACCAAGGATCCCCCGCCTGGGTATCCTAAAACAGGGTCAGCGGAACTGGTCTAAAGTCAGGATCCCAACGAGGGCGTAAAAACACTGCGAGCTCGCGTAAAAACCGAAAAGAGACTGGGATCCTAGACCCGCGCACTTGGCGGCCGCTGCCCTAACTGGGTTTCCTATCTCCCGCCCAGGTGAGGGTCACCGCGCCCTCGCACGGTCAGGTGTGAAGGTCACCATGACTGGCATAATAATTTATAAGTCATTTCAGATTCACCATCATATCTTATTAACCAAGTAAGTCTTTATGATCATGTATGAGATATGTCCTTTCCTTCTTTTGGTTATTCAATATTCCACTAATGTATCAAACCTTAATCTTAAAGATACCAATATTTACAGGAAAAGATGTATCAACATTCTGCGCACATAATGATGAGCCTCCATACTCTCCTATGGCCATAGGTCGTATCTCTCTTGAGATTGTGAACTCATGTTATGTCTATGATTTTTACAATAAGTAATAATAGTGGTACCCTAAGTCTCTACTTTGTAGTGGAAATATTTCATCTTGACAGTTTGTGATATACATCCCTTTCCTAATTTATCAAATATATCCCTTCTCTGTTTGGTTTTAGATCACGACTTTACCGTTCCATATGTGAATGAATTCAAATCAACTTAATCAGGAACACAGTAAGTATCATCCAGCTGAATTCTCCCCCTTCATGGCAACGTTTAGAGGTATACATTACTTGGAAAATTCACGGCACATGACACAACTCTTTCCTAGTAGGAATTGTATTGCTCGTGGTTAGGAAAATTCACGGCATATGGTATTATCGTCTCTAAGACTCCCTACTAAGAAGGGTATAACCTATGATGTTTCTGATCAAGTTCTCAGATGACAAATCAAAATCTGAATAATATTTTGTTTTAGATTTTTTTTAAAAATATCATGTATAAACTTTGCAGACTAAACAAATCCATTATTTAGGGTACCAAAACTTCTTTCCTTACTTTATACCATATATAAGCTGCAGTTTATCCAAATCAAACTTTCTATTTATAAAAGCAGTGATGGCTTTGCTATAAAAATAAAAAATTTGTCTCTTCAACTTGCATTTTTACTGGTACTCATAGTTAAGTATATGCTTAGAGAGAGATCATGGTTTAAATATTATCATTAGATCTATCATAGGAGTTTGACATCCACGTGATTTCGAAAGGTGCTAAGATAAAATTTACTGCTTTGTCAAGAAGGTTTCATTTGTTTATAATGAGCATGTCTCATTGATGGAAAGAGGAATTTAGTATTGGTATAACGAAAAAGGGGATGTATTCATCCATCTAAACAATGCTGAGTTGGATACTGAAAGCAACATTCATGCCCTGTAATGTAATTCAGGGCTAAAATTTAAAAGGATAGGTGATAAAAGATAATTTAACCCTAAGGGTGAATCTAAATCAATATTTTAATGTCTGATTTGAAAAAAAAAATGCCGTACAATTGGAAATCTCAGATGCTATAGATGTTTGCAAAAATTAATATTACCAAGCTGAATTACCCTTTACTAAGATCTGTGTTTGAGTTCATACCAACCACCAATTCTACAATCTCTATTTATGACATGCATGGCAACAATAAGGCAGGGGTAGGAAGGATTATACAGTGGCACAAGCAAAATATTTTTTTTTAGAAACAAAAATCTGAAACTTGTGTTTGTAATAAAATGTGTAGAAACAAAAATCTGGAGCTTGTGTTTGTAATAAAATGTGTATACACCACATAAAAGACAACAAAAGAGGGTAAAAGTGCATGTGTTTGGCAGCAAAGAAGAGAGGGGGATGGTACCTTGGATCAAATTCTGGAAAGAGGGCTGCTCTTGCATGCAATATTGATCAACTGCAGGCTCCAGGTCTTCAAAAGAAGGGGTTTCTAAGCTTTAATGGTGGCTGGATCTTGGTCTCCAGCAGCTGAAAAGGGAGCACCAGCAGTCCTCTCGGTGGAAAAGATGTAGAAAAGAATGGGCAAAATTAAAAGGGTGGAGGTTGGGGTTATATAGACAAGGAAAATGCCAAGTGTTGGTTATTTTGGGCAAGTGGATGGAGAGGAAAGAGCCCTCTGGCTGGAAAAGAAACCCAACAGCTGGACAGTACGCCTGTGACTATTTGATTTTTTTTTAACAAATATCCCTTTATATGATATACCTAAAGTTAATCGAATTTGGGCCTCGAGTGTCGGATTTCGACGCATAATATCTCAATTTGACCGTCTCAAAATGACGATCAATATGAGTATAATATTGATATATTTTCGATCGGGTTTTAAATACCCGAAATTTTCGGATACGGTTTTTGGTTTAAGATTAAATATTGTGGATTTAAAATATCAAACGACCTCCGATTGACGAACGGTCGATTCCGTTGGTCTCGTATCGTCGAATCGGATCTCACAATGGTCTCGGTTTATTTCGCGGTTTCCGAATTTGCGTCGCGGCTTTTCACGGCACGCATTACGAAAGAACCAATTTTTGGTCGATTTCGTCCGAACGACTTTTGATTTATGATCAATTGGTCGTTTTAGGTTGTTTAGTATTGACCGACAATGTTTTTGGGTTCATTAGACCCAAAATCGGACGAGTTCGGGTTTACGCGAATTCCCGGATGTTACATGAATAACAATACCTAAATCCAAACTGTTAAAAACTGAAAAAAAGGAAAGAAAAAAACTCATTTATACCACATAAATACTTAGTAAATATAAGTTATGACATGCCCGCTCCCAGTAAACATCCATGTGTGGTGAATTAATATATTTTTCTTCCTATAAACCACCCTACAAGGAGACTGGAATATTTCAAAATTATGATCATCCACACATTTTGAGGCGTCAACAAAAATCGTAACATATATATATATATATATTGCGAGTATTTGCCCGGGAATTATCAAACCGGAAAAGACAGGCAGGGAAGTTGAACAAGCGGGGGTGATGGGATTTTTCGCTCAAGCACGGGGGACAAAGAACAAAAGCACAGGATTAAAAAGGTTCCACCAGCGCAGGAGAGAATGCAAGAGTACAAGCCCCGCTATGAGCTGAACCCATCTGTTGACTGACATGCCCTCTCTGTTTTGAGAAGCAAAACGCCCGAGCGGGACATGTGGCTACGCATCCCTATAGTTCTGCCGTTTCATGTCTAAGTTTCAGATAATTGTATGGTTTTTATGCCTAAAATTCTGGGTTAAGGACGGTTTAGTTAATAAGCTTTTGGTATCCAGAGCATTCAAAAGAAAGTTTTTCGATCTTCTGACGAAGTGGAATGCTTGATTTTTTTATTTTTTGAAAAGTTAATGCTTAAATAAGATAGCAAATATAATGGAAATTTTCTAGTTGGCTTCCTTGAGCCCAGTAGTGGCTTCGTCGAATCTTAAGCACATTCACTTCACTAACTACAAGTCTACAAAGTACACAATTAATGTAAATTACAATTAGGTTTGTTAGTAGAAGACATAATAGCAGCCAACATCCTGAGGAAAAAAAGTGAGGTTGGTTGAATTCAACGCATACACATTACCAACAATCTAGGTAATGGCAGTTTCACAAATTAGCCTTGGCAGCAAGATGAACGAGAAACGCTGACAACTCAATGTCTGTTTTGTCTAGAAGTTGCTTTTGCAAAGCTTCAGGCTCAACATCAGTCTTCCATTTGTATTTGCCCCCCAATATCATTTTTTTTCAAAAGAAAAAAGAAAATAAGGACCTAATGTGATATTAAAACACAAATTTCCTTCGGAATCCTTCATCAATAATGCGATGATCCTTTTAAAAGACGGTGCTATTGATAGTGTATGGAGCCCAGCTTCATATGCCAATAAAATCATGGTTTATTTACACTCACAAACAACAAAAATGTGATCCTTTGGTTTAAAACATAAATGACAGTAATTTAACTAACAATGTGAAATTGAATCAAAAGGGCTTTAGCACAGAAAGTTAAGGGAACATCATGGAGATAACCTTGGCAGAAGGATGTCCAAGGCTAAGGTGCCCAAACAAGGGATCGCCGGAAATAGACGTGCCAACAAAACTCGAATTGGAGGTAATATCAAGATAGCAGAGGTCATTCTTCTCATGTCCCCCTCTAAATATCTGCTTCATCCATGTTTCTGAAAATTACAACAGATGTCATCAAAAATCACCCCGACAAATAAGCTCAGTACATAGCTTCTGAACAAATAATAAGCTAAGAGGAAAAACATGGGTACAATGAACTTCAGTCAGTCGGAGCTTAGATGAGAACTCCACAGTCCGACAGCAGTGGCGAGGGAATGAGCCTTGTTAGCAACCCAAACCGTCTTCATAGAGGAAGAGGGTTGAGAAATGGTAAGGAGATTACCTTCTCTTGTCAAATGTGTAGATGCTCCAGAGTCAATAATCCAGACAGAGCCAGAAGCAGAGGCAGAGTCAGCTACTATACTTGAAGTTGTAGCCAAACTAGCAGTAGTAGCAGTGGCGGTACAATCACCGGTGGAGAGAGTCGAGTTCTATAGAAGTTGCCGCAGTAGGGAGTATTCCAAAGCACTAAATGGTGCTGGCATTCCACCAGAATGATGGTCAGGCAGGTCCTCTGCAATACCATAAGATGTCTCATAGGCATTGCTGGCATTGGGCTATATGCCAAACTTCGCCCAACATCGCTCTGATGGATGGTTCCAGTGCCTACAATGAATGCACAACGGATACTGAGGAGAAGTAAACTCACGGCCACAACCATGACCAAGATCTCGTCCACGTTCTAAGTTACGTTCATGACCACAACCAAAGTCACGACCTCGATCCCCACAGGAACTTTGTCATCTTAAGTTCCCAGAAGATGCAAAGTGTGCATAATTCTCTACATGAGGTAGAGTAGAAGTATGTCATGTGGATGTCTCTAGTTCCTGAAGACGACCAAAGATGATACGAATCGACGACAGGGTATCAACAGTCAGAAACTGCTCCTTCACAGCTTGGCATCGCGCTTGTAGTCCAGAAAGGAAGCGATAAACATACCATTCATACCGCCCTCCCACATGTTATCACAACAGGCTGGCTGAAAGATCAAAAGCTCCTCGAATAGATTAGTCAGATGCTTGTAATACTCAACGAGACTAGAGTCCCCTTGGCTTGCAGACTAGATCCACGTATAAATGTCTGCGAGACTTGGTTGTCTTCAAGGAGTAAGTATGTTCCAGGTGAACCCCTCTAATGGTCTGGTGGCAGAAGCAGTGGCTCCCACTTTAAAGGACCAGGGTTCGAATCCTACTATAAAAAAAATAAAAAAAAATACGAAAAAAAGTATGTTCCAAGTTTTCTCACGTCTCCTTTGTGGAATCTTTGTAGAGGTGATTCACAACAATGTTTGGTTTAACGCTATTGGTCATCCAAGTGATGACCTGACAATTGTCTGCATACCACGTGTCATAATCCTTGTCCGCCTCCTTTAACAGATCTTTAGTCAAGATATGATTCTTTCGTTGAACATCGATGGACATCTTGAATGATCGAGACCAGAGCACAAGTTTTTTGTGCCCTTGAATTTGATAGATGTACCATGTACCATCACAGAAGTAGGGTACAAGGACTTGGTCTCAATAGGGAGAGATGTCATTATGATCAAAAAGTAATAAAGAAGAAGATTGTTTTAATCAAGCATATGAGTGACCCGAGTCACCGTTTGTCCATCTCGAAACAAAAGGAGATGATAATCGGGAGATCACGAAGGTCAAGTCAAGAGAGTGAGAAACAAGGCGCAAATGCGCAGAGACGATCTAGAAATGCACACAAACAATCACAAGCACAATTCACACAAATCAAACCCTCAATTCACCTACTCAACTCGATAGAGACCAAAAAGTCGGTCTTTTTATCTTGTCTTTTTTAGAGTTAGGTGAGAAGTCCAAAATTTGCATAAACACTTAAGGGACTGAATGGGATTTGGGCTCTATCCTTAGTGTGTGAGCAGGCAAGTAAAAGCGAAGACAATGAGGGGATTACTTGCCCCAATACAAGATTTTATTTTTTTTGGTTTATTTTAGGGTCAAGTAATATTAGAAGTCCCAATTTTATTGGTTATCACTTTTTTTGGATTTTAGTGAGAAATGCACGAGCCTATCGAGGAGTCAATTCCTTTAAGCACCTAGGTGATCAGAATCAGAGGGAGAGTCAGAAAAGCAATGCGAGCGGCAAATCAATGACGTATGCTAAAGAGAAATGCTCACCTTGTCTCCAGCACTCTACATGCAAAGATGTGGGCTTCTTGGGTGACACACGGTAGCTGTGGAGCCACAAGTGCTGGAACAGTGCACAAGAGATCTAAAAATCTCGCGACAACGCACAATGGTGCGAGCAAGGGTCATCGGAGCGTGATGGAGTTGACAGTGGTACCCTAGGCGCACGATGGTGTTGTTGGAAACACCCTAGGCTAGGTTGGCGACACCCTGGTGGGGTAGGCACAAGCCTGTAATGCTCGATTAAGGTGCAGGTCAACACCCTGTGGCTTGGGTGATGCTTTCCAGTCCAACGACGACCAACAAAGGTGCAAGTTGCACCTTTAGCGGCCGACGATGGTGCCCCGTAGGCTGCAACATTGCCCACAACAACAGAGAGTGGCGTTGTTGCCATATAGGGCCTTACGCAGGGCCCTAGTTGGTGAAAGGAGGGCCCGTGTAAGGGCTTCGGTGAAGGGGAGAGATGAGGGGCTGGTGGTGGCAACGAGATCTAGGTCAGAACACCGGTCTGAGATCGCTACTCTGATACCATGTGGACAGAGATGAGAACAATGCAATGAGATGCTTTATTCAAGAGGTCTTAGGGTTCTTATATAGGCTGAAACCCTAGAGCAATCATAAAAGGGAAATTCCAAAAGGACCCCAAAGGGTTAGAACTCAATAACATAAAATAAAGCTAACTCTAACAAACTCTATCTAGATGCAATTCCTTTATTTATATGCCCCAGAAAGAAATGACTTGCAAAAGATGCAAACAAAAACAATAGACTTGAGAAAGCACGAGAACAGTTCAAACCGTTAGAAATTATATCCGACCGATTAGACAATAGCAAAAGAAGATCATACTGATGATTTTTCTCCTATAAAATCTGACTGGAGAAGATCCCGACTTGCTTCGCTTTAAGTTGGTGTATGTTATGCTTAATTTGCTCTGAATCTAGAAAAACTAGCTTTTTCCGAAGAAGTTCCGAGGGAAGACCAACATCAACTCAGAATAAGTAATATATGTCATATTCATATCTGTCTTTTGAACCAAACCAAAATAGAGTTGTTGGGAAAAATAAGAGACTTGTTTATTCCATACACCCTAGGCTCTCTTATATAGGAGAGTAGCCTATGGGTAAAATACATAAAGAGTCCAACGGGAAAAAGAAAATACTAAAAGATACAAAAAGAGAATAACATATATCTCTACACTCCCCCTCAAGGTGGAGCATAGATGTCAATCATGCTCAGCTTAGACGACCACTTCTGGAACGACCCTCGAAGTAACGCCTTGGTAAAGATGTCAGCAGTTTGGTCCCCTGGGCTAACATGAGATGTAGAAATAAACCCCTTCTGAATCATATCTCGTATGAAGTGACAATCAACCTCAATGTGCTTGGTTCGTTCATGAAATGCTGGATTATTTGCAATGAATAGAACAGCTTGATTGCCACATTCCAGAGCCATAGGAAGAGGGACTTTTATATATAGATCTGTAAGCACAACCTTCACCACATCATTTCTGTACTGACCTGGGCCATAGCCATATATTCAGACTCAACACCGGATCTTGCTACAATCGTTTGCTTCTTGCTTCTCCATGAGACCAGAGAGTCTCCGACATACACAACAAATCCAGTGGTGTACTTCCTATCCTTAGGACATCCTGCATAATCTGCATATGCACATGCTGAGATAGTAATCTCCTTGTCTTTCTTAAACAACAGACCTGCACCTGGAGATGACTTAAGGTATCTGAGTATCATATGTATAGCATCTATATATACTAGATGTGGTTGCTCCATGAACTGGCTCACCCGACTCACAGCAAAGGAGATATCGGGTCTGGTAATAGTAGCATAGAGAAGCTTGCCCACCAGTTCTCTGTATCTTCTCCTATCCACCTCATCAGTGTCGTCATCATATAATTTCATACTGGGATCCATGGGTGTAGTGGCAGGTCGGCAACCAAGCATTCTTGTTTCACTCAACAGGTCAGTGACATATTTCCTCTGGGTCATTACCAGCCCATGAGGATTTCTGGCGAATTCCAGTCCCAGAAAATATCTAAGAACTCCAAGGTACTTGGTGACAAATTCACGACCTAGCATTTCTTTCGCCATCTGAATTCCATGTTCATCATCACCAGTAATTAAGATAACATCTACATATAACATAATTGCAATAATACCTCTGGGTGTCTTCTGTACGAACAAGGAATGATCTGCATTGGAACGTCTGTACCCCTGTTTTTCAAACAGGTCTGAGAGCTTCTGGAACCAAGCTCTGGGGCTCTGCTTAAGGCCATAGATAGCCTTATGAAGTCTACACACCTTAGAACACTCCCCCTCAACAGCAAAACCAGGTGGTTGTTGCATGTAGACTTCCTCCTGCAAGTCACCATATAAGAATGCATTCTTGACATCTAATTGGTATAGTGACCAATCACGAGTAACTGCAACAGAGAGGAGGATCCGTAGGGTGGAATGGCGAGCAACCGACGAGAATGTATCAAGATAATCCACCCCATATGTCTATGTAAAGTCACGAGCAACCAGACGTGCCTTGTATCTGTCAATGCTGCCATCTGCATTCTGCTTAACTGTAAAGACCCACTTGCAGCTCAATGTAGACACATCCGTAGGTGCAGTAACAAGGCTCCAGGTACCTCTTGATTGAAGAGCAACCATTTCTTCTTCCATGGCTAAATGCCATCGACTATCCTTCAATGCATCTTGGTAATTCCGTGGAATATCCACCGCCGATAGTGAAATGACAAAGCTCCTGAAATCTCCAGTTAAGCGATCAAAAGACACAGTACATGCTATTGGATATGACGCGCAACTGCGCTTCTGCTTCCAAAATGCAATAGGTAGATCCAAATCACCTGCCTCCTCATTTGGCCTCTTTAACACATCCTGCTCAGGGAAATCGTCAGATCCATCAATATTGATAATATTCTCAGACCATACCTCAGACGAGCTAGATGATGAGCGGTGACCATGAGCAGAAACAGGCCTACGGGTACAGTGGAATGGCAATGGGAAAACAAGAACGGTAACAGGAGGTGTAGGGGATGGTAGTGGTGGAGATGGTGATGGTAGTGGTGGAGGTGGTGATGGTGGAGGTGGTGATGGTGGTGGCATGTATATAGCTTCAGTAATGCCATAGGATACCAACTGATCACCTGTAGAAGAGAAGTACATAACAGACTCGAAAAAGGTAACATCAGCACTAACGAGATATCTCCTGCGCAATGAATCACAACACCTGTACCCCTTTTGCGTTCTGGAGTACCCGACGAAAATACACTTGACAGCCCTAGGAGAGAGCTTGTCAATCCCTGTAGACAACTGGTGGACAAAGGCAACCTAACCAAACACACGAGGAGTGAGGGAGAACAATTCTTTGTCTGGAAAAATAAGGGAGAAAGGAATCTTCTCACCTAAGACAGACGACGGCACACGATTAATGAGATAACATGCCGTTAGAACATCATCGCCCCAGAAAGAATGAGGGGCATGACTCTGTATGAGAAGCGACCTGGTGACATCAAGTAAATGACGATGTTTCCTTTCTGCAACCCCATTTTGTTGGTAAGTATATGCACAGGATGTTTGGTGGATATCCCTTGAGTTGAAAAATAATTGGAGAGAGTATGAGTACAAAATTCCACAGCACTATCACTTCTCACAATCTTTGCAGATGCAGAAAAAATATTACGAACTTCATTGATGAAATTTATGATAATATTCCCCGCTTCAGATTTATTCTTTAATAAAAAGACCCAAGACACACGAGAGAAATCATCCACAATAACCATATAAAACTGTGTCCCTGGCGATCAGGAACACGACTAGGACCCCAGATATCGACATGAAACAACTCAAACTTGGAGGTACTACTCCGACACTGACGACTGGGAAACGTAGACCGATGGTGCTTTCCCAATTGACAAGCCTCACATTGGATGGACGTGTGAGGTGAAACCTGGGGTAACACACGACACAGTTTCTGAAGCGGTAGATGTCCAAAGCGCAAGTGCCACAGTAATGGGGAGATATATCCAACATGTAGAAAGGAGGCTCCGGCATAAGGGATCCGACTGAGACGATATATGCCGCCTTGCTCATAGCCACGCCCAATCACGTTGCTCGTAAGGATGTCCTGAAAAATGAGAGAAGATGGATCAAAAATTGCTCGACAATGTAAATCCTTTGTAAGTTAGCTAATGAACAATAAATTCATAGAGAAATCAGGTGCATGCAGCACATTATGTGAGGTGCATAGAAGGTGTCAGGCTAATCTCCCCGTGACCAGTGATAGGAGAATGTGTCCCATTTGCAATAACCACAGTACGGCCTGGAGGGATCTGTCGGTAGGCTGTAAGTAGACCTTGATCACCACACAGATGATGTGTGGCACCAGAGTCCATAATCCACTCTAAAGTATCCGATCCACTACTGCTAGTAAATACATAAGTGCTACCTGAGATGCTGGTGGATGCAGAAGCAGCAACATCGGGGTGACTATCAGAAGCAGGTACTGATGCAACTGGGCCAGATAGAGGAATAATGCCCCTCAGACGGGCTACAAGGTCATCAAAGCACTGATCTAGAGATGAAGCAGACGGAGGCTAAATCTGTTCAACTACTCATACGGAAGCAGGAAATCCATGTTTGGAGTAGCACGTGTCTTCAGTATGCCCAGAACGGTGGCAAAAAGTGCATGATCGCCGAACACGACCCCCTCTACCCCGTGGTCCACGACCACGGGACTGATGATGACTTCCACGACCTCGATTCGCTGCCATGGCTGAGGCGGTCTGATTTGCAATGGATGAAGGAACAGTAATACAGCTCAGTCTGTGAAATGCTTCCTCCATTGGAGGAATGGTGGAGTCTGCCAAGATCTGGGAGCGTGCAACCTCGTACTCTGGATCTAGAGCCGCCAGAAATACACCAACCATAGTGACATTCCGGTAGGTCTTCTGTTGCTCAGAAGTGGCTGTGAGAGGCATGAAGCTGTAAAGCTTCTCAAACATTCCTCGTAAAGATGTTTACAATGAGTGTAGAGGTCGTCCATTCTGCTTGATAGTAAAGATGTCATGCTGGAGTTGCAGAATCTTCGTCTCATTCTTTGCTTGGGAATATGTAGCAGCCATAATATCCCACATTGCTTTTGCAGTGGGCTGATGGAGAATATCATTGGCAATCTCAATTGCCAGGGTTCCTGATAGCCAAACTTTGGCATATGCATCATCTGCCTCCCATGAGGCATTGACCACAGTCTTCTCATCAGGCTCTTCTTCGGTAAGAATGTGTTTCTTACTGGTTGACTTCATCATACTCATGAACTGCATTGCCCACAGTTCGTAATTTGAACCATCCATCTTCACAATAGGCGGTGGACCTATGAAGGCGCCTGTAGATGGGATATCTGCCTTGCTTTCTGACATTATGATAATGGAAGACTAGGGTAGTAGACTGAAGACATGATCGTCTAGACGGACATTAACGGGTTTAGTTGCATGTGTAGACTCAAGCAACCAAACCCATTAATTTGGAAACGCGCGCGCAGAACGAGTGCTGGAGCAGCACGCACGCTGACCTAGGGTTGCATGTACACGGAAATCAGGAGCTTTACGCGCACAGATGTGTGCACAGGAGCACGCACAGGGGCGCGCACAACACGGGGGCTAGCGCATAGGAGCGCCCACAGGCGCACAGGAGAGTGCACAGGCGACATGCACAGGCGCACCAGGGCGCGCACAGGGGCAGCGCAAAGGAGACTGGTGCGCAGGGCCGCCGCTCTCTTGTGCGAGTTGCGCGCGCGAGACCGAGTGGGGCCGAAGGCAGGGCCGGGAGCGGCGCGAGGCGGGGACGCGCACGGGGAGGGCTCGAAGGTGGAGGTTAGGGTTAGGGTTTGGTTCGAGAACTCCGGTCTAGGACCATCGCTCTGATACCATGTTGGGAAAAATAAAAGACTTGTTTATTCCATACACCCTATGCTCTCTTATATAGGAGAGTAGCCTATGGGTAAAATACATAAAGAGTCCAACAGGAAAAAGAAAATACGAAAAGGTACAAAAAGAGAATAACATATATCTCTACAAGAGTGACATGCTACCTCAACATGTATAGTTCTTTAATGGAATGACTTAATTATGAAAGGGAGGCCACATAATAGGGATAAAATGAATAAAAAATTACATAAGAAATAGGAAAATACATAGATAACTCTAATCACTCCCACTCAAGATGGAGCATAGATGTCAATCATGCAGCAGGATGCAAAAAACGGTCTAAGCGGCCTTTTAAACGGCCTTTTAAACGTATGCGGTGTCTGACCGCATCGTTTAACCAAAAGCGGCCCATAAACGGTCAGGCCGCATAAACGGCCTTAAACGGTCGTTTAAACGGCCTTAAGCGGTCTTATGCAGCCTTTTAAGCGGTCTGAAACATCCCTTTAAGAACATGGATCTACTTTTTTCAAAGGATCACCATTATCCATGACTTTTTGGATTCATGTTATGAATTGTAATTGTTTATCTTATCTATTTTGATATTTAGATGAAACATTTTCTCGAATTTGACAATATTTGATATATATTGTGAATATGTGATTATATTTTTCTTATTTATTTATACTTTTTTTTATTAATTATATGTATTTAATAATTTTTATTAATTAAAAATGCAAAACCGCATAACCCGTTTAATTTCCGTTTAAACTCCCACATACCGTTTAATCAGTAATCAGTGGCCCTACCGACTGAATACCGCATACCGCTTTTTGCAACCTTGATTTCATGCTTGGCTTGGAACACCAGCTCTGGAATGACCCTCTGGCTAGGACCTTGGTGAAAACATTTGCAATATGTTCCCCCTAAACTAACATGGGAAATAGAGATAAAGCCTTTCTGAATCATGTCTCATGTATAATGCAATCTACCTCAATGCGTTTAGTCCTCTCATGAAAATATGGATTGTTAGCAATGAAAAGAGCAGCCCGGTTATCACATTGCAACTATATGAAAAGAGACACGCCAACCGCTATCTGTCAAGATGGATCTAATCCACATCATCTTAGTGCTCCCTTGCGCCATTACTCAAACTTAGCACACTCGAACTAGCAACCATGATCGGCTTCTTGCTTTTCCATGAGACCATTCCCAATGAAAAATGCAGCCAGAGGTAGATTTTTATCCTTGGAGCATCCTGCATAGTAAGCATCTGCTCCTGATGTGGTGGCAAGGAATTTACCCTATGCTAATCGCAATCTTGTACCCAGAGAAAACTTTAGACACTTCAGAATCATGTAGACGACATTCATTTGAGTCTGTCGCGGCTGCTCCATAAACTGCATGGCGTTGCGCACTGCAAAGGAGATATATGGCCTGATAATAGTAATATAGAGGATATTCCCAACAAGCTCCCTACATCTCCTCTTGTCCCCCTCCTTTGTATCATCAGCGTATAGCTTCATGCTGGCAGGGATGCAAAAAACGGTCTAAACGACCGATTAAACGATCGTTTAAACGTATGCGGTGCTCGACCGCATCGTTTAATAAAAAGTGGGTCCATAAATAGGTGGGTCACATAAACGACCATTTAAACGGCCTTAAGCGGTCTTTTAAATGGCCTTAAATGGCCTTTTAAGAACATGGATCTGCTTTCTTCAAAGGATCGTCATTATCCATGACTTTTTGGATTCAAGCTATGAATTCTAAGTGTTTATGTTGTCTATTTTGACATTTGACTATGATTCTAGTTGTTTATGTTATCTATTTTGACATTTGGATGAAACATTACTTGAATTTAACAATATTTGATCTATATTGTGAATCCATGATTATATTTTTCCTATTTATTCATACTTTTTTATTAATTATATATGTGTAATAATTTTTTATTAATTAAAAATGCAAAACCGCATAACACGTTAAATTGCATACTGTTTAATCAGTAATCAGTGACCCCTACCGATTGAATACCGCATACTGCTTTTTGCAACCTTGCATGTTGGGATCCATAAGAGTAGTGGCAGGTCTACGGTCCATCGTCCTTGTCTCTGAAAGGAGTTTTATAACATACTTCCTTTATGTCATTACAGGACCCTGCCGGCTCCTGGCAAACTCAAGTTCAAGGAAGTAACGTAAATTAACTAGGCTTTGGTGACAAACCATTGTCCAAGGAACTACTTAGCCTCACTAATGACTTATAAGTCATCTCCTGTAACAATGATGACATCAACATAAATCAAAATGATAGCGATATCTTTTGTGTCATATGTACATAAAGTGAATGATCTACAATCGATCTCATAAAGTCTACATGCTTTATCAAGCCCGAAAGCTTATGGAACCATGCTCTAGAACTCTGCTTGAGGTCATAGATAACCTTATGAAGTCTGCATGTCTTCTGACACCCCCTCTCAGCAGTAAAAACATGTGGTTGATGCATATAGACTTACTCCTGCAGGACACCATAAAGAAAAGCATTCTTCACATCCAGTTGGGAAAGAGATCAGTCCCATACCATCACAACTGAGAAGAGGATCCAAAGTGTCGAATGACGAGCCACTGAAGAGAATGTGTCATGATAGTTCACCCCATATGTCTACATGAGTCCACGTGCCACAAGCCAAGCTTTATAGCAATCAACACTGCCATATGTGCGATGCCTCACTGTAAATATCCATTTGCAGCCAACCATGGAAGCCCCTGGTGGGGTAGTAACCAAGCTCCATGAGCCACAAGACAAGAGTGTCGCCATCTCCTCCTCTGTAGCAAGACGCTACTGACTGTCTCGCATAGCCTCCTGATATATGTGTGGGATCTCTACAACTGACAGTCCAACCACAAACCTGTAATAATCCTTTGAAAAACACTCCAAAGTAACACTGGGCAGCAAGAGAATACGTAGCACATGTACGCCTCTGCTTCTGAAGAGCAATGGACATATCAATGTCCTTCGTACATACGTATCATATAAAGTAGCCTCTTGAGGAGCTACATACTCTACCTGTAAAGTAACTAACGATACAGACAAATCACTAGTGCCATTGGTAGAAACAAAGTGCTTAGAAATTACCTGAGATGTACTGGATGATGGGGAAGGTACATGAGCAGAGGGTGTAGTTGGAAGCCTGCAAATGTGAAGACAAGGCAAAGTTTGTGCCATACGAGGAACTACGGCACATTGTGGTGGAACCACGAGAGGAGGTACTGGTGAAGGAGGAGAAACAACAGTATGGGGCTGAGGAACCACGAGAGGAGGATGTGGTGGTGATGGTGGTCGCGAGATAGGAGGTAGTATATGAACCTCTTCACCGGACTTAGATGAGGTATTCATGACACATGTAGGAGAAAAGTACGATAGACTCAAAGAAACGTGTCATCAACACTAACATAGTACTTTCGTATGACTGGATCAAAGCACTGCTACCTTTTCTGGGCATGTAACCCACAAAAACAAACTTACAGCTCTGGGAGAGGGCACATCATGGCCAAGAAACACACACCACAGAGCCAAAGATACAGGATGGTAGAGAGAAAAAGTTAGTATCAAAAGAAAAATAAAAAAGGAACCTTCTTACCTAACACGAAAGATGACCTACAATTGACCAGATAACATGTACTGAGGATCACAACACCTCAGAAAGAGTGGGGAATACAATTCTGGATAAGAAGGGTCCTGATCACTTCAAGAAGAAGACGATGTTTGCTTTAGCCACACCGTTCTACTTAGAAGTATATGCATGAGGTCTAATGTACAATACCAAGGGACTTGAAGAACTAAGAAAGCTGAATGGTACAAAATCGCAAGTTGTCAGAGCAAACATACTTGATAGTAGCAGAAAATTATTTTTTATTTCATAAATAAAAGATTGAACATCATACCCAGCATCAGACTTGTTTTTCAAAAGAAAAAATCAAGAAAGTCTAGAATAATCATCGACATCTACAAGATAAAACATGAGCCCCTGATGGCCAAGGGCACAATTGGGATCCAAAATATCAAAATAAACTAACTCAAATAAACAATTGCTACTACGTCTCTAATGACCAAGAAAATTAGAGCAATGATGCTTCCTAAGCCGGCAAGCCTCACACTGAAGCGTAGATTGAAATGGAATCTGGGGAGGACTCTACACAGCTTCTGCAGAGGAAGGTGATCGTCCAGAAGATGCTAGATGTATGGAGAGACTGGCCTAGTGGGAATGGAAGAAGCACCAACACATGGAGATTGGACCAGTTTGTAGAGACCCAATTACTCATGGCCACATCCAATCATCCTGCCCGTAAGTATGTCCTAAAACATAAGAGAAGATGGGTTAAATATGACATGACAATGCAAATCCTTGGCGATTTCGCTAATAGATAATAGATTCATTAGAAAATTCAGGTGCATGAAGCACATTCTACAAATACATAAATGATGTCAAACAAATCTCTCCATATCCTGTAATAGGGGAATGTGTCTCATCTGCAGCTGTGGGTCTACCTGGAGGTGTTGATCTGTAGGACGTGAACTGAGCTCTGTCTCTGCAGAGATGATGAGATACACGTGAATCCATAATCCACTCTGAAATGTCTGCCCTGTGACAACTAGTATGGGCATAGGTTATACTTGAGGTACTAACAAAGGCTCTAGCTATGACAGCAACATACAAAGGGTCCAAAGGAGCCCTAGTGGAGCCGATAGCATGACTCATAATTTCCCTCGAATGGGAGACAAGGTCATTGAACTTCTAATCAATAGAAATAATAGTAAGCTCAATCTACTCGGCAACACGGGTAGACATGGGGTAACCATGCTTCTAGTCGCATGTCTCTTTGGAGTGGCCAAAATAGTGAGAGAACGTGCATCATTGACCCGATTGTTCGCTTCCTTTGCCATGGGCACTGCATCCTCTAGAGTCTAAACTGAGATGACCTCCTCTACCGCGAGATGCAACCATCAAAGGAGATCTGATTGGTGGTCGTGGGAGGGATCGTGATCCTACTGAGTTTGTTGTAGGCCTCCTCCATATGAGGTATAGGCTCACTCATAAGAACCTGGGTGTGTACGACATCATATTGTGAGTCAAGTGCTACTAAAAACATGCCAGTCATAAGGACATTCTTGCAGACCTGTTGCTGCTCTACAAAAGCATTTGGAGGTGTGAAGCTGTGAAGCTTATCAAACATGCCCCTGAACCATGAGTAGAAAACATGAAGTCGTCGACCGTCCTGCTTAGCTGTGAATACATCATACTGAAGCTGCAGGATCTTTGTCTCATTCATCACCTGAGAGTAAGTGACTGCGAGGATGTCCCACATTGCATTGTTACTTTTTTAATGGATTGGTGAAAGATATCATTGGCTATCTCTGTAGTCAGAGTACAAGATAGCCATACACATGTGTATGCATCATCTTGCTTCCATGAAGCATTCACCCCAGTTATTGCATCCATGATGGTCATAAACTGCATGGGTCATAACTCATAATTGGTCCCATCCATCTTGGCAATGGGCGTCGCCAAGCCTTTGGAGACAGGATAAGGAGGATAAATCTGCCTTGTTCTTAGACATGATGAAGAAGAAGACATGAAAGGACATGACTGGGGTTGTAGCTAGATCTGAATGTGTCTAGACAATCATACGTGGAACATGTTGTGTGTGCAGACTTATGCCACAACTGTACCCATCGACTTTTAAAGAAGCTCTAGGGCACACGGATGATTCTAGAGATCTGAACTCAATCCGAACGATTCAAAATTAGATCGTTTGGTGGCCTTAGGTGCAACTGTGTGGAATGACTAGGTAGTAGACCTAAGACACGTAGATGGAGCAGTAGACCTACTACCGACGACTAAAGAGGGGTACGGTGCGTTGGTGACGTCGAACCAGGGGCCGTGATGGCAAACTATGGCTTTGGTGGTACCCTAACGACTGCTAGCGAGGGACATGGAGCCCTGGTTGTGCGTTGGATCGACGAGGCACGCCGCAGGAGGTGCCGCTAGACACGCCCGGTGGCAGTGAGGGTGTCGACGATAAGTTGAGGGCAACACACAGTGAGAGAGAGGGTGTGTGGGACCCGCGAGAGGGTAGGGATGCGAGGGTTTCAAAACTCTGATCTAGGATCATAGTTTTGATATTAGTGTGAAGATGAAAATAATGACTTAATTATGAAATGGGGGGCCTAGGACTCTTTTATATAGAGAGGAAAAACCTTAGAGGGCAAATTACATGATATAGATAAAAGAAATAGAAAAATACACAAGAAATAGGAAAATACATAGATAACTCTCACTATAAACGATCGAGTATTTTTTGGATAAACCCAAAATATTTCGGAAGTGACCTTACTCAACCAATTTCACCTATAAACTCCGTTGAAATCGGCCTATCTCGTAACCAATTAAGGGACAACTCAAAATTCACCCACTTTTGATGACAGTAGATCTATGTTTTCATTGACAAGTACAAAGGCAAACCATATTTGAATTCAAAATTTCAAGTAGGGTGCCGCACTCTTGTAGACTTAGGATATATTTGGCTAAAGGAATTAGGAGGAAAGAAAGGGAAAAGAGGGGATGGAGAGGGGTGGAAATGGAAGGGGAAATTGTAAATTTTGATGTTGAGAAAAATGGAAGGAGAGGGACATGTTTAATACTTAGATGCATAAGTAGATGTCTCTCATTTCAATGTCTTGTAATCCCTCCAATTCCTCTTGTCACCATCCAAACTAGGGGTGCACATGAACCAGATAAGATCCGTAGTCCGATCCAATCCATTATCATTGGAATGGGTCGATTTCGATTTATAAGTATAATGGATCATGTCAGAAATTTTACAAATCCGTTCATTTATGGAATGGATCGGATTATTATCAAAATCCGATCCAATCCAATCTATTAATGAGTTAATAAATAAATAATATATAATAAGTTATTTACTGTCATTAGAGCATATTATATATTTAATTTTATTTGAAAGCTATATAATATCCCAGCTACTCTCTTTATATTTTAAACACATTTCAACTCAGGCTTTACCCATCCCACTTGCTGGAAACCCCCTTACCCCACCCTATGGGCTGGTTTCAAAAAAACTAATACCTATCTGCTGTGCCCTTCGAGCCCTTTCAATTTTCTAAACGAAACACACTTTTTAGAAAAAAAACTAAACCTAAACCCCCTTTGGACTCTTCCAAATCGAACATCCACATGCGTCGCACACCTCTTCACCCTTAGTCGCACACATCTCTGTTGGTTGTTGTCCTAATCCCCAACCACGTGCACGCAACCAGATCTCCCTCACGTATGTGCAACCAAACCTCGTCCCCAACCGGTACTTGTCCTTGTCCTCAGCTACACCCTCTTCGTGCCCACCCACACACATATAACTAGACCTCCCCCGCACATGTGCATCTATATCTCGTCATTGACTCTCCCAGACCTCCCTTGTGTACGTGCAGCCAGGCACCTTAGGTGCATGCCACCCGCACCGCGCAGTGGTGCATGGTCCTCATCCCAGACCTCCCTCGCGCATGGTCCTCCCTCTCGCACCGTGCAAGCATGCACGGTCCTCGTCCTAGACCTCCCTCGTGCACGGTTCTCCCTCCCACACCGCGCAACCAATCCGGTTAGTTGTAGTTCCAATTTGATATACATAAACTTGCAATTTTGTTCAAATACAACGTGATGCTTCTACGATTTCTACGGAATACATGTATACTATGTATATTTAGTTATGCAATGATTGTTCATACTAAATCCATAACAAGCATATATGCTTTTGTTTCCCAGAAATGAACTATCCTTTCCTTACATTTATCCATACTCTCAATGTTAGAACCATGATTCAAATGCCAAGGTCTAGTGTAATACAAACTTAATCATAACTTATGAAGTAGCAATAGATGAACATTAAAAATCTGATCCAATCTGTAATCTGGTGGATTGGATCGGATTGGAATTGCATTTTAAATGGATTGGATTGGATTTGAAAATAAAAAATCCATTAAGTGTGGATTGGACTCAAATTAAGCTAAAATCCGATCCATGTGCATCCAAATCCAAATACCCATTATCACTCCCTTTCCCATGTTTTCCTTTCATTCTCTCCTACTTCAACCATCCAAATGTATCACTAACATCTAAAATCCTCTCTTGACTCCAACATCATATTAACTCTCCTAATCCTTATGTAACAATACAACCCAGTCCGATAATTGAGATGTGATGGATGATCATGCCTGTCGACGCATTTTCCTTGGGTAAATAGCACATAAGTCACTAGTCAAATTTGTTTTTTAAGGAACTAGTCAAATTTGTTAATAAAACATACATATAAATGTGTCAACATTCTCATCTTTAGGTGACATGTGTCGACACTTATAATTTTTTTCAAATGATCATATGCCATGTTTGCATCAGGATGGGGAAATTAAAGGAGATGTTACTAATAGAATAAATATAGGCTGGCTAAAGTGGAGAGGAGTCTCTGTTGTTCTCTGTGATAAGAAAATTCCTTTAAAAATAAAGGAAAGTTATACAAAGCAACCGTGAGAGCTGCTATACTCTATGCATCTGAATGTTGGCTTATGAACCATAAACATGTGCAGAGAAAGATTGTAGCAGAAATGAAAATGCTAAGGTAGATGTATGGACACACACGTAAAGATCGGA
Organism: Ottelia alismoides; assembly: GCA_037367405.1. Taxonomy (NCBI): domain Eukaryota; kingdom Viridiplantae; phylum Streptophyta; class Magnoliopsida; order Alismatales; family Hydrocharitaceae; genus Ottelia; species Ottelia alismoides. The sequence continues at coordinate 564,723 of JAZKJV010007177.1, read as the reverse complement.
TTCAGAATGATGCAATCAGAAAGAAAGTTGGTGTAGCTCCGATCGAGGATAAGATGCGAGAAAACCGCTTAAGATGGTTTGGTCATTTGCAAAGAAGATCAGCGGATGCACCAGTTAGGAGATGTGAGTGTTGGGATGTTGAGCCGACTAAGAGAGGGCGAGGATAGTCCAAGAAGTGTTGGAAAGAGACTATACAAAGGGATCTTAGTTTTTTGGATATAAGCCCGAGATTGACCCAAGATAAATCTGAATAGAGGTGAAGAATCCATGTAGCCGACCCTACTTAATTGTAAGGCTTTGTTGTTGTTATTGATCATATGACATATGCTTACTATGTGACATTCTCCTCTCTTGAAGACACACTTAAATATATGCAACAATTTCCAAGTCTTTTTCCCACTTTATATACACATATATATATATTGTTGAGATATCTGTATCTCATTATATTTATTTCTTATTCCTATTTCTTTCATGTACCTCTTATGTAATTTACACATGGTTTTTCTCCTAAATAAGAGAGCCCTATGATCTCTATAATGATATGCAATTCTATTTTCCTAACCTGGTATCGGAGTAACGGTCCTCGATCGGGGTTCTCGTATCTCACCAAAACCCTAACCCTATCCGTCCCCTCCCACCTGCCCGCCGCCTCTTTGCAGGTCGCCAGTCGTCCGGTTGTCGCTGCCGCCATGACCACAAGCCATCACCATCCCTGTTGGTTGTGGGCCGCAGCCTCCATCATGTGGCCGCCCTCCCCTATGGTTGCGAGATGCGTTGTTACACCTAAGCATGTCGTCCCACCTCCTGCGGGTCGCTATCCCATCTCTGGTGGGCCACCTACCTCCTGCGGGTCGTAGTATGACCTCCACTACAGCCTGATATAATCTAATTTCGATCGGAAACCGTAATTTCAGTCATATAAATCACACTTTCCGGTCCTAGACACCAACAAGGATTGAAGAGGATGGTTGTATGAGTCTACACATACAACCACTCCTCCATATGATTGTGTAGACTCGCTCAGAGTTGTCTACTCCACAGTCTAGTCTGGATTTTCAGCACTTTTTATCATATCAGAGAACAAGGGTGACGTTTTTTGTTGTCTGGTGCCTTCAAGGGCTCGGTTCCCATCATAAAGATGGATAAGACCAACTACGAGTTGTGGTCCATGCAGTTTCGTACCCTCATGCAATGCCATGACAATGAGCACATTTTGACTGATTCTGAGAAGATGGACAAGACTGGGGCTAATGCTTCTTGGAAGCAAGATGATGCCTAAGCGCATTTGACTCTCTGAGATGCTCAGCACGGATATTGTCAACGACATCGTCAATTAACCCACAACCAAGTCAATGTGGAGCATCCTAGCTTACACATATGGGCAAGCCAAGAATGAGAGCAAGATCCTCCAGTTGCAGTATGACATATTCTCGATCTAACAGAATGGTCGGCCTCTTCATGACCACTTCTCGCATCTTCGAGGCATATTTGAGCGACTCCATAGCTTTATGCCCATTACTACCAACACTGAGCAACAACAGGCATACCCGAATGCCACTATGACAGGAGTCTTTCTGTCATCTCTTGACTCTGAGCACGATGCAACACGTATCCAACTGCTTACTGGAGAGATGATACCACCAATGGAAGAGGTCTACAAGAGGCTGAGCAGAATCACTACTTCATCCAATACCATGGCTCCCTCTGCAATGACGGCTTCTTGAGGCAAAGGGGGTACTTCACAGTTCCGTGCAAGGATCCAGCAGTCAAGAAGGAGGACGTCAGCGTGGCACATGCATACACTACCACTGTCCAGGTCATTCGAAGGAGACATGCTATCTGAAGCATGGGTATCATGCGCATGCCCATGTAGCTGAGCAGACAGAGACTACTTCAGTTCCCTCTCATGATGCGAGGCTCAACGATATTATCTCTAGATTGAGAGAGATGATGACTAAACCGTCCACCCCAGCTGCAAGACCTTCAGACGTTGCAGTTACTACCAGAGCTTCTACGAGTTCGTCAAGTATTGCATATGCACTTACCAATTGTAGCTGCTCAAATTTGACTGATTAGATCATGGACTCCGGTGCTTCTCATCATATATGTGGAGATCGAGTATAATTTAGTTCTTACATAACTATCCTTCCTGGTAGATAAGTGGTGATTGCAAATGCGGTTCATCTACCCATTATTGGTCCGGGGGGGTTGTCCTAGCACCCTCGATGTGCTTGCAAAATGTCTTACATGCTCCAGCATTTCGGATGAATCTTTTATCTATTAGTCAGAATACAAAAGATTTACATTGCCATATTTGACCAATCTTCTCTTGTGTTTCAGGACATATTCACAGAAAGGGTGATTGGATGTGGCTGTGAGAAGAGAGGACTTTACAGATTGGCCCAGCCTTCTTTTGTTGGTACTACTATTCCAACAGGATCAATCTCATCGTTCATGTGGCATCTTCGCTTTGGACATCTTCCTCTACAGAAGCTGTGCCATGTCCTTCCTCAGATATCTACACGTACTACCCTTCAGTATGAGGCATGCCAGCTTGGAAAGCATCATCGTTCCTCCTTTTCGAGTAGCCAGAGTCATCACGGTAGTCAGTCACTTGCGTTATTTCATTTTGTGTGAACACCCGCCCATCGGATCTGGGATATCTGTTTACACATTATTCGTAGTATCATGTTTGCTAAAGATTGCATTAGGGTACTGAAAATTTGAGAAAATTTTTCACATTAGTTTTCGAATGACATTCGCATTTAACTAATAAAGCACATAACTACAATATGTCACCAATTATATTGCATAAACTTCAAGAGTATCTAACAAAAGAAACTACATAATGTACATGTATCCCAATTGTAACAAAAGAGAAAGAAAAGCATCTATAATATCTTGAACAAAAACTATAACATACGAACCCGACAATAGTAACTGCGGAAGTTGAGGTTCAACTCTCTCAATACCATGATGCAGGTGTTTTGCCTGCAATCCATGCAATAGGGAGAACAGAACATCAACAAATGTTGAGTAAATCTAATTAATTAGAAATGACAGGAATTTAGTGGTACCAAATGAAAGCAAGTAAATAGGGCTTGACAATTAAATTTAAAACTACTTGCATTGCAACATGTTTTCAAGCTATTTGGTATGTGAACCAAACTACTCATCTTACCTTAATTACCCATATTTATCATTTTATACATATATTATATGATCCATATTTAAGCTATCACTTTTTTATAATTCATGATTCATGTTTGATGGATCTTGGTGTTGAAGATGATGAAACTCATATTTTGATTTTTGTCTTTACCAAATCATATACAACCGTATATGATTTCTAGTATTCCTTATTCCTTTTCAAGTCTCAAGGATTCATCAACTCTCTGATTCATTATATACTTATTATAATCGAGGTGATCCATATCTCTTTCTGATGTTTATGAATTATGTGGATGGATATTAGTAAGTGTATATGATGAGTTTGGCGTTTTGATTCTTTTGTTATTGAATTTATCAAGCTTAGTAGATAATCTGCGGTCTTGGTCTGGGTAAGACCTCATACTATGACTCTAAGGCAGTAAGGAAGCCTTAGGATTGGGGTGCCTCCGTAGGCATGCGGTGGAGTAAATGCATCCTAACTAAGTTCCAAACACGTACACTAGTTTTGTCTAACAACCATAATAGTAACTCGTAGTCTGATAAAGATAATTTTCATATTATGATCTTCTCTTTTTACCAGGAACTACTGACGGAACAGTAACTAGCTCAACTGAAAACGAGCTCAACGTAACTAAATTTAATTGTACTCAACTCAACTGAAATCAAGCTTCATTATAACCAACTCAACTGTAGCCGATCTCAATCTCAAATGTAATTCATTTCAACTCTAGTCCAACTTATTTATGACTCATTCCAAGCTCAATTGTAACTTCTCCAAATTCAACTGTAACTGATTTAGATGTAGCCATAGAGGATTAATATGTAGCCATCGCTAAACCTATTGGCGGAATGGTAATCAAAATTCAAGCGGTGAGGTAGTCTCCTAAGAGACTCTTCCGTCTCGCCCTCTAAGTGGAAGTGTGGTCCAGTAGAGGGATAGGTCTACTCCAAAACTATGCCACCGAGACGGGTGGGAGAGACTCCCCGGAAGAGTCACCCCAAAAGAAAAATCGGCTCGATCGGTACGGACGAACGAGCTCGAAAAAAACTAAAACTGAGAGCCCTCCAGCCTAGGTACCCTAAAGAACAAGGGTCAACGGAACTGGTCTTTAAAAGAAAGGGATTTTTACCCGACAAACCCTATAAACTTTGCCAATCACCTCCACGACCTTTGAAACAACCTAATTCCCTCCTCGACCCCATAAACTTTCCAACTCTTACCCCATGAACCCTCCGGGTCATATGTTTTAAGCCCATGGGGGTTCTTCGAGTAATTTATAGGGTCGATGGAGTAATTACGTTATGCAAAAGGTCGTAGAGGCATTTTAAAACGTTTATAGAGTATGTTGGGTAAAAATCCTTAAAGGAAAACCTGTGGATCCCAGAGAAGCGTAAAACTGCGAGCGCTCGCGAAAAAATCCGAGAGAAAGACTAGGATCCTAGACCCGCGCACTAAGTGGACGCTGCCCTAACTTGGCTTCCTATCTCCCGTCCAGCTGAAGGTCATCGCACCTCGCACAGTCAGGTGTAAAGGTCAGCATGACTGGCACTCTAAATAATTAGTCATCATTGAATCATCACTAACTTAATTTCTCATCCTTTCTCAATCTCTGTCGTGATTAACTTTACATACCCGGGCATCTTGTTGACAATCTTATTGAATAGTGATCCATAATTATTGATTCATACTTAAATGATCGATCACAAAGATTTTCAGTCTTTGATCATAGATTATTTCATAATTTGGCGGTATTCTTATTGATCAAGATTTTCTAAGTTAGTTGTATGAAAATACACTGGTAAATCTCATTTTTCCAATCATGAGATTAGATGTTCAATTAATCTGAATTCAAATTTAGATCATGCTAAATTCCCAACTTATTCCTATTTAAATGAAGGGATTAAGAGTCACTCGTTAGATTTGGATTATGACAAAGCATTACATTAGCCTCACACAAATTCGAGTGTGTTGAAAGTCTGTGATTTAACATTACCCTCCAAAAGTCATTACCGAATCATAATTTAGAATCCAACACGCATCACGTAAATTAGCCCTAAATCAGACCATAAACTCAAATCAGATAAAAATAAGGGCAATCTACCGTTTCACGTATAATCCTTATAATTTCCCGTGGAAAATTAATTTAATTGAGAGTTTACCAATTTTATGTCTTAGAATATTCAAATCAAGGTGAATTCTTAGATGAAATTATGACCTTATGAGGATCAACAATGCCATTATAATGATCAACTAAAATTATTGAAATTATTGACACAACAAAGGTGTATAATTAGATCATTCAACCACCTACTCCCATGTACTCTTTTATTCCAACACTTCTCCATCTCTTACATTTCTAACCCCCAATTTGCAGATCAATTCTTCAATCCACTAAGGTATATTAAAACAAAGTCCGTGTGAGGTTGGGAACATACAATTCTAATATGTTCCTCAAATTATAAAGTATGCCCAACATAAGATATAACACCAAGCAACGAAATGAGGAAAGCGTGGGGTATTGTGAGATTGAGATACGCGAACATGGTAAGATCAGGGGAGTACCCAATATCTCCAGTTACATATATATATATATATATATATTCGGGGAAGGACATCTATATGACAGAGTTATACATGTTGGTTTGGTCCTTAATTTTCTCCTTTACCTTATTTGCGGTCTGACAAGGAAAACACCATTCATCTTCAACTCAAGATCCTGCTGCTTCTTCATCCTCCAGGTATTTTTCTTGTATCACTAGAGAAATCCAGGTGACTAGGTTGCCATTATCATCATTACATCCTAACTTCAAAATCAACAACTAAGAAACTTCGAAAGAGAAGTTCACATTTTTTTGCAGGTGCCTTAAACAACTTGAAATGCAAAAACCTTGTAAAGGCAAGGGTTCTGACAATTGTATGGTTTGTTAAGGACAATCTGCTTAACTAATTTTCACCATTTCTTCAATAAAAACTGCTGAAAATCACCATATGCTTACCAGTGTTATATTATTAAAAGCATACCTCACTTTACAATGATAAGGCTTCCACTTATTAGGACCTCGATGTCTAGGTACCTATACTATTGGTATAGAACATTTTAATGACAGTCATAACAACTACTATAAAGGCTGGTGTTAGCTGTACTACTTTTAAATTGGAATCGATAATAACATCCTTATAATGATTTCTATGTATTTGTCCATAGCGATATAATAGATATTTCCTTATACTGTATCTGTAATATTGCTAATGGATAATTATTTGGTCTTCAAGTATTCTTTTTATTTGATTAGAATAAATCAAATTTATGGTGTTGTATCTATTATAGATGCCTGCTAATGCTAATACTGTATCTTAAAAAAATTCATTTCGCCTGATATTTCAAAAGTGCGGAATTTGTATATGACATGGATCCTTTTTGTCAAGCAAGACTAAGATATGCTATAAGCAAGTCGTTTTTTTGAATGAATTTCCCAATAATTCAGTGCACCAAAAAGCAACGAGAGAGGGGTTTATAGATTGTGCAAAGACATGGATTGTAGCAAGAGAAAGGGAAGATTGTACCTTTGATCCTCTAAGTTTGGAGGGTGTTTGTGGCTTCATTTAACATGCAACACCAGCTAAAATATTTGTTGGACAACAACATAAAAAGAAAAAAAATTGAATTAGAGACTCCAACATTGACTTTAATGAGAGCAATGAGGAGAGGGATTTGTACCTTCGAATATCTCCAATTAGGAGATCCAAACTTGCATGCAGTAACCTCTTCTTAACAGAAGCTTCAGTTTATTCGAATCCAGGATGTTACATTTTGATATATGGAGTCCTAGTCGTGTTCCAAATCATCAGGGGCATCGGTTCTATCTAGTCGTTGTAGATGATTTTTCCACACTTTCTTGGGTTTTCTTGTTAAAGAATAAGTCTAAAGTTACTTCTGTCATTAAATCATTTCTTATTGAAATAAAGAATATCTTTTCTGCTCATGTGAAGTTTATTCGCACTGACAATACCTTGGAATTCTCCACATTACATATATTAGCCTTCCTCAGATCTCTTGGTATTATTCATCATACTTCTTGTACGCACACATCTCAGCATAATGGTGTTGTTGAATGCAAACACCGTCCTCTCCTTGATGTCACGAGGACTCTTTTGATCCGGAGTCATGCTCCTCATTCGTTCTAGGATGATGCGGTTTTCACTGCTTGCTACTTAGTGGACCGCATGCCTTCCACGGTCCTTGGAGAAAAGGTTCCTTTCTCGATTGCGTTTCCCGAGAAGGACCTCTTCTCTCTTACTCCCTCTGTGGCTTTTGTCCACAATTTTACTCGTGGTCCTGATAAGCTCTCTCCAAGAGTTGTTAAATGTGTGTTCGTTGGATATTCTCGTACCCAAAAAAGGATATAGATGTTTTGATCCTGTAAGGAGAAAGTATTATGTGAGTGTTGATGTCACATTTTTTGAGTCTATTATGTATTTCTCTCCTACGACAGGTTGTCTAACTATGACAGGTTGTCTAACTCTGACTCTGGTGAAGATGTTTTTGTTCCACCACCTCCTTTACTTCACCACCACCTCCTCAGGTTGAGCCTCAATCATCTCCTTCGCCATCACCTCCTCCACCAACGTCTACCCTGACACATTTTCTGCCACGGTTTTACATCCGCAGGGTCTATACTCACTCCTCTGCTCATGCACATTCCCCGTCATCCAGCATGCCTCAGGTATGCACTGAACACATTGTTTATATTGATGGCACCGGTGACATGCTTGTACCACATGGCACTGTACAGGAGGAGTTGATACCAGAAAACAGAGAGGCCGATGATCTTGATGTGCCTATTTCCTTGAGGAAGCCGCATCGTAACTGTGCCACTTATCTTTTAGCTGCTCATGTTTCCTTGGATCATCTTTCAGGGTAGTACATGAGGTTTGTAGTGGGACTCTCTGTTGTCACTATCCCACGAACGTACCATGAAGCACTAAAGAACAGTAGCTGGCGACTTGCCATGGAAAAGGAGATGGAAGCTTTACAGTCTCATGTTACCTGGAGAGTTGTTTCTCCTCCAAGTGCCTCTGTTGTGGGGTGCAAATGGATCTTTACAGTGAAACAACGACAGATGGCAGTGTGGTTCACCCATACATATGGGGTAGACTACCAGGATACCTTCTCACCAGAAGCTAGACATTCGACATTACGCATTCTTTTATCGGTTGTTGTGACTCGGGACTAGCCTCACCAACTTGATGTGAAGAATGTATTTCTATATGTAGATCAACAAGAGGAGGTATATATGCAACAGCCACCAGGGTTTGCTAATGAGGGGGAGTCTCAGAAGGTGTGTAAGCTCACAAGGTGATTTACGGCCTGAAACAGAGTCCGAGAGCTTGGTACCAGAAGTTCTCAAAGTTGATAGAGCACCAGGGGTTTGCATGGTCCACTACGGATCATTCGCTTTTTGTTCAAAGGACACATAGAGGTGCAGTTATCATTCTGGTTTATGTTGATATTATTGTCACGGGTGATGATGAGCAGGGCATTCAAGGTGCCATGGAGGTCCTAGGTCAGCAGTTTTTGACTAGGGATCTTAGCAGTCTTCGTTACTTCCTTGGATTATAGTTCGCCAGGAACCAGCGTGGTCTTATGATGACCCAAAGGAAGTTTGTGAGTGATCTTCTACTGGAGACATGTATGACAGGGTGCAAGCCTGCTACTACTCCTATGGATCCGAGCATGAGATTGTATGATGATGACATTGAGGAGGTAGACAAGAGGAGATACAAGGAGCTTGTCGGGAAGCTCCTCTATGCTACTATCACCAGGCCAAACATATCCTTTATTGTAAGCAAGGTGAGCCACTTCATGGAGCAGTCCGGGAAGGTTCATATGGATGATGTATATATGATTTTGAGATATTTGAAGACTTCACCATGTACTGGTCTTATATTCAGCAGAGGTACATCTCTTGAGATGATAGCTTGTGCAGAAGCAGATTATACAGGATGCCTTAGAGACAGGAAGTCTACTTCTGGCTTTGCTATTTTTGTTGGGAGCTCACTCGTGTCATAGAAAAGCAAGAAGCAGACAATGGTTGCTAGATTGATGAACCTCGGTTTCATCATGATAATTTCCATATATTAATCCCCTAGCTTAAAAGTCTGTCAATAAAAACCAGAGTAATTACTGTACATATCTTGATTTTAAAATTAAATTAAAAATACAAAATCAGAAAAATACAGTGTTTTATACCTTTAAAATGCTCCTAAAAATATTTCTCCCTTTGTTTGACTGATTTGGCGTTTTGGTCAACATAAAACTTGTAGATCTCATCAAGATCTACAACTTTCATGTTTTGAGTTTTTTTCCAAATTCATCCCCCTTCTATTTCTTTTTTCTTTTATTTTTATTTTGAATAATTCCTATTGGGCCACGTGGCTCCTTCTGGTTGAGCCACGCGGCCTGCTTCCCTCACGCCACCCGCCTCCCTTCTGTGTCGTCTGATCACCTTCAGACCGCTTCTATCTCAACCGCTCGTTCCCTCTTCAATCTCCACCCTTCGACCGGCCTTCAAATCTCATCTGGAGCGTCCTTCCCCGCCCACTCCTCGATCGTTGGATCACTAGATCCAACGACTCATTCGCTTCGTTTCACAGTCGCACGATGCGACCTGGTCGATTAGATCAGGCAAGACCGCGTCGTTGCACCCTCATCCCAACCGTTGGATCGCAAGATCCAACGGTCGACACGTCGTCTCCCACCTCCAGCTATCCCTCTCTCCCACGTTCTCCACCACGAAATCCACTCGCCCCCTTCCAATTTTCTCCACCTTCTCGATTCCTCCCTCACCCCTCTGACCATGCCGACTCCAAGCCATCACCTCTGTCATCCTCACGGGTAGTGCCACTATACACGTTCCCCTCTCTCTCGCTCCATATCCCACTCGCCAACCTCGACTTCCACCACCTGCACCAATTCCCATTCTCCTTCAAATACGCCTTCTCCGCCCGATATCTACCTTGTCCACCATTACGTGGGCCGAGACCCAACACCTCTCCATCTCCCCGTGACATGGGGAGGTCGGATTGAAATCGCGAAGACAGCTTCGAGCTTCGGTGTCGACCCTTGGCCATGGTAGGCCATGCCCCGACTCTAAGAATGCCGGCAAGCTGCTCCCCACGGCTGAGGGAGCGATGACCAGAGCACCTCCAGGTGCTCAGCCCAAGCCCTCGCCTTTCGCCTCGATCTCCAGGTGAGTCTTCTCTCTTTTCCTCCTTGTTTTTCTTATTTAGTTAGGTGTTTACATGTTCTTTCTCCCGCAATTGATCACCCTACTAGCTCCACCATACTTCACTTATCTTCGCCATGCCCTCCGACCACCTTCTCGATCCTCCATAACCTCCAACCGCCTCGCCCCCTTCTTCTTCGCCTTGCCGGAGAAGACAACCAGGGGGTCGCCGCCTTCTTCGCACATATGGCCCTCCCATCTCACTTGCACTCAACACCCGCACGCTTCGGCTACTTTCACTAACACTTGCAGGTGAATACCTTCAACGACCAGACTTCCGCCAGAGCTCATTTCTCAAGCTCTGCTTCCAGCGTGGGTGCGTCGCCAGCCACCTCCAGGCAGTCCAGCGTCTTCCACGTGCTCCGGACTTGGTCGCAATGCGCCCATGTCTCTTCCTGGATCTTCAGCGAGCGCAGGGGACGACGGTGGAGCTCGGGCAGGTCTGTCGGAGATCCAAAAGTGCCGCCAACAAGCGACGGAGGAGGGAGCTCCAGGAGTTACAGTTATCGTTGGATGGCACCCCCTTCCTCCCCCTCCCCCCGGTGCTCATCAAACGGCCACAAGCAGCCACGTCGACGCCTCCGAAGCTTGGAGGATCGGGCAATCCGAGCCAGTGCCCACAGCTCCAGATCCGTCCACGTAGCATGAGCTTCCCGAGCCAGAGCCTTCTTCCGAGCCTAGCCTCATGTGCTCAGGTCACGTGAAGGCTGGGTAATTTGCAGCGGTGCTCCGCCTACTTCTCCAATTTGCATTCAGGTCCTCTGAGCACATGCACAGCATGCGCGCCTGAGGTTGTTTGCATTTTCACCCATCCGGATTTTAATAATTGCAATATAGCCACCGCGTGCATGGAATATCTACAGGGAAGGCCTCGCGCTTTATGTTAATTACATTTATGCCCTTCCAGGGACCTGAATGTAATATTTTTCCCATTATTTTCACATTTTCTTTACGCTTATGCCCCTGAACTCTTTTGTGAATATCTTGAGCATATAATCTCTGTTTTCGTTGATTTCTGTTTCATTTTGAAGCATGTTTCCTTATCTATCTATTGGCATGATTTGTTTCCTGATTTGACACTTAAAATTCTGATGATAAATTCTAGTAATATAGTGTCATTTGTTAAATGATTTCTCATACCTTTTATTAGTTTATCAATTAAGTTGCTTCGTGAAATGATCCTGAAACTGACTTCATTTTTACTGCTCATTGATTTTATTTATGTAGGGCATATTTGCATATTTTTACATTTGCATCTCATTGCATCATAAAAATCAAATAAAAAGTGTCTTCATCTGTCTGCAACATTTGCATCATGTTGCTTTATGCGATGACCAATTAGTTATTAATTCATCAGCTAATCTGAGTATTGAGAATCTGAATAGCCACGTCAGAGGCTCGTGTCCCTGAGTTCGACCTTGGGCTTGCCCAAGTAAAAAAATTTATAACCGCTTCTGTTTAATTAAAAAATCAAATTAGTTTAGCGGTTTTTGATCGATCCAATTTTGCCCGACTGCAACGAAACTCGAACATTAATTCAACAATATTAATTAGGACATTTTCGGACTCATCAAATGGCGTCGTTGCCGGAGACACGGCTTATCTTTTATTTTATTTAGATTTTTACTATTTGATTAAGTGATAATTTCTTACCTTTAAGTCAAGTCATTTGTTTCACTTGCATTGTTTGATAATTCTCTATATCTATCCATGATTGCTTATTGTGGCAGGGTCCCTTGGCAACTAAGGAGGCAAGGAGCAGGAGCTCCCGCTGCGAGGAGCCGCAGAAGCATCATTGGGGAAATTAAAGAGAATTAATGTCTCACATTTTTCATGTATTAAGACTCGTGATTGTAAATGAACGAAGGACATTGTGGTTGTGTGGGGCCTGCCCTACTTGAATGTCGACTTAGGATCAGGCACGTGGCTCTCCAAGCTTTTTTATTTCATATCATATGTGTTTGATCGTAGGTAGGACACACTAAACTGAGACACACATAGGCATCGCTTCACTTAGCCAAAAATCAAAAATGTTCTTTCCCCGCTACTAGAATCATGCTAGGTGTGGTTTTCATCGCCTTGCATATATTTAATATTTGATTTTAATTCAGTCTTGTTTTTCACGAAGAAAGCTACAGGCACTGAGAGTTTTTCTCTTTAGCATAGATCATGATTTTATCGTATGCATCAGCTTTTTCTCGACTTCTCTTCCTGGATTGATCACCTAGGATTTAAATGAAAGTTGAGAATGGTTGTTAGACGATGTTTGCTTGATTAATATTCATACTAAAAGCAGTGATAACCTCGAAGCTAAAATCGGGACTGTTAATGCAAGTCGATCAAATAAAATGGAGTAAAATCATTATTTTTGGGGAGCAACACCTTCTTTACGTAGGATATTATTTGATGTATCTTTAAGCCTTGCGTAAATGAGAATGAATTTGCTTTTATCACCAATAAAAATGAAAAGATAAGTAACCAACATTTGTGTGTTTCACGTGGGAGTTGGTGAATCAATGATGATGCTTGGTTGATTGAGCCTTGTTTGTAGATTTTTCCAAACCCTCCCATAGATATTAGGTACTCCATTCATCTCCAAAGATTCATTCATTCATGTGTAAATCCATCCTAACCTCTTTGTTCTCCTCAGTCTCTCCAACTACACTTATCCATCTCTCTACTTAGGCTATTCTCAACCTAAGTATAGGGGGGACATGAGTCCCCGTGAATTCCAGACTCATTTAGCCTTCTCTCTGATACTTAGGTTATTTTAACCTAAGTATATGGGGTGTCCTCCTCAGTTTCAGTATCTCTTCTTATATCTTAACTTGAGCTATGGCTTTGTATCACTTAGTGCTATGAGGACATAGCATAAGTTAAGTATACGGGGTATACCGTATATATTGTATATATACTTTAGCTATACCTCTTATTTTGAAAATAATGAAAAATTTAAAACTTTTTTCGGCTAGAGTATACATTTTCTGAACTAAGTTGGATGAAATGTTTTCAAAGTTTGAAAATTTTTCTCAAATGTGTTACATTATTTTGAAGAAAATATTTTTAACAATGGTTCGAAAAATGGGTTTTACTTGTTTTGAAAAATCGTTTGAAAAATGTTTGAAAAATATTTATATATATGTGACACAGTTTGGAAAATCTTTTCAAAAATTTGTTCAAAAAGAGGGTTTAAATGAGACTAACTTGTGTTTGTAAATATTATTTTGAAAAAAAATTGATGAAGGAGTTGGTTTAATCACTGACAATTCCACATTCACACAAGATTAGTGAAGTTTACGAATACTTGGTTTACGAGGTCTTGAGATTTTAAGTTAACCAGCCTTAGTCATTAGGGCCTTTAACTTAATTATCCACATTTCCCTAATTTGAAAGATTTGTGTGCTATATTGCATGCTTAGTCTCTACCTTAAGAATATAATCAACACATCACATACACGACTGCAGTTATGATGAGATGAGTCGAAATTTCACTTGAGGAACTGGGATGAGGGATTTGAGTTTGGACTCGATTTTATGATGCTCGAGGATGGGATAAAATCAATGAAGGCTTCATGAAACCTAAGTGTCAGCATCTTTAGCCAGTATGAGAACATGGTTCTTGTACTATCTCTTGACATTTACCTATGTGCCAGGGTGTGAAGAAATATAAAAAATGTTGATCAGTGTGCGCCAACTCTTGGTAAAAGCAGTGGAGCTAGCCTAAAGCAAAGAAAAGAAAGAAAGAAATGTTGAAAGAAAAGCACTCACCCTATAAAGTCAGATATCAAAAGAGCTTCCACTAAAGGCGAGCGCTCCCAACCATTTCAAAGTGTCTACTTGGACCACCGCTATTAGGACCAGGAGTCAGAATAGCACAAAAAAGGGCTCTGCATCGTAAATGCTACAAGTCTGGGTGTAGAAGGTATATTAGATACTCAAAAAAGGCACACCCCGATGTACTCCCAGGAAAACAAGTGCAGACGACTTCAACTTCTATTGACAGACACATTGATCAACAAATATATATATATATATATATATATGTGTGTGTTGAGTTAATAAGGCACTCGAGAGGATCCTTGTTCCAATGAGAGGGAGAGGAGAAATGACATAATCCTATGTCCACCATCAACTGGCCTTCCATCTAAATTTCTAAGTCTGATAACTAAAGAGACGGTGGATTAGATGCAATATTTGGTTTATTCTCTAGTGTTGAGGATCTGGTTCTTAGGAGAGTCTCTTAAACTGGAACCTTGGGTGACGTTGCAACTCTACTCTTATGACTGCGGTCAGCACTTAATATCAAATCCTTATTATATATGTATATAGAGAGAATCTGATGATTAAATAAATTGGATGCCTCTTGATTAGAGCTTGGTTCAGCTTTGAAATTTTGGATCTCTAAAACCAGGAGTTCTTGAACGGATCAGGTCTTGTATTCGCATGTACAATCAGGGGTTAAATCCAACTTATTCATGCTTGAGATGCTCGAGGACAAGCGTAGTTTAAGTATAGGGGAATGATGAACCTCGGTTTCATCATGATAATTTCCATATATTAAACCCCTAACTTAAAAGTTTGTCAATAAAAAACGAGAGTAATTACTGTATATATCTTGGTTTTAAAATAAATTGAAAATACAAAAAATTACAAAATCAGAAAAAATACAATGTTTTATACCTTTAAAACGCTCCCAAAAATATTTATCCCTTTGTTTGACTTATTTGGTGTTTTTGGTCAACATGAAACTTGTAGATCTCATCAAGATCTACAACTTTCATGTTTTGAGTTTTTCCAAATTTGTCCTCCTTCTATTTCTTTTTTATTTTTCTTTTATTTTTATTTTGAATAATTTCCATTGGGCCACGTGGCTCCTTCTGGTTGAGCCACGCAGCCCGCTTCCCTCGCGTCATCTACCTCCCTTCTGCGGCATCCGATAGCCTTCAGACCGCTTCTATCGCAGTCGTCCGTTCCCTCTTCAATCTCCGCCCTTCGATCGGCCTTCAGATCTCATCTAGAGCGTCCTTCCCCGCCCACTCCTCGACCATTGGATCACTAGATCCAACGGATCATTCGATTCGTTTCACAGCCGCATAATGCGACTTGATCGAGTAAATCAGGACCGCACCTTTGCGCCCTCATCCCAACCGTTGGATCGCAAGATCCAACGATCGACATGTCGTCTCCCATCTCCAGCTATCCCTCTCTCCCACGTTCTCCACCACGAAATCCACTCGCCCCCTTCCAATTTTCTCCACCTTCTCGATTCCTCCCTCACCCCTCTGACCATGCCGGTGCCGGGTCCAAGCCATCACCTCCGTCATCCTCGCGGGCTGCGTCACTATACACATTCTCCGCTCTCTCACTCCATATCCCACTCGCCAACCTCGACTCCTACCACCTGCAACACTTCCCATTCTTCTTCAAATACGCCTTCTACGCCCGACATCTGCCTTCTCCACCTTTACGCAGGCCGAGACCCAGTACCTCTCCATCTCCCCATGACAGGGGGAGGTCGGATTGAGGTCGTGAAGACAGCCTCGAGCTCCAGTGTCGATCCTTGGCCATGGTAGGCCATGCCCCGGCCCAAAGAACGCCGGCAAGCTGCTCCCCACGGCTAGGGGAGTCCAGCGATGACCGGAGCACCTCCAGGTGCTCAAGCCCAAGCCCTCGCCTTCCGCCTCGATCTCCAGG
Organism: Ottelia alismoides; assembly: GCA_037367405.1. Classification (NCBI taxonomy): domain Eukaryota; kingdom Viridiplantae; phylum Streptophyta; class Magnoliopsida; order Alismatales; family Hydrocharitaceae; genus Ottelia; species Ottelia alismoides. The sequence continues at coordinate 548,568 of JAZKJV010007177.1, read as the reverse complement.
TGAGTTTTCTCTCTTTTCCTCCTTATTTCTCTTATTTAATTAGGCGCTTACATGTTCTTTCTCTCGCAATTGATCACCCTACTAGCTCCACCGTCCTTCACTTATCTTCGCCATGCCCTCCACCACCTTCTCGATCCTCCATAACCTCCAGCCGCCTCGCCCCCTTCTTCTTCGCCTCGTCGGAGAAGACAACCAAGGCCGCCACCTTCTTCGCACATATGGCCCTCCGTTCAATCTTATCTCACTTGCACTCAACACCTGCACGCTTCGACTACTTTCACTAACACTTGCAGGTGAATTCCTTCAACGGCCGGACTTCTGCCGGAGCTCATTTCTCAAGCTCTGCTTCCGGCGTGGGTGCGTCACCAGCCACCTCCAAGCAGTCCAGCGTCTTCCATGTGCTCCGGACTTGGTCGCAATGCGCCCATGTCTCTTCCTGGATCTTCAGCGAGCAGAAGGGACGGCGGTGGAGCTCGGGCAGGTCTGTCGGAGATCCAAAAGCGCCGATAACAAGCGACGGAGGAGAGAGCTCCAGAAGTTAAAGTTGTCGTTGGATGGCACCCCCCCCCTCGTTGCTCATCCAATGGCCCACAAGCAGTCACGTCGACACCTCCGAGGCTTGGAGGATCAGGCAGTCCGAGCCAGTGCCCAAAGCTCCAGATCCGTCCACGTAGTCTGAGCCTCCCAAGCCTCCACCCGAGCTAGTCCCTTCTTCCAAGCCTAGCCTCATGTGCCCAGGTTATGTGAAGGCTGGGTAATTTGCAGCGGTACCCCGCCTACTTCTCTAATTTGCATTCAGGTCCTCCGAGCACGTGCACAACATGTGCGCCTGGGGTTATTTGCATTCTCACCCCTCCGGATTTTAATAATTGCAATATAGCCCCTGTGCGCATGGAATATCTTCAGAGAAGGCCTCGCACTTTATGTTAATTACATTTATGCCCTTCCAGGGACCTGATTGTAATGTTTTCCCATTATTTCATGTTTTCTTTGCGCTTATGCCCCTGAACTCTTTTGTGCATATCTTGAGCATATAATATCTGTTTTAGTTGATTTTAGCTTCATTTTGAAGCATGTTTCCTTATGTATCTATTGGCATGATTGGTTTCCTGATTTGACACTTAAAATCCGGATGATAAATTCTAGTAATATAGTGTCGTTTGTTTAATGATTTCGCATGCCTTTTATTAGTTTATCAATTAAGTTGCTTCATGAAATGATCCTGAAATTGACTTCATTTTTACTGCTCATTGATTTTATTTATGTAGGGCATATGTGTATATTTTTACATTAGCATCTCATTGCATCATAAAAATCAAATAAAAAGTGTCTTCATCTGTCTGCATCATTTGCATCGTGTTGCTTTATGCGATGACCTATTAGTTATTAATTCATCACTTAATCTGAGTATTGAGAATCTGAATAACCACATCAGAGGCCCGTGTCCATGAGTTCGACTTTGGACTTGCCCAAGTAAAAAAATTTATAACTGCTTCTGTTTAACTGAAAAAAACAAATTAGTTTAGCGTTTTTTGATCGATTCGATTTGCCCGACTGCAACGAAACTCGAATATTAATTCGACAATATTAATTAGGACATTTTCGGACTCATCATAGATCCAATGCAGAGTCTGAGTACAGAGCCATGACTCAGGGGAGCACAGAGATGATGTAGGTTAGATCAGTCTTGACTGATCTTGCAGTTGAGGTACCTCTTCCCATGCAGCTTCAATACGACAATCAAACAACTCTTCTTATTGCCAATAATCCTATATTCCATGAATGAACCAAGCATATGGAGGTGGATTGCCACTATACCAGAGATATGATCCAAAAGGGTCTAATATCCACCTCACATGTTTCTATTGGAGATCAGACTGTTGATATATTTACCAAAGCCCTTGCTAGAGTACAATTCAGAAATGTTGTTCCAATCTGAGCATGATAGACATATATGCTCCAGCTTGAGGGGAGTGTTCAGATATTTGTATCTCATTATATTTATTTCTTATTTCTATTTCTTTCATGTACCTCTTATATAATTTACCCAAGGCTTTTCTTCTATATAAGAGAACCCTATGGTCTCTATAATGATATGCCATTCTATTTTCCCAACATATATATCACAAAAAATTGTGGACAAGTGACACATAATTCCAAGTAGTATCATCATTCTTGTATAACCTATGAAAGGTGAAAATCTTTCCAACCAAGGTGTCAATCAGCTTATCCTTACCTTGTATAAGTTAGTTTGTATAGTTAAAGTTCTGGAAGATTAGTCTTTGTATAAAACTCAGATAAGGTCGACGTGGACAACTCGAGGAGCCTAATGGTGGGGAAGTAAGTATTTGATTAAAGTTTGAGTCATGGTAAATGTTGAGGATAAGATGACCATGTTGTCCGGAGTATCCGGACATTTCCTATTCTGCTTTTTTTGTTTCTTTCCCTAAGTAAGATATGTTTGTGCTCTACCCATAGCCATTTCCCTTTAGATAAGGCACGAGCTCATTATTTAATCATCACATTTCATTCTATTCAATTTATTGCCAGAGCGGCGTTCATATACAAAGGCCAAATACCGCATTTCCTTGTTCTTCTCTTATTTCTTTCTTCCACAAAGCATTTTTTTTATGGGAAAGAGACCTTCAAAGGCGTCGGAAGGAGCCCCTTGATGTCAACTCCCCCATTGGGTCTCACCAGACGACTATTAGCCACACCTACTCACCTTCCGAATGCAGTAAAATTGATGCAATTATGGCATTGGAAGGAGCCCCTTTAGGTTATATCCCCTTTGAGGTAGTCATATTTCGAGCTGAGTATAAAGAGCTCCTTCCGAAATTGATGCAATAGGGAAGTCCTTGATGCATTTAACACAATTGTCTTCATCAAACCCTCAAGTGTGTATGTGTACGTACAAAAACCATCTATTGCTTGTTCTACTTGTACAGATGATGATTGGCTTGTTGTCATTGGGGTCTCTTATCACATATGCTATTGAGAAAAAAAAAGTACCAAGCACCATCCATTGTTACATTGTCGGACAATACTTGTTGCAGTCTTTCAGATTGACGGCATTCTCTAGTTACTGGTCAATGGGGATGCAAGTTCCCCCCAACATACCTTTGGTTGACATTCTCCTAGCATCCTATATCTTCCCATGTTCGTTATATTAGCAAAATCACAAAGGAGTTAATTGTTCTGCAATATTTTATCCATTAACATTTCAGGATATTCTGATGGGACAAGCAATTGGCTCTGACCACAAGGAGGGAATCTATTTAGTGTGGTTTTTTTCTATATGAGTGTCATCTTCAACTGTGAGGCGTGCAATTGGAAAAACATCACATGAACTTTCTCCTTCCATATCAAGTTATAGGTCCGAGTCTTTATTTTAGTTGTATATAGATGTTAGCATTCACCATTAACTTCATCAACAAATGGAGTTGTCCTTCCCGACAACAGGTATCGTCGTCGTTACTCCACTGAGGCTGGTCAGACCTCCATCATCGACTGGTTTTGATGTAGCAAGAGTATTATTTAATCCTTTACAAGCATCCAAGCCCCCACCCCTCAATGGAGCTATGATATTTACAGAGGAAAAATAGAGGAAAGAAGAAATAGGGGTGAGGGGAAGGAGGAGCATGCCAACTCGCTTGAGGAGGAAAATAGAAGGGCAAAGGATTAGAGTGGATGGTTTAAGAGGAAAGAATTCACAGGGAGTGATAGATATCAAATCCAAAGATAATTAAATTTCATATCATTCGCTCACGTCCTTTTATGACACATTATGGGGACTGTATGCAAAAGCTAATACTATATGTGCCTCTTCATTAAAAAAGGCCATAATCTTTTCCTAAAGGACACTTCCAAAGACCATTCGATTTACAAATAGAAATTCAATCAAAACAATAAAATGAACTAAAAAAATCAAGCTACATCAGTTTCCCCATCTTGAAAAATTGTCTCTGCACGAGTTGTTTTCTTTTTGGTCTAATAGATAGGGTTGCAAGGAAAAAGATGATAATTGTGTCACAAGGGAAGAGAAGGTGGCGATGGTGGTTTTACAAGGAAGAGGAGAACGGTGAGGGATGATGTTGCGACGGATATAATGAAGTTGTAATGGCATTATGAGGAGGATGTTGGCATGACAGTGGCTTGGTATTGGCAAGTGGCCGAGGGAGAAGCTGGTGGAGGTTTTGGAGTGGTCAAGTTCCATGTAGCATTGTTCGAGCATATCAATGCTTATACGGTATGGATGCTTAAAAGAAATAATGACTTATGAGGAGAATAGAACCTGGCTTTACGTTTGCTCCCAACAATTGTGGTGGAGCATTGAATCAGGATGGCTCGAGCTCAACCTAAACCAAGCCAGGGCCCATAGTTTACTTGGATCAAGCATGGGATCAGGTTTTAGGCCCACAAAAATTGAGTCGGGTAGGGACATGGCCAAAATAAACAAAAGGCTTACATGTCTATACAAAATTGAGAGAAAATAATAAATTATTTAGAGTCCACCTCGACCGGGGCCCAAGCCAAAATTTTGGGCTTTATGTTAGGCCCGTGCCTCAAAATAAAGCAAATTTCAGGCCTTGGGCCAGGTCCATGCCCAAATTTTTTATACCGGCCTTAGGTTGGCTCTATTGGACTTGGCCACTTGAGTCGAGCTCAAGTGCATGCTCCACTCGAGCAAGAGTATTAGTGTGCAGGAAACAATGGTAATCAAAGGTAAGAGTGGGTAGATGATGGTGACAGGGGAAATTGTCGATGTGGTTCCAATAGCATCCACATATAGTTTTGGGCGTGTTAATGGCTTCGTGGTGGCTGACATGTCATAAGTGATCTTGCTACTAATGGTCGACAATAATCAGACATATCAACATCAATGGTGGGTTGAGGCACATAACAATAATTATTACAGGTGTTCACGTATTCAAATGACAACTTTAATGGTGGTTCCTTTATAGTTTGTTTATTCGCTTAAAATTATAAAGAATAAGTTAGTGCTACCTAAAGTTGACATAATGCGTGCACATCTTCAACTTGCAAGATTTCTTCTTTAATGGCATTGACTCCCTCTTGTACCCACATCATTGTATCAAGAACCTTTAAGTACAATGCACGAAGATTCCTTAGCATGCAAATATCAAAAGAATCCAAATCTCTCAGTCTCCTCTCAATTTTCTTTTTCTTTAACTCCCTCGTAGGGTCATCAAGTCGTAAGAATGACTTGGAGGCTATGATCTAAAAGCACTCGGTGCAACTATGATTTTACATGGGAAAAAATAGTGGTGGGGAGAAAGAAAATATAGTGAGGGGAAGGAGAAGCATGCCAAGTCACGTGAAGGGGAAGAAGAATGGATGAAGGCTTAAAGTAGAGGGTTTAAAGAAAAGAGAGAATTCAAAGGGGGAAAGGGATATCAAACTCAAAAATCATCCAAATTCATATTAATAACTCATGTATGATGTAGGGTGTCATAGTGCTATGTATACGCATACAAACGCTCCATGTGTTCGAGGAGGCCATGTTTTTTTAACTAAACTTTCTCTATTTGCTAGTCTTCTTAGTGTCAAGAAACAAGGATGACATCATTTCCAAAAAGGACAATCATTTATTTTGACAGGGAGATGAATGCCCCTTGCTCAATCATCAAAATGGATGGGATGAATAACGAGCTTTAGTCCACATTTTATGAGTTCTATGGAGGCTTGTGAGAGGGGAGATGAAAGGACGAAGGATTAAAGTGGATGATTTAAAGAAAAGAGAGAATCCAAAGGGGAAAAGAGATACTAAACTCAAAAATCACCCAAATTCGTATTAATTATTCATGTCCTTCCATTATATATAATGTGATTTTATATAAAGACTCGATACCATCTAAGAAGCATGCCTCTTTCTAAAAGGCACAAGCCTTTAATAAAGGACAGTTACAAAGGACACATCCCTTAGATTTATAAATAGAAACTAAAAAAAGCAGAAAAACAAAAATATGAACTAATGAAAATTATGTTGCATCACCTCAGGACATCCATGTATGATGCAGGGATGTCGTAGTGCTATGTCTAAGCATACAAACCATCCATATGTTCGAGGAGGCCATTTTTTTAACTAAACTTTCTCTATTTGCTAGTCTTCGTTTTCCTTTAATGTCCAGAAACAAAGATGACATAATTTCCAAAAAGGACAATCATTCATTTTGACAGGGGAGATGACTGCCCCTTGCCCAATCGACAAATGGATGTTGTTAGAGTTATTATATTTACATTTATGCATGTAACCCTTCGGGTTACGTAATCCTTTGTGACCCTTCGAGTTCCATAACCTCCTGTGACCCTTCGGGTTCCGTAACACTTGTACTCTCTAGGATTTTCTCTCTATATAAGAGACTCTAGCTTTATGGAATAAACATCTCATTCGTTTTTCTCCTCAACATGGTATCAGAGCAACGGTCCTAGCTCGAAGCCTAATACCCTAAATCCGCCGCCACCACCAGCCCTCTCTCCGCCGGCAAGGAGAGAGGGCTAGACATCTTGCGTTGCTCGTGGATTCGATGTTCCCGCACAAGACAGTCCGAGTCTCCAACAACACCAATTGCTACCTCCAACAGCACCTAAAGCGTCATCCGACACTTCAGGATGTCTGCTGCCCTACCACGATTGATAGACCGACACTCCAGACTACTACTCAGATCATCCGTCTTCACCGAGCATCGACTTCTTCGTCAGAATGTATACTTCTTCTTTTACGACCTGACTACTACTCCGCGTTGGACTTCTTCTACAAATGATTCTTCTCCAGGCACGACAGAGATACGTTCCGGTGACCTAATATCACAGTGGCTCTACATGCATGGCAGAGATACGTTCCGGTGACATGTTAGTCGCAGACTCATCCTCGAGCGAGGTCTTCTACCAGCAACGGATGTATGTTCTTATAATGCATCGTATGAAGATGTGGTTTATACTTTTTCTTTTTGTTACAAGCTGCAGCTTTCTCGGCTCCAGCTTGAGGGGGAGTGTTAGAGTTATTATATTTACATTTATGCATGTAACCCTTCGGGTTCCGTAACCCTTTGTGACCCTTCGAGTTCCGTAACCTCCTGTGACCCTTCGGGTTCCGTAACACTTGTACTCTCTAGGGTTTTCTCTCTATATAAGAGACTCTAGCTTTATGGAATAAACATCTCATTCATTTTTCTCCTCAACAGATGTGATGAATAACGAGCTTTAGCCTACATTTTATGAGTTCTATGGAGGCTTGTGACAAGGCATACATCTTAAAGGAGCTAAAACCCAAGGAGTAAACATGGAAATATGCATCGAGGAAGGACAACGCCTTGGCCAAGGTGTAGTTTATTATGACCTTTACAACTGACATTGCTCATTAGTTCATGTTGGGATATTAATTATCTTTATTATTGTTTTATTATTTTCTACTTCTTTTGTCTTCTTCTTGTAATTTGCCAAATAGGTTCCTCTCCTATATAAGAGAACCTTAGGACCTCTCATTAATGTAATTCATTCTTTTCCCTCGACATGGTATCGGAGCAACGGTCCTAGATCGGAGTTCCCTTGTCCCATCAAATCCTAACCCTACCCGGCAATTGATGGTTTGCTTTGAATTCACATGCGTGCTATTGATGGTTTGGGGGGTGATCAGTCACAAGGTCCAGGAAATGATGGGAATGCCGTTAAAACACGCCTTCTGGTTGCAGCATCACAGGCTGGTAGTTTGATTGGTAAACAGGGATCAACGATCAAGTCCATTCAGGGGGGAATCTAATTCTGTTGTTTGTATAGTTGAGGAATTGCCTATTCTGGCTTTGCATGATGACAGAGTTGTCGAGATACAAGGACAGCCTTCTGGAGTGCATAAAGCTGTAGAATTGATTGCTAGACAATTGAGGAATTTTTTGGTAGATAAAAGCGTGCTTCCCCTTTTTGAAATGAATATGTCTATGGCCAATGCTCATATTAAACATAACATGCCGCCGCCACAAGTTCCACAACCTTAGGGTTATCCTCAGGGTCCCCCTCCAAATAAACCAGGCGGTTACGGTGTCAACCCTCAATTCATGCCTCCACGTCCTCATGATGCCTTCTATCCACCACCACCCGGTCCACCAGAGCTCCAGAATGTTGAGAAACCACCTCAACATGGTGTGCCCACTTATGGAAGGGAACCACCAACAATGGGGACTCATCCAACAAATCAACAGCCACAAGCTATTATATCCCAGGTGACACAGCATATGCAAATTCCTCTTTCATATGCTGATGCTGTAATTAGGTCGGGTGGTGCAAGCATTAGCTATATTCGGCGTGCTAGTAGAGCTACCATAACTATACAAGAGACAAGGGGTGTTCCAGGGGAGATGACCGTTGAGATCAATGGCAGTGCCACACAGGTTCAAACTGCACAGCAGTTGATACAGGTTCTCTGCAGACTTTTAGGTTACAGATCTTTCTTCAATGTGCCTCCGAAACGAAGAACAAAGATCCAAGTTGCTGGGATCAGGTTTTGGACAGTGTGTTTGCTCCAGTTCTTTCTGGTTATTATTTCTGCAAAAGAGGAGCTGGATAACGTGCAACAAACCCCGACTTCTAGAACGGATGCATTTATTAGATAAAAAGCTCTACAATGATGACATTGAGGAGGTCGACAAGAGGAGGTACATGAATCTTGTTGGCAAGCTACTATATGTGACTACTATTAGGCCCGACATATCCTTTGCCATGAGCAAAGTGAGTCAGTTTATGGAGCAGCCCAGACATGCACATATGGATGCAGTCCATATGATTCTGAGATACCTGAAGACTTCACCCGGTACGTGATTTCTTTTTAGCAGGGACACATCTCTCGCAGTTACAGCATGTGCAGATGCAGATTATGTTGGGTGTCCAAAGGATAGAAAGTCTACCTCGGGCTTTGTTGTATTCATAGAGAATTCCCTGATTTCATGGAAGAACAAGAAGCAAAACGTGTGATGCAAATCAAAATCGGCGTCGACGAAAATAATAATTTTTTTATGGTGGATTTTTGGTAGAAGAATTAGAGGGGTTGAGAAGAAGAAGAAACTCGTCGGGAACGAGGGGTTGAGGGAGAAGAAGGAACGTGAAGAACACGTGGGAGGGAGAAAGGGAGATAAATCTCAAATTTTCATTAATACTTGACTGACCCTTACAATAGGCTACCAACCTCTTTATATAGTAGAGGTGGAATTACAAAAATAGAAACAAATCAAATTTAAAATCCCACTCGATCCTAATTGATTTGAATTAAAATTCAAATCGACCTCTATCCTAATTTGACTCCAATTCAAATTCGAAAATCAAATTTAAACTAACTAATTAATTTCGAGATCACACACGATCTCCTTACTTAAATAAAATGCGACAAATAAAACAAACATAAATAAAATTGACGGATAGTTTTAAATAATTATTCAGCCCTATACTTCGGTTTCACGCTGCATCAACTCTTCTCCGCTTTAAAAATTCGTCTCCCGATGAATTGCTTGATATAGATGCGTTGTTAGAGAATTCATCCTTGAGCTGCGGCTTCAACTCCTTCAATTAGGTCTTTTTCAATGTTACGTTTGTAGTTTTTCCCAATTGGAGGGCATCTCTGCAATTTTCGTACCCCCTCATTTGTTAATTTGCCCTTTGGATAAAAGCTGTTGCAAGGGGGGTTTTCTTGTAAATTTCACCAATTAATCCCCAATCCCACATGTCATGGGATTCAAATCCCGTAGTGCTCGGGCCCCCGGTCAGGGCTCGCCCGATCTTCATGCGCGTACGACGCGGGATGGGGAGGCGAGGCGGGCATGGCAGCGACGAGGGGAGACGGCGCGCGGAGGCCTGCACGTGGGGAAGGTGCGGGTTTGTGCGGGGCGCAGCCGAGGCGATCGCGGGAAGGGAGGGGAAGTGGGGGCGAGCGGGGAGACGCTGGGGCAGGCGGCGAGCGTGGGGAAGGTTGGGGGAGCACGGGGTGCGCTGGGAAGGATGTGCGAGGGCGGTGATGGGAGAGGGTGTGGGGGTGGCGATGGGGCGGCGGCGATGCGGGTGGGTGAGCGGTTGCGATGCGGGTGGGCGGTGATAGGAGAGGGTGCGAGGGTGGCGATGGGGTGGCGGCGATGCGGATGGGCGCGAGGGTGGCGATGGGTGCTGTGGGGTTGGGGGGAGAACAAGGGAAGGGGTTGGCGATAGGGGTGGCGATGGTACCGGGAAAGGAGGGGGCGTGGCTCGCACGCGTGGAGGAGGGACGGCGCGCGGAGGGGCTGCAGTGGGTTTAGCGGGGGCAGGGGCTGGGGGTGTTGTCGGGGTCGCTGGGGGTGAGGGTGGGTTCGCGGAGGGGTCCGACGAGGCTAGGGGGTGCCGGAGGGGCTGGGACTGTAGTGGGGTTTTGCGGGAAGGCTGCGGACGGGTCGAAGATCAGTTTTAGAGGGTTTTCCAAGTCTGAGATTACCTGGACAACGCTCGGGTCGCCTTCTTTTTCGTCCGAAATGGCCTGGACTGCGAGGGGTTTGTTGTTGACGTCGAGTTTCTCTTCCGGGATGATCTGGACAACAACCAAATCTTCATTTTCTATGTCGGAATCGGATTGAACAGCAGGTATAGCGTCCTGATTTTTGTCGTTCATGAGCGATTCTCCCTCGATTTACGCGTCTAACCATGCGTGCACCTTGATGCATGATATAAGTCGCTGCTGAAACTTCTTTGAACGTGAATGCGAGCGCGAACCATGAGACGGACGGCTGATACCAAACTTCAAACGCCAATATTCAACAGGATCGTCGAATCGTAGGAACGATTCGGTTTCCATGCTCTGATACCAAATGATGCAAATCGAAATCGGCGTCGACGAAAATAATAATTTTTTTATGGTGGATTTTTGGTAGAAGAATTAGAGGGGTTGAGAAGAAGAAGAAACTCGTCGGGAACGAGGGGTTGAGGGAGAAGAAGAAACGTGAAGAACACGTGGGAGGGAGAAAGGGAGATAAATCTCAAATTTTCATTAATACTTGACTGACCCTTACAATAGGCTACCAACCTCTTTATATAGTAGAGGTGGAATTACAAAAATAGAAACAAATCAAATTTAAAATCCCACTCGACCCTAATTGATTTGAATTAAAATTCAAATCGACCTCTATCCTAATTTGACTTCAATTCAAATTCGAAAATCAAATTTAAACTAACTAATTAATTTCGAGATCACACACGATCCCCTTGCTTAAATAAAATGCGACAAATAAAACAAACGTAAATAAAATTGACGGATAGTTTTAAATAATTATTCGGCCCTATACTTCGGGTTCACGCTGCATCACCGTGGTTGCCAGACCGAGTGCTGAGTCAGAATACAAGGCCATGGTGCAGGCTAGCACAGAGATGATGTGGGTCAAATCTGTTCTTACTGACCTGACTATAGATGTGCCTCTTCCCATGCACCTCCAATGTGACAATCAGGCTGCTCTTTTCATTGCCAACAACCCAGCCTTTCATGAGAGGACGAAGCACATAGAGGTGTATTGTCACTACACTCGTGACATGATACAGAAGAGTCTTATCGCCATTACGCATGTCAGCTCTGGAGACCAGACAGCAGATGCTCTTACTAAGCTCCTATCCAGAGGGCCTTATCAGAGATGTTGTTTCAAGCTGAGTCTGGTCAATATCTACGCTCCAGCTTAAGGGGGTGTTGGGATATTAGTTATCTTTATTATTATTTTATTATTTTCTACTTCTTTTGTCTTCTTCTTGTAATTTGCACTATAGGTTCCTCTCCATATAAGAGAATCCTAGGGCCTCTCATTAATGTAATTCATTCTTTTCCCTCAACAGTTCATACACAAGTCAACTATCAAGGATATGTAGGATTTCCTTACCCTATCTTAACCTAGGGCAAAGGAGATTGATTTTATAGCTGCAACATGATATATATAAGACCAAATAGGATGGTACAACACTTCATGCCCAATATTCCAGTCTGAAAGCGATGTTTGAGAAGACCCTACATGCGCTTATGATTCACAATGTTTAGAAACGCAATCTAGTTAACTGTATATGTATATTTGATGCCCTATTTAAAACATATCTTAGATATGGTGTAAGCGCATAATCAGATCGCATAAAGTGCACATGCGACTGCATATGTGTGCATAATTGGAAGTTGGATCCACTTAAGGAATCAGTAAGTGGAATTCGCCTATAGTAACAATAGAAAGGATTCACATAAACTCTTACCTCAAACCCCGACTCTCGTAAACACCTGACTCCTAGATTCCTAAGTAAACTCTTGCCTCCTTCTAACACAGCCCAACACCACCTCCTTCCACTGCTCACCGCCTTTAACTCAAGATGCCTCCCTCTACAACATCATTGCCTTCCCATGCTGCCCACCATCGCCTCCATGCACCCCTTCTTGCCTCCCTATACAACATCACTCAACACGTTCCACTGCCTCCAGCTATTATACGTCTCCAACCCTATGGCCTCCTTGAATGCCAACAACAGCTACAAAGTCATCCTCCTTTCGAGCTTCGACAATCTGCCCAGCCAACCTCAGTCCTCCATATATTTTCTAACTATATTTGTGTATTCGTTTGACTTTAGCATCCACCCAACACGGATTTATTCTACTTTGTGTGTAACAATGATTTTTCTAAATTTAGCTAACACAATTGTTAAGACACAACAACAACAACAGTCTTTTCCCACGTTAAGTAGGGTCGGTTACATGGATTTTTTGCCTCCGTTCAGATTTATCTTGGGTCATTCTCGAGCTTAGATTCGAAAAATTAAGATCCCTTCAGATAGTCTTATTCCAACACTTTTTGAGCCTTCCTAGTCCTCTCTTATCCGGCTCAATATCCTAACACTCACATCTCATAACTAGTGCATCACCCGACCTCCTTTGCGAATGGTCAAACCACCTTAAGTGGTTTTCTCGCATCTTATCCTCGATCGGAGCTAACACCCACTTTCCTTCCGATTGCATCATTCCGAATCCGATCTTTACGTGTATGTCCACACATCCACCTTAGCAAGATAATCAATATAATCTATCAACTTGTTGGCTTAAATTGATATTGTTGGAGAATGTAATAGAGTAGTAGTTAGATCTCTCCCGGATTCAATGACCACCCACTCATGTTTAGTCCCACATCGACTAACTGCGGGACTCCGGTCTGTGTGAAGGGCTATATAAGGAGCCCCATACCCCCTGTACTTAATGAGAAATTCTAATAAGAAGATCCAGCCCTTTGAGGCCTTATCCCGTGGTTTCATCCCACTCCTTAGGGAGTAGGGTTCCACATAAAATCTCGTGTTAATGTTTATTCTTTCTTTATGTTCTTGCTCTGTAAAACAATTCGCTTCCGCATTCTAGATTTTAACATGATATCAGAGCTAGTTGGCTTTGGGAGATTTGATTTTTTTTCGAGTTCAAATATTATTATATGTTCTTGATTTTGTTCTGGAGATATATACTCAAGTTCTGGTATAATTCAGGGGGTTCATAAAACCCTAGTATTAGTAACATCCATGCCTTCTTCTCCCATCTCCAGTCACAGGTGCTCCAGGAAACCACATACCGTCTTCTCCATTCATCTGGGCCTAAGGCAGTGCCCTCCAAGCCTTCGCGACGTCGCGCACAGCACCCGATGAACTCTTCTGCAGCGATGGGTTTCCTCTGTTGGAACCCTAACCGAAGATGAATGGGGCCTTCTCTGTCGGACCCGCATGCCTCTCCTTTTGACATCTACCATTAGGCGTCATCTTCAGGCGTTCTCTCTACAGTCATCGGGCACGAAAACCCTACTCGAAGGCTTCAACGATGTGCGGAATATAAAGGCAACACTGGTTGTAACTTCTTCTCCAGATCAGGCCTCCTCCTCCAATTTCTCCAGGCAGAAGCGCAACACCGCAGCCAGTCATCTCTGTTGACAGTGGCACAAATCCTCCGCAACAGCTCCTCGTGCATATCCTTTGCAAGCAGCACCTCCAAAAACCTATTTCACCTCCATCTTCAGTCGAAGGCTGTGACTCCATGACCGGCGAAGTCCCTCCCGACATGCGCACCACCACCATCTCCAGCACGCATGAAGTGGTTGCTCCTCTCTACTCCAGGCGAAGGCAGCGAGCATCTCCCCATTGGGTTCCATCGTTGGTGGCGCTACTTATCTCCTCCAAACCGTAGCAGTACATGCATCTCCTCCAAATCCGTACACACCTCCAAGCTCCGCACCCACTCCCCGCCCAAGGATGATCTCCAATGCGTGGCGACGGCGGCTTTCGGAATTGGTTCCTCGACCCCTAACTTCTAGCAGACAAGAAAAAGGAAGGGGGTTGAATTCCCTTTTATATTAGGACCAAGAGACTTATACCGTTTAAAAATAGGGGGTGAAGCATTTTGGCCCAATTGTTGGGCTCTATTAAAAAAGGGAGAAATATAAACCCAATTGGGTTCAGTTGCCGCAGAAAAAAAAGAGGCTTACTGGACCAACTCAATCATTGCCAAAAAAATAAAGCAACTGTACACCAAAAAAAGTCACTCAAGATAAAAAAATAGCGAGAAAAAAAGAGACGACTAAAAAAAGTTGTGCAAAAAAGGAGAAGCACAAAAAAAGAAAAAAATGCATGTTCTGATTTCCCAACTTGATGAGCTATGCTCTTATTCTATCAAATAAGGGAGAAAGGGGGAGTAAGAGAGAGCATATACTTCTACTTGAGATGTATCTACAAGACTTCTGCCCATCCATGACTGACAGACTAGCACTCTAGACTGTTATTGCTACAATATGTCTTCACCGAGCATCGACTACTTCGTCGCATGGAAGGTCATATCGATTTCGATATCGTTTTGATATCGTATCGATACGATATATTTCGGTGATATATCGCCGAAATATTGTCTATATCGACGCACTTTTGTGAATGAAATGCCTGAAAAGGAGGATATTTCGCCATATCGGTACCCATATCGGGCTCGTATCGATATCGATATATCGAGCGATACATCGTCGATATATCGCGATATTTCCTTACATGATTCGTCGGGTGTTTATCGTCGACTACTACTCTGTGTTGGACTTCTTCTTCTATTGTGACTCTTCTCCAAGCACGACGGAGATATATTCCGGTGACTTGATATCATAGCGACTCTATAGACATGGTAGAGATACGTTCTGGTGACTTGAAAGTTGCAGACTCGTCCTCGAGCGAGGTCTTCTACCAACATCAGACATATATTTTTTTGTGATGTATCGTGTGAAGATGTGTTGTATACTTTTTCTTTTTGTTGCAAGTTGCAGCTTTCTCAGCTCCAGCTTGAGGGGGAGTGTTGGAGAATGTAATAGAGTGGTAATTGGATCTCTCCAGGATCCAATTACCACAAACTCATGTTCAGTTCCTCATCTACTAACGGTGGGACTCCGATCTATCTGTGGAGCTATATAAGGAGCCCCATACCTCCTGCACTCAATGAGAAATTCTAATAAGAAGATCCAATCCTTTGAGGCCTTCTCTAGTGGTTTCATCCCGTTCCTTGAGGAGTAGGGTTCCACAAAAAATCCCTGTTAATGTTTTTTTTTGTTCATGCTCTATTTATTAATCACTTCCGCATTCTAGATTTCAACAGATATTTTTCCTCTTTTAAGTTTAGATTTTTTTATTCGCTGGGTTATCAAGATAATTTAAGATTTTTTTCACAATTTTAATTGTTCAGGATATAAATTTATATGTCTATACAAAGGTGTTAGAAACTACGAATGCGGAAGCTAATATCAGAGTAATAGAATAAAACATTATAAGAACATCGAGATTTTTACGTGGAACCCTACTCCCTAAGGAGCAGGATGAAACCATGGGAGAGTGCCTCAAAGGGTCGTATATTGCATTCAACTTTCTCAACTGTTACAAGAGGTGAGGGGCTTCTTATATAACACGTGTTGAGTTTCCTCTCCCACAGACGGTCGATGTGGGGCTAAACAACTAGATCTGGTAATGGATCCTGCAGGGATCCAGTTACCCATTTACCACATAAGTAATGCATATACTAACATACGCCAACACTCCCCCTCAAGCTGGAGCATGCAATGCTCAGCTCAGACAAACAGAAAGAAATCTCAAACTCACACTACAAGACACTAAGGACAATATCAACTCAACATATACACACTGTCGGTTGTTATCGAGGACGTTGCTTCTCATGTTGTGCATGTGACGAGGAACAAACGAGCTGGAGTGTGAATCAAATTGGGTGTGCTCTGTACTGCGCCTGTCAGAACCACCAAAACTGAAATGAGTCTCCTCGTCGGAGTACTCTGGCCCGCCACAATCATGTGGACAACTGCTCCATCTCTGAAGGGCCGAACTGAAAAGGTCGTGGAGACATCCTCATCGGAGTCCACTGTCGCTGGAGAATGGAATATGAAAAGTCTGCTCGTTGGAGATCTATGTCTCTCCCATACTGGCTCAAAGAATGGGATCTCTACTCTAGAGTCCCTATGAAACCACATGAAAACCCATATGGCGTAGGAATGGGATCTGAACACTGCAGTCCCTAGGATTACACGAAAACTCTGATACTAAAAACAAAAGATGGGGACCACACAAATGATGGCAAACATACGTACATCAAACTGAAGACTCGGAAACATCTGAACGTCGAGTCTGAATACCTGAACAACTGTAGAGTCTGAAAATCTAGCTGGTCTGGAATATGAAGAATCTGAAAATCTGACTCTGACCTGTAACTCTACACAATACTTACCCTTTCTCTCATGCTTGTAGGAACACAATGACAAAGTCGGGAGAAGACATGAAGACGGGGAGGAACAAGAAACCAATAAGTCGATCTCATTTTTTTACTTTTCTTCTCGTAAAATTTTTCCTCTTTTTTCAGCTATTTTTTATATATAACCGTCTCTCCTCTTATTTTAATAAGTCATTCATCAATTTTTTTCGACTTTTCCTTTTTTTCTCTTGCGTACGGCTTTTCTTTTGTACGTGTCTCTTTTTCATAAATTTTTTTTGCAAATATAGCCGTACATTTTTGGCTTTTCACTTCCTATTTTCTAAAAGACAGCCCACATTTTTTTCAAAACAGGCCACCCTCCTTTTTTCCTTTCAGCTTCTCACTTTTTTCATTTTTTTAACCGGCCCACTTGGGCCCTTCACCCCTATTTGGGGTTCCCCGATGGGAACCCCTCATTCGAAAGATCGCCGCCCCGATGAGGCATGGCACTGGAGGGGGCACAACTGCTAGAAAGGGGGTGTCGCCGCCGTCACATACTAGAATCGGCGTCGCCTACTGGAGATAGTGTCGCCTGCTCAATGTCAATTGGAGGGGCGATGCGATGGGGAGGTGCCTCTACCTGGAGATCTTGAAGGAGAGAGGCAGCATCGAGCATTGCCTGGTGTCATGCGGGGAGGTGCATCTGCCTGGAGAATAGGGCAGCACAAGCCACCTGCTTGCAAGGAGTAGGAGGGCGAGAGGGTGGAGCGAGTTGCGCCGCCAACTGGAGAGGAGAGTGGAGCCGCCGCTTGCGAGGAGGTAGGATTTGGAGGTGACAGCCATCGCCGCCTACTGTCTGAAGGTGGTCGCTGCCTTCGGCCCTCTTCTTTTTTCGTTTTTTTGTTGGTGTCTGAAGGAGGAACAAACGCATGACAAAAGGGGTATTGCATGTCTGTTTGTGCACCGCCTCAGATATGGAGGAGGTGACGTAGCTTGGCTGTCGAGGAATGGCATTGCCTATACTGAGATGGGTATCGCCTTGAGATTTGGCGGCAAGTTGCGAGGAGCGCTGACGCACCGCCTGGGAGCGCAACAGTGCACGTTAGGTCTTGCAAGGAAACTCCGCCTGGAGCATATCGCTGCTAGAGAAGAGGCTCCCCGCTTGGGAGCTCTTCGCAAGGATTTGGAGGTTGCATCGAGTGCAATGGAACCGTATAGAATTAGGGTTTCAACAAAACCCTAGAACTTGAACTTTGAACAACTCCGAACATAATAATCTTCAACAAATCTTCAAGAACATAATTAAGGTTTCAAAAGAAACCCTAAAATTGAATCTCGAATCTCGAACAAAAACAAAAGAACATAAAAAACTTCAAGAATCGAACCCGCTTTGATACCATGTTAGAAACTACGAATGTGGAAGCTAATATCGGAGTAATAGAATAAAACATTATAATAACATCGGGATTTTTACGTGGAATCCTACTCCCTAAGGAACATGATGAAACCACAAGAGAAGGCCTCAAAGAGTCGTATGTTGCATTCAACTTTCTCAACTGTTACAAGAGGGTGAAGGATTTCTTATATAACCCTCACTGAGTCACTACATCCCACAGATAGTCGATGTGGGACCAAACAACTGGATGTGCCCATCTACCACATAAGTGACGCATATACTAACATACTCCAACAAGGCACATTTAGTTAATAAAAAAGGATATGAGATTGGAATATGATTTTGGGAGTTCAACTCTAGTATCCCGTAGTAAAATAAAAAATAGTTAGTGAATTTGAAATGGTATATTACTAATTATCATCATGGTTTAAGTAAAAGCACTATGATATTGACATCAAACTACTTGTTTATAGTAATTAAACTTGTTAGAGTTATTATATTTTCTATTTTATTTGAGTCATGAAACTGTTTGGGGTCTTTTATGTACTTTCTCCCCTTTTTGCTCTCTAGGGTTTCTCTCTATATAAGAAACCCTAGACTCATAGAATAAACACAACACTTCATTCTCTTCTTCACATGGTATCAGAGCAACGGTCCTAGACTGGGATTTTGACCTAAAATCATCCCGCCACCACCTCCGAGCCTCTCTCTGATCTTCGATCGCATGTGTGTGCCCTCCTTCCTCGCCTAGGGCTCCGCGCAAGGCCCGCCAACTCACGTGCAGTAGTTGTTGCACCTTCTAGGTGTGTCGTAGCCCCTTCCAGCCAAGCAGGGTGTGTCACCAGCCCTCGTAGGTGCGCTGCCAACACCTCCAGGCAGCTACTGCGCCTTCCATGTGCACCGTCAACCATTTCAGGAGGTTGTTGCACCTCACCAAGGGTGTTAGGGCTCCGCCCAACCCTCCTGGTTTCCACCAGGACCTCCTAGACCCTAATTCATCCCTCCAAGGCATGGTTCAGCCCTCCTAGGGCTCCGCCCAGACCTCCTGGACATTTGTCAGGACCCTTTATGTCTCGCCAAACATTGTCGGACACTTTTCACACCTTCCTAGGTGCCGCATGGGTCCCAAGGACCTCCTAATATGTTGTGTAATGCATTTTCAGACCTTCTACTCTCCTGAACTTGAGTTCTAGGGCACTTCTCAGCCCTCGTATGCATACTTAGTTGGTCGCGAGACTTTCTTTATCTCTATGACCACCATAGCACCTACTTCTTTTACCAAGACAAAGCCTTGGCCACAAACGTAATGGCACAAGGCACTACTATTAAACTTAAGGGCACAGAAAATTACGTGCTCTGGTCTCGCTCTTTCAAGGTATTCATTGGTGGTCAACTGAAATTCTACATCCTGACTAAAGTTCCTCTAGATGAGAAGGACAAAGACTACGACAACTGACAGACAGACAACTATCATGTTATCAACTAGATGACCAATAGTGTTGAGGAACATATTGCCTCGAATATTTTCTACAAGGAAATGGTCACGGAGATGTGGGAGGATCTTCAGCGGACATACTCCCAGAAAACAATGGTCATGTCGTGCAGACATCTGTAAGCATATCTAGTCTGCATCGCAAGGTGATTCTACCTCAGTTGAGTACTACATGCAACTCACTAGCATGTATGAGGAGCTTATGATATTTTAGCCTTCATGTTGTACCAAACAGGTACAAGAGCGTTCAGACTGGCAGGTATAACGTCTTCTTGATGGCATGCATTTCCAATATCATGTAGTGAAGGAGCAGTTTCTGATATCTGATATATTACAAACATTGAAGGTCATCTTTGAGCGTCTTGAGGAACTAGAGACATATGCAGCCCGGCCTCCTACCTTACATCCAGTAGAGAGCTACACACGTCGCATCATCTGGGAGAGGAGGACGATACAATTTTCAAGGAAGATGTGATCGTGACTCTGACCATGGTCATGGATGAGAATTTGAATGTGGGCATGACTTTGACTGCGGCCTTGGGCGAGATACTACTGCTCTTTCAGTTTCCACAATACACTCATTGTGGTCGATGGAACCATCCATCCGAACAATGCTGGCAGAAGTTTGGTGTACCTCCCTATCACGCCAATAATGCCTATGAGGATGCCTATGATGTGGAAGAGGCGTCCGCTACTACAAACCCCAGTGGCAAGATGGTACATCTCAATGGTGCAGATTACTTACATCTGATGCAGATTCTCCGGACTCCTGAGTCCACTATTTCTAGTGAGACTACTATTGTTGCTCTGACTACTCCTTCGGGAACAATAGCCAAATCTGCCATCACTCCTGCTCTGGCTTGGATCATTGATTATGGAGCCTCTACTCATCTGACTGGAGAAGGTGGTCTACTAACCTCCTCCGTACCATCTTCCTCGGTGAAGTCGGTTAGAGTCGCCAACGAGATTCACTCACCTGTTACTACAGTCGGAACAATGGAGTTCTCCAAGCTCCGACTGTCTGGGGTCCACTGTGCTCCTGATTTTCCTCTTAGCCTAGTGTATGTCCATAAGCTTTGTGTTGAGCTTAATTGTCATGTGATATTTGATGAATTCTGTTGCTATTTTCAGGACATCCAAACGAGTCAGATTTTTGGCGAGGGTCATGAGAAGAACGGCCTTATATTATCTTAGCATCCCATCGGATTTCAAGTTTGTTGGTGTCACGTCCATCTTCGGAGGCCCGCTCCTATGGCATCTACGCCTCGGGCATCCTTCTACCAAGGCTCTCTCCATGATGTTCCATGAACTCTCTACTTTGAAGCCCTTTCAATGCGAGGCGTGTGAGTTCGGGAAACATCATCGAGCATCGTTTCATGTTCGTATCGAGTCCCATAGTACCGTCTTTTTGGTCTTGTTCATTTTGTGATGTTTGGGGACTTCGTCCGGTCCAGACATTGAGTGGTCATTGCTATTTTATTGTATGTGTTGATGATTATAGTAGATATTCGTGGGTGCTTCTAATAAAGGAGCATTCAGAGATTAATCTGCTCAGTCAACCTCAGTCCTCCATATATTTTCTAACCATATTTGTGTATTTGTTTGACTTTAGCATCCACCCAACATGGATTTATTCTACTTTGTGTGTAACAATGATTTTTCTAAATTTAGTTAACAATTTAGAAATTTCTTTCAATATGTTAAAAACCTCTTTTTCTACATGTGTTCAGGTCATTCGAACTGACAATGCCCTTGAGTTCACTCAACAGGACTTGACATCTTTCTTTACGTCTCAGGAGATTGTTTACCAAATCTCTTGTCCTTATACCTCACAACAGAAGGGGGTAGTGGAAAGGAAACTCCGACACTTGCTTAATATTGCCAGATCTCTTCTTAGTTAAATGAACATTCGCAAGTACTATTAGGGGGGATGCCATCCATATTGTGGTCTATCTCATCAATAGAGTTCCTTAGTTTGTTCTCAAAGGGGGGACTCCATTCTCTTTACTATACCCTATTGAGTCTCCTTTTCCTTTACCTCTACGAATTTTTGGTTGCATTGCTTTTGTTCACAACTTCCATGTAGCTGACAAATTATCATCTAGGGCCATCAAGTGTATATTTCCTGTGTACTCTCGTACTCAGAAAGTCTATCGGAGTTATGAACTTGTTGAACATCGATATTATGTGTCTGTCGATGTTACCTTCTTCGAGCAGGCAAGCTTCTTCACACAAGTTGTGGGTGACATCCCTTTGAACCTTCCTCCTCTAATAATCATTTATAATCGAAGCATACCACTACACCTACCTTTGTATCTTTGTATGTTTCTTTGCTTGTCCCTTTTATGCATGATAATATTACCCCTTCAAGTGCTCCCACCGCTGTTGTCGCAGATGTACCTGAGGAGCTTCCGATAGCTCTCCATAAGCAAAAGAGGCAATATACTTTTCATCCTATATCACATTTTACTTCAACGGATGGTTTATCTAGCAGTGACAAGAAGTTTGCAAATGTCATGAATGATATTTCAGTCCCCAGAGATCATCACAGTATGATGCAAGATCAGGGTTGTTGACTTGCCATGGATGAGGAGATTGATGCATTTACTTCCTTGGGCATGTGGGATCTTGTGTCGTGAACCCAGGAGTTCAACATGTGGCTTGCAGATGGATCTTCACAATCAAACAATCGCTTGATGGATCTATTGACAGATTGAAAGCCAGATTAGTTATCAAGGCTTCACACAAACCTTTGGGGTTTAGTATTTTAAGACCTCTCCAATTGCCAGAATGGGATCAATACATATCATTCTTTTCGTTGCTAGTAACAAGGCATGACCTATTTTCCAACTTGATGTGAAGAAGAGCTTCCTCTATGGTGACCTCGAGGAGGAGGTCTATATGATGTAGCCATCGGATCACACAGTCGAGGGGGGTGTATGCCAACTATGTAAGATCATCTATGACCTGAAGCAAAGCCCCATGACATGATTTGACATACTACTGAGATCAGCGCCCCTGATTTTCAGAGGACGACATCTGACTACTCTGTCTTCGTCAGACGATGATCTATTGGTATTGTTGTTAACATATATTATTTACTTATGTACTCTTTAGTTATTTCCAGTTCCTGCAGTACTCTTTATGTAATTTACCCATAAGCTACTCTCCTATATAAGAGAGCCTAGGGCTGATGGAATAAACATGTTCTCTTATTTTCCCAACATGGTATCAGAGCGACGGTCCTAAACCAGAGTTCTCGAGCCAAACCCTAACCCTAGCCCCACCTTCAAGCCCTCGCGCCTCCGCCTCCGCGCGCCCTCCACCTCCGCACGCTCTCTGCCTCTGCGTGCCCTACGCCTCTGCGCATCTGTGCACTGCGTACGGTGCGAGTTCGTCTCTGCGCACGGTGCACGGCTAATCCCCGTGCACTTCTTATGTGCGTGCTCTGCGCACTGTGCGCCTCCGTATTCTAGGGCACAGCGTTCTGTGCGCCTCCGTGTGCTAGGGCACAGAGCTCATCGCCTTCTTGCGTGCTCCATACGTGCGCACTGTGCACGCTGAATCCCTGCGCACGGTAATCGGTGTGCTGTGTGCGCCATATGTGCACGTGATTCGTGCGGGTGATCTTCACGTGCCCAGCGAGTGGTCCCTACACGTGATCTTCTGAAGCCCTTGACTCCGGCGAACACAAAGGCTTGCAAAGTAATGGGTTTGGTTGCTTGAGTCTACACATGCAACTAAACTCGTCTATGTCCGTGTAGACGATCTTATCTTCAGTCTATCACTTCAGTCTTCTGTTATCAGTATGTCAGAAAGCAAGGCAGAAATTCCATCTATAGGCGCCTTCCGAGGTCCAGCGCCGATTGTGAAGATGGATGGTTCGAACTATGAACTGTGGGCTATGCAGTTCATGAGTATGATGAAGTCAACCGGTAAGAAACACATTCTTACTGAAGAAGAGCCTGCTGAGAAGACTGGAGCTAATGCCTCGTGGGAGGCAGATGATGCATATGCCAAAGTATGGCTATCTGGAACTCTGGCAATCGAGATTGTCAATGACATTCTCCATCAGCCCACAACCAAAGATAGGTGGGATATTATGGCCGTCACATATTCTCAAGCGAAGAATGAGACAGATTTTGCAACTCCAGCATGGCATATTCACCATCAAGCAGAATAGACGTCCTTTACACTCATTGTACACATCTCTACGAGGGATGTTCGAGAAGTTGTATAGCTTCATGCCCCTGACAGCCACACCAGAGCAACAGAAGACCTACCGGAATGCTACTATGGTAGGAGTTTTTCTCGTTGCCCTTGATCCTGAGTATGAGGCAGCGCGGTCTCAGATCTTGGCAGATTCTACTATTCCTTTTATGGAGGAAGCCTTTCACAGATTAAGCCGGATCACTATTCCCTCTACAGCTACGAATCAGACTGCCTCAGCCATGGCTGCCAACAGAGGCCGTGGAGGTCACTATCATACCCGTGGCCCTCGTGGTAGAGGAGGCCGTACTCGGCCAACGTGTACCTACTGCCATCGCACCAGACATACTGAAGACACATGCTACTCTAAGCATGGATTTCTTGCATCTGCACGAGTCGCTGAGCAGATAGAGCCTCCATATGTTGCCTCTTTAGATCAGCGCTTTGATGATCTTGTCGCCCATCAAGGGGCATTATTCCTCCATCTAGCCCAACACCCACTACTGAGAGCCATCCTGATGTTGCTACATCAGCTTCTGCATCTACCAGTACATCAGGTAGCACACATGCATTTACTAGTAGTGGATCAGATACTTTAGCTTGGATTATGGACTCTGGCGCTACACATCACCTATGTGGCGATCAAAGTCTACTTACAGGATACAGACAGATCCCTCCCGGTCGAACAGTGGTTATTGCTAATGGCACACATTCCCCGATTACTGGTCAGGGGGAGATTAGACTGACACCATCTATGCAGCTCAAGAATGTGTTACACACACCTGATTTTTCAATAAATTTATTATCTATCAGCCAAATTACAAAGGATTTACAGTGTCGGGCGATTTTTGATCCATCTTCTCTTGTTTTTCAGGACATCCTTACGGGCAACGTGATTGGGCATGGCTTTGAGCAAGGAGGCCTCTATCGCTTGTGTCAGACTTCTTTTGCTGGAACCTCATCTCTACCTACTGGACCCGTCTCTCCTCTACTATGGCATCTGCGCTTTGGACATCTGCCGCTTCAGAAGTTGCGTCGTGTTTTACCTCAGGTTTTGCCTCACACATTCATCCAATGTGAGGCGTGTCAGTTGGGAAAGCATCATCGGTCTACCTTTCCCAGTCGTCAGTGTCGGAGTAGTACCTGTACCTCCAAAATTGAGTTATTTCATATTGATATCTGGGGTCCGAGTCGTGTTCCTGATCATCAGGGACACATATTTTATATAGTTATTGTGGATGACTTCTCTCGTGTGTCATGGGTATTTTTGTTAAAGAATAAATCTGAAGCAGGAATATTATTATCAATTTTCTTAATGAGAATTGCAATGTTTTTTCTGCATCCGTTAAAATTGTGAGAAGTGGCGATGCCCTGGAGTTGTGTACTCATGCCCTAGCCAGTTATTTCTCATCCAAGGGGAATATCCGCCAGACATCTTGTGCCTATACCTCCCAGCAGAATGGGATTGCTAAAAGGAAACATCGTCACTTACTAGATGTCACCAGGTCACTCCTTATACAGAGTCATGCTCCTCATTCTTACTGGGGTGATGCTGTTCTTACTGCATGTTACCTAATCAATCGTATGTCGTCATCTGTTCTAGGTGAAGAATTTCCGTTCTCCCTTATCTTCCCTGGAAAAGAGCTATTTTCTCTCACTCCTCGTGTGTTTGGCTCGGTTGCCTTTGTCCACCAGTTGTCTCCTGGTACTGACAAGCTCTCTCCTAGGGCTGTCAAGTGTGTGTTCGTTAGGTACTTCAGAACTCGGAAGGGGTACAAGTGCTATGATCCATTGTGCAGGCGGTATCTTGTTAGCGCATATGTCACATTTTTTCAATCTGTTATGTATTTTTTAGCACCAGGTGATCAGTTGATACCTCCAGCTAATACTGATGCCATTTACATGTCACCACCACCACCACCATCACCACCACCACCACTACCAGAACCGTTACCATCTTCTGCACCTCCCATTACTATACCTGTTTCACCACTACCATATCATTATACCCGCAGGCCTGCCTCAGCTCATGGTCATTGCTCATCACCGAGCTCGCCTAAGGTATGTTCTAAAGATATTATTATTGATGGATCTGATGATGTCTGAGCAGGATGTGTTACAGAGGACGGACGAGGATACAACTGATTTAGATGTTCCTATTGCTAAAAAATCGAAAAGGAGTTGCGCGTCATATCCTTTAGCAGCTTCTGTGTCGTTTGATCGACTAACTGGAGATTTCAGGAACTTTGCAGTCGCATTGTCAGCTGTAGCTATTCCCCGGAATTACCAAGACGCTCTGAAGGATAGTAGGTGGCGTCGAGCAATGGAGGAAGAAATGACAGCACTCAAGTCTAGAGGAACGTGGAGTTTGGTTCCTATACCTGTTGATGTGTCACCCGTGAGCTGCAAGTGGGTATTTATAGTCAAGAAGAATGCAGATGGCAGTATTGACAAATACAAGGCTCGCCTTATTGCTCGTGGCTTTACACAGACATACGGGGTGGACTACCTTGATACATTTTCGCCAGTGGCCTGCCATTCTACTCTACGGATTCTGTTGTCAGTTGCGGTTACTCGTGAGTGGCCTCTTTATCAGTTGGATGTGAAGAATGTCTTGTTATATGGTGATCTACAGGAGGAAGTCTACATGCAACAGCCACTTGGGTTTGCTGTTGAGGGGGAGCGTTCCAAGGTGTGCAGATTTCATAAGGCTATCTATGGCCTTAAACAGAGCCCCAGAGCGTGGTTTCAGAAGCTCTCAGACCTCTTTGAAAAACAGGGATACAAACGTTCTAATGTTGATCATTCCTTGTTTGTACAAAAGACTTCCAGAGGCACTATTGCAATCATGGTTTATGTAGATGACATCTTAATTACAGGTGATGATGTACAAGGAATAAAGGAGGCGAAAGAGATGCTGGGTCGTGAATTTGTTACCAAGGACCTCGGAGCTCTTAGATATTTTCTGGGGTTGGAGTTCGCCAGAAATCCGTATGGGCTAGTAATGTCTCAGAGAAAGTATGTTACTGACCTGTTGAGTGAAACAGGAATGCTTCGTTGCTGACCTGCTACCACACCAATGGACCCTAGTATGAAGCTATATGATGATGATACGGAGGTGGATAAGAGAAGATACAGAGAACTGGTGGGCAAACTTCTGTATGTCACTATCACTAGGCCCGATATATCCTTTGCAGTAAGTCGAGTGAGCCAGTTCATGGAGCAACCACGCCAGGTTCATATAGATGCCATACCAAGGCCTTAAATGTCGGTTTCGGTCACCATTTCGGTATCGACCAAAACAGAATTTCGGTGGAATTTGGACCGAAATTTCGGTCATTTTTTGTACTAGGACCCCCATATTTCGGTCATTTCGATCGAATTTCGGTTTCGACTGGATATCGATATTCGACAGAAAGTCGACCGAATTTCGTTGAAATTTGAGGCCATGTGCCATACATATGATACTCGGGTACCTCAAGTCATCTCCAGGTGCGGGTTTGTTGTTCAAGAAAGGCAAAGCAATCTCTATCTCAGCATGTGCAGATGCAGATTATGCAGGGTGTCCCAAGGACAGGAAATCTACGTCGGGGTTTGCTGTATATGATGGAGATTCCCTAATCTCATGGAAGAGCAAGAAGCAAACTGTGGTAGCAAGGTCTAGTGTTGAATCTGAATATAGGGCTATAGCCTAGGTTAGCACAGAAATGATGTGGGTAAAGGCTGTGCTTACAGATTTACATATAGAAGTTCCACTTCCTATGGCTTTAGAATGTGACAATCAGGCGGCCTTGTTCATTGCAAACAATCCAGCATTCCATGAACGAACCAAGCACATTGAAGTTGACTGTCACTTTATACGTGATATGATCCAGAAGGGATTCATTGCTACATCCCATGTCAGTTCAGAGAATCAAACTACAGATATCTTCATCAAGGCATTACTACGAGGCCCATTCCAGAAGTGTGCATCCAAGCTGAGCATGATTGATATCTATGCTCCATCTTGAGGGAGAGTGTTAACATATATTATTTACTTATGTACTCTTTAGTTATTTCCAGTTCTTGCAGTACTCTTTATGTAATTTACCCATAGGCTACTCTCCTATATAAGAGAGCCTAGGGCTGATGGAATAAACATGTTCTCTAATTTTCCCAACAATTGTCATTCTTGTTATCTATGTTGAAGATATAATTATCACAAGAGACGACAAAGACGGCATTTCAGAGACCAAGACCTCCTCCAGAAGATCTTTGTCACGAAGGATCTTAGCCAACTCCGTTACTTTCTTGGCATTGAGGTGATAAGCACTATAGAGGGGCTCCATCTCTCACAAAGGAAGTATTGCATTGACATTCAAACTGAGGTTGGAATACTTGGATGCAAGCCATCTAGCATCCCTACAAAAGTAAAAAATACATTCCACATTTATTGATCCAGCATTTGAGGATATTATACGGTATAGAAACCTAGTGGGTAAACTTCTCTATCTCATCGTTACTAGGCCAGATATATCATATGCTATGAGCATAACTATCCAGCACATGGAGAGCCCCTCTTTACAGTCATTGGTAGGATGTTCTTATGATCCTTCGATACTTAAAGGAATCTCCTAAACGTAAACTCTTCTACGGGGTTAATGGTCATACCGATGTCTCCACCTATACAGATGCTAACTATGCCAACTCGCCTGAGGATCGTAAATCCACTACATGATACGCCATGTTCATTGGAGACAACCTGATCACTTGGTGAAGCAAGAAGCAGACAGTGGTCCCAGATCAAGTGCAGAGGCAGAATACAGGGCAGTGGCCCAAGCTACCTATGAGATCATATGGCGTGTCTCTTTTCTACAGAAACTTGGACTTTCAGTTGATACTCCCGTACCTTTATACTGTGACAACAAGTCTGCTACGTACGTCATCATCAATCATGTTTTCCATGAGCAGATAAAACAAATTGAAGTTGATTGTCACTTCATTTGTGATGCAATACAAGAAGGAAAGATCATCACTCCACACATCTCCACTGAACTTCAGTTTACAGACATCTTCACGACAGCACTACCAAAGAAGTGTTTCTCGTATTTAATTTTCAAGTTGGGCATGATCGACAGCTATGCTCCAACTTGAGGGAATGTTAAAGTTATTATGTTTTCTATTTTATTTGAGTCATATAACCCTTCAGGGTCTTTTATGTAATCTCTCCCTTTTTTGCTCCCTAAGGTTTCTCTCTATATAAGAAACCATGCATCCATGGAATAAATACAACACTTCATTCTCTTCTCCACAGTCAACTCAGCTTACCTCAATCCTCCGTATATTTTCTAACTATAATTGTGTATTCATTTGATTTTAGCATCCATTCAACATGGATTTATTCTAGTTTGTGTGTAACAACGATTTTCTCAACTTAGTTAACACTTAATTCTTAAGACAATTTAATATAATATACAAACTTGTTGGCTTAAAAGGATATTTTTCTTCTTTTAAGTTCGGATTTTTTATTCGCTAGGTTGTCAAGATAATTTATGAAAGATTTTTTTAATTCAAAATTTTAAACGTTTAGGATATAAATATATATATGCCTATATGTAGAGGTTTACGTTATGTCATGATGTACCGTTACGTACTTCTTATTTTCTCCATGTCTATCTATGTAATTTACCCAAGGGTTTTCTCTCTATGTAAGAGACCCTAGGGCTATGTGGAATAATAACGAAGAGTTTTGCTCTAACATGGTATCAGAGCCAAAACCCTAATCTAGGGTTTCTTTTCCACCCGCCCGCCCCCCCCACCCTCCCGCCGCCGAAGCCCCAGCCTCCTCCCGCCGCCGAGGGCACCCCCCCGCTGTCCTCACCCGTCGCCGCTACCCGCCGCCGCTCGCGGTTCTTCCGTCTTCTCCAGCCGCCGACGAAGCCATTCTCCCGGCTTCTCCTTCTCCGGTCGGCGCCGATTCACACATGGGTTCAAGTGCAAAGAGTCTACATATGCACTTGAATCCAAACGAGTCTTTGTAGACACCAGTTCTTTTGTCTATCATCCCTAAGTCCTCTTCTCCGGCGATATGTCAGGACAAAAGGTTGATATGCCCTCCATAGGTGCCTTTAAGGGTTCGGCGCCAATAGTCAAAATGGACGGGACAAACTATGAGCTTTGGTCGATGCAGTTCATGAGCTTAATGAAGTCAGGTGGTAAGAAGCACATTCTTACCGAAGATGAATCGGCAGAGAAGACGGGGATATATGCCTCTTGGGAGGCGGATGATGCGTATGCCAAGGTCTGGCTATTAGGGACGCTTTCGATGGAGATTGCCAATGACGTCCTCCATCAGCACACCGCCAAGGCGATGTGGGATATTCTTGCTACTACATATTCTCATGTGCGGAACGAGACTAAGATGCTGCAGCTGCAGCATGATATTTTCACAACGAAACAAAATGGACGACCACTTCATTCTCTGTACACGTCACTGCGAGGGATGTTCGAGAAACTATACAGTACCATCCCGCTCACAGCCACTCCTGAGCAACAGAAGACTTTCCGCAATGCTACCATGGTGGGAGTATTACTTGCAGCTCTCGATCCTGGGTACGATGTTGCCCGCTCTCAGATCCTTGCCGATGCTACTATTCCTCCTATGGAGGAAGTCTACAGGAGGCTCAGTCGTATCCCTGTTTCGTCCAGCACATCTACTCCACCTCCTTCGGCAATGGCAGTATCACGTGGGAGAGGTGGTTCATCTTCTTTTCATGGCCGTGGAGGTCGTATTCCAAGGACGTTCTCGTATTGTCATCGCACTGGTCACTCAGAGGACACATGCTATTCCAAGCATGGGTTTCCAGCTTCGGCACGTGTAGCTGAACATGTTCAGCCTTCTTCAGTGTCTACTCCAGATCACAGGTTCGAGGAGCTTGTGGCAAGGCTTCGTGACATTATGCCACGGTCATCATCGGATGCTGCGAGTACCTCAGATGTTGCAGCATCTGCATCAGCCAGTACCTCTGTTGCTGCCAGTACCTCATGTAGTACTATTGTCGTTCGTCCGTTCCATGATCTATCTGGTTGGATTGTCGATTCTGGAGCCACCTATCATCTTTGTTGTGACAGAGACAAACTTGAGTCCTACAGGGATATCTCTTCAGGTCGCTCTGTGCTTATAGCTGATGGCACTCATTCCCCTATTGTTGGATAGGGGAGATCTCTTTGACCATGCACTTACAGAATGTTCTACATGCACCTGAGTTTTTCCATGAATTTATTATCAATTAGTCAGATTACAAAAGACTTGCATTATCGTGCTATATTTGACCCATCATCTCTTATTTTTCAGGACATACTAACGGGTAGGGTGATTGGCTGTGGCTCTGAGCATAATGACTTATATCGTCTGGTCCGGAATTCCTTTGCTGGCGTCTCTCTTCACTCACAGGGATCGGTTTCTCCTTATACGTGGCATCTTCGATTTGATCACCTTCCTCTCCAGAAAATGTGTCACCTCCTGCCTCAGATCTCTTCCAATTCATCATTTCGTTGCGAAGCTTGTCAGTTAGGGAAGCACCATCGTTCTAGCTTCCCAAGTCGTCAGAGTCGGAGCAGTAGCTCCCCGTTTGAGTTATTTCATATAGATATTTGGGGTCCTAGTCGTATCCCTGATCATCAGGGACACATGTTTTATCTGGTTGTGATGATTTTCCTCGTGTCTTTTGGACTTTTCTACTTAAGAATAAATCTGAAGCAGGAAGTGTTATCAAGAATCTTATCAATGAAGTGCAGAATGTTTTTCTTCTAGTGTTAAATATGTGCGCACAGATAATGCGTTGGAATTCTGTACTCGTTCTCTTTCTCAGTTCCTTTCCTCTAAAGGCATTATTCACCAAACTTCCTGCACTTACACATCACAACAAAATGGTGTCGCCGAAAGGAAACATCGTCATTTTCTTGATATTGCGCGAACATTACTTATTCAAAGTTGTGCGCCATTAGCTTTTTGGGGAGATGCTATACTTACAGCATGCTATCTGGTCAATCGTATGCCTTCTTCGGTTCTTGGGGAGAAACCACCAATTTCTGTTCTCTTTCCGGATAAGGACTTATTTTCTCTTACACCTCGTGTCTTAGGTACAGTTGCCTTTATTCACCACTTGTCTCCGGGACTTGACAAGCTCTCTCCTAGAGCTGTTAAGTGTGTCTTTGTAGGTTACTCGAGGATACAGAAGGGATGTCGATGTTATGATCCTATCAACGACAAGTACTATGTTAGTGCAGACGTTACATTTTTTGAGCCTGTTATGTACTTCTCCCCAGCAGGTGATAGATTGGTTTCTTCTTCCACGTCTTCAAATAATCATGTCTATGTTCCTCTACCTCCAAATCTGGGTCAACATGAATCCACTCCGCCATCACCACCACCACCACCACCACTACCTCCATATCACCCCATTTCACCATTCCCTAAGTTCTACACACGACGGTCGAGGCCTGCTCAAGCTACAAGTCAACCATCCACCACGCCTCAGGTATGCTCTGATACGGCTACTAATGATGGGTTAGATAACGTGTTGGTGCAGGAATGTTTGCTATAGGAGGTGTGATGCAGTGTGACCCCAAATTAGGGGGCCACATTTATTTAATTAAATAATTATCAATTTTATTTACGTTTTTAGCGGACGTATTGGTCCAATTGAATAATTGAGATCACACGCGATCTCTTTATTTAAAATTGCGACAACTTAAAAAACGTAAATAAAATTAACGGCCACAATTTAAATAATTAGACGTCCCTACATGTCGAGTCCACGCTGCATCAACTCTCCTCCGCTTTTAAAAAATTCGTCTCCCGACGAATTGCTTGAACCTTGAGGCTTGACATAAGGCGCTTCATGAACTTGTGTCGACGTGCGCGTGAACGCGAATCATGAGATATGCAACTCAAATCATATTGCATCTTCCAATGCGCGACGGGATCGTCGAATCGTAGGGACGATTCGGTTGCCATGCTCTGATACCAATTGATGCAAACGGGTTCCGGCGTCGTCAATAAAAAATAAAATAATTTGGAGGTGGAATATTGGTGGAGAAAAGGAGAGGTTGAGAAGAAGAAATCTCGTCGGTAACGAGGGATTGAAGAAGGAGAACCGCGGAGATCGCGTGGAGGGAGAGAGAGAAGGAGAGGGGATAAAATGAGATAATCTCAAATTTTACTTCATAATTGACTCCTAAAAACAAGGACCTACCCTCTCTTTATATAGGAGAGAGGGTGTACAAAAATAGTAAAATTGACAACCACTTATCTAATTGGACTCTAACAAATCCTAATTGACCTCTAATTACTTTAATTAGACTCTAATTATTTAATTGACCAACAATTATAATTAAAATCTACGAAATCAACGTTGAGATCACAGGCGATCTCAATTATTCAATTGGACCAATACGACCGCTAAAAACGTAAATAAAATTGATAATTATTTAATTAAATAAATGTGGCCCCCTAATTTGGGGTCACACTGCATCAAGGTGGATCCGCCAGTCAGTATAGTGGATAATGATATTGATATTCCTATTGCACTTCGCAGGCCGAAGAGGAAATGTGTGTCCTATCCTCTTGCGTCTCAGGTATCCTTTCATCGTCTTACTGGTGATTTCCAGAGGCTTGCAGCAGTTGTGTCTTCAGTAGAGATACCATGGACATATCAAGAGGCCATGAAGATTGAGTGCTGGAAGTTGGCTATGGAGGAAGAGATGCGTGCTTTACAGTCTAGAGGGACTTGGACCCTAGTTCCTATTCCATCAGGTGCGTCTGTGGTTAGTTGCAAATGGGTGTTCACAGTTAAATATCATGCAGATGGCCGACTTGATCGATACAAGGCAAGACTTGTTGCACGCGGCTTTACCCAAACATATGGTGTCGACTGCTTGGACACATTTTCACCAGTGGCTCGACACTCGATGCTTCGCATCCTTTTATCAGTAGCTGTGGTACAAGACTGACCCATTTTTCAGCTTGATGTCAAGAATGCGTTTCTGTATGGAGATCTACAGGAGGAAGTATACATGCAGCAGCCACCAGGTTTTACTGCTGAGGGGGAGACTTACATGGTGTGTAGACTTCATAAGGCGATTTATGGCCTTACACAGAGTCCAAGGGCATGGTTCCAAAAGCTCTCTCAGCTGATTGAACGACAGGGGTTCAAGAGATCAAATGCAGACCATTCGTTGTTTATTCAGAAGACTCTTAGAGGTACAGTTGTTGTCATGATATATGTTGATGATATTATGGTTACAGGAGATGATGCTCAGGGAGTCGAGATGACTAAAGCCCTCTTGGGTAGTCAGTTTGTTACGAAGGATCTGGGTACCATACGATACTTTCTGGGGATAGAATTTGCAAGAAATGCACAAGGGATGGTGATGACCCAAAGGAAATATGTTACAGACTTGCTTGTTGAAAAGCAGGAATGATTGGGTGCAGACCATCGAGCACTCCTATGGACCCAAGTATGAAACTGTATGACAATGACACTGAAGAGGTGGACAAAAGAAGATACAGAGAGATGGTGGGTAAGCTTCTGTACATCACCATAACTAGACCTGATATTGCTTTTGCTGTAAGCCGTGTGAGTCAATTTATGGAGCAGCCTAGGCAGGTCCATATGGAAGCACTATACATGATACTGAGATACCCGAAATCTTCTCCAGGCTCAGGTTTGCTATTTAGAAAGAACACAGATCTGTCCATTTCTGCTTGTGCAGACGCAGACTATGCAGGGTGCCCAAAGGATCGTAAATCTACTTCAGGGTTTGTTATCTTTATAGGAAGCTCTCTGGTTTCTTGGAAAAGCAAGAAACAAACTGTTGTGGCAAGATCTAGTGCCGAATCTGAATATAGGGCCATGGCACAAGCAAGTACAGAAATGGTGTGGGTTCGAGCAGTCTTGGAAGACTTGAATGTGAATGTCTCTTTACCCATGCAGCTTCAGTGTGACAATCAAGCAGCGTTGTTCATTGCCAATAATCCAACGTTTCACGAAAGAACGAAGCATATCGAGGTAGATTGTCATTACACTAGAGACATGATCCAGAAGGGCTTTATTTCCACATCACATGTCAACTCCGAGGACCAGACTGCTGATATATTTACCAAGTCGTTGCTCAGAGGACCTTTCCAGAAATGTTCTTCCAAGCTGAGCATGATAGATATCTATGCTCCATCTTGAGGGGGAGTGTAGAGGTTTACGTTATGTCATGATGTACCGTTATGTACTTCTTATTTTCTCCATGTCTATCTATGTAATTTACCCAAGGGTTTTCTCTCTATATAAGAGACCCTAGGGCTATGTGGAATAAGAACGAAGAGTTTTGCTCTAACACTATATAAAGGCACAATTAGTTAATAAAAAAGGAGATGAGATTGGAATATGATTTTGGGAGTTCAACTCTAGTATCCCATAGTAAAATAAAAAAATAGTAGTTAGTGAATATGAATAGTATATTACTAATTATCATCATAGTTTAAGTAAAAGCACTATGATAATGACATCAAACTAGTTGTTTATAGTAATAAAACTCATTATATAAAAAAATCATATCTTAATTTTAAGCTTAAAAAGAATACTAATGACCGACATATTTGCGATAAATCTAACATAAAAAAGTTCAGATCTAACACCTCATGACCGAAGCCTCTTCCATAGCAAGACAATAGCATCGGAATGATTGTGGAGACAAAAGACCTCACATCAACGATACAAGTAGAAATGGGGAATATAGTTGCTTCATTCTGCAATTCGAGGAAATCACTGGATAAAAAAGAATATATCTATCCCAATATGTCGACTGATATCCTTAAAAAAGATTTAGTTGCTCTATAAATACCTAATATCCTGGAGATACAACATATCAACTAATATATTGCAAAATATATCACAACATCTCATCCATGTGCATCCCCTCCTTGGATCCCTTCTTTCATCACAAATTTTCACAATTCTCTTCCCAAAACCATATAGCTTGACATGTTCCCTTCTCCACTTGCATATATCCTATTTTCCTTACCAAAATCCCATGTTACATGTATGCCTCCTTTCTCTCACCCGCAATCTCTTTCCCTATCACCATGTACTTCTAGTTGCATCAAGTGATGCCATAGCACATTTCCATGTTGTTCCTACATCCCAATGCACATTTCCATGTTGTTCCTCCATCCCAATGATCCGCCATGGACAATTTGAAAGGGATCCAATAAGAACCACACGTGTCACCACCTCACATGCATGGCCCCATCAAAGATGAGATTTCAACCACCTCATGCACCACATCTCTCTTTCAGTAACCATCTACATGCTCACCGTTGACAATGCCAACTTCACCACTTGCGATTAACGAATCTGTCGACGATTCGCCATACAGCATCTGCTTCCGAAGCCTCCTCTCATTGTGTCCTCTGACAAAGTAGCCAATTCATTAAGAGACGAATTTTCACGCGGAGGAGCATTGATGCAAACTGAAAATTCTGATATTTACAAAAACTTAGACTCCAAGCTCTGTTTCTTATGCTTGTCTCAATCTTTGAATTCCTTACTTTTATTTAAAAAGATCAATATATACCTCAGCATCATTCTTTACATTTTGAGCTCTTGTTAGTGGTTATAATTTCCTCAGCACTACACCATACTTGGTGACTGAGGTTGTCGGGAACCTTTTCTCTTTAGTTAGAAAAACTCTCTATGGTAGGAATCCCAAAGATCGTATTACCAGTTGGATTGCCCGCACAGAAAGTAATCTGTTGATGGACTGACCAGCTAAACCAATCATGAAATCTTGAACCTGAAGGGCTCTTGCCATAGTTCTATTTTTATTTTTTATTTTTTTATAGAGGGCAACATGGATACTTGCCACACATACAAAGTCATCAGTTATAGTAAATATGCTAAAACTTGACTAAAAAAGTTAAATATGCTAAAAAGGTATCACGTGAGAAAATTAAATCCTTACGTCATATCAAATCTTACCTGTAGGTATGATCAGTTGGAATATTCTACTAAAGTAGATGTTGCCTTACTGGAAAGTTCACGAAGAAAAGGTATTGAAGTCACAATCTAGAAGAACTTTCCAGATGAAATTCTTTATCCCTTTCTATAACAATACCCTAT
This sequence comes from Ottelia alismoides, assembly GCA_037367405.1. Lineage (NCBI taxonomy): Eukaryota > Viridiplantae > Streptophyta > Magnoliopsida > Alismatales > Hydrocharitaceae > Ottelia > Ottelia alismoides. The sequence continues at coordinate 511,579 of JAZKJV010007177.1, read as the reverse complement.
TCCAACATGCAATCCACGTCCATAGAAGTGTCACCAGATGTTGGTGGAAGAAACCAGTCGAAAAAGTTGTCTGTAGTTTTACCGTTTAGCCTCTGAGAAGAGTAATCGACTAGCATGCACCAAAGATCCCCTACTGTCCATTCGTGCTCCAAAATCCATTTCGTTGCCTGCTCCAGCCTTGACAAGTATTTCTCACCGAAAGTGTAATAGACAATGAATGGTCTCGATGCCTGAGAAGCAGCAAGCCATTGAATTGTACTCTTCAACATAGGATCACCACCAAAAGCTCCACAACCCCAATTTCCAGTAGCAATTCCACTGGTAACCTGACCAAAGCCCAATACACCTTTTCCATCTCTTTCTGGTGAAAGAATGTCAGAATTTCTGCAATGATCTTTGATAGCATTGGTAGCATCACATTGCGAGAATGAGTCCTTTTGATTATCTTTCAAATGAAACCAGTTTCCCGAATTGTCAAGAAAACCACAAAATGCTTTGTTCACTTCCCTAAGGAGATATTCGGTAGAATATTGCCTCATTCCTGGGCTGAACAAAGCATCTATCGCGACAATACGGTTTAAACGCCTACCAAAAGAATCCAGCTGCTTTGTGTCGATAAAATTTCCACTAAAGCGGAATGTTGAGGCATACCCAGTATAGCTTGAATATCTCTCTGCCCCCACTATCTCTATGGCCTCATTATCTCCCATGGAAGGTAAGAATAGCATACCTACGATCAATTCAGGGTTTATCATAAAACGGATTTCCTCCTGCACACAGCCGCGATTCAGAGAACCACCTCCTAAATATTCGTTCGCAAAATCAACTTCGAGGGCTCCAAATTGTTGATCTTCTATTGAACCTGAATGATAAACCTCAAATGAGCACAATGGATGGAGTGAATTCTTCCAAAGGCCAGCGTCGGGGGAGAATACACAGGAAGAACAATTTCCAATAGGAAGAACTTTTCTCTCAAAGGAGACAACATTAGATGGCAAGGATGAGCTAATTCGTTGGAAGTAGTTAATAAGACACATGATCTTATGTTCTTGGTTTTGTTTCCAACTTGGAACAAGGCCCGCAAACAAGTTGTCAAAATTGATATCTGGAAGATTATTCTTTCGACGATCGCTGGAAGGAAACAGGCAGAAGAGAGCAGTAACAAGCAAAGCTGCAATTAAATCCTGACCGAGAAAGACAATACCAGCTTCCTGGGGAGCCAATATCCTAAGCCCAGTCTTACCATCGCCACCTTCCCTCCTATAATGATCCTCAAGGAGCCCAGGGAGATGCAGTAGAACCGCCGCCAGAACGGGAACCACATCATAAAACCAACTCCTGGCCTCCACTCGCGACAGAAGCTGCAATTAAGGGTGCAAATGGTTGGGTATGAATAACAAATATATGTATTATCATACTAGTATCTATTTTTATAACATCAATGCAGATATGGATGTTAATGGGTACGAAAAATATATTATATCCATAAAATAGATACGGATATAGAATGGAACAAATTGGATGTTGATAATAGCAGAAATAATTTATACATTAGCTTAAATAAGCATGTATTAGATGTCTTACACATGAAACAAAAATACTAAATGTGAGGAAGATTCCTCCCTGCCGCAAGGTGAACATATAATTACCCCTGAGAGGCAGCAAAACCTTTTTTGTTAAACTGTAGGCGAGCCACCTCTGCGAGAGGCCCTTCGACTTGGCAATAAGCCACCTCCTCAAGATGCAGTGCTTGACCAGGCTCAATTTAAGCCGCCCTTCAGAAGGTGGCTTAAGACGGGCCTAACTAGAGCCACCTTTTCAAGAGGCGGCTCTAGTTGTGGTAGAAGCCACCTCCTTTAGTGGCGACTCTACAAAACCAGCAGCCAACTGGCAGTCATGTTCTTGTGGGTTGAACCTGATCTTGGCACTATTCCCAAAAATAAACCAACACAATTAACCTGAATTAATCAACATGTCCAAAATGACTTTTTTCACAGAAAGTAAACGCCATACATGAAGGTTACACTCCACATAATGCAAATGCCATACATTAATAATACAAAAATGGCATTGTTTCATTCATTACATGTCCGAACTAAACTACAATCTAGCAACGTCCCATTCACCGTTTGTAATGCAGCTTCACATGTAGTTCCATTAGCGTGTTCCTCGGGTGATCTCCTTTCAAAGGTAGTGAGTTGGCTAGAATCATATATGTCTGCGATATGATATCTGGGCCATCCAAATCCAAAGATGGAAGGGGAGAATGACACAATGTCCCTGCATCCGTCACCAGCCTCTCCTTCCGTGGTGCATGCAGTGTGACTAGAACTCTAGAAGGGCCTGCTTTCGGATTAGGAGTCATAAATCTCGGAATGAGGTGACTGGGCATCCTCCTGAACATCTCCTTAGGAGCCATTCCTTCCCCTTGCCACCACACTCAACCACTCCCTCGTCCACGGGACCATTTCTGTGCTACAACTTCAGCATAAATGTCCTCTTAAACATCTTCCTCAAGTGATCCATCCCTAAATTGTCGGCGTATGGAATCCTGCAAACTTTGGCACGCTTCTACATCAAAAGTTTGTAGGATTCTAGTTGTAGATGGTCTTGATTAGTTGTTCGATTCAAGTAGTTGTGAGGTTTGTCGACCATCGAGTTGATGAATTGTCCATCAGTTGGTCGGTGATGGACACACAATCTTTACATGTAACCTCTATCTCGTTCATTACAGTACATATCCCAGACCTTCCTATCAAATTCCACCACCATAAAACTATTGTGCCTTTTTATGTGAAATAACTTCACGAAGTACACCAAGTCTGCTTTAGACTTGAAGATCATACCATTCTTCAACTCATCAGACAAACTGAGTCCATCATCAATGTCTCCAATCATAATGTATCCATTACCTCCCTGCAGAAATGATATGTCAGACGCGATGGGTCTTTTTGTATGATTCTCTCCCTCTTGATCCTCATGTTCCATCTCATTGTCCGTGTTCTGGGGCAAAGACTCCGTCAACCTATCAAGTTTCGAATCATTGTCTTCAGTAACAACAAAGTGTCATGCATTAAACACAGGAGGAATAGGCACGGCTCCATAAGAATGTATAGATCCGCACCGAAACCATTTATAGTAAATATCAAGGGAAGATATGCATCACCCATCATTTCAACGTATTCCATGGCATCTTGTATCATCATCGTACTCAATACTTATTAACTAAAATGTTCCCAAGTCCTACGATATTCATTGAAACACTCGTAGTTCGGCTCTGTTCGATAAATTAATTCTAAAAACAGTCATGATCCTCTCAATCAAGCCAGTGAAGGTCAATTCAGAACTAAGCTTGATGGATTTCATCTGACCTTCAACGTAGGTCACGTCCTTGTTTGTTGAAATACTCCCATCGCAATGCCGGGAGCAAAGAACATGATGCAGTGTGACCCCAAATTAGGGGGCCACATTTATTTAATTAAATAATTATCAATTTTATTTACGTTTTTAGCGGTCGTATTGGTCCAATTGAATAATTGAGATCGCCTGTGATCTCAACGTTGATTTCGTAGATTTTAATTATAATTGTTGGTCAATTAAATAATTAGAGTCTAATTAAAGTAATTAGAGGTCAATTAAGATTTGTTAGAGTCCAATTAGATAAGTGGTTGTCAATTTTACTATTTTTGTACACCCTCTCTCCTATATAAAGAGAGGGTAGGTCCTTGTTTTTAGGAGTCAATTATGAAGTAAAATTTGAGATTATCTCATTTTATCCCCTCTCCTTCTCTCTCTCCCTCCACGCGATCTCCGCGGTTCTCCTTCTTCAATCCCTCGTTACCGACGAGATTTCTTCTTCTCAACCTCTCCTTTTCTCCACCAATATTCCACCTCCAAATTATTTTATTTTTTATCGACGACGCCGGAACCCGTTTGCATCAATTGGTATCAGAGCATGTCAACCGAATCGTCCCTACGATTCGACGATCCCTTCGCGCATTGGAAGATGCAATATGATTTGAGTTGCATATCTCATGATTCGCGTTCACGCGCACGTCGACACAAGTTCATGAAGCGCCTTATGTCAAGCCTCAAGGTTCAAGCAATTCGTCGGGAGACGAATTTTTTAAAAGCGGAGGAGAGTTGATGCAGCGTGGACTCGACATGTAGGGACGTCTAATTATTTAAATTGTGGCCGTTAATTTTATTTACGTTTTTTAAGTTGTCGCAATTTTAAATAAAGAGATCGCGTGTGATCTCAATTAGTCTTAATTTGAATTTCAAATTTGGTAGTTAGTCGGTTAATTAGTTAGAGTCAGTTTAAGATAATTGGTTGTCGGTTTAAATTATTTTCTATTCTTGTAATGTCATCCCTCCTATATAAAGGGATGAGGGTCCAATGTTTTAGTCAGTTCAAGATGTGATAAAATAAAGATTTATCTCTCTCTCCTCTCCCCTCTCTCTCCTTCTCCCCGCGTGATCTACACGTGTTCTTCTTCTCCCAAACCCCTCGTATTCCCGACGAGTCTCTTCTCTCTTCCCCTCGCGGTCTACGCGTTCCTTCTTCTTCACTTTCTGGTGAATGATCATCGCTCACATGTCCGTCGGAGGTGGATGAACTAGAGTCACGGGACGTGCTATTCCGGGAGTGTGGTTTCCGGCCAGTGCGTCGACGTTTGTTGGGATTTTCATCACTGATGTCTGGTCCTAGCACGCGACTATTCAAGGTAGCAATTTGTTCATGGGCGACGGTGCATCTACGATCTAGTCCGGCGATTTGGGTACTCAGTTGATTGTTCATGAGTTGTAATTGGGCAAACAAAGCTTCTAAGGTTAATTCAGGGTGTGTGGTGTAGGGGGGTTTAGAGCCACTAGGTTTGTCGGCCATGGATATCCTAGGGTTCTGCTGTCTTTGTTTGGGATTGTTTGGGATTTTTTTTTTGTGGTTTTGTTTTGTGGGTTTTTTTTTATATGCAATGAATAAATGGGATGCAGACGAAATGCAGAATCGTGAGGCTCTGATACCAATTGATGCGTATTGAAATTCGGCGCGGCGCGGGAAATAGATTTGACGGTGGATTTTTCGATGGTAGAAGAAAATAGAGGGGTTGAGAAGAAGAACTGGAAGGGTTGAGAAGAGAAGACACGCCGGATGCGCGGGGTTAGAGAAGAAGGAACGCGTAGACCGCGAGGGGAAGAGAGAAGAGACTCGTCGGGAATACGAGGGGTTTGGGAGAAGAAGAACACGTGTAGATCACGCGGGGAGAAGGAGAGAGAGGGGAGAGGAGAGAGAGATAAATCTTTATTTTATCACATCTTGAACTGACTAAAACATTGGACCCTCATCCCTTTATATAGGAGGGATGACATTACAAGAATAGAAAATAATTTACACCGACAACCAATTATCTTAAACTGACTCTAACTAATTAACCGACTAACTACCAAATTTGAAATTCAAATTAAGACTAATTGAGATCACACGCGATCTCTTTATTTAAAATTGCGACAACTTAAAAAACGTAAATAAAATTAACGGCCACAATTGTCGGGCAACTTAAACATTACATATATTCAATAACATATAAAAGGAACTCAAAACACGGTGAAATCATTGGATATCGTACGCATAATGTTGAAAAAATTGCATTACTAAACATTCTTGACCCAAAACAATAACCACATTACCCTAAGCATATTATGTACTCCAAAACCCCCAAAACCACCAAATCTCCCAAACCCCATCATGTGTACTCCTAAATGGTGATTAGGACATCACCTCACACGTGTTGGGGAGGCAAGGAGGTGAGTCGATGGTGGCAGAGACGTGGAGGCGAGCGAGAAGCTCTTGAGGTGGTGGTGGATTGCGAACAGAGAGGGGATGGTGGGGTGTCACCCAAGATGAACAACAGAGACATGGAGGAGGAGTGTGAGTAGGGTTCAGGCGAACTTGCCCAAACGTTGATATTAGGCAAGCGCCAACTTTTGAGGAGGCTTCTTATTGGCCAGTCAAAGCTCTTATACTTAACAAAAAAAAGTTTTGCTGCCGTTAGGGGGAAATTATATGTTCCCCTTGTGGCAGGGAAAAATCTCCTCTAGTAAAGGTATTTATATCATAATAATTCTATTAAATACGGCGAAATAATACATAAAATTCTGTTACAATTAGACAACTATATTTATACGTTAAAATGGATATACTGAAAGGGATACTGATATTTGTTAGTATCCATATCTATTCAGACAGACATGAATGTCAAAATACTTGCAAGAATAAATCTGTTTGCATCCTTAACCGCAATGCAATCCAGAACTAAACTTCAACCTCAGCATACCAAAATAAAAAAAGGATCCGTTTTTGCTGAGTAGCTGACCTCGTCGAAGAAGAGGGCGTATCCTTGGGCGGCGTTAGGGGCCAACCTGTGGGATGCGACACCGACGGAGTCCCTCAGGTCGAGGATGGCATCGAAGAAGACCTCGCCTGAGTGAACCCCGCTGACGTGGGGGCCGAGGGAGAGTGCCTTGAGGGATTCGACGGCCTTGGGGCGCAAGGAGAGGAAAGACGAGCGGAGTATCACCGGGAGGAAGGGGAGGATGGACCTTAAATCCTCTCTCGACTCCATGGATGGATGCAAGAGGGGAGTTGGCCCTGGGAGTGGGGGTTTTTCCCAAGTAGAAAACGGGGCCTTGAGAGAGAGAAATTCTCGTGGGGGCAAATTGTTAAAGTTATTAACCGGATAAGACGAAAATTTTTATTATTATTATTTACCGTAGGTGAGCTGTCTCTTAAAGATGCGGCTTTGGTTAAGAAAGAGTTCCCTGTTCAAGAGGCGGCTTTAGTGAAAGACACCTCTTAAAGAAGCGGCTCTTAATCAAAGCCACCTCTTGAAGAGACGGTTGTTCGCCAGAACCTAAAAAAAGAGAAGCAGCAGCTCTGCTGATCGCAGAGCTGTTGCTTCCCCCTTTTTTAAAAAAAAATCATACGTTGGCGAAGTGCATGCACAGTATGTAATACAAAATATGATATTAGAACAACTTGAAAAACAAAGATTCATATATTAGAAAGTAAATTGTTCATATACAAGGTGCATAACGCAAGCGACAAGACAATAGTTGCAAACACTATAAATTACATGCTTGCTTTACATTACAAAAAATTGCCAACATATCGTTCTATGGTCTACACTCCCTCCTCCTTTTGTATGGTAATTTGACCGGTCTTTCATCTTCCATGGTGGTCTCCGGTGCTCTAGGGTCAAATCCATGCAGTTGGCTGTTGCGATCTATGTCATCGATGTTGGTCATCTCGGTTCCTTCAACTCCAAAGAAGGACAACGGGAGGGATGAATGATGTGAAGGTCCTATATTGTGCTCCGCTCGATCCCTCCGTGGTGAAGGCGGCGTTGTAGGCTCTCTGGATGTCCCACACTCAGGAATTGGGGTCTCAAATTCTATGCCAGACTGAGGGGTTGTTGTGTATCTTCTGGGACATCTCCCTCGCTAGAAGGCCTCTCTCCCCTTTGTCGTTGACCATGTCCTCGAACACGTGAACGGGGATGAGATGTAGCTTCTACCTCGGCATCTTCCTGTGAAAGCTCGTCGGTAGGACCATCTCGGAACTGTCGCTGTATAGACTCACGTATCCTAGAACTTGCTTCAGCAGCAAGTTCTCTAATACGTGGAGCACCATCATCGCAAAGTCGAGCAATCTCCTCGAATTGAGACACCTGCAATATGAGCAATTGTTGTCAGAACATGTTAAATCATACCACAATATGTAATTTAAGTAAATGCTATCTTACTGCGTAATCGAGTGTGCATCCATGTCGTCCAATGAAACGTCTTGTAATTCGACGATACCATTGCAAGTACTCGGCGGTCGTATCTAGTCCTCCCAATGAAATGGGAGTCATTGACACCACGTAGTCCCTACGGAAATTCCATAGTCTAATATAAACTGCATGAAACTCCGTCCAATCGACATTGCTCTTCCCTCGGAGATCGATTGCATGCAATTGAGATGACGTATCGCAAGCCATTGGAACCCCATGAATGCCCCCAAACTGTCGAAGGACTCTGTCCGGTGTGTGTAGCTCCACAATACAAAAATGAATCAGGGGGACACGAGCCACATGTAACTCCTCATTGCCACGGCATTACAATGGTAACGGGGACAACATCTCCTCTGTATATGACCTCCATACCACCTGCGTTAAATTAAAAATATTAAAAGAAACGGTATAATTGAAAATAAATCGTAAGAACGTATTAACTGAATACATGCTCATCTAGTTGTAGGTCAAGTGCATCCCTATATGGCCGAACCACATGTGTAGATTCTGCTGAGATATCAAACTCTGCACGCCATCTTGCTCCCAAGGGCTTCCCTTGCCAAAGAAGTCGATGGTGAACTACCGGAGCGATATGGGGGAATCGCTCCCAAGCCCACAACTGTAACAGTATCAAGGGACCACCAATCTCTACTGCCTCAGCCTTCGATGCAACACATAACTGCCTGTACAAGTAAGCCAAACAAGCTGAGCCCCAACTGTACATCCCACAAGTCTCCAGGTCCTCCAAAAATGGTAGGTAGATCAGTGAGACCTCGTTTCCTGACTTGTCAAGAAAGATCACACCACCAAAAAACTGTCGAATGTACGCCCGTGTGTATCGCGGAATGGTATCTTCATCGGCGTCCTCTTGCAGAACTGAGAGGTGTTCTAGTAGCCAAGTCATGCGGACTCGAGCGCCATCAATGTTGGGTCGTTCTGGCCGGACCCCAAGCAACCGCTCACACAAGCCTGCCCAACTGGGAGAAGTAGTAGGACCAATCACTGCCTGACCATCTATCTGCAACCCAAATATGTACGCGACATCCTGCAATGTAACTGTCATCTCCCCATGGCGCATGTGAAATGTGTGCGTCTCGGGACGCCATCTCTCAACCAGAGCTGTAATCAGGTGCCAGTCCAAGGATATGAAATCCATCTGCATTACACCCAAAAACCCCGCTACGCAAATGTGGTGAACTATACGTTCGTCCAAGGGGACATGCCTCAGTGTGCTCTCCCGTCGTCGGTACCGTAGGCATCTCGTCACCTGAAAAAGTAAACATATAGATTATGAAAATTATTCAAGGAAATATTATGTGAATACTTATTAAAACTGTAATTACATCCCCTGCCCAAACAACAATAGAACGGTGCTCCCTCTGCTGGCGTAAAAGAGAATGGTCAACTGGGCCCGGCTCCATCTGTTCATAAACAACATTAGAAATAACTAAACAATTACTTTAGATTTAAATAATTTTAAAAATATTCAAAGAAATCATTCACATACTATCTCTGTTGGGACACTTCCTCCTGTTATGACCCAATCCCCCACAGATACCACATGTATTTTGCATCCTTCCATGCGTGGTGATCCTCCTATTATGACCTTCAACACCACAAGTGCTGCATTGAGATTGCACGGTATTCTCCCTCATGTCCATCTCATTGCGAATCCTCTTACTCTTTGGTCGCCCCTTTTTCCTTATCATGTTATCATCTGGAATAACTAATGGATGGTCGAAACTAGGCTACTTGTCTCTGTCACCAATGGGGTAGAACAACCCTTCGTAAATGTGGGACTGAGCTTGCCATGTATACCATGCGCCAACATATTCTTCCACATATGTGTTCAAGTGAGATAGAACGACACATGCATGAGAACAAGGGATTATGTGAGTTTGCTATTATTGACATGTACACGATGCATCGCTAACCAAGACAGTTTGTTTCTTTCCACCTTTTAGACCGAATTGTGTGATGCGTTGTCCTGTGACGACCTCATACATGTGCAAGGGTGCTCCTTGTATGCGAAACAACGGTGGCCATTACTTCTGTCGATCCAACGCTTCAACATGTCATGCGCGTATTTTGTATATTTCTCACCACGTAAAATACAATTACGCGTCTCGTCCTGACGGTCACAGAGTAGCTAATGCAGTTGTAGTACGTCTTTAACACCAATGACGCAACTAGCAGACTTCTTGCATCCTTAAGAACGACATTGTAGCTCTCAGAAAAGTTTGTGATTGTGTAACCAAATCTGTAGCCACCATCAAATGCAATTGTCCAACGTTCCTTTGGACAATCATGTGTGTCAAACCACTTTGCAGCATTCTCGTCGCATTCCTTCAGTTTGTCCATGTAAGATTGCCATTTTGCTTGCGAATAAACTTTTCCCTCCCTCATGACCATTCGCTTTAGCGTTTGATTTTTGTAGGCATCATTGAAATTACTACCCACATGCCGTAGACAAAAGCACCAATGTACGTATGGTGGAACAAATTGAACCTCTGGGTATCTAAGTGCAGAACGTAACCCAGGAGCACGGTCAGATAACAAACAAATAGGTCCAACACGATCACGGAAAACATACAAACGTAGCCTCTCCAGAAACCACGCCCAACTAGGGCCATCCTCCTCGTTGACAAACGCAAAAGCCAACGGTAAAATGTGGTTAGCTGCATCGCTTGAGCAAGAAATAAGGATCTTCTGCTTATACCTTCCATACATGTGTGTACCCCCACAGTGACAGAAACAACGAACTTCTCGAGACATCCTACATACCATTACGTCGACATCAATGTATTAGATTGAAAAAATTATTTCAAACAATCATTTAAACCCTAAACATGTAGCCAAAACCCTAAACCAATAACATATCATATCTTCCATGAGGTGGGGAAGGAGAGGAATAGCGGAAACGAGGCCAACGGACGTTGGCAAGATGTCTAGCCGAGGGCTGCGGGAGGGGGAGGCCGAGCAAGCTTGGAGGAGGCATGCGTGTTTGGGCGGAGGGAGTTTCTGTACGCGTGGGTCGGGCACTGGCCGCGGGCTGGGGTTTATGCCCAAACAGAGCCGCCTCTTCAAGAGGCGGCTTTCACCTAAAGCCGCCTCTTGAAGAGGCGGCTCTTTCTTAACCAAAGCCGCCTCTTCAAGAGGCAGCTTACCTACGGTACATAATAAACAAAATTCGACCGTATACAGTTAATAACTTTAACAACTTGCCCCCCCCCACGCGAATTTTCCTCGGCCTTGAGATGTAAACTGCTCGTTTCAAAGAAAATGCCTGCCTCGTGTCTAAGCTCCCATGCTGCCATTTTACTCTTTCCTCCTGTATTGCTTTTAAAAGGTAGATACTATTTAAATTCTTAACTTCTGAGAAGGGGCTGTTACACTATAATCCCAACAATATTCTCCAACTATACCACAACTCCTCCTTATCTTTATACGTGCACTACGACATTTATAATTTAAGGTTTCTACCAGTTGTGCCTTCTTAACTTCTTCTGCAATATCAGTTATACTGTTCTCTTTTTTTGGAATATCAGTTGTGCTCTTGATTTCTTGCAATTTTATCACTTGTACCGTTCAGGTTAGTTGCCATGTATCTGCATACCAAATGAAAGTTAAGTTTGAGCTTACAAGGATAATTAGATTGAATAGTTAGAGTAGATATGTATTTTCTTCTTCCTCTTCCTCATATATAAACTTTCTTCTTTCTACGCCGCCCCCACCTCCGATGGCACCTCCTCCTCTGCCACCCCACCACCACCACATCCTCCTCCCCTACCTCCGCCACTCCTTCCCCTCCCTTGCCCCACCGTCCCGACCTCCTCCCCTACCTCGTCCAGCCATCTCCAGTGGTTCCTTTTTCTTCCTCCATCTCTGTAACGACTAGAGGTCTTTTTCCAAACAATTTTCCTTATATTTCTCCATTACTAATATGGATTCAATTATAAAATTAGTGGGTATTAATGGCCCATTGATTGATCGGGATAAAATCTAATAAATCTCCTCCCCTCACATCACATACACTTTGCAAAATAGAGAGAGAAGGAGAGAGGGAGAGTTAGAGAGAGAGAGAGAGATCTCATCGGGAGAATCATTCTCGTCACAGGGAACATCGGCGTCGATTCGATGGAGGAGAACGCTGGCTCGGGAGCAAGGAGAGGGGCATAAAGATCTAGTAGATACATTCTGTCGAAATTGAGGTATGAGTTGAACACTTAAGGATGTTTGACGATTGCTTTCAAATCATTAGCTTGTCGTTATTTCGATTTCATAAAGTCACATGGATGGCATCAGATGAAATCGTTGATATCAATTTGTTAAGAAATTGACAGCAGGGTTAGGAGATGGTGTGAAAGTAACATTTCTTTATTGTTAACAAAAGGGGTTCATGTCATTTAAATATAAGATTACGATGCATATATACCTCATTAAATCACATAGAAATAAAAGGTACTAGATTGGTTAACATCATGAAGTGGTTATTTTATTTCAGGTTGCTATTACTGAATGGCATAATTTCTCAAGTTTCCACTCACCTCATATTTTTTAACCATTGGAATCTTTTATTCGACCATCATATGTATTAAGTCATAAGAAAATGTTGTCACTAGTGACATCTTTGAATCTCTCATTCAGGGATTCAACCAGCATAATAATGCGAGCCCAGATGTGCAATTTACATAAACAATGATAAATTGGTGTTTTAGTGAACTACTCAATTGATATATATATATATATATCATAATCGATAAGTTTGGTTATTACTTTCATGATCTTGTAATGTATTAGAATTATAAGATTAATAAGCATTCTCGTACATAAAAAGGGTGCAATCTAATTAAATTATCCAGTAATTAATATACGTGGTACGGTTATGTGTTACAACGAAATGTCAAATTTATAACTATCTCTTGGTTAAAGATATTTCAATATTATCCCACACATTATAGCATAGTTATTTTAATTATTTCACGTAAGTAATCATGTTCAATTTCCTGAGAATCGACGAACTGTACATATATAATTATACATTAAGTTTAGAAATGGTTAGTTTTTACAACAATAACATTACACAATCATTTTTTTAAGGTTGTGATATCACGAAATTGATGGGCACACATATTTGGTTTGTCACCAAAAATTAAGTTAGTATTCTCATTTAGTATTCAGCCATGACTGGTCCCAAGCTCAGGTAAATGAGGAGGGTTGTGTTAGGTAGCCGACAGTCAGCGTAAAACAGTTGGAGACAACTTCCTAAATATTATTTTTTAAAGAAATAATATTTAGGAAGTTGCCTCATGACAGTTGGATCTTTTCAACATGGATTTAAGCAAACACGCAGATTGAACCATAGACATGTGCATAGAATGATTGTAGCAGAAATGAAAATGCTAAGGTGGATGTGTGGACACACACGTAAAGATCGGATTTGGAATGATGCAATCAGAAAGAAAGTTGGTGTAGCTCTGATCGAGGATAAGATGCGATAAAACTGCTTAAGATGATTTGGTCATTTGCAAAGAAGATCAATGGATGCACCAATTAGGGAGATGCGAGTGTTGGGATGTTGAGCTGGTTAAGAGAGGGCGAGGACAGTCCAAGAAGTGTTGGAAAGAGACTATACGAAGGGATCTTAGTTGGATATAAGCATGGGATTGACCCAAGATAGATATGAATGGAGCCGAAGAATCCATGTAGCCGACCCTACTTAATTGTGGGAAAAGGCTTTGTTGTTGTTGTTGATTCTCATTTAGTATTCAATATTATTTATTAAAGTTACAAGTCATGAAAGTTGATATATTGAATTGTAATGTTCACATCAACCGCTATGGCATGGAAAAGAAAACGATATTTAAAGGAATTAAAATTCATTAATTTGAGTAAGGCACCATAACGATAGGCAGAGCTAAGTGCTATACCTAATGGCGGGAGTCATCTTTAGAGTCCAATTATCGTAGGCCTAAAGGGGGCTAATTCCTTCTGGGGGCATACGGTTCAAGGAATCGAACGAGGCAAAAGATGAGTCATCTACATTTGTAGCTACACTGTCATGTATGTCATGTTCATGGACCGCCTTGTGCCGACGGTAAAGCCACCAAATCCACCAAAGTCACCAAATTTGTTTAAGGATTTAACAATTAAGATAACTTTAATCACTAAACAAATCAAGAGTATGTGTACAGATTTGAAATTGCTAAAGCATATGTGTGCAACTATGACAATGTTATGGCATTGTGCAAATGTTATGATGGTAATGGGCATATGCGTAATTATGGAAAATTCTAAAGTTGTTTGTGAAAATATGAAAATGTTAAGGTGTATATGTAAGTATGAAAAACTCTAAGAGTATATATGAAATTATGGCTTCAATGAAAGGATTCGGAAGGAATACCCTTCGTATGCATGTTTATGTGAAACATGAGTTGCATAAGGATATTATATGAGAAAAAGATAGTATCATATGTAACACGATAATTTTGCAAATTGTATAGTGTGTTGATAAGTGATTGCATGTAAGAGATTATATTTCTAACGGTTTAAAATAACATAGGGAGATTTATTTTCTGTGCTAGCCAGTTTGACCCCAACTCGACACATATTTAGCGTTAGGCTCATAACATGTGTTGTTTTTTCAGGGGAACATGAGTATTGATTTATTTTCTACTTGAAGGCAAACTATCTATCTTCGTGAAGTTGAATCGGTAGGGACCACTGATGGCTTAATTACGGAAGGATGTCATTATGCCCACTGGAACATTTGTTATGTTGCTTTAATTATTAGTTTCTTTCTGCAATGTTATCCATGATGGAGTTGTAATAAGAGAACTATTTAGTCATTTGAACTTTAGTTTAAAATAATATATTACTCTGCTCGTTGTTTACCATGCAAGTTTTTGGTAATGATTTGGTCGTGCGATCTTCTATTGCTTGCTTTCGTCGATCTGTGGGCCTGTTCCATTACAAATGGTATTAGAGCTAGAGTTCCTCTGGGCATAAGATATCCATAGTTTATAATGGTGTAAGACCCAAATATTTAGAGAGAATTAACCTCACATGGGAACTCATTAATGTTGTCGGATTTGATTCAGATGGTTCCTCGTCGTGCAATTGAAGCTAATGGAGACCGTGAGTCATCAACGATTCAGGAGACCATTGTGGACATGCCGCGACAGATGCTGGAGCTAATGGCATTGATGGCTCAACAGCAGAAGAACCAACCATCAAGCTCCAGGCTTACTTTAAAAACATTCATCTATCATGATCCACTGACCTTAAAGGCTGAGCATGAGCCGGGAAAAGCCGAACACTGACGTAGAGAGATGGAAATGGATTTTGAAGCAACTGAATGTCCAGAGGAAAAGAAAGTGATTTTTGGGACATTCCGTCTGCGAGATAGCGCTAAGGAGTGGTGGACTTCGTGCAAAGGAATTCACTTCTCAGAGACTCCAGTCATTAAGTGGGATGATTTCATGGAACGTTTCACAGAGCGTTACATCCCTGAACATGCTAGGGATGTTAAACGCCAGGAGTTCATAAATATCTAACAGGGAGGTATATCAGTTGAAGAGTACGATGCAAAATTTCAAGAATTAGAGAAATATGGCAAAGACATTTGCGCAAATGAAAAGCAACGAGGTAGGAAGTTTGTAGAAGTCTTGAATGTGGGATTGAGTATTAAAGTTCTCACTAGGGGTCCCATGACCCTATCTGAGGCGGTCATAGCAGTTGTGGAAATTGATGCAGCTTATCGGAGGATGCATCAAGTAAATCCTCAAAAGCATCCTCACAAGTCAATCTACTATGACAAGAGGCGCCACACTGCAGTAAACGTCAAGAAGACAACGCCCGATGATATCCCAACCAGCATGAAGTACACATTGCAAGTATGCTCGCATTGTGATAGAAGACATCTAGGGGAGTGCTACAAATCGATAGGAGCATGCTTGAGGTTTGGAGAAAAGGTCACTTCATAAGAGATTGCAAGAAAGATCTCAAGGACCAATGAAGTCGTTCGAGCAGGAGAAGAAGGTACTGGAAAGGGTGTTTTCCATTACACACGAGGATGTAGAGGATGCTTACACAACTATAGAAGGTACTCTTCTAATTGTAAGTCATTTATGCCATGTTCTTTTTGATTCGGGAGCCACACATTCATTTATTTCAAGCATTGTTGCAAGAAAACTGAACTTAGAAGTTGTTGAGCTTCCACATAAACTTACAGTTTCTTCATCTATGGGTGATATTAGTGCAACAAGTATGTACTTAAAGGACACACAAGTTATGATAGGAGGAGACTCCCTTATTTCTAATTTGATCCTATTGCCAATCACAACTTATGATGTCATATTAGGCATGGATTGGTTATGTGAAAACTATGTTGCAGTTTATTGTAGAGAGAAGAAGGCGGTCTTGAGCAAACCAAATCATAAGGAGATAGTCGTTCGAGGCACTAGTAAGAGTGGTTGATTGATTATCTCATCTTTGCAAGCAAGTCGACTACTGGCTAAAGGTCGTGCTGCATACCTAGCTAGTGTAATTAACGCTGGATTATCTCATGTATGCCTTGAAGATTTATACGTGGTCCGATATTTTATCGATGTATTTCCAGACAATCTTCCTGGACGACCTCCTCATAGAGAGGTTGATTTCTCAATTGATGTTATCCTGGGGACGACACCGATATCCAAAGCTCCATACAGAATGACTCGTGCAGAACTTGAGGAGCTAAAGAAGCAGCTACAAGAGCAATTGGAAAAGGAATTTTTACGTCCCAGTGTTTCCCCATGGGGAGCACCTATCCTCTTTGTGAAAAAAAGACGGGTCTCTTAGAATATGCATTTATTATCGAGGTCTGAATAAAGTAATTGTGAAGAGCAAATACCCGTCACCTGGCATCGATGATTTATTTGATCAGTTGCAGGGAGCAACCGTCTTCTCAAAAATCGATCTGCATACGAGTTACCGTCAACTCCAAATAAAAGAGGAGGATATATCGAAGACTGCTTTTAGAACAAGGTACGTCCATTATGAATTCTTTGTCATGCCTTTTGGTCTTACTAGTGCTTCTGCAGCCTTTTATGGAGCTAATGAATAGGGTATTCCGAGAATACCTTGACAAGTGTGCCATCGTGTTTGTGGATGATATTTTGATATACTCATCTGTTTCGGAGCAGCATTGAGTACACCTACAGATTGTGTTCGAAACCTTATGGCAACACCAACTTTACGCAAAAATCTCTAAATGTGATTTTTGGCCGGATAAAGTTGCATTTCTTGGTCATGTGTCATTCAAGGATGGCATTGAGGTAGATCCAACTAAGGTAGAAGCTGTGATGAATTGGAGTCACCCTAAGATTATGTTTCTGAGATTCTATCTTCCTTGGCTTAGTCAGGTACTATTCACGATTCATTCATAATTTTCAAGGATCTCACTACCATTAACGAAACTAACTATAAAGGATGTGAAGTTTGTGTGGTCTGAGGAGTGTGAACAGAGTTTCCAAGAATTGAAGCAGAGATTGACTACAGCTCCAATCTTGGCTTTACCGTCAGGTAATGGAGGCTTCGTGGTGTATACCGATGCACTAGGAACAAGACTCGGGTGTGTCCTTATGCAGAATGAGAAAGTCATTGCTTATTCCTCATGGCAACTAAAACCGTAAGAGAGAAACTACCCTACTCATGATTTGGAGTTAGCAACGACAGTCTTTGCTCTTAAAATTTGGCATCATTACATTTACAGTGAACAATTTGAGGTGCTCAGTGATCATAAGAGCCTCAAATACATTTTCTCTCAGAAGGAGCTTAATTTGAGACAACGACGCTGGTTAGAGTTCCTAAAAGACTACGACTTTTCCATTAACTATCATCCTGGAAAGGCAAACGTCGTAGCCGATGCATTAAGTAGGAAGTGGGAAGGCAAACTAGCTAGCCTAAAACTTTAATGGAAGATGATGAAAGATTTCAAAGACCGGAAACCTTTCTTAAGTAAATAGAGGAAGATATCTTTTGCAAGCCTTAAAATCCAACCCGAGGTAATTGGGAAAGTAATGGCAGCACAGAAGACAGATGTTGATCTTCCTAAAATTATGGACACATCCAAGAAAGAAGGTTCCGAGTTCACAATCGAAATTGATGAAGCTATAAAGTACCACAACGAGTTATGGGTTCCGAATGATGTTGAGTTGAGGTAGGAGATTTTAGATGAAGCTCACATATCGATGTACACTATCCATCCAGGTACAACGAAAATGTACATGGATCTGCAATGAATCTGGTAGCCGAAGATGAAGAATGACATCGCAGTTTTTGTTTCTAAATGCTTGGTATGTCAGCAGATCAAGATTGAACATCAGAGGCCAGTAGGCCCTGTCCAACCTTTAGAGATACCTGAATGGAAGTGGGAGCACATAAAGATGGACTTCATTACAGGTCTACCCAAGACTAGGAAACATCGTTATGACACCATATGGGTGATTGTTGATCGATTGACCATATCAACGTACTTTTTGCATATCCTCCTGGATCAATCGATAGATAATCTAGCTGAATTGTACGTGAATGAAATTGTCAGATTACATGATGTTCCTGCATCAGTTGTGTCATACTGGGACACTAGATTCACATCTCACTTGTGGAAAAGCTTTTAGGATGCTATATGGAACTCGATTGAAGTTTAGTACTTCATTTCATCCGCAGGCTGATGGACAATCAGAAAGGACCATCCAAATCTTAGAGGATATGTTGAGAACATGTGCTTTGGATTTTGCCAGTAGCTAGGATATACATCTTCCATTAGTGGAGTTTGCTTACAATAACATCCATCATTCGAGCATCATGATGGGTCTCTATGAAGCATTGTATAGGAGACCTTGTAGATCACCCTGATGTTGGAGTGATATTGATGAGAAGCACATTTTAGGACCAGAGTTGGTCCATACCAGCAAGGAAGGTGTTGAGCTAATCAAGAAGAGACTGTTGGCAACTCAAAGTAGGTAGAAAGTCATATGCAGATCGTCACAAAAGGGAGCTGATTTTTATAGTTGGAGAGCATGTGTTTCTAACGATTTCCCCAACCAAGGGTATTTTGCAATTTGGCAAGACAGGGAAACTTACCCTAGATACATAAGACCTTCTGAGATTCTGCAATGAATTGGAGATGTGGCGTATTATATCTCTTTGCCACCTCAATACACGAAGCTACATGTTGTATTTCATGTGTCAATGTTGAGAAAGTACACTCCTAATTCAATCACACGTGATCGAGCATGAGGTCCTCGACATTCAACCCAATCTCACTTTTTAGGAGAAACTTGTCCGCATAGTCGATCGTAGAGACCATTAGCTTCATCGGCATATAGTTCCGATGGTCAAGGCCCTCTGGCAGCATCGTCAAACATATAGTCCGAAATTGACAGCATGGTTAGCAGATGGTGCAAAAGTAACATGTCTTTAGTGTTAAACAAAAAGGGGTTCGTGTCATTTAAATATAAGATTACTATGCATATATACCTCATTAAATCACATAGAAATAAAAGGTACTAGATTGTTTAATGTCATGAAGGGTTATTTTATTTCTGGTTGCTATTACTGAATGGCATAATTTCTCAAGTTTTCATTCATTTTAGATTTTTTTAACCATTGAAATATTTTATTCGACCATCACATGTATTAAGTCATAAGAAATTGTTATCACCAGTGACATCTTTGAATTTCTCATTCATGGATTCCACCAACATAATAATGCGAGCCTTGCTGTGCACTTCACATAAACAATGATAATGGGCATTTTAGTGAACTATTCAATTGATATATATCATAGTCGACAAGTTTGGTTATTACCTTCATGATCTTGTAACGTATTAGAACTGTAAGATTAATAAGCATTCTCGTATATAAAAAGGGTGCAATCTAATTAAATCATCTGGTAATTAATATACGCGGTATGGTTATGCGTTATAATGGAATGGCAAATTTATAGCCATCTCATGGTTAAAGATATTTCAATATTATCCCACAAGTTATAACATATTTTAATTATTTCACATAAGTAATCATGCTCAATTTCCTGAGAATCAACGGTTGTATATATATATATATAATTACATACCGAGTTTAGAAATGGTAAGTTTTTACGACAGTAGCATCACATAATCGTTTTTTTAAGGTTGTGATATCATGAAATTAATTGGCACACATATTTAGCTCGTCACAAAAAATTAAGTTAGTATTCTCATTTAATATTCAATATTATTTGTTAAAGTTACAAGTTATAAAAGTTGATATATTGAATTGCAATGTTCACATCAACCACTATGGCATGGAAAAGAATATGATATTTACAGGAATTGAAATTCCTTAATATGAGTAATGACACCATAACGATAAGCGGAGCTAAGTGCTACAACTAATGGTGGGAGCCACCTCTAGAGTCCAATTATCGTAGGCCTAAAGGGGGGTAACACCTTCCGGGGGCATTCGATTCAAGGAACTGATCGAGGCAAAAGATAAGTCCTCTATAATTGTAGCTACATTGTCATGCATGTCATGTTCATGGACCCCCTTGTGCCAGCTGTAAAGCCACCAAAGCCGTTTAAGGATTTAATAATTAAGGCAACTTTAATCACTAAACAAATCAAGGGTATGTGTACAATTCTGAAATTGCTAAAACATATGTGTGCAACTATGGCAATGTTATGGCATTGTGTAAATGTTATGATGGTAATGGGCATATGCATAATTATGGAAAATTCTAAGGTTATTTGTGAAAATAAGAAAATGTTAAGACGTATATGCAAGTATGGAAAACTCTAAGAGTATATATGAAATTATGGCTTCAATGAAAGGATTCGGAAGGAATACCTCTCGTATGCATGTTTATGTGATTCATCACTCTAAAAGTCGAAAGTAGAGCTTTGTTTCTAAGTAATTAGCTGTATTTCTCCATTTATTTTGCATTATTCTCATTCTTACATTTAGAATTAATGTCTACATTTTAATATGCATATTTGCATTAAACAGGAAGCCAAATTCCCTTGTAAATATCACTTGTATATTCACCATATTTTCTTTATTTGTACATATTTTTCACTAACTCAGAATTGAATAAAATCAACTATATAGTGTATATATTACTAGCACTAATAAAGGAAAAATGTCAAAAAATACTAACTTGTAAAATTAACCAATAAAACCCTAACCCTAGTTTGAGACTAAGAACTTTAAAGTGTAAATATCTCTCTCATACAATCTCCTATGGAATCCTACTCACTTTTGAATTAATGTACATTTAATTACCTTCAAAACAAGACCAAATTCAAAAGAATCAGAGTCTGTATGTGAAACTTGGGTTTTGGACCCCTCATTGTCTATTTTATCTTATCTTTATATTTATTAATTATTAAAAAAAATCCAAAAAATAGTTTAAGTTGTAAATATTTGTTTTATATTTCTCTAATTTTATTTGTTTTATCTTATTTTTAAAATGCCAAAAAAATCAGTAAAAGACCAAAATGCGGTATTTTATACCTATTAGATACCACCTAAAAATACTTTTTGTACAAATGATTTATTTTGGTTTTTAGTCCTTCACGAAAGTTGTAGATCTCGTCGATACGAGCAACTTTCATGTTGACTAGACATTATTTGACCCCTTTTGTTATTTCTTTTTATTTTTATTTACATTTAATTTTTTCTGGGAACACACGAGCTCTTGGAGCCGCCACATGTCGCTCCCATTTTTTATTTTATTCTGTTATTTATTTATTTATATTTATTTTATTTTATATTTAATATCACTTATTATTATTTATTTATTATGTATTTACTTTATTTATTATTTTAATTATTTTTATTTTAATTATTTATTTATTACTATTTATTTTATTTATTTATTTTAATTACTTATTTTATTTTTTATATTATTATTTACTATTTGTTTATTTATTATTTACTTATTTTAGTTATTTATATTTATTATTTATTTTTTTATTTTAATATAATTATTTTTGCCGCGTAGCCGCGTTACTGCGTGCCACGTGGCTTCCCCTCTCCTTCCTCCTCTCGCGCCCCTCCGCCCCGCTTCGCACAGAGGTGTGCGTGTCGTTCGCTATCGCCTCCCTCTCTTCTTTCTCCCCCCTCTCTCGCTGCAATTGTGGTGCACCCTCTCTCCTCCTCCCATCTCGGTTGCAACCACCTCTCCCACACCGTGCAATCGCCCAATCTCTTCACCCACCTCCACTTGACCTGATCGCCCAACTGTTACCCGCAAAACACGAACGAGCCACCATTCTCTCAACTTGACCCAGTCCCCTCTCTCTCCACAATCTCCGCCGTCACATCCTTTAGCCTCCATCCAACCCCCCATAAATGGGGCTGAGCTCCACCTCGCACGGATCATCCTTCAATGATGTGAGAAGAGGAGCGAGCTCCTATTAGTAGCTCATGTAATAGCTGAGAGTGTGAGGTTGAGCAATAACCTCCGTGTTCCCAGGCGAGATCCAAGTGGGCACAACCTCCTTCCACTGCCGCATCTCGCGCAGCTGAGCTCTGCTCCAATCGAGGCGTTGAGCAAGAATTAGAGCTCTTCCCAAAGCTCGT
The DNA here is from genome assembly GCA_037367405.1 of Ottelia alismoides. NCBI lineage: Eukaryota > Viridiplantae > Streptophyta > Magnoliopsida > Alismatales > Hydrocharitaceae > Ottelia > Ottelia alismoides. The sequence continues at coordinate 489,137 of JAZKJV010007177.1, read as the reverse complement.
TCCCAGGCACCCCACTCACTTCGTAGAACTCCAGGTAATTCCCTTTCCCTTTTTCTTCCTACTCCTCTTTCTTCCTCTTCTATCCTTGATGAATTTGTGATTCATCACTCTAAAAGTTGAAAATAGAGCTTTGTTCCCAACTAATTAGCTGTATATCTCCACTTATATTGCATAATTAGCATTCATGCATGTGTAAATAATATGTGCATTTTAGCATTCATATGTGCATTAAATAAGGAGCCAAAAATCACTTGTACATATTCACATGTATATTATCTAAATTCACCTATTTGTATCTATTTTATACTAACTCCAAATCCAATAAAATCAACTCTATAGTATACATATTACTAACACTAATAAAGGGAAATTATCAAAAAAATACTAACTTGTAAAATTGTCCAATAAAACCCGAGCCCTAATTTGAGACTAAGAACTTTAAAATTCACATATCTCTCTCATACAATGTCTGGTATAGGTCTACTCACTTTTAAAGTAATATACATTCAAAGACCTTCAAAACAAGACTAGTTTCATAAAAAATCGGAGATCGCATGTGAAACTTGAATTTTGGGCCCCTATTGTATATTATACATATCGACCAAACTATCCTTTATTTATCTTTTTATTTCCTTAATTATTAAAAATCCAAAGAAATTAGATTAAGTTGTAATTTTTTATTTCATATTTTCTCTAATTTTATTTTGATTTTTCTCTTATTTAAAAATAACAAAAATGTGCAAAAGATAAAATACGGTATTTTATACCTCCTATAAGATACCACCAGAAATACACTTTATACATATGACTTCCTTTGATTTCCAATCCTTCACAAAAATTGTAGATCTCTTCGAGACGAGCAACTTTTGTGTTGGCCACTTTTTGATTTGACCCCTTTTGTTATTTCTTTTTTATTTTTATTTACATTTAATTTTTGACTTTTTTGGGAGCGACACGTGGCAGCTCCTGGAGCTGCCATGTGTTACCCCTTTTATTAATTTCGTAATTTATCTTATCTTATTTATTTTATTTATTTTAATATTTTATTTATTTATTATTATTATTTTAATTAATATCTATTTATTTTCTACTTTTACTTCTTTTCCTTTCATTATTTGTTATTATTTAAGCAGCCTACTTATTTTACTTTATTTATTTATTTTATTTTATTTTTATCTTCTCCCTTTACTTGTTCTCTACTCCAACTTCCCACCCAAAACACTTCCTCCAACTTCTTCCCCACTTCTTTTCCAACTCCCCCTCATCTTCCTCCTCCTTTTATTCCCTCACCCTCTTCGTTTCTCTTCATCCACCGTTTTGAGAGAAGAGAGGTCGAGCCCCTTTAACCTCCAGGTGACAGCTGAAGGAGACGAGTTGAGCGATGACAACCTTTTAGGTGAGATCCTCAAGGTCATCCCTTGTGTAGCTGCTCATCTACTCGACGAAGCAGTCGAGCTTCGTGGTGTTTTATCGTCGAGCGCCACTTCGAGGCAACGAATGGAGTTGCAGCATAACTCCTCCAAAATCCGACGAATCACAGGTAAGTTATCCTTCTCCTTCTCATTTTTTTATCTAACAAATCTCTTTTGTTAATTTACACATCACCACCAATGAACACAATCACTATTATCATCATCAACACCACCTTTAATTCCCATCTTATTCCATATTAAGAAAAAAATTTAAAAAACATAAACAAATCAAAACAAAAAAAGATTGCAGCAACGCCGCAAGGCCACCCGCATGCCCGCCTACCTCACGTGACCTCCGCGCTCCAGCAAGGTGTTGCCGTCCACAGCCTCCGCCTGGACCTATACCGGGTGGCCATCTGCACACAACCATTTCTGCCACGCCTCCAAACCGTCAGCCAGACCCGCGTGCCCCTTACCAGTGCGCGACTCTCCACCAGCCGACCGCCCTCAGTCGCGCCCCTGTGACCTCCGCCGACTTGCAGTTCCAGCCCGCGTACGTGCGCCACTGCCCCTCCGTCGCACATCACCCTTGGAGGTCCATCCATTGCTGTGACCTCCCGTCTGCCGCACCGCCTCCCAACCACCCGTTATCCTCTGCCTCCACATGCCCACGAGCCCTCTTCAACCCTAGGGTTCACCCACGTTCTTAAGTCAATTTATTTCATTTATGTTTTTGTGAAAATTGTAGTTTCTTCCCTTCATTTATCTTTAATTGCAAAGTTACCCTCTTCATATTTCAGTTTGTTTGCATTGATTCCGATATTGCAAAGACACCCTTGCATTTATGTATTAATTTAGACATCCATTTTGCATCAATTTTTAATACAAAATAGCATTTTGTTGATAATTTAATGTTGTACATTCTGGCTATTTAATTAGAATTTTGTGAGCATTGGGTAATTAAATAAATGTATTTTGGAGAAAAATGGGATATTTTACCCATTTTGAGGTCTGAAATTCATATTTAATTAAATATTATTCCAAAAATTGTAAAAAATCAAAGATGACGCTTCTAATCGCTCTTTATTACTGTCCAAATTTTGTCAAAAATGGATATGTCTTTTTCCTAAAATAAATTGTTGATTGATTTTTGTAATTACTTATTAATTAAATCCATTAATGTTATTTTTGTGATGTTTTAATTCTCCTAGATTGCTCATTAAAATATCTATCTGAGATAATTTTGCTTCTAGATAAATTGATTTTATGGATTAATTAGGAATTAAATACTCACAGTCACTCTATTTTCAGTAAAAAATTCATAAAAATCATATATTTCAGAAAAATCCAAAAATATTATATAGCTTCATTTCATCATGTTTAACTTTCAGTAAATTTTCGTTATTTTTACACTCTGTTTGCATGAAAAATTACATAAAACCCCTGAAAAGTTTACATTTTTCGTTATTGCTTTTTAAACCTAAAAATTCCAAATAAATGCATTTTGCATTCAACATTGGATTAGGTTTTCAGGAAAAATATAACTTGACTAATTTTGATTAATTTCAAATTAAAATTAATTTGGCTAAGTTGCTAATTTTCTTTATAACCTAATTCATCTGCATATTTGCATTGGCATTTATTTTGCATAAAAAATACAACAAAAATTTTGCTTGGAAAACCTTGGGCTAATTCATCTAATTTGATTCGACGTTATTCCGTTGCCTCCTTGAGTAGACAATGGGGCTTGTCCAGGTTAAAAATACTTAAAACCACACATAAATTAATTCGTTGATTTATGGATTTGTGTGGTCAACTTTTGATAGATCTCGATTTCCCGACTACAACAACATGACACAATTAAATAGGGCAATTGCGTATCAATTAAATGGTGTCGTTGCCCAGGAGGCAAACAACTTAGGATCATTTTAGGAAATTAGATTTAAGTTTTCCATTCACTTGGGTAGTCTGACCCCTGAATCACCTTGTAATTATTGTCATTTTTTTCCATTTTTTTTCTATTTATTTTTTGATATCTCTCTCTGACATAAATTTTATCTCTTTGTGCGGGGGACCTGTGGCTTTGGAGCGGGCTTTCTTGAAGTCAACGCATCTTGAAGTGCATCATGGCCGACGATTCATGGATCGAGTCGGTTGTTGAGACGCCATGAAGTTTTGAGAAGAGAGATTTTCATTTTTGTGAATTAATTTGCAATAATTGCATGTTTACAACGAATTCTATTTGGAATCCGCGTATGTACCCGGACCCTTGATATTGGACCCTTCGTGGTCATGTGGTTGATTGACGTAGACTAGGACCTGCACTCGCGCCTCTTAGAGCAAATTTTTTTCTTGTGCTCATACTCTATAAGACCATACATCATATTTAATGAGATGCACTTAGACCACATATCTATTAGTCCAAATTAAATTGTTCATCATTCGCCAATAGAACTTCATGTCTAGGAACGATTTTCTCGTTTGCATTTCATATAGTGTAAAATTTCAATTCTGTATTGCATCATGCATGTAGAGAGCTGGAGGCACTGTAAGCCTTCTTACTCAAGCATTCATCATCGTTTCTTGATTGCATCGGCTTTTTCTGATTCCGTCTCTCAATTTTTCTAACTTAGGATAAATGAATTGGGACTGGACGATAGACATGATTGCTTATGTGGATTAATTACAGTGACAACTAATCTCTAAAATCAAGACTGCTAATTGAATTGGACCGAAAAAATTGACTAAAATTAACCTTTTTTTGTGGGAGAGCAACCCTGTCATTGTCTGATTTATTTGCAAGTGAGAGAGAGATGACACTAGGATAGAGCCAAGCCAGGATTTTCATATAGACCACCGGTTCAAAAAAACGATTAGCCACTTTTCAGTGAAGATCTACGGGTAGCCGGTAATCGGTCCGGATTTCCTTAACAGAGTGGGAGGTTTAGAGGATGTCGTAAAAGGCATTGTCCTCAAGAAACAGGTAGCCGTATTTATACGGTCCGTACTTACTCCTATATTTGCTAAAAGTGGGTGCATCTATTCATAAGAATCATGACAATCTGTAGGGAAGTAAAGGCACCTAACAACTCGTTAATCTTTCAAGATCTGCATTTATCACCAACTAAAACTGGTAAGATAATTTGGTCGAACCTTTATGGCCCTCACATGTAGAGTTGATGAATTTGGGGTTTTATCTTGTGTTTGTTTTGTGTCTGTCCGGGTGCGTTATCCTATGTACTTGCACGTTTTCTACCTCGATCTGCTTACATTCATCCATTCCTCTTCAATATTTCAGGATATTGGTCATCATATCCAAGCCACTCCTCTTCGACCATAATATGATAATCTTCACCTTCTTATTCGTTCTCATACCCCTGTCCAGACCGCGAAGTCAGAACTTTGACTGACTTCCCCACTTCTTCGTACTTCTCACCTACCCCACCTTCTTACACCCCTGATCCACTTCCAACCTCGGCTAACTCACCTTATAGTCGGGTCGCTTGCTGAAATCAATGAACAAAAGAGCAAGCCACTACTGAGATAAATGATTGGCAGAATTATGTGCCCCCACATACCTCATTCTCATCTCAAGTTGGGTCCGGACAACAATTTACATATACACATCCCGACTTGACCTTAGGGGATAACATGGCCAATCGAACAAACTGAATGGAGAGGCCTACACCATATGATCTTCCTGACTTGATTGACTCAAGCCTACATTGACCAGCCTTCATATCACACATTCGGAGAGCCTCCGCATGCATGTGATTGGACTCATGAGCTAGACTTACCAGCCCCCTGTTCATTGACTCCATTATTCGAGGCTCCGGCCAATATCTACCATTCGGATGGTCCATACTCGACACATCATTACATGCTAGAGTCTAGGTATGTTGAGTACGAGACTTCAAGATCCCAGCAATATCCTCCGAGTAGACAGTCTGCTTCGACGATTTGCTATGAGGACTCTTTGGAGGATACCATTTCTAGGGTTGTGAAGAGATATTAATTAATTGAGGATAAAATTAGAAATGTCATCGACCGAATCATTTCAATTTATTCCAGCTCAGGTATGGAAGTGGAAAATGGAATAAGCATATTCAATGTTGAAAACATAGAGGATACAAAGAAACACACACACACACATACTGTACAACTGGAGTCCATTCCACCTCCCGTTTCTACTAACCACTTACCTTCCAATCTAGAGTCTGTGCATCCTCCCACTCCTCCTTCACCTATTCAAAACAACAAAAAAATCGAAAATCCCAAAAAGACCAAAAAATTGAAAAATCAGAAATATTATAAAAATAGGAAATAAAAAAGATATAAAAAAATTGGACCCTACCCTAAGGGACGATGAAGAACTGATTCTTACGCATCCCTTAATAAAGGCCATAGATCGCTTCCCCGACCTCAAAAGATTTGTGAAAAGTAAATTGATGCCAAAGAGGTCGGGCAATAAGAGTATAAGGTCTGAGAAACATCTTATGTCTATGGCCACCTCCTTGGTGATGGGGAGAAAGACCAAGAGCTGCGGAGTGAAGTGGTTACCTAGGGTTGAATGTGAAATCAAAGACACTACCTTTACCCATTTAAGAATCGATGATGACTCACTGATAAATATCGTCCCGACCTCTGTATTTGATAAAATCAAACCTAAGCCAATCAGAAAGTCGAGAGAGATCGTTCAGCTGGATGATCGATCTATAAAATGATCGAGAGGAACTCTTTCAGTCATCATTACTTTCTAAGGTTCTCTACTCCAAGTAGACTTCACGGTCATTGATATTGAGCACCAAGGCCTCCTATTATTCTTGGTAAGCCGTTCTTAGCCTCAGCTAAAGCGACTATAGATTGTGAGACACGAGCGATTGATTTTACAACATTGAAGGCACTCCGACTGCATCCATTCTTTGACACACTCTACTCTAAGGTAACTAAAAAAGCTGCTGACAGTCGTGACCATCGAGAGGTAGATGAGTCACACCTCTCTGTTACACCTAAGATACCGGTTGTTGAGCCGATCATTGGATAAGAGACTCCCCACACATCCATGACTCATGCTGCTTGCATCACCACCACTATGTCAGCTTCAATAGAAGACTCACAACCCAAAGCTGTCATTGAGTCAGACATGATTTTTGCTGATTGTCTTGACCGTTTCGATGATCCAACATCCGTGACTAATAATGCCTAGGTTACTAGCACCTTCCCGAGATGTGTGTTGACCCTTCAGGAATATTATAATCTAAATGGAGACTCATCTGATGAGGAACCCATAGTCAGCTCCGCACCACATCCTAGACCTGCAACAAAGGAGACAACCACGACTCAATTGACCCCACCCAACAACACGGTGGCCGCTTCCTCTAGTCACTCATCTAGTGAGAAGAAGTCGTGAATTGATTCCTCGAGGTGTTCTCCCGAACCACTCAAGGCATGTCGCTCTCCTCTCCTTCTCAATGATTCATTCTAGAAAACCGACCAAGAAAGTTTCCTTCAACATACTAGAGAAGGTATTTTCAGAGGAATCATCATCAAGTTCGGATGAGGTGGTTTATATGAGTGAGCTCAGTTCGGTTGTTCTTAAGCCATATCTGAGCAAGCAGCCGTGTGTCGACCTTCGTTGGATGATCCCTACACCTCACTATTATTCATCTGAGGATGATTCCGATAGCGACACATATGTATATTACCCACCTCCTCGCTCTCGCAAGAAGGTTCATCACAAACCTTCTCGATCCTTGTATATTCTCACTCCTCCTTGCATATATTTTCTTTCTTTTATTTCCCTCCCTCCCCAGTGATTCCTATCACTCGCCCGACACCATATCGTTTCATTCTATGGCTATACTTAGATTGACCATATCCTAAGTACAAGGGGGAGAGTGACCCAAGTCTCTTCTTCTCCCTTATACGTATATTCTCCAAATCTCATTGATTCTCACACTCACTTCTATCCTAGACATAGGCTGACCAGAGCCTAAGTATGGGGGGGGGATCGATGCTCGTCATGTATATATTCATCCATTTCTACTCCTGACCTCGACCACCCCATTTTTGATCTTCTACACTTAGGCTAACTAGAGCCTAAGTATTGGGGGTGGATCAACTTCTATACTTTTGTTATTTTAGCTCTCATACGCTTAGCACGAGCTATGACTTTTTCCTCGCTTCTTGTGCTCTGGGCATAGCACACACTGAGTATTGGGGGCATGTATATATTACATATATACTTTACCCATAGCTCATACTTTCGCTTATTTTTGTATTTATTGCAATAATTACAGGGTGGGTAATAATTGAAAAAAAAACCTTTGCATTCTTGTATAATACATATATTGTATAACACTTGTATAATTTGTATATAAGCCTTGTAAATAATAATTTTGTAAAATTTGTTGTAAAATAGGAGGTAAACCCGATTTTATAAAAAATATAAAAACATTCTTCTTATTTACTCATTGCATATTATCCTTGCATTTTAAAAAAAATATGTCTTGCGCTTCATTCATCTTTATTGCATGTCATCTGCATTTCATCTGCATATCTAGCATATGAAAAGTGAAAAGTTAGTGGATTTTGAATCAAGTTATGAATATATATTGAGGATGGGTTTAATTTGACCTTAATCTACCTAGGAACCTTATAAGAACTGGAGTTAAGTTTTGCAGGTCAAGTTGCATAATTCTTTGAGTCCGCAAGTCTATGTTCACATGTCATCTTGATTGGTCTAAGTAGAATATTTCATGCACACACACGATTCTTTTAGACAATGACCTAACTTTGACAAGCACCATGCACGTAGCTCTTCATTGATGAGGTGGTGTGGAGGTAGAATCCTTTTGCTTGGTGTAGCACATGGGTGGAAACATCCGTCCTCCTCTAGGGAGGGTAACGCATCTCAACCTAGTCTAGTGGCGTTCACGTCTAACGACGGGATGCTATGGGTTGCAATAATGCTTGAAAAGAGGGATAGCCTACTGGCTCAAGAAGAAAAATCTTGATGTACATGCTGCATCTTGTATATTGTTCAAAAAAAAGGAAAAAAAGAGAACTCCAAAAAAGTGGACATGCCTGATTGAAAATAAAATGTCTGTCGGAGTATGTGTATTTGCAAGGCATATGCTTTGAAGACTCATACAATGGAAGCATGCAGTTGGAGACTTGGCTACACTGTTCAAGCTCACGGATATGTGACTACACTGGTCACAATCCATTCTCTTCTCTACCACTTCTTCTTGAGCCGGTTGCACTTGAACTTAGAAGGGAATACCCAGCTCCTCAAGGAAAGAGTTGCTAGATCGGGGACTTAGAGTTAACTTGTTAGAGGAGGTTGTTTATTTGCTATTTCTGATGTAGAGAGCTATATTTCACTTACATAGTACAAGTAAGATTCGTAATCATCAAAATTTGCGTATGAGGATTTGTTCTGACCTAACTGTTGAGGCGTCTTGAATAGAGAATTATGGAACTTAAAGGTTGTTAGGTCTTAAATTCAATTCTTAATAAGGTTCTGCCGCATTATCAATCCAAAGGTTGAGTCAAGCTCCATTTTCACCTTTTGTTCATGACCTTGGTATGGAATCCAAAATCATTTCACTTTTGCATTCCAGTTTAGTTGCTCGGGGACGAGCAAGGTTTAAGTATATGGGGTTGATAAATACGTGATTCATCACTTTAAAAGTTGAAAATAGAGCTTTGTTCCGGATTAATTAGCTGCATATCTCCACTTATATTGCATAATTAGCATTCATGCATGTGTAAATAATATGTGCATTTTAGCATTCATATGTGCATTAAATAAGGAACCAAAAATCGCTTGTACATATTCACATGTATTCTAACTAATTTCACCTATTTGTATCTATTTTATACTAACTCCAAATCCAATAAAATCAATTCTATAGTGTATATATTACTAACACTAATAAAGGAAAATTATCAAAAAAATATTTACGTGTAAAATTGTCCAATAAAACCCGAGCCCTAGTTTTAGACTAAGAACCTTAAAATGCACATCTCTCTCTCATACAATGTCCGATTTAGGTCTACTCACTTTAAAGTAATATACATTCAAAGATATTCAAAACAAGACTAATTTCATAAAAATTAGAGATCGTATGTGAAACTTGGGTTTTGGGCCTCTATTATATATTATACATATTTACCAAACTACCCTTTATTTATCTTTTTATTTCCTTAATAATTAAAAGACCAAAGAAATTAGATTAAGTTGTAAATTTTCCTTTTATTTTTTCTCTATTTTTTGATTTTCTCTTATTTTAAAATGACAAAAAATCTGCAAAAGATAAAAATACTATATTTTATACCTATAAGATACCACCCAAAAATATACTTTGTACATATGGCTTCTTTTGGTTTCCAATCCTTCACGAAACTTGTAGATCTCTTTGAGAGGAGTAACTTTTGTGTTGATCACTTTTTGATTTGACCCATTTTGTTATTTTTTATTTTATTTACATTTAATTTTTGATTTTTTCGGGAGCGACACGTGGAAGCTCCTGGAGCCGCCACGTGTCACCACTTTTTATTAATTTCGTATTTTATTTATTTTACTTATTTTATTTATTATTTTATTTATTTATTTATATTTATTTATTTTTTCTACTTTTATTTCTTTTCCCTTCGTTATTTTAAGTAGCCTACTTATTTTACTTTATTTATTTATTTATTTTATTTTTATCTTCTCCCTTTACTTATTCTCTACTCCAACTTCCCACCCAAGCCACTTCCTCCAACTTCTACCCCACTTGTTTTTCCAACTTCCCCTCATCTTCCTCCTCCTTTTATCCCCTCACCTCTTCATTTCTCGTCATCCGTCGTTTTGAGAGAAGAGCGGTCGAGCCCCTTTAACCTCCAGATGACAGCTGAAGGAGACGAGTTGAGCGACGACAACCCTTTAGGCGAGATTCACAAGGTCCTCCTTGTGTAGCTGCTCATCTACTCGACGAAGCAGTCGAGCTTCGTGGTGTTTTATCGTCGAGCACCACTTCGAGGCAATGATTGGAGTTGCAGCATAGCTCCTCCAAAATCCGTCGAATCACAGGTAAGTTATCCTTCTCCTTCTTGTCATTTTTTTATCTAACAAATTTTCTTTTGTTAATTTACACATCATCACCAATCATCACAACCACTATTATCATCATCAACACCACCTCTTCGTTCCCATCTTATTGCCTGTTGAGAAAAAAAAATAAAAAAAAAACATAAAAAATCAAACACAAAAAAGATTACAGCAACGCTGCCAGTCCATCGCCGTACGCATGCCTCCCTCACGTGACCTCAGCGCTCCAGCAAGGCTTTTCCGTCCATAGCCTCCGCATGGACCTGTACTAGGCGACCATCCACACACAACCGCCGTTGCCGCACCTCCAAACTACTAGCCGTCCCCGCGTGCCCCTTCCCAATGCAATTCTCCCTGCTATCTAGCTGCCCTCGGCCGCCCCCACGACCTCCGTCGATCTGTAGCGCCAGCCCGCACGCATGCGCCACTGCCCCTTCGTCACGCGTCACCCTTGGAGCTCCATCCGCGGCCGTGACCTCCCCTCTGTCGCGCCGCCCCCCAACCGCCTGCCAACCTCTGCCTCCGCATGCCTAGGAGCCCTCTTCAGCCCTAGGGTTCACCCACGTTCTTAAGGTCATTTTATTTCATTTATTTTTTTTGTGAAAATTGCAATTTCTTCCCTTCATTTATCATTAATTGCTACCCCTCTTCACATTTCAGTTAATTTGCTTTAATTCCTGTATTGCAAAGACAACCCTACATTTATACTATATTTAGACATCCATTTCGCATCAATTTTTAAAACAAAAATAGTATTTTGTTGATAAATTAATTCTATACATTTTGGCTATTTAATTAGAATTTTGTGAGCTTTGGGTAATTAATTAAATTTGTTTCGCAGAAAAATTGGATATTTTACCCATTTTGAGGTCTGAAATTCATATTTAATTAAATATTGCTCCAAAAAATGTAAAAAATCAAAGTTACTGCTTCTAATCGCTCTTTATTACTCTCCAAATTTTGTTAAAAATGGATGTGTATTTTGTCTAAAATAAATTATTGAGTGATTTTTATAATTTCTTTTTAATTAAATCAATGAATATTATTTTTGTGAAATTTCAAGTCTTCTGGATTGCTCATTAAAATATTTATTTGAGATAATTTGTTTCGGGATAAATTGATATTGTGAATTAATTAGGAATTAAATACTCACAATCACTCTATTTTTAGTAAAAAATTCTTAAAAAATCATATATTATCAGAAAGTTTCAAAAATATTATTGTAGCTTTAGTTCATCATGTTTAACTTTCAGTAAAATTTTCATAATTTTCACATTCTATTTGCACGAAAAATTGCTCAAAACTTGGATGAGCATGGGCCGGGTTGGGCCGGGCCCTGAAGGGCCCAGGCCCAAGCCCACTTAAAAACTTCGGGCCTTGGGCCGGGCCTAGGCCCGCAAAATTTTTTTTGGTTCGGCCCAAGCCCAGGCCCGGCCCAATTCCTATGGGCCGGGCTTGGGCTGGGCCGACCCATCTTAACCCATTATATATTATTAACTTTGAGTTTGTGTTTAAAGTCAATCTCAATTCAAGTTAGACGAGCAAAAATTGTTTAAAACATATGCCATAATACTTGTGAAACAACTAAAACTCAATTCTACCAGAGATGATTTCTCATTTTATACAAGTCCACTCAATGTTATATACCATAAACGTCTCTCGTTACAGAAATTGAAAGAGTGAACCAAGGTTACACAGTTAACAACAACAGGTGCACCATGCACTACATGTTAAAAAATAGGCATAATGCTCGTATTGGGTAAAGGTTCAATAATAGAAAATATTCTAATGGAAAAAAATAAACAATAAAAAATTCAAGAATAACCACCAGAATCTAAGACGTAGACTAATTAAGAAAAATTAATTCTGAAATGAAATACAATGATCATCAAGTCATATGTCCCACACTTGACTTTCTTGATTTTAAACATTGTATGAAGATAGGATACATGAACAGAGTGTACATGACAGGTGAGAGTTTCCATACGTGTAGGATATGGGAAGGGTTCGGGCCCTCTTCGGGTCGGGCCCGTGGGCCAAGTCGGGCTGGGCCAAGCCAAGCCCGAGCCCGGCCCAAAAAAATTTTGGGCCTAAAAATTAAGCCCAAGCCCGGCCCAATGTTTGTTTGGGCTTGGGCTGGGTCGGGCTTTTTGGGCTGGGCTTCGGGCTGGGCCGGGCCGGCCCAGCCCAATGCTCATCCCTACTCAAAACCCATGAAAAGTTAATATTTTTCATTATTGCATTTTAAACCCAAAAATTCCAAAAAAATACATTTTGCATTCATCATTGGATTAAGTTTCCAGGAAAAATATATCTTGACTAATTTGGATTATTTTCACATTAAATTAATTTGGCTAAGTTGCTAGTTTTCTTTATAACCTAATTCATCTGCATATTTGCATTGGTATTTATTTTGCATAAAAATAAAAAATCTGCTTAGAAAACCTTGAGCTAGTTCATCTAATTTGATACGACGTTGTTACTTTGCCTCCTTGAGTCGACTCTAGAGCTTGTCCAGGTTAAAAATACATAAAATCGCACATAAATTAGTACATTGATTTATCAATTCGTGCCGTTAATTTTTTATCGATCTCAATTTCCTGACTACAACAACACGACGCAATTAGATAGACCAATTACGGATCAATCAATCCTCTGCTTCTTCTTTTCCATCGTCTTCATCTTATTCCTCTGTCGTGCTTCTTCTCCAATCTCCTTCTCCATTGTTTCTCTTTCATTTTGTTTGCTTTCACTCCATCTTCGACCGCCGCCCCCTTGGGTGTTGCACTACTCCACCGTTCATTGTCATCACCTCCATTGTTCACCCACAACCACCAAGTACGTACCTCACCCTGCAAGTCCATTCACAACAGCAATTAACCACATTCATTTCACCAACTTCTCTACTAAGCCGCTTTCCAGCATGCCTCGTCGCCGACTGCCTTGAGATCTAACATCGCCACTACCTCCTTGCGCAGCCTCACAACACTAACACCGCTCGCCTTCTTCCACGCGAGCCCTGCCTTCAGTTGACCTCCTCCACCGCATCCCTTGTCGATGAATCCCGCAACCTCCATAGGCTACCTGCGGCTGTCCCCAATGGCGTGCCCGCACCTCGCCACCGCTCGTACGCCGCACCTCCATCACACAGGGTGCATCACGCATCGACTCGCGAGCCGACCTTATCGCCTTCATGTGCGTTTCATGTGAGGGCGGAGTCATTTGAAGAGCACCCCAAAGCTCTTGAATTAACAGACAGGTCCTTGCTCCAAACAACACGTGTGTTGCACATGCACTCAGAAGAACATTTGCACAAAGCACCCCACATATCCCCATATTGCGCCCGTGCCCTCTCCCAACCAGGGCATGTACAAGTCACGTGCTCCTTGGAAAAGTTACAATAGATTCCCCATAGATCCATCAAATTGCATAGGAGTCTAGTCTTTCAGATAGCACGTAAGACGCAACAGCCCCCTTGGAAAAACTGCGCAAAGATCCTTGCAGGTCTAGGTAATTAAAGAAGCGCCCTTAGCGCTATTTTTTTTATTTTATTTATTTTATGATAAGCAAGGACACCCCTGTATTGAAGTTTTATTTTGGACCTCAATTTTTCATCTTTATGTTAATAAAAAATAACATATTCTTGTGCATCTAATTATGTACCTTTTGGCTATTTAATTAGAATTTTGTGACACTAGGTATTTAATTTAAATTGTTTTGGTGAAAAATTACATATTTTACCCAATTCGTGGTCTTAAATTCATATTTAATAAACTCTTGATCCAAAAATTATGTAAAATCAAAGATGATGCATCTAAATGTGATTTAACTACTACCTAAATTTCATCAAAAATGGATGTGTCTTGTACATAAAATAAATTGTTGAGTGATTTCTAAAATTGATTTTTAATTAAATCTACGAATGGTATTTTTGCGAAATTTCAACTCTTTTGGATTGTTCATATAAATATCTTTTAGAGATAAATAGTTTTCTGGAGAAATTGATTTTGTTGATTAATTAGGAATTAAATACTCACGGTCACTCTATTTCCATTACAAAATTAATAAAAATTCATATAATCTCAAAAATTCCAAAAAATACCGTAGCTTCATTTCATCATGTTAGTAAAATTTTCATTAATTTTGCATTATGTTTGTATGAAAAATTGCATAAAACTCCATAAAAGTATGCATTTTTCATTGTTGCATTTTAAACCCAAAAATTCTAAAAAAAATCATTTTGCATTCATCATTGGATTAGATTTCCAAGAAAAATATAATTTGGTTAAATTGGATTAATTTCACATTAAAATTAATTTATCTAAGTTGCTTGTTTTCATAATAGCCTAATTCAATCGTATTTGTGCATTGGCATTTCTTTTACAAAGAAAATGTATTAAAAAATGCTTCCCTGAAAACCTAACTTCTAGATCACCTAATAACTAACCTAAGGAGACAGTGGCCTCCCTGAGTTCGACCTTGGGCTTGCCCAAGTAAAAATAGAAATTTGACCGCTCGCTTTTAATTGAATACTTAATTTTAGCGATTTTTGATTGATCTAAATTTCCCGCCTTTAATGAAATTTAATGTTTTCCACATAATTAGCGAGGGTAAATTACGGGCTTTTCAATCATATGTAACAAGATAAATTTGCAAATTGTATAGCTGTGTTGATAAGTGATTGCATGTAAGAGGTTATGTTTCTAACGATTTAAAATAACTTATAGAGTCTTATTTTCTGCGCTAGCCAGCTTGACCCCAACTCGGCACATACTGAGCGTTAGGCTCATAACATGTGTTGTTGTTTTTTTAAGGGAACACGGTATTGATTTATTTTCTAGTTCAAGGCAAACTATCCGTCTTTGTGAAGTTGAATTGGTACAGACCACTGATGGCTTAATTACGGAAGGATGTCATTATGCCAGCTGGAACATTTGTTATGCTGCTTTAATTATTAGTTTTTTTTGCAATGTTATCCATTATGGAGTTATAATATGAGAACTATTTAGTTGTTTGAACTTTAGTTTAAAATAATATATTACTCTGCTCGTTGTTTACCATGCAAGTTTTCGGTAATGGTTCGGTCGCGTGATCTTCTATTGCTTGATTCCCCCGATCCACGAGGCCATACCATTACAATCTCTCTTCTATCCCTTCCCTCTCAGAACCGAAGGATCCTACCCCTCAATCTTAGGAAAACATTCCATTTTTTCCTTCTATTAGCTTAGAATCTTTCTAGGTACACATGATTTCTAGACTATATTACATTTTCCTCCCATTTGGATATCTAGAATTTGAGTGATTTTGGTCTAATCCCATAATTTGGTTATTATCCATTCGTATTTGGTTTCCCAATTCTAGAATGTTGAGTGTAGGTATCCAACAATGCCACAGCTCCCGATTAGCGGATCTATGTTCAACACCTGATCAAGAAAGAAGAACTATATGTCCTGTGAAGGAGCCAAGCACAACCATTGAATTGAACCGTCTAGAGCCAACACTATAACTAACCTTCTTTCAGATCTCTCATGAAGGGACACCCCTTGTAGTGTCCATTCTCTGATCTGAAGCATAGGTCATCCTTACCACCAAGTTCAACCGACGCCTTGAGGATCATCAATATTACCACCATCTTCATTGCAAGAACACATGGAGAATTTATATTCTCGAGAAGTTGCAGCCACTTGTTGATTGAACCACTGATTACAAACCATCACAAGCCATACAACCCTGTAGCACCACTTGGAACCATATCAAAATCGTCTTTGATCTAACGGTGGACTAGGAGTTCATTGAGAGGAAGAGTTGGAGGAGGGTTTGGAGGAGCAACATAGAGATGAGAGGAGGGATATGATGGGGAGGAGACGAGGGAGCAAGGGAGAAAGAGGTAGAAGCAGGAGGCAAGGATGGAGGTGCTAGGGGAGGAGGAGGTCAGGGCAGAGGGGCTGGGGAAAGGAGAAGGTTAGAGCAGAGGGATTTGGGGAAGGAAGAGTTGATGAAACATTCCGACTCCCTTGTTAATTTGTCACTTGTATTGTAGCACAAAAATCTAATGATCAATAAAAAAATCACACGAAAATAAGTATACAATTAATCCCAATGTGACAATTTATTTATTTTACTTGGGTAAGTTCCAAGGTCGAACTCAGGGAGGTAATACGAGGGTTTAAAATTAACTTTTAATTAATCTAGGGTTTATGTTTTCAAAGAAGAAAATTTTATGGGTTTAACTTTTCCAATTTTTATGGATTTTTAAATAAAAGAGATGTAATAATTAAGGCCAAATATGATGTGTGAATTTTACAAATATTGTATGCAATGAAATAATGCTAAGCAAGGTGAGAGAATAAATAAATAATTCATTTTTTTAGATTTTTAAGTGATGAAGAATGAATTTGATGCTAAGATAAATGTAAAAACAAGCATGCCTCTTAAGCAATTTAATCCACGAGCATTCCCCTTTAATTAATTTCAAAAATATTTAATCAATTAACCTCAAGTTAAATCCCAAACCAATTTCCCCAATTTTTCTTAATTTTATGAACAATAAAGCCAATATTAGAGGATAAATAACTCAAAGAATGACAAAATAACCTCTTCAATTAATTAGTGTTTGAAAATTTCTTAGAATGAATGAGTAATTATTCTATATGATATGGAATTAAACAAGCTTTAAAATGACGTAAAGAGCATCAAAATCAGACCACAAAATGTTCAAGTTATCAATGATATAAGTCTAATGGCATAAATATAATAAAACTCAATTAAAATCTCTCAAAAAATGACCTTCAAAGGGGCATGGATGCAATTTTTGGAACCTAGAGGGGGTCTCTACAATTAACCCCTCGACAAGGGTATTTGCATGAATATCAAAATGCAGGGTGTGCGCCTAAAATTTACCCCAACTACATGAAAGAATTTATGCACATGGCCTATGTGCTAACCTAGAAGAATTTGGGGGTGCGGGCACAATTGGCCACCCCCGTGAGGGACCCATGTGATGGTGCTATGCTCGACTTGGGCACAAATCTTCAGGTGGCCGCGTGAGGATGTTGTATGGTATCCGAGGCACAAGGCTCGATGCTGATGTTTGGGATCTCTTGCATCCATCAGATTAGAGGAGGGAAAGGGACATCAACGATGGAGGGGGCTCCTCCTTTGACGGCTCGGATGTGAGGAGATGCTGTTGAATCAACGGTGCATGTATGTTCACCTCCCTCTCCCATGATATTCCTAGATGTGTTCCTTCTTCTCTGATGAGGCTCAACCTTCACCAGATATCAATAATGCTCTGGTAGTCGACACACGACCAAGGGTCGTTATGAGTGCTCTATCAGTCGATGCTATAAGGAGGACCTCTTCCTGTTGTGTACCTGTAAAGATGGCGGGGTTCGAAACCTTGGGATCTCAACCTTATCGTGATGCACATGTGAAGAAAGAGTTGGGGGAGGAGCTCATGGAGATGGTGGAGGATGAGCTGGGCGATGTGAGGGGCTGCAGAGGATAGAAAAGAACGCGATGAGGAGAAGAATGAAGAGGTGGTCCTATTAGAAGTTGTTTGTGTTTGGTCGGAGTAGATGAGTATGATTTTAGGTTGAAGAAGAACAAATGTGAAGGAGAGAAGAGGAGGGGGGGTGTTGATGGGGGTAAAGAATAAGAAGAAGAAGAAGAAAAAGGAAGAAAGGAAGTAATGCAAAGAGATTTACCTATAGGTGATGAACATCGCCTAAAGGTTTGGAGTCACGATGGCGCTCTCTGGTTCTCTCCCCCAGTAGTGGGTGGAGCACGACTGGGCTTCACTGCTCTTCTGGAAGATTCAACAACAGAGGTAGGGCAATTCTAGATCAGGCCTGAAGGGTCGTCAACGATACGATGTGCTGATGTTCTCACCAGCTGCACTGGTGGCTCTCTCTCCCTCCTATTCGGTACAAAAATGGGCAATGTAAGAGTTTTTTTAAAGGTGCTCAAAGTTGGGTGAGATAGGGGAGGGCGTAGGCGGTTTGGCTGATTGGATTGAATCTATTGAAGGAAAGAAGGGGAATTAATGATAGAGAGAAGAGGAGTTGTAGGAGGTCGAGGGAATTTTGGCGATGGAGATAAGGTAATTAGGTTGATCTAGTAGAGATGTAGGTGTTGGGTCCTCCTTACGGACCGTTGGAGGAGATCAACAGGCTGGAGGAGATGGGATAAGGTTGGGTTTGGAAGGGGATAATGTTGGTTCAAGCATTGAGAGTAGAACAGAGATGCATTTTTTATTTTGGGTTCACTTAAGGTGGAGATTGGGTTTCTGCAGAGGAGATATAGTTGGTTGGGGCAGATGGATGGTCAATTGGAAGGATAAAGCATTATGTGGTTGACGATTTCGAAGAGGATAGGTTATCGGAGATTGTTCGATGGGAGGAGAGACAGAGGTCGTAGCATGCGATTGGGGAAGGGACGACTCGAGGTAAGAGAAGGTGCAACAACCATTGGGTCACTCCTGTATCCAGCGATTGGGTAGGGTTCATGTGCTAGGCACATGAAGGGAGCTGGCTGAATGGAGCATGGTTTCCACTAGTTGTATTGCATGTAATTTAACTGTTGGATTGGGAGGCACTAAGCAACAAAGGTGTTTGACCGAGGGAATGTGCGCGTTTGACTAGGTGCTTAGGTGGCTCTAGTTAAAAGGTGACACGTGGGTCGTTGACATGTTGACCAATGCATGTAAATAAGAGACACTTAAATTAAAATAGCAAATGATTTCAGATGAAAAAACGACCAAATGAAAAATGTAGGTCTAAATGCATTCTACAATGTTCATGATGGACTCAAATGCAAGTATGCTCATGTGTGCAAGATATGAATCTTTTTGGTGATATTTTATGTATATAAATTACCATTTTTTAGCTTTGTAAACATGATGTAAATAATACAATGGCCGTAAATGATTTTTTTAGATTTTACGAGTTAAGAAAAGGTCAGAATTAATGAATGATGTGAGTTATGTGTAAGTGAATTAAGTCGGTGAGCTCAAATCAGAATCTCTTTTTTTACAGCTTTTTTGATATTTTTAGATTTTATGTAATTAGTTAAACAATCAGATGAAATAAAGAAATGAAAAAGAAATAAATAAAAAAGAGTCAAATATGTACATGAAATAACATGTTAAAAAATCAGTAAATATGTACAATATACAGTTAGGTCCCAAAATTCAATTTTCACAAATGAACTTTGGTTCTTTTGAATTTAGTCTTGATTTATAGATAACTGAATGTACATTAATTTAAAAGTGAGTAGAGTAGAATTGGACATTGTATGGGGGGGATATCAATATTTACGCCTTTTTATCCTGAAATTACAGTTTGGATACATACAAGTTAGTATTTTTATTTTCCATTGTTTAATATTAGTGATATTTAGACAATGGAATTAGTTTCATGTTATCTGGAGTTAGGATGGATTAATTAAAGATGAAGTTAGGTGAATATTTACAGCTAAATATGAATGCAGAATGAAATGCTAATTTATGAAAATTATTTACAAGTGCATGGATGTTTATTTTAAGATATAAACCCATGAATGCATCTAAATACTCGGGATGAAACTCTATGTTCAACTTATTAATATGATGAATCACATATTCATCAACCCTTGTACTTAAACATTGCTCATCCCCGAGCAACTAAAGAATGAAGAGGTGAAATCAGATTGGGTTCTATACCAAGATCATGAACAAAAGGTGAAAATGGAGCTCGATCCGACCTTTGGATTAATAATTTGGCGGAACTTCTGTGAGAATTAGGACTTTAAAATCAACAGTGTCCAAGTTCTACAAGTCAATATACAGGTTCAACATAGAAGTCATCTTAGATCAACCCCTTTACAAAGCATCCTTCATGAGCATTGAACCAACCATCTTTTTGTGAGTGAAGGGTGTTAGCTCTTCCCATCCGAGATGCTAGACTACTATGTAGTCCTCTCCTCTAGTAACTCATCCTCAGGGAGTCAGGTATTTCCTTCTAAGTTCAAGTGCTGCTAGTACTATAAAAAGATAAAGAGGGAAAAAATTGGAGCCTAGCTAGTGTAGCTAAGTCTTTCGTTGGAAGCCTGACCACTGTATCCAACTCTTCAATATGCATGCATTGGACCATTGTAGTCAACAAATGGGATTTAAACTTTTTGCTTTACATTTACTTTGGGATTTTTCTTTGAATTTTTGCCATTTATATAGAGTACTTTTTTATTTTTTAGGTACAAAAGTGAACAATCATGTGAGGTGGTTGCATTGGCCCCACCTCGACTAAACAATTGAGTACTAGCAGAATATTCCTCATCTAAAGCTTTATTTCAGCCTGTACTCTGGTATTTAGATGTCTATACTACCAGAAAAGAAACCTATATAGTTTTCCAACACCTCGTCTGAACTAAGCTCAGTGTGCAGAGCTAGAGTCTAGATTAATTCTCCATTCAAAAGTTGTACTCAGAATGTTGCAACCAGTTTAGACACTAAGAGTCAAAGGCTGAACATTGTCATGAAGAACTCAAAGATTTAAGTCCAGGACCTGAAGCTTCTAAAATCCTACTTCTCAATGAAGTTCCTCTAAAAATTAAGTGGATTAAGGCCAAGTCAAAACTGCTATCTATTTTTGCTCACAACTTGGTTCATAACCCGATGACATTTCACTAGTGTAATTGCATGGTATGCTGAATGGAGTACAGATGCATGAGATGCATTTTTTTAATTTTTACATATTGTACATGTTTTGCAAATTTTACAAGTTTTACAAGAATGACCTCATATACCCTTACAAGGTGAATATTATATATATAAAGTACGATACAATATAGTACAATGCAATGTAGAGTATGTACTCAAATGCAACTCACCACTCCTATACTTAGTGTATGCTAAGTATTAAAGGGTGCAAAAGAAGAAAGGAGCGCACTAGAAGACGACATGTCCCCTATTCAAAGGCTCTAATGAGCCTAAGTATAGAAGAGAGCAAAAATGGGGTGGTCGAGGTCAAGAAGAGAGATGGTGAACATACACAGGATGTGCATCAGTCCCCCCATGCTTAGGCCTTTTCTTAAGTATAGAAGACGTACAAGGGAACCGATGGGATCAGAAAAAGGATCAAGGAGGTTTTTAACAATCCTTCTTGCGGGATTGAGGTGTGAGGGAATATGGATATGAAAGATGTGAAGAAGAAGATTCCCATCCATCATCAGAGTCATCCTAAGAAGAATAATACTGTTCAGTGGAGGTTGTCCAGCTACTTTTGATCTTCAGTTTCTCACTCAAAATGTGCTCACTCACATGGTTAACCAACTCGACCTCAGATGATGAATATTCTCACGAAGAGACATCTGAATAGTCATAACTAATTACTTCGAGATGTCTACTGTAACATGGAGAGGAATCCTCAGAAATATCCATGTCAATAGTGAAATACTTAGCCAGTTTGTTGGAACATGAAGCACAGAGAGGAGGAAGGTCAGAATGCTTCTCCCCTCCCACTAGCAACCAGACTAGAGGATGTGAACCCTTTAGTCTGTGAGATGCTGGCCATTTATTTTAGCTTGGTTGACGGTCTAGGTGTGGGGTTCATAGGTTCCTCATCTGATGAATCGGGTTGTCCATCTCTTATCTCTTGCAAGGTCAACACTCGTCTTGGGTACGTGATAGCGCTCTCACTTAGCTTGAATGTGTCTAAGTCAGGATCATTCACCTTAGTGGCAACATTAGTTGTCTCGACAATCAACTTCTTAGGTATCTCTCCCATGATCATGTCTTAAGTTAGTGGTTCCTAAGGAGAGGTTTGATCATGTGAAGTGTTTGACTCTGTGGTCTCCTCTTTATCACGGCTGTCAGTGTCTTGTTCGGTTGTCTCAAGGTTGGGTGTGCCCTTAAGAATCTGATCATTTTGGTCCTGGTTCAGAAATTTTATGTCTTGAGTCTCACAATCAATTGTCTCATTAGCAGAGGCAAAGAACAACTTCCCCAAAATAATCGGAGACTCAGTCAACTCCCTTTGGGGTTCAATGTCCAAGACAATAAAGTCCACTATTTGTTTGACATCTAGGAAGCTCGTGACGACAGAAACAATTCCTCTCAGTTTTTTGTGGATCGATCATGTAGTTGAATAATTACTCTAGTCTTATTAAGTTGTCTGAGATTGAGTTGGTCAAATATGTACTTCGGGAGGATGTTTAGGGTGGAGTCATCATCTATCCGAACATGAGTAAACTCGGTATCCTCAATCTCACAATTAAACCTGGTCAGCTTGACTTTCAGCTTTTGATCTTTTAAGTCATCACCATTCAACAACCCATAATAATTAAATGAAATTCAATTCTTGATCGCTTCTTGTCCATCTTCAATTCTTTACAAATATTCGAAGATCAGGTGCATACTCTATGACCTTTATTAACGGAAGCTCTAAGACCAGGCTTTTACATAATGCTTCCATTTCAGTGTTGTCCATTTTTTAATTTTCTAATTTTTAGTTTTTGGTGCTTTTGATAGAGTCAATGGAATAATCAATTGGTAGGTCAGTGGTCTCGAGTGCTTGTGGTGTATGTGTCTGAATATGTTGCACATGATGTGTCTCAGGTTTGCTTTATGGTATTCTCACTCCTTCTTGGCTGTTAATAATTTCTTTAACCATCTGGATGACACTATCAAGTTGGTCAGTTAAGGCATCGACTCTCTGGTTAATTCAAGCTATGTCATCCACAATCGTCCTATGACTTGAAGAGGAATAACTGTACTCATCATACCGTGACTCCAGCTTGCAATCGTGAGTTTAATAATAGTCATTTCCCGCGGTCGTAGTATGGTATGAGTCATTCTTTGACTATGGATATTAAGTCTATGGTCAAAGGCAAAGTGATTACTCAGGAAGAGATTCATCCCGAGTAAGGGTGGTTCAAACAATGAATTGTGTATGCCTGTATGGTAACCGATAATTGTGTTTCTCTTTCAAGTTCGATTACACTCCTTTCCATCCTCTAATTCACTCGCTCCATTATGTCCACATATTATTCATTTGGTTAAGCGGTTCATAACTTAGAGTCTCAACCAAAGAAGAAGTGGGGTTGTGGAGTGAAACGTATGAAGAGGAAGGGAATGATGGCTAGGAAAGAACTGTCTTAAAGAGAGGGTTCATCTAAAATGAAAACAGTGATGAATATGGTTGGGACATGGTCGTGTAAGCTCGAGCCACAGAGTCTGGGTATGGATACTAATATTTCGACATCTTTGTAAATGAAGGTGGATAATGATTCACAAACCTCGATCAATAGTTTGCAAGTGCAAGATCTTTGAACGCACATAATTCAATACGCAATGCAAACCCCAAGTTCACTAACTTAACACAATGAAGGCCGCGAAGGTCCGACCAATTATCTTTTCAATTTTAACTTGGTGATTCAGTTACACACAGGTGTGTCACCCTGATGCCCAGATGAGGTTATACTATTCCTCAATCACAATAGTGATCTACCGGAGTTGTCGGGTTATATCACACCCCTAAAGGAGATAATAACTGACATACCCAAAACATCTACTATGGTTGGAGGTGAGTGCTTGCTACTCCCAAATTCACAAGAATCAGATATGGAGACTTCAGGCACAAGTCCAGGGTTTTGGACTCTAACCTTAAGGCTATGTTCTCACCCACTCATAGTTTGGAGATAAGTACATGTGTACAAAGATGGAGTTGCTCTCCCACAATCAATGATATTGAAGTTTATTCTAATTATTTTTAGTCACCTTGTTTAGCAGTCTCCTTATTTTAATTTAGTTATCACTTGAATTTGAGTGGAGACTAGGACACGTACATGGGGATTCCAATTTTCTTTAATTCCTAGATGAGTGAAAAATGAGGGAGAATAAGAAAAGCCATGCAATGAGAAACACGATGATGAATGCAAAGTTAAGAGATACTTACAATTCTTCCTCGCAATCTCCATGGGGATGCAAGACATAATTCACA
This sequence comes from Ottelia alismoides, assembly GCA_037367405.1. Taxonomy (NCBI): domain Eukaryota; kingdom Viridiplantae; phylum Streptophyta; class Magnoliopsida; order Alismatales; family Hydrocharitaceae; genus Ottelia; species Ottelia alismoides. Next base: position 464,652 of record JAZKJV010007177.1, on the reverse strand, counting down.
AATTTTAAACAGATATTTCTAATGCATGCACGAGAAACCACGCCTAGAACATAAATTTCTATTAGTGAGTGAGAGAACAAATTAATCTGGCTAGATGAATCCGATCTAGTGCATCTAATTATAGTGAAGGTGTGATCTAGGACTATGAGCACAACAAATTAATCATAGAAGCTCTAATAGCCGCTGTGGACACCTAGATCTACATCAAGCACCACAAAAATATATGGGCTCGATATGACAAGTGTCTAGTCCAGGTACAATTAGCGAGAATCCGAATGAGAACCATTAGGAATGAACACTTATTACTAACCATTACAAGAATAAATGTCTGAAAAAAGAACAAAATAAACTCTATCCAAAATATAAAAATGAAATGTTTCGTTGTGCCTCCTCAACGGGCTCGATCCACAGAATAGCCCGCCTCTAGTTGCTCCGAGTTACGTCGACCTTCAAAACAGCCGCTCCAAATCATTGGGCCCCTCACAAAAACAAGAAAAATAGACATTGAAAAGATATTTAATAAAAAATATATAGAAAAGAGAGCAAATGAAAATGATAAAAAATAACAAAGAAAATATGCAAAAGAAAATTGAGGGTCAGACTACTCAGGGATGGAAACCTAAAATCTAAATCTAAAAATCAATCCTAAACCGTATACCTCCCTGGCAACATTGTCATTTTGATGAGACATTCGTACTCCCTTGTTAATTGTTGGTTTTTATGTAGCACTGAAATCTAATGATATATCAAAAACCACGTGAAAATAATTATGCAATTAATCTCAATGTGGAATCATATTTATTTTATTTGGGTAAGTATCAAGGCCGAACTCAGGAACGTAATATGAGTATTTAAAATTAACTTTAAACAATCTTATGTTTAGGTTTTCAAAAAAGATTTTTTATGGGATTCAACTTTTGCAATTTTTATGGATTTTTAAATAAAAGAGATGCAACTAATTAAGGCCAAATATGATGCATGAATTTTATAAGTATTTTATGCACTGAAATAATGCTAAGTAATGTGAGAGAATAAATAAATAATGCATTTTTAGGTTTTTAAGCGCTTAAGAATGGATGCGATGCTAAGATAAATGTAAGAACAAGCAGGACTCTTAAGCAATTTAATCCACGAGCTCTCTCCCTTTTAATTAACTTCAGAGATATTTAATTAATTAACTCAAGTTAAATCCCAACCCAATTTCCCCAATTTTTCATAATTTTATGAGCAATAAAATCAATATTAAAGGACAAATAACTCATAAGAATGATTAAATAAGCTCTTAAATTAATTAATGTTAAAAAATGCCTTAGAATGAATAATTAATTACTTTATGATAGAGAACTAAACAAGCTTTAAAATGACATAAAGAGCATCAAAATCAGACCACAAATGTTCAAGTTATCATTGATATATAAGTACATGGATATAAATGTAATAAAACTCAATAAATATCTCTAAAAAATTACCTTCTAAGGGGCATGGATGCCATATGTGGAAACTGGAGGGGCCCTTTGCTATTTACCCCTCAATAGGGGCATTGCGTGAATATCAAAATGCATGGGGTACGTCAGAAATTTGCCTCAGCCGCGTGAGAGAATTCACATGCAGAGTCTCCGTGCTAATCTAGAAGAATTCGAGGTGCGGGTGCAATTGGTCACTCACGTGAGGGACCTACATGATGGTGCTAAGCTCGGCTTGGGCCCAAACCTCCATGTGGTTGCGTGAGGATGTTGTGTGGTATTCGAGGCACAAGGCTTGGAGAGATGCTCAAGATCTCTTGCAGCCGTCAGATTAAAGGAGGGGAAAGGGAGATAAATGGCGGAGGGGGCTCCTCCTTAAACGGCTCATATGCGAGGAGATGCGGTTGAATCAAGGTGCATGTACGCGCACCTCCCTTTTCTCTGATCTTTCTGGATGGGTTCCTCAGCCTTCATCATCTATTAATAACGCTCTGGTGGTCGACACATAACCAAGGGTTGTCGTGGGTGCCTATAAGCCGATGCTCCAAGGAGGACCTCTTCCCGTCGTGTACCTGCAAAGATGATGGGGTTCGAAACCTGGGGGTCTCAACCTTATCATGATGCACAAGTGAAGAGGGAGTTGGGGGTAGAGCTCCTAGAGATGGTGGAGGAGGAACTAGGCAATGCGAGGGGCTGCGGGGGATGGAAAAGAACGCGACGGGGAGAATAATGATGAGGTGGTCTTGCCGGAGGGTGTTTGTGTTTGGAAGGAGTAGATGGGGATGATTTGACGTCGAAGAAGAACTGAGGTGAAGGAGAGAATATGGGAGTGTTGATGGGAGTACGAATAAGAAGCATAATAAGAAGGAAGGAAGAAAGGGAGTAGTGCGAAGAGATTTACATGCAGGTGATGAATGCTGCCTGAACGTTTGGTGTCGCAGTGGCGCTATCTGATTCTCACATCCAATAGTGGGTGGAGCACAACTAGGCTTCGTTGCTCTCCAGAAAGATGCATCAACATAGGTAGGGCACCTCTAGATCACGCCTAAAGGGTCGTCGTCGACCCGATGTGCAATTGTTGTCACCAACCTTACTGGTGGCTCTCTCTCCCTCCTAATCGGTACAAAAATGAACAATGGTAGATATTTTGGGAAGGTGCTCAAGGTTAGGTTAAATAGGGGAGGGGTGTAGGTGGTTTGGCTGATCGGATCGAATTAGTTGAAGGGAGGAAGGGGATAATGGTTCGATTTCGTTTTCAGGGATAAAAGATGAGATAAAAGGAGTCGTAAGAGGATGGGGGAATTTTGGTGATGGAGATTGAGAAGCCCTTTACCCTCTCTATTATGTCGAATTAACATTAAATTTTGTTGCAGGTGGACAATTTATTTATAAAAAAGTCCACTTATTTAGTTATTCTATTAAAAGCGAGCGGTCTAATTTATATTTTACTTAGGCAAGCCCAAGGTCGAACTCAGGGTGGCTATTGTCTCCTTAGGTTGATTATTAGGGGATCTAGATGCTAGGTTTTCAAGGAAGCATTTTTTTATATTTTTTATGCAATTAATAAATGCAATGTAATTTTGGCAAAGCTCGGGGACTAAAATGCAATTTTCATTCCAATGATGTCCAAAAATTATGAAACTTGACCACAATGTCTATGAATGCAAAATTAAGATACTGTAAGCTTTGGAAGTTTCGGATTTAATATGAATTAGTTATGAATTAAATATGAATGTAGGGTTATTTCGAGCAAAATAAATTTAATAAATAGCAAACCAATTTAATTTCGTGAAGTAAAAGAATGAGGATCTATAAAGGAAAATTATTAAATCCTAAAAATGATTGATGTACAACCTATTAAAAATTAGCTACTAAAATCATTGTTTAATTTATTGTGACCTCGATATCCATGAAAACAATATGATTCTTGGGCACAATGTAAAATAACCTAAAATCTACCTACTATGAATTTTTGAAAATTTTGGAGCAGCAGGTAATTTATCACAAATTAAAGTTCACGTAGTAGGGAAAATATTCAATTTTTCACTTAAATAATTAATTCAAATAAAGTACGACTGACAAAAATATAATCGAACATCTACAATGATAAACATAAGTTGCTTTACAATGCACAATTTTTAGAATTTCAAAAGGTCCACAAATGACGGTTCAAATCAATGCACAAAGATAGGGCCTAGTTGCAGAATTGAAATAAATCAACAAAAAATAAACAATGCAATATACGCTTATATAATTACCAGAACTCGCAAGGGTTTTGTGAAAAAAATTCAAGTGGGCACATGCGCCTCACACGCCTCCTTGAAATCTGGACTTCTTAGCATTCTCTTGGAGCTTCGGGGGCCTTGGCACAAAATTCCCATGAGGGCATGTGTGCTTCACGTACCCTACTGGATGGTGGTGCAGTCGTTATTTGCTGAATGAATAGGGGGTCAGGTGCAATTGACCCTTGCCTCACGTGCCCTACGCGTGAGTGGGGTGAGGCCAGGCGGGTGGTGGCACACGAACCGAGGTAGATCGCAAGCCGCCCGAGGTGAGGTGCTGCTGACGATTGCAACTCGGCAGAGACGTCCCATGCCGAGGAGGAGCTGGTTGGTGGAGCAATGCATCGTCAGTGGAAGCTCCGAGGCGGTGGAGGCGTGGGCGTGGGTGGTGATGCTTGTTTGCGGTCGACGTTGGTGCAAGGCAGAGGTGGCTGGCTGAAGACTGGTCAACACAAGACCGATGTTGCGATAGGGAGACCATGGCAAAGAGAGGTGCGAGACAGAGACTCGCGGGTCGGGGTGTTCTGGTCGGTTGGAGTCTAAAGTGCACAGAGGAGCTGCAAAATTGTTGATGAATCCTAGCTGGATCATCATTATTCTCTCTTTTTATCTTAAAAAAATAAGAACTTCTTGATAAATCTTCATTAATTCCGCATCTCTATCAATAGACCATTCACCTATAACTAACGCTAACCCTAATGTTTGTATTTAATTATTAACATTTTCTTTATTTTTCTAATTTATTAGAAATCAAATATTAGATTAAATATTGTATATATTTAGTTTGTCCTTAAAAAGAAATAAAAGCACAAAGAAAATATAAAACCCTTAAAATAATTAAGTCATTAAAAATTCTTGCAAAAAATGAGCTTTATACAAATGACCTCCTCTAACTTTTTCGTCAACATGAAACTTGTAGATCTCATCGAGATCTACAACTTCCATGTTTTGACTTTTTAGTGATTCGTCTTCCTACTATTTTTTTCTTAATTTTCTTTATTTTTCTCATTTTTTTGAATTTTATGGAGTGGCCAGGTGGCATACTCTGGGCCACCCATGTGGCCGCACCTCTATCCGCCACCCGGCCTTGCTCTCTGCTCTTGGATTGCCTTATCCCCGCCTCAATCACAACCACCCATCTCTCTTCTCCTCCTAGCCATCAGATCTTCCCTTAAGATATCATCCTGACCGCTCAGTTCCGCCTTCACCGTGACCCTACGATCACCACAGATCCATTGGCCCTCAGACCTCCACGTCGCCCCTTCATCCTCGACCACCAGATCACCATTCTTCGCATCTCCACCGTTCATCTCTGCACGCCCCGCAACTGCTCCATCAGATCCATCGATCTGATCTAAACCATTCCATCGTGCCTCAACTCAGCCGTTGGATCACTCTATCCAATGATGGAGCTTCATCTCCTACCTCCAGTAACACACCTCCCCATGTTCCTCACCTCGCCGCACCTTCTCCCCCTTCCATATTTGGAGCTCACATCAACCACCCTCTCCATGACCTAACCCACTCCCCATGTAGCCGTCACTCCCCTCATCCCCCCCATCCATGAAAACCTGATGACCTACCTTCTAGGTCTTCACTTCGATCGTTTCTAAACACCCCACTCACCATCGTAACCCCCACCCTACTTCCTCCTATATAACCACCACCTCCGTCGCTTTTTCACCTTGTCCACCAATTCTGAGATCGAGCCCTAGCCCTCCTCCACCTCCCTGTGATAGACTGAGGTCAGAGGAGGACCATAATGATGCCTCCTACTCCGATGTAGACCCACGGTATCCACCACTATGTTACGGTCGACTCCACCGCCGTTGAGCCCCGTGCATTGGCTGCGCATGTTGAGCGATCCTCAGCCCAAGCCAATTCCTCCACCAAATCACCTCTCCGGTCAGGTACTTCTCCACCTTATTTCCTTTGATTTTTCTCCTAATTAATCTGGCACTCACCCTCACCCTCATCAATTACAAACCATCCGATCAGCTCTACCACCACACCTCCGTCCTCGCCGCACCCTACGATCATCCTCTCCTCTCCTCCACAACCTCAATCACTCTACCTCTTTCCTCCGTCTCTACGATGGAGGAACCCATTTGGACAACCCCTTCTCTACCTCGATCCGGTCCCCATTCCACTCCCTCTCGCTCACAACTCACTCACTCACACATGCTTTAGCTATTCCTAACTCTATTTGCAGGTATCCCGTCAATGGCCGTAGCTACACACCTTGCTCTGATCTAGAGCTTCCACGCCGACGAGCTCACGTCACCATGTCTCCTCAGACCTCCCCGAAGCTCCTTCATCTGACCAACCACTTTGCAAGGCCTCGAGTAGTCTTTCTTGAGCATCAGGCTTGCGTATGGAGGTTGGAGGAGGAAGATGCCCCTCGCCGGAGGCCTGTTCTCACCGCCACCATAGAGGCCGTAGTAGAGAAGTAAATGTTGTTGGATGCACCCTTGACAATAGTGATCCAACGGTTTAGAGAGAACCATGTTGCTCTATACATACCGTTAGGCTCGGTGAACAGAGCCATCTTCCAAAGCAGCAACCGAACCACCTGCAAGTGCCACATGCCTCCAAAGCTGCATCACCTCCCGAGCCTAGCACCCCCCACACCCACGTGCCTTGCACGTGAGGGTCTGGGTTAATTCTGGCGACCCCTGACCATTCAAGATTCACATCCAGGGCCATAAGGCACATGCCTCACGTGCGCCTCTGGGGTAAATTATACAAGAGGCCTTGTCGATTTCTAAGAATTGTAAAAATACCACCATGTTTTAGGAAGAATTATAATGGGGCCCCTCTGGGTTTTGGTTATGGCTAGGATGTCCCTCCAGGGACATTTTTGTGATTACTTATCCTTTTAATTCTGTATTTTCCTTGCATTTATGCCCTTGCATTCCATTTAGCATATCTTGAGCATTTAAAATCCAAATTGAGTGATTTCAGTTTCATTGTGTTGCATATTTTATTCTCTATTTAATGGCTTAGTTTAAATTCATGATTTGACATTAATTGCATGTGCTAATTTTGATGATATATAGTGTCTTCTGCTTTATAAATCTTTGCAATTAGTATATAGTCTATCTCGTTTTTTATGTTCCATTTGTCACTGAAATCAACACTTATTTTATTGCTCATTTTAGAGAATCTTTGTACATGTTTATCTGCATGCATATAATTCACATTACATCTCTTTTAATTGCATTTAAAACCAAAAGAAAAACACATGCATCATATTATTCTGTCTTCGCATATTTAATCTTTGCATCATTTTATTTGCATATCACATCTGCATTTGTATGAAGACTTAGACCTAGATTGATGAAAATAATCACTCACTATATAATCAACAATTTTCGATAAGTAGAAGAAGAGGCCCGTGTCCTTGAGTTTGACCTTGGTATACTTGCCAAGTAAAATAACTTCGAATCGAAGATCGTCTCCTATGTTACAACTCTGGATTATTGAAGAGACGATTTTCCGCATTCATCAAATGATGCCATTGCGGGGACACACCTCATCTTTATTTGTTTGTTGAATTTTATTGCATTATTTTTGATGTGATTATTTTTAAAATTTTAGGTCTTCCCATTATGTTGTTTTGGCATCATTTGTTGATTATTTTTCTTGATATTTTTCTAACACTTTCTTTGTGGCAGGGCCCATGGAGACCGAGGACGCTTAAGACCCATGGAGGTGTGGAGTTGGGAGCTCCCACTGCGAGGAGACACAGAGGAAATTCAGGAAGATTCAAGGAGCTGAGTCAACATTTCATTCATGCATTTGTTGTAAAAAAAGAAAAAAAAGAAAAAGTATCATGTTTATTTCTAGCGGTCCTCGTTCGAGGGCTAGCATGTGTAAAAAAAGGAAGTAGATCACTTGATGATCTACACCCCCTCCATCCTTCCATCTCAATGCATAAAAACACCCCCTCCCACATCTCCATCACATTCATCTATGAGAATCCACCCCCTCCCCTCTAACCTTATCCAACCACAAGTCCACCATCTCAAAATCCATATCGAATACTTAGGTTATTTTCAGCCTAAGTATAGGGGGGACCCGAGTCACTCAATCTTCCCTCTTCTCATCTTCTTATACTTAGGTCATTTTTGACCTAAGTATAGGGGGAACCTCTGAGTCAGTTCCGCTATATCACCTTGTATTTAACTGAAGCTATGGCTCATATCACTTGTTCTATGAGGACATAGCAAAAGTTAAGTATAGGGGGGTATGCCATATAAACTGTACATATACTTTAGCCATAGCTCGCATTTTGAAAATTTTGAATTTTTTTAGGCTAGGGTTTAAGTATACCTATGAACTAATTTTTGTAATTTTTTTGTAAAAATCTTTTTAAAATTGAGGGACTAACTGTTTTGTACACAAAATTAAATTTATTCAAAAATTCCATAAAAATATGAAAATTAAAATCTTTTCTTTAGTAGTGATTCTGACTACTAATTTTAGAAAAGAGTAGCCATTTCTTAGTGAGGGAATTACGATCTCCCTTGGTAGAGTGGGTAGTTAAAAGACAATGCGAATGGCACCCTCTTGAAGTAATAAGGGTAGCCGTCTAATGGTCCATACTTACATCCATACTGGCTAGGAATGGATGCAACTATTCATTTGAGCTTGGGCCAGTCATTATCTCTCTATAGAATTAAAACAATGCAAAAACTAAAAATCACAAAAAATCACTAATTCTGGAATTGGTGTATTCTTGACATATTCACTATCAATCAAGGCTTGAGGATTTGAAGACACTTGATTACTGAGATCTTGAGAGATTAAGTTAGCCAACCTTAGTTATTAGGGTTTTGAACTTAATAATTCTCACTTCCCTAGTTTGAGGATTTGAAACGCTATATTGCACTCTTCATCTCTACCTTCTAAAGAATATGTCCGACACATCACTTTCACAACTACATGATTGATGCGATGAGTTGAATTATCACTTGAGGAACTAGGACTGGAGAGCTGAGTTTAGACCCGATTTAATGATGCTCGAGGATGGGATAATGTCAATGAAGGCTTCAAGAAACCTGAGTGTCAGCAAAACCCTAGCCAACACACCACGTAGCACCATACATACCAATAGGCTCGGTGAACCAAGCCATCTTCCAAAGCAGCAACCGAACGACCTACATATGCCATGTGCCTCTGAAGCTGCATCGTCTCTCGAGCCTAGGTCCCCCTCGCGTGCCCCACACTGGAGGGGTTGGGTTAATTGCATAGATGACCCAGGACCTTTCAAGATTCACATCCAAGTCCTCCAAGCACATGCCTCACGTGCGAGCCTAGGGTAAATTATACAAGAGGCCCTGTTGATTTCCAAGAATTACAAAAATACCCCCATGCTTCAGGAAGAATTATAATGGCCCCCCTCTATGTTTTGATTATTGCAAAAATTCCCCTCCAGGGGCATTTTTGTGATCATTTATCATTTTAATTCCATGATTTCCTTACATTTATGCCCTTGCATTCCATTTAGCATATCTTGAACATTTTAAATCCAAATTAAACGATTACATTGTGTTGCATATTTTATTCTCTATTTAATGGCTTAGTTTAGATTTATAATTTTACACCTAATTAAATGTGCTAATTTTGATGATATATAGTGACTTTTTCTCTATAAATCTTTACCATTAATTGATACTTGATCTCATTTGATACTCCATTTGTCACTGAAATCAACACTTGTTTTATTGCTCATTTTGGGGAATCTTTGTACATATTCATTTGCATGCATATAATTCACATTGCATCTCTTTTAATTGTATTTAAAACCAAAAGGAAAAACATGCATAATATTATTCTATCTTTGTATACCACATAATCTTTGCATCATTTTATTTGCATATTACAACTGCATTTGTATGAAAACTTAGACCTAAACTGATGAAAATAATCATTCACTATATAATCAACAATTTTCGATAAATAGACGAAGAGGCTCGTGCCCCTGAGTTTGATGTTGGTATACTTGCCAAGTAAAATAACTTCCATCTACTCGAAAATTGTGATTTTTGCTGAATTAAAGATCATCTCCTATGCTACAACTATGGATTATTAAAGAGACAATTTTCTGCATTCATCAAATGGCACCGTTGCCGAGGACATGACTCATCTATATTTGTTTGTTTAATTTTATTACTTTATTTTTGATGTGATAATTTTCAGATTTTTTGGTCTTCCCATTGTATTATTTTTGCATCATTTTTTTATTATTTTTCTTGATATTTTTCTGACAATTTCTTTGTGGTAGGGCCCATGGAGAGCGAGGATGTTAGAGACCCGTGGAGGCGTGGAGTTGGGAGCTCCTATTGCGAGGAGTCGTAGATGAAATTCAGGAAGATCAAGGAGCTGACTCAACATTTCATTCATGCATTTGTTGTAAAAAAAATTGTATCATGTGCATTTCTAGCAGTCCTTGTTCGAGGGCTCACGTGTGTAAAAAAAAGAAGTAGATCCCTCGATGATCTACCCCCCTTTTCCATCCTTCCATCTCAGTGCATACACACCCACCCCCTACCACATCTCCATCATATTCATTGTGAAAATCCACCCCTCCCCTCTAACCTTAACCAACCATGGATCCCCCAGCCCAAAATCCATATCCAATACTTAGGTTATTTTTAGCCTAAGTATAGGGGGGACCTGAGTCTCAATCTTCCCTCTTCTTGTATTCTTATACTTAGGTCATTTTTGACTCAAGTATAGGGGGAACCTTTGAGTCAGTTCCACTATATCACCTTGTATTTAACTGGAGCTATAGATTCATATCACTTGTTCTATGAGGACATAACAAAAGTTAAGTATGGGGGGGTATACCGTATATACTGTATATATACCTTAGCCATAGCTCGTATTTTTAGAATTTTTGAAAATTTTTTGGGCTAGGGTTAAAATATTCATGTGAACTAATTTTTGTAAAAATATTTTTAAAATAAAGGGATTAATTATTTTGTAAAAAATTAACTCTATTAAAAAAATTTCGTAAAAATCCGAAAAATTAAAATCTTTTCTTTGGTGGGGATTCTGTACTTAACTTAAAAATGAGTAGCCATTTCCCAGTGAGGGAACTACGGTCTCCCTCAACAGAGTGGGTGGTTAAAAAACATTGCGAATGGCATCGTCTTGAAGTAATACATGTATCCGTCTAATGGTCCGAACTTACACCCACTGGCTGGTAATGGATGCAACTATTCATATGAGCTTGGGCCAGTCATTATCTCTCCGAAGAATTTAAAAGTTGCAAAAACTAAAAATAAAAAATTCACTACCTCTAGAGTTGGTGTATTCTGACACATTTACTATCACTCAAGGCTTGAGGATTTGAAGACACTTGATTTCTGAGATCTTGAGAGACTGAGTTAGCCAGCCTTAGTCATTAGGGTTTTGAACTTAAGAATCCACACTTCCCTAGTTTGAGGATTTGAAGTGCTATATTGCACTCTTCATCTCTACCTTCTAAAGAATATGACCAACATATCACTTTCACAACTGCCTGATTGATGAGATGAGTTGAGTTATCACTTGAGGAACTATGATCAGAGATTTGAGTTTAGACCTGACTTAATGATTCTCGAGGATGGGATATGGTCAATGAAGGCTTCAAGAAACCTGAGTGTCAGCAAAACCCTAGACAGTATGTGAACAAGTTTGCATGCTATCGTTTGATATTTACCAATGTGCTAGGGAGTGATGAAACATAATTAAATTATTGATCAGTGTACACCAACTTTGGTAAAATCAGTGGAGTTAGGCAAACATTGAAATAAAATTCGAGAGAAGATCTCTCAAAGAAAACTCTATCATTACAAATACAGATTATATGAGCTTCGACCAAAGGAGAGCGCTCCCAACCATTTCAAAGTGTCCACGTGGACCAAATGCTTTAAGGACCAAGGAGTCGAGCTAGCACCTGAAAAGGGCTCTGCGCCGTATAGTGATACAAGTCTGGGTGTCGAAGGTATCTTAGATACTCAAAAGAGACACGCCCCTGTGTACTCCCTTGAAAACAAGTGCAGATAGCTCTGAATTCTCCACATTAATCAACAAACCAAAAATATACATGTGTTGAGTAATAAGACACTTGAGAGGCCCCTTGTTCCAATTTGAGGGAGAGAAAAATATTCACAATCCAATGCCCTCCATTATCTGACCATCCATATACATGTTCAAGTCTGACAAACTAATTAGATGGTTGATTGGCGCAAGAACTGACTTATTCCCTAGTGTTGAGAATTAGGTCTTGAGGAGAGTCTCCTGGACTGAACTTTGGGTGACATCGACTCGACTCTCATGAATGCAGTAAACTAATTGTCATATCCTTATATTTTACATATAAACAGAGAGTTTGATAAATAGAGAAGTTGGATTCCTTTTGACTAAAGCACGTTGAGCTCAAAATTTTAGGATCATTCAAGTTGAGGGTTCTCGATGAAATAAGCCTTGAAATTTCACATGCACCGTTAGGAATTAATCCAACTCCTTCATTCTTTAGGTGCTCGAGGATGAGGATACCTTAAGTATAGGGGTATGATGAATCCCTACTAGATCATCATTACTCTCTTTTTATCCTCGAAAAATAAGAACTTCATGAGAAATCTTCATTAATTCCGCATCTCTATCAATAAACCATTCACCTATAATTAACACAAACCCTAATCATTGTATTTAATCTTTAACATTTCTTTATTTTCTAATTTAATAAAAATCCCTAAAAATTAGTTAAATATTGTATATGTTTATTTTGGATTTAAAAGAATTGAAAATACAAAGAAAATATAAAATCCTTAAAATAAGTGTTTTTAAGTCATGAAAATGATGGCAAAAATTGAGCCTTATATAAATGACCTCTTTTGACTTTTTTGTCAACATGAAACTTGTAGATCTCATCAAGATATACAACTTTGATGTTTTGACTTTATGTTGATTCATCCTCATATTATTTCTTTCTTAGTTTTCTTTATTTTCTTATTTTTTGAATTTTCTGGAGCGGCCATGTCGCGCCCTCTGGCTGCCCCATGTGGTCGTACCTCTCTCCGCCACTCGACCTTGTTCTCTGCCCTTGAATCACCTTCTCCCCGCCTCAATCACAACCACCCATCTCCCTTCTCCTCCAAGCCATCATATCTTCCCTTAAGATATCATCCTAACCGCTCAATTCTACCCTCATTGTGACCCTAGGATCACCACAGATCCATTGGCCCTCAGACCTCCAAGTTGACCGTTCAACCGTGACCACCGGATCACCCTTCTTTACATGTCCACCGTTCATCTTCATGCACTCTGTAACTACTCGATTAGATCCATCGATCTGATCTAAAATATTCCACCATGCCTCGATCTTAGCCGTTGGATCACTCGATCCAACGATGAAGATTCATGTACTACCTCCTGTAACACACCTCCCCACGTTCCTCACCTCGCCGCACCTTCTCCCCCTTCCATATTTGAAGCTCACATCAACCACCCTCTCCATGACCTAACCGTTGGACATGCGAGCCCACGACGATCCATTACGCAATAAATGTTATTGCAAATATCATTCCCTGATATGAAATAAAGAATAACTAATTTGCATAATAGGTCCCTCAGTACAATTAGGGTTATGTACCATGTCTATCTTAGTGATCATACAACTGTTGATTCAATTATTGAATCATAGAGGCTGGTGCTTGGATGAATATCTAAAGAGTTAGATTGAGGACTCATTAAGTACTGTCAAATGATTGTTAAGAGATGATCTCCAGCATGAGTAGGAGATGGCAATGCTTTCTTACATAGGCTGATATCTGACTGACCTCTTGATGCAGGTCCTCTGCATAGGAATATAGATTCGGAGGTGTCAGATTAGTTAAGTCAAAGAGTTGACTTAACGAGATCGAGATAACCAAAGTCCTATATCGTATGCTGTCACAATACAGGCACACATCCTCTGACTGGAGACAAATGTGTTACATTTGGCAGACCAATAGGTTGATGACCTAACTAAGGTCTATACACCGGCGTGCTGGTGTGCATGCAAGGGCATATGAGTAATACGATATCTCAAAGGGATCATACAGGTTCATTACTGAACCGGAAGACATGATCTCACTCATGAGATATTGGGAAGGATCAAATTCCGTGCACAGTCATCTCGCTTTGGAAACTTGACTGAATTTGTAGGTTTGATATATACTTTTGGAAAGTATATGATCAAGACCTAGGTATGATATATGCTTTTGAAAAGTATATGATCGATACCAACTCCCAATGATTAAATGAGAAACTTACTGTAAAACCCTGAAGTAGACAGTATAAAGTTGATCTAATACTTCAGATTTATTCTGAGTCTTCAAGTATGCAGGATGTACAGGTATTGGGAATACCTGAGGGTGATGTGATCATAAACGATTGTATAACCATGACGCTTCCACTCCTAGGGAGTGATGAAACGGGTCTAGATTTTAGTGGCTCCTCTCAGTAGAGAAGTAATATGATCTTGGTCCCAATGTTGGACATTGATCTAGATGTGATTCAGATGCAATGAGAAGATTAGATTTGCGGTCTTGATTTAATCAAGCATCTATGGGAGGCCCGAGATCTGGATTTGAGATGTGATCTCAATATCCAAGTCGCTATACGTGGAACAAGACAATCGCCTTGTCCTTATCTCCATGTATCCGCGGAGAAAGCGCATTATCCTTAAAAGAGTTCATGGATAATTTCATTGTTGATATATGTATCCAAGCATCGAGAAAATTGATAATTAAATGTTATTTAATTATCATATATAATATGGATTTGATTCATATTATAAGGAGAGATATCTAAGATAATTAAATATGATTTAATTATCAAAGATGTGAATAATGTGAATGTGATTCATGTTATTTGGGCACATGAGAATAGAGATCCAAGAAGATTAAATGTGATTTAATTATCATGGATAGGAATAATGTGGATAGCACTATCCATATTAATCATATATATATATTGTAAATGTGATTTATAATATATTAAAGAGAATATATTGTGATTTATATTTGTTGATTAATTGTTAATGTGAATTGGATTCGCATTGAATGATTAATTGAAAATATATTTACAATTTGGTTTGGGTTGTGAATGAGATTCACATAATTTCAATGACTTGATTGAAGTTTTTCACAATATAATTGTATTTTTATGAGAAATATTTACAATAATTGTTGTTGTAAATCTTGGAGATCTCATGAGATAATGAGATCTCATGAGTTTTTAAGGAGATAGACTCATTCTATCTCATTATCTCCAAGACCAGTCAAAGTGATTTAAATTGGGATTAATTATGTTGATTTATCAATATAAATTAATTCAAAATTAAATCAATTATTGTTGTATTTTTACAACAACATCTTAGCCATTGAAAGAAACACAAATCAATCTCAACCATTGATTGTGTGTTGTCCATGGATTGGGATCCATGGATTCCCAAAATCCTATATAAGAAGAGGCACCCTTTGATCTTCAAAACACACAATAATGAATGCTCTCTCTCTATCCACACACCAAGCCTCTCTCTCTTATAATGGCCGTCCACCATGGAGCCATTGTGAGAGTCGTCATCGACGCAGCATCGTCGTTATGCTGCCGGATCATCTACTCGTGGATCTCCATCTCCTTCGGTGCGCCTTGCTTGTGAAGAAGATGTTGGATCTCGTGTGACAAGATCAGGAGATCCGCCGCTTGGATCATCAACATGGATTGCGAGGAGCATGCGATTCATCCCCGCGCTCGCAAGCGTCTCCTCCGTCGGATCGGAGTTGAGACAGGAGGTCTCTTTATTTAGAGATTCGATCGCAAACACGCTTCAAGAGTTAATCCTATTACTTGTTTGTGGTTTAGATGAAATGATCCGAGAAGTGTTCTTTGATCATGTGGTTTCGTCACATAGCAAATTTTAATTTCCGCTGCATCGAGCAACTAGTGCGACTAGTTGCTCCCGATCGCATACGATGTGATCCTCACGCTTCCGTAATGCGCTTGAGGATTTTTACTGTATCTTTCAAGTGGTATTAGAGCCAGGTTGTCGAAGGTTTTGGATGAGAGCCATGAACCTACGAATATTTGGGCTCGTTTAGGTTCGTGAAAATTTTAGCATTTCATTTTTCACAGCCTGTCTTGTGATAAAATTTCGGCCCTGTTTAAAATATATAAACAAAAAATTTTAAATTGGATAATGTTTCCTATTAATTAAGGAAACAATAGTATTTGAGTTTGCGTGATTTGGAATACGATTACTCAAGTTATGATGTTTTTAAGAACCATATATCCACTGTTTCGGGAATGATGGTTAGTGACGTAATTAAAGAGTTAATTACATATCCTAAACACCTGGAAATGTATAATTATCACTTGGGTTCTATCTTAAATCAAATTGGTGAACAAAATTAATTTAGTTTGCATTAATTGTATTTAAATTGATCGAGTTATGCTAATTTTAGTGAGTAGGGGTCACTGCTGGAAATTAACAAACTTGATCATGAACCTTGTGATAGTCATTCAAATAAATTGATGAAAATTAATTGTTAATTTTCTGAAATGATTATTGATAAATATTTGTGAAATATTTAAAGATATAATTATTTCCTTGAATGACATTGCATTAACCAAAATGATAAGATAGTTGGTCTTGATCGCAATTGGTTTATATGAAATTTCCAACAAACATTGTTTTCATGAAAAACTCTAGTTTATCCTACAATAGTTGTAGGACAACTTTTACATGCAAAACCTTATTACTTGAATAGGATTGTGGATTTGTTTAGCGAATCTCCTTATAATAGTATCAAAATGGTTTTGTTGAATATTATATGGTATAATTTCGATTGAAAACCGATGATCATCTCAAGTACAAAGTGATCTATTTTACATTATCCTTTCCCGAGGCAGATATGGTGACTAGTTGGGGAGCGTTGGGGTAGCAGGATGCACCGGTTGCGGTCTGTCCCACTCCCGTCGGTACTGGCCATGACAACGGGTAGGGTTGGTATAATGCTCAAGAAATCATGTTGTATTTCTAATTATTAAAATTCGAAATAATAAGTTTTTGAGATAATACCATAATTCAAGTAACAACTAAGAATGTTTGTTGGATATTAATTGGATCATTAATTTAGTATGATTAGATTAATTGGAATCCAATTAAAATTAGGACACTCTATTATAAATAGACGTGTTATTTCCCTTAGAAGAATTGATCATAATGAATGTGATTCATGAGATTAATTAGAATTTGAATATGATATGGAGGATCACATAAGTGACACCATGGTCTCCCATCAAGGCGAAGGGTTCCGTCGCCAGATATTGTATGTAGGAGACGCCTGTCCGAAGTGACAGCTCCTGCATACAATCCATTTGGATCGGGCTCTTCGCTTCTCGAAAGAGTAAGGCCGTATACGTAGTGACCCCAATATTGAGTCCTCATATTATTGGGGCGATATTGGATTGCGTATAGTGAGTATTAAGCCTGTTGACGGTTGATTCAATTAATGACGGGTCAATATCACCTTAGGGGTGGTGGGCCCAGGTTTTAAAGACCGAATTGGGAGATGCAAGTTGGACTTGCAAGGTGGAATGTGTTCCCGCTTCTTTTTGTCGGAGTCACAAGTTCTCATATTATTGGGATGTGACCAAGATAAGGAAGGAGATCCCAGATCTTGCTGAGATATAATGGTAAGTATATCTCTTACATTGAAAGTGATTAAGGGAATGAACTTTCAGTGTTGACAAGGCAAGACAACTTTGATATAAAAACTCCTAAATCAAAGTAAAATATGTATATATAATATATATACACTTATGCAAATTTCTTATTTCAGTTAATCCTTCATAAAACCCACTCAATGTTATACTCAATAATAACCAGTAAAGTATCATGGATCAGACCCATGATCCAGATATTGTACTTGTAGTTGGACACATAATGTATGCGGTTGCAATGTGCAAGTTTCCTCAACATAATGAGGAATGACAATTAAATAAGGTGATAAGACATCATCCTGGGATTCGTATGTCTCTATAGTCTTGATCTTTCATCGAGTGTACTTTGGAAGTGACATGCCGATGATGATCGTAGTTGTCAAATTAATCCTTATAAAAATCTAAGAAGATATTCTGGCATACATATGTGCTTTTGACATTTATCATGAATGACATGGCTCACTGCATCATGCAAAATGGTAGCTCTATAAGAGATGATGTATTCAAAATGTCTAAATACCTACCTGAACCAATGTTTTAAGAGTTTAGATGGATGTTGATACAATGAATATCATCATTCTACTGTCTATACTCTAGTCGTTCATGAAGCTCATAATATTCATATTGTATGAATTTAATGAAGCATGTATAAATGTTGAAATGCTCTTACATTGAATTCTTTTGAATTTAACATAAGAGATCCTTAGTCTTAAGCAATTGTTGCTTATAGATAAAGGGAGCGCAATGGAAGCATGGGTCGGGCCCATGTGAGAAGGAAAGTCAAAGAGTTGATTGTACTTCCGTGACTTCCATATGACGTCCAAAGAGTTGGATGAATGCCAATACTGCAATAAGTTGATGTGTTGATAGTATGACTATCAAGTCTGTCTAAAATCCTTAGTAAAGGACTCAGATAGAGCATCAAAATAATCTACATATAATCATTAACTTTGACTTACTTATTTCATAAGATAAAGTCTGATAATTGTATCCCAATCTTCTAATGTCCCTTGCAATTGGTTGCATATATATATATTAGAAGATTAGAAATTTGATCTTAAGGTTTAATAGTCATCTACATGGATATTGATGTCATTATTGCAGCAATCTCTGTTGGATAGATATACTTCATATTCTCAGTAGGAGAGCCCTTAGTCTTAGAGAATATCTCTATGACCTAGATATTAGAATACACTCATTGTTTGTTTCTAAATGTTTGAAATAAACATGAATTCTGAGATAGAACTATCATAAAGAGTTATGATGGATATATTTCAGATAGTAATTTAACATCTAGTGGACTCCACAAAATTAGAAAATTAATGAATGATTCACTAAGATTTCTAATATTGAAAATTAAAATTTTTAGAAGATCAATAGGAGGATGAAGATCATTTGACAATGATTTGGCATCAAGTCTTGGACATATGTCTGCTGATGAGATCAATAGACTAGTAAGATATGAAACTTTAGAATGTCTAAAATTTCAAATCTTACATACTTGTGAATATTGTATTCGAAGAATGTCCAATACACCCTTCTCTTAGGAAAGGTGTAAGATGTCAAGGTATTCTGGATCTCATACATATTGATGTATGTGGATCATCTATATCATAGTGAACATTATGGATATGTGATATCTATTGATGATTATGTATGATATGAGATTTCTTCTCTTCACCTGAGAAACCTTTGAAATGTTCAAAGATTTCACAATTTGGTTTAGAACCAAAGTTTGAAGGAAGATTAAATGAATTTGATCTAACCAAGGTAGCAAGTACCTATTAGATGAATTCAAAGAATACCTTATGAAGATATGAGTATCATTTCTATCTCAATCCTCCTAACACACCTAAACTCAATGGAGTTGTAGGGAGATACAATTGGATCATGCGTGACATGATTTGATCAATGATGAATTTTAGCATAATTTCCTCTTAGTTTCCTGGTATATATGTGTAGTAGAGACTACATTATATATCCTTAATAAGATTCCATGCAAGTAAGCTAGAATCGAGCACTAGAGAGTGCTACTTCATTAGGAAAATAAAGGATGGTATTGGATACCTACTTTATGACCTTGAGATTCTTAAAAGATCTCATCTCTGAGAATGTGATTCTTAGAGGATTGAGACTCTTGAGAATCAAGATGAAAATGAAGTGATGGAACTCATTTAATGTTAAGAAGTTAATGAGGCTCCTGAAATCGGGAACTAAAAGGACAATTAAAGATGAAGCACTAATACCTCTTCAAATAAGTTTGAGGATGTATTCCATGTGTCGATTAAGTCTGACAATGATCGGACTTCATGTGATGAAGCTCCTGAGGATCATGAGATGGAAAGATGGATATTAGCAGTATAGTCTAAAGTAGACTTCATATACAAGTGTTGTATATGGACCCTCGAGGATCCACCTATATGGGTAAGAGCCATAAAGGTGTAAATGGATCTTCAAGAGAAAGGGAACCTGATGATAAGGTAGAGACCTTCAAAGCACGACTTTTAGCCATGAGCTACATATTGAAGAGAAGACTTTGCTTGCAATGAAACTTGATCTTCAATGACCATGCTTGAACTCATCAGAATATTGCTAACTATGGCTACATAACTTGACTATGGCATCTTTAAGATGTAAGCCAAGATTGTATTCCTCTATTAATACCTCTATGAGGATATTCACATGAAGTTGCCCCAGGGCTTCATAGTAGAGGAAAGCAAGATGTGAAAGCTAAAGAAATCCATCTACGGACTCAAATAAGCTTCTTGAAGCTGGAACATAAGATTTGATGAAATTATAAATGTTATGATTTCAGATAGAATCTTGATGAACCATGTGAAGCTTAGTAGGAGTGCTATTGTGTTCATCGTGCTAAATGTAGATGATATATTAATCATTTAGAATGATATAAGTATGATAATAAGTGTTTAATAGACTGACTATTCCATATCTTGAAATATGATTTCAAGGATACCTCTTAGATCTTAGTTCTGAAGATGTTCAGAAGCAAAGAAAAGAGGCTATTTGGACTGTCACATTTGTAGTACACCTTGGACATGTTCCATTCTTGGAAAATCCCAAGGAAGGCTTCCTTCCCTTAAGATATGGTACTGACCTATATAAAGGGATAGTACCTCAAAGATTTGAGGAAGTGAATGCTAGAACTGCTTGCATTTGTGCATCAGTTACGAGAAGCTAAGTGTATGCTAGATGTGTACAAAAGCCAGATATCTACCATGCAGTGGGAGTAGTAAAGTGTTGCCAATCCTACTATGGAGAGAAAACACTTGATTGCATTAATAACCAAATCTTCATAGATAACAAGATTTTTGAGATAGTGATCTCAAAGTCTTATCTTCAAAAACTTAAGACTTTATAGATAGAGATCTAAAAGGTCTTAACTGTAGATGCCTTAGGAGATAGAGATCTCCAGGAATAAAGGTATTCTGATAAGGATTATGGAAATACTGGTTATGATAATTATTAAGTTGTAGTGTCAAGGACACTATAACTAACAAGATTGGGTATTGGTTGCATAAGATGCAACATTCACATTAGATGCAAGCACTGTTACTGGGGATATGCAAGTGCCAAAAAGGACTTGGCGTAGTCTCGCAGGAACAGAGTGACTGATCAGCTTACCTAGCTATTTTCTAAATAACCTATGATTGTCACATGAGTGTGGGTTTAAATGGTTAGCCCATTAATGGCTCTTTGGGCTAGTGGGAGATTATTGGACATGCGAGCCCACGGTGAGCCATTATGCAATAAATGTTATTGCTAATATCATTCCCTGATCTGAAATGAAGAATAACTAATTTACATAATAGGTCCCTGAGTACAATTAGGGTTATGTACCATGGCTATCTTAATGATCATACAGCTGTTGATTCAATTATTGAATCATAGAGGCTGGTGCTTGGATGAATATCTAAAGAGTTAGATTGAGGACTCATTAAGTACCGTCAAATGATTGTTAAGAGATGATCTCCAGCCTGAGTAGGAGATGGCAATCCTTTCTCACATAGGCTGATATCTGACCGACCTCTTGATGCAGGTCCTCTACATAGGAATATAGATTCGAAGGTGTCAAATTAGTTAAGTCAAAGAGTTGACTTAACGAGATCGAGATAACCAAAGTCCTATATCGTATGCTGTCACGATACAGGCACACATCCTCTGACCGGAGACAGATGTGTTACTATATGTCTGAGTATGTACATTTGGCAGACCAATAGGTTGATGACCTAACCAAGGTCTATACACCGGCGTGCTGGTGTGCATGCAAGCGCATATGAGTAATACGATCTCTCAAAGGGATCATACATGTTCATTACTGAACCGGAAGACATGAGCTCACTCATGAGATACCCGGGAAGGATCAAATTCCTTGCACAGTCGTCTCGCTTTGGAAACTTGACTGAATTTGTAGGTTTGATATATACTTTTGAAAGTATATGATCAAGACCTAGGTATGATATATGCTTTTTGAAAGTATATGATCGATACCAACTCCCAATGATCAAATGAGAAACTTACTCATAAAACCCTGAAGTAGACAGTATAAAGTTGATCTAATACTTCAGATTATTTATGAGTCTTCAAGTATGCATGATGTACAGGTATTGGGAATACCTGAGGGTGATGTGATCATAAACGACTGTATAACCATGACACTTCCATTCCTAGGGAGTGATGAAACGGGTCTGGATTTTAGCGACTCTCTCAGTAGAGAAGTAATCTAATCTTGGTCTAAATGTTGGACATTGATCTGGATGTGATTCAGATGCAATGAGAAGATTAGATTTGCGGTCTTGATTTAATAAAGCATCTATGGGAGGCCCGAGATCTGGATTTGAGATGTGATCTCAATATCCAAGTCGCTATACATGGAACAATACAATTGCCCTGTCCTTATCTCCAAGTATCCGCGAGAAAGCACACTATCCTTGAAAGAGTTCAGGGATAATTTCATTGTTTATATATGTATCCAAGCATTGAGAAAATTGATAATTAAATGTGATTTAATTATCATATATAATATGGAATTTGATTCATATTTTAAGGAGATATATCTAAGATAATTAATTATGATTTAATTATCAAAGATGTGAATAATGTGAATGTGATTCATGTTATTTGGGCACATGAGAATAGATATCCAAGATGATTAAATGTGATTTAATTATCATGGATATGAATAATGTGGATAGCGTTATCCATATTAATCATATATATTATAAATGTGATTTATAATATATTAAAGAGATTATATTGTGATTTATATTTGTTGATTAGTTGTTAATGTGAACTGGATTCACATTGAATGATTAATTGAAAATATAATACATTTTCTTTTGGGGTTGTGAATGAGATTCACATAATTTCAATGGTTTGATTGAAGTTTTTCACAAGATAATTGTGAATTATTTTTGTGAGAAATATTTACAACAATTGTTGTTGTAAATCTTGGAGATCTCCTGAGATAATGAGATCTCATGACATAATGAGATCTTGTGAGTTTTTGAGGAGATAGACTCATTCTATCTCATTATCTCCAAGACCAGTCAAAGTGATTTAAATTGGGATTAATTATGTTGATTTATCAATATAAATTAATTCAAAATAAATCAATTATTGTTGTATTTTACAGCAAAATCTTAGCCATTGAAAGAAATACAAATCAATCTCAACCATTGATTGTTGTTGTTCATGGATTGGGATCCATGGACTCCCAAAACCCTATATAAGAAGAGACACCCCTTGATCTTCAAGACACACAATAATGAATGCTCCCTCTCTCTCCACACGCCAAGCCCCTCTCTCTTATAATGGTCGTCCACCATGGAGCCATTGTGAGAGTCGTCATCGACGCATCATCGTCGTTATGCTGGCGGATCATCTACTCACGGATCTCCATCTCCTTCGGTGCATCTCACTCGTGAAGAAGATGTTGGATCTCGTGTGACAAGATCAGGAGATCCGCCACTTGGGATCATCAACGTGGGATTGCGAGGAGCACGCGATTCATCCCCGCGCTCGCAAGCGTCTCCTCCGTCGGATCGTACTTGAGATAAGAGGTCTCCTTGTTTGAGACTCGATCGCAACCACGCTTAAAGAGGTAATCCTATTACTTGTTTTGTGGTTTAGACGAAACGATCCGAGAAGTGTTCTTGGATCATGTGGTTTCGTCACATAGAAAATTTTAATTTCCGCTACATCGAGCAACTAGTACGACTAGTCGCTCCCGATCACATACGATGTGATCCTCACGCTTCCATGATGTGCTTGAGGATTTTGCCCGTATCCTTCACTAACCCACTCCTACATAGCTGTCACTCCCCTCATCCTTTCCCATCCATGAAAACCACATACCCGACCTTCTAGGTCTTCACTCCGACCATTTCTAAACACCTCACTCACCATCGTAACCCCACCTACTTCCACATATATAACCGCCACCTCTGCCGCTCTTTCACCTTGTCCACCAATTCCGAGCTCGAGTCCTAGCCCTCCTCCACCTCCCTGCGATAGACGGAGGTCGGAGGAGGGCCATAATGGAGCCTCCTGCTCTGGTGTAGACCCACATATCCACCACCGTGTTACGGCCGGCTTCGCTACCGTTGATCCCCACGCATCGACCACGAATGTTGAGAGATGATCAGAGGGTCGAATCAACCCTCAACCAAGACAATTCCTCCACCAAGTCATCTCTCTAGTCAGGTACTTCTCCGCCTTATTTCCTTTGATTTTTTCTCTTAATTAATCTAACACTCACCCCTCACCCTCATCGATTACAAACCATCACTTCGCCTCTTCCTCTGTTTTTACGGCAGAGGAACCCATTTGGGCCACCCTTCTCTGCCCCGATCAGGCCCCCATTCCACTCCCTCTCGCTCACAACTCACTCCCACAAACATGCTTCGGCTATTTTGAACTCTATTTGGCAGGTATGTCTTTAATGGCATGAGCTACACATCTTGCTCCGATCTAGAGCTTCTCTGCCAACGAGCTCACATCACGATGTCTCCTTATACCTCCCCGAAGCTCCTTCATCTGACCAACCTCTTTGCAAGGCCTCTGACAGTCTTTCTCGAGCATCAGACATGTGTATGGAGGTCAAAGGAGGAAGACGTCCCTCGTCGGAGGCCTGTTTCACCGCCACCATAATAGTCGTGGTAGAGAAGCAGATGCCGTTAGATGTGCCCTCAATGGTAGCGATCTAATGGTTCAGAGAGAACCACATTGCTCCATACACAACGATAGGCTTGGTGAACCGAGCCATCTTCCAAAGCAGCAATCGGACCACCTGCATGTGCCACGTGCCTCCGAAGCTGCATCACCTCCCGAGCCTAGCCCCCCCACCTCGCACATGAGGGGCTAGGTTAATTGCTCTAACAACCCCTGACCTTTTAAGATTTACATCCAGGTCCTCCAGGGCGCGCGCCTCATGTCCGCGCCTAGGGTAAATTATACAAGAGGCCCTGGCGATTTCCAAGAATAGAAAAAATGCCCCGTGCTCCTAGGAAGAGTTATAATGGGCATCCTCCATGTTTTGGTTATTGCATAAATGCCCTCTAGGGGCATTTTTGTGATTATTTGTCTCTTTAATTCCATGTTTTCCTTGCATTTATGCCTTTACATTCCATTTAGCATATCTTGAGCATTTAAAAATCAAATTGAATGATTTCAGTTTCATTGTGTTGCATATCTTGATCTCTATTTAATAGTTTAATTTAAATCATGATTTGACACTTAATTAAATGTGCTAATTTTGATGATATATAGTGTCTTTTGTTCTATAAATCTTTGCCATTAATAGATACTTGATCTTATTTTTGATGCTCCATTCATTACTGAAATCGACACTTATTTGATTGATCATTTTAGAGAATCTTTGTATACATTCATATGCATGCATAATTCACATTGCATCTATTTTAATTGCACTTAACACCAAAAAGAAAACACAAGCATCATATTATTATGTCTTTGCATACCACTTAGTCTTTGTATCATTCTATTTGTATATCACAGCTGCATTTGTATGAAGACTTAGACTAAACTTGTTGA
The DNA here is from genome assembly GCA_037367405.1 of Ottelia alismoides. NCBI lineage: Eukaryota > Viridiplantae > Streptophyta > Magnoliopsida > Alismatales > Hydrocharitaceae > Ottelia > Ottelia alismoides. The sequence goes on along the minus strand of JAZKJV010007177.1, from coordinate 439,073 downwards.
AAATAATCACTCACTATATAATCAACAATTTTAGATAAATAGATAAATAGATGAAGAGGCTCGTGTCCCTAAGTTTGACCTTAGTATAATTTCCAAGTAAAATAACTTCCACTTATTCGAAAATTGTGGTTTTTGCTGAATCGAAGATCGTCTCGTATGCTACAACTATGGATTATTTAAGAGGCGATTTTCATGTTCATCAAATGGCACCATTATTGGGGACACGACTCATCTTTATTTGTTTGTTGAATTTTATTGCATTATTTTTGATGTGATTATTTTTAAAATTTTAGGTCTTTCCATTGTGTTGTTTTTGCATCATTTGTTGATTATTTTTTTATATTTTTCTGACAATTTATTTGTGGTAGGGCCTATAGAGACCAAGGACGCTTGACACCCATGGAGGCATGGAGTTGGGAGCTCCTGCTGTGAGGAGCCACAGAAGAAATTCAAAAAGATTCAAGGAGCTGAGTCAATATTTCATTCATGCATTTGTCGTAAAAAAGGAAAATATTGTATCATGTGCATTTCTAGTGGTCCTCGTTTAAGGGCTCACTTGTGTGTAAAAAAAGAGTAGATCACTCGATGATCTAACCCCTCTTCATCCTTCCATCTCAGTGCATACACCCCCTCCCACATCTCCATCATATTCATCTGTGAAAATCCACCCCCTCCCCACTAACCTTAACCAACCACGGATCCCCCAGCCCAAAATCCATATCCTGTACTTAGGTTATTTTTAGCCTAAGTATGGGGGGACCCAAGTCACTCAATCCTCCCTCTTCTCATTTTCTTATACTTATGTCATTTTTGACCTAAGTATAGTGGGAACCTCTGAGTCAGTTCTGCTATATCACCTTTTATTTAACCGGAGCTATGGATTCACATCACTTGTGTTATGAGGACAGAGCAAAAGTTAAGTATATGGGGGTATGCCGTATATACTACATACTTTAGCCATAGCTCGTATTTTTAAAATTTCTGAAAAATTCTTATGCTAGGGTTTAAGTATACCTATGAAATGATTTTTGTAAAATTTTTGTAAAAATCTTTTTAAAATTGAGGGACTAACTGTTTTGTAAATAAAAATTAACATTATTCAAAAATTCCATAAAAATCTGAAAAATTAAAATCTTTTCTTCGGTAGCGATTCCGATTACTAAACATAGAAATAAGTTGCCATTTCTCAGTTTGGGAACTACGATATCCGTTAATAGATTGGGTGGTTAAAAGATAATGTGAATGGCACCATCTTGAAGCAATATGGGTATCCATCTAACAGTCTGTACTTATACCCGTACTGGCTAGGAATGAATGCAACTATTCATATAAGCTTGGGCCAATCATTATCTCTCTGAAGAATTAAAAAAATGCAAAAACTAGAAATCACAAAATTCACTAACTCTGGAGTTGGTGTATTCCTGACACATTCACTATCACTCAAGGCTTGAGGATTTAAAGACTCTTTATTTTGAGATCTTGAGAGACCAAGTTATCCGGCCTTAGTCATTAGGGTTTTGAACTTAATAATCCACACTTCCCTAGTTTGAGTTGAAGCGCTATATTGCACTCTTCATCTCTACCTTCTAAAGAATATGACCATCACATCACTTTCACAACTGCATGATTGATGAGATGAGTTTTCACTTGAGGAACTAGGACTAGAGATTTGAGTTTAGAGTCGATTTAACTCGAGGATAGGATAAGGTAAATGAAGGCTTTAGGAAACCTGAGTGTTAGCAAAACCCTAGCCGGTATGTAAACAAGTTCGCATGCTATCGTTTGATATTTACCTTTGTGTCAGGGTGTGATGAAACCTAATTAAGTTATTGATCGGTGTGCGCTAATTTTTGGTAAAAGCAGTGGAGCTAGCCAAACATTTAAATAAAATTCAAGAGAAGTTCTTTCAAAGAAAAGCTGTATCATTACAAATACAAATTCTATGAGCTTCCACCAAAGGCGAGTGCCCCAACCATTTCAAAGTGTCCACTTGGACAAATGCTATTAGGACCAAGGAGTCGGTCTAGTACTCGAAAAGGGCTCTGCATCATATAATGATACAAGTCCGGGTGTCGAAGGTATTTTAGATACTCAAAAGAGACACACACTGGTGTACTTTCAGGAAAACAAGAGCAGACAACTCCAAATTCTCTTGACGGACACATTGATCAACAAACCAAAAATAAACATGTGTTGAGTAATAAGGCACTTGAGAGGCCCCTTGTTTTAATGTGAGGGAGAGAAAAATATACACAATCATATGCCCTCCATCATCTGGCCGTCCATCTACATGTTCAAATCTGATAAACTAATGAGATGATTGCTTGAAGCAAGAACCGACTTATTCCCTAGTGTTGAGGATTAGGTCTAGAGGAGAGTCTCCTAGACCGAACTTTGGGTGACATCTTGGCTCGACTCTCATGAATGCAGTACACTAGTTGTCATATCCTTATATTTTATGTACAAACAGAGAGTATAATAAATAGAGAAGTTGGATTCCTTTTAACGAGAGCATGGTTGTGCCCAAAATTTTAGGATCATTCAAATTGAGGGTTCTCGATGAAATGAGCCTTGAAATTTCACATGCACTGTCAGGCATTAATTAACTCCTTCATTCTTTAGGTGCTCGAAGACGAGCATAGCTTAAGCATAGGGGTATAATGAATCCCTACTGGATCATCATTATTCTCTCTTTTTATCTTCGAAAAATAAGAACTTCATGAGAAATATTCATTAATTCCGCATCTTTGTTAGTAAACCATTCACCTATAATTAACACTAACCCTAATTATTGTATTTAATTATTAATATTTTCTTTTTGTTTTCTAGTTTTTAAAAATCCTAAAATTAGGTTAAATATTATATATATTTATTTTGACTTTAAAAAGAATTAAAAAACAAAGAAAATGTAAAACCCTTAAATAAGTGTTTTTATGTCATTAAAAATGCTTGTAAAAAGTGAGCCTCATACAAATGACTTCTTTGACTTTTTTATCAACATGAAACTTGTATATCTCGTCGAGATCTACATCTTTCATGTTTTGACTTTTTATTGATTTGTCCTCCTACTATTTCTCTCTTAATTTTATTTATTTTTCTTATCTTTTGATTTTTTGGAGCAGCCACATGGCACCCTCTGGGCCGCCCACGTGGCCGCACCTCTCTTCGCCACCCGACCTTTCTCTCCACCCTTGGATCGCCTTCTCCCTGCCTCAATCACAATCGTCCATCTCCAGTCTCCTCCTAGTTCATGACCTTGGGATCACAACAGATCCACTGGCCCTTTGACCTCCACATCGCCCCTTCATACTCGACCACCAGATCACCCTTCTTCGCATCTCAATCATTCATCTCCACGCAGCCGGCAACCACTCGATCAGATCTATCAATCTGATCTAACCCATTCTACTGTGCCTCGATCTCAACCGTTAGATCAGTCGATCCAATGGCGTTGCTTCATCTCCTCCTTCAGTATCCCACATCCCTGCGTTCCTCGCCTCACACACCTTCCTCCCTTCCATATTTGGAGCTCACATCAATCACACTCTCCATGACCTAACCCACTCCCCATGTAGCCGTCATTCCCCTCATCCCCTCCGTCCATGAAAACTTCACACCCGACCTTCTAGGTCTTCACTCCGACCATTTCTAAACACCCCACTCACCATCGTAACCCCTGCCTACTTTCGCCTATATAACAGCCACCTCCACCGCTCTTTCACCTTGTCCACAAATTCTGAGCTCGAGCCCTATCCCTCATCCACCTCCCTATGATAGATGGAGGTCGGAGGAGGGACAAAATGGAGCATCCCGCTCAGATGTTGACCCACGGTATCCACTACCGTGTTACGACCATCTTCACTGTCGTTGAGCCCTGTGCATTGGCTGCACATGTTGAGCGACGAACGGAGGGTCAACTCAATCCTCATCCCAAATCAATTCCTCCACCAGTCACTGATGAATGCAGAAAATACCTATTTAATAATGTTGTATGATTGTGGTACATGAGACATATTTTAATTAAGCAAAGACCACACTTTCAAATATGTGGAAATTATTTCACTTGGCAAGATACCAAGGCTGAACACATGGACACAAGCCTCTTCGTCTATTTATCAAAAATTCTTGATTAATTAATGAGCGATTATTTCAAAACTTAGGTCTTCATATGCACAGACAAAATGATGTAGAAATACACGTAGAATCAACATGAAATGATGCAGATGTGATATCCAAATATATAAATATAGCATGCAAATAAAATGATGCAAATATGCAAAGACAAAATAATATGATGCATGTGTTTTGTTTGGTTTTAAATGCAATTGAATTAGATGCAATGTGCATGATATGCTACAAATAAATCAATAGTACAAATATGCCCTGAAATAATCATATCAATGAGTAATCAAACTAATGATCAATGTTTGAGGCAATTTGAGCAACATGATAAATAATTGCACTTAAGTCGGGAGCAGGAGACACTATATGTATCATAACAATTACCTTATTTAATTTAGTGTTAAATATGTAAATAACATATGCCATTATGTAGAGAATAAAGTAAGCTTCAAAATGAGACTGAAATCATTCGATTTGGACTTAAAATGCTCAAGATATGCTAAAAACAATGCAATGGCATAAATGTAATAAAAATGTGTGAAAATAAGGGATAAATAATCAGGCACCTGTGTAATTTCTCTCATGCATAGGGGCATTTATGTAAATATGAAAATTCTGGGGGCGCTTGTGCAAAACTCCCAAGTGCGCACGTGAGGCACGCGCCTGGGGACTTGCTTGTAATTCGAAGGAGCATCTAGGGGTGGACAACAAATATCTCAAACCCACTCATGTGGGGCACATGAGGTCGAGGCTCGGAGCTTGGCATGGACGTTGTGGGTGGGTAGGTCTACGTGGCCGCTCTTGGTGCTTCGTGACTTGGTTCGGGCCGCCCGAGCCTAGAGGGCCATAATGGGCGATGTGGAAGCATTAGAGTCGTCCGATCTAGTTGATCGGACAATGTCTGTATACTCAACTTCCTCCTTCTTCGTCGTGCGATGGCGGCGATATCTGGGCTCTGGAGGAGTACTCGGGGCTCTGCCTTGCTCCTCCGTGTTCCCTTGAAGATCGAGGATCGATCCTGAGGTGTTAACATTGAAGCTCAGACGATGGGGGAAAATCGGAGAAGTCAGGATCGATGTGGCGATGTGAGATCATCGGAGGCAGAGCTCTAGAACTATGCTCCAGCGAAAGTCCAATCGTTGAAGAAGAGGTGACCTGCAGATGTTAGCTCATAGACGAAGCGTGCATAAAGTGCGTGCAAGTGAGATAGAGGGTGAATGGAGGGCTGTGGGGGCGAAGAAGGCGATGACCCTGGGCGGGTTCTTCGCCGTGTTGACAGAGAAAAGTGAGCGAGGCAGTGAGGTGTTCTGGGGAAGGAAGACGGTGAGGGGAGGTGGCACGTGAATGGTGGGTGTCCAATGGTGGTGATCATGTAATGATTCGACTATGAAGGAGTGTGTGCAGAGTTAATTAAATCAGAGAAAGACAGAAAAATAAAGGTCGTATACCTGGAGGGATTTGAGAGGAAGAACAATGGGTGAATTGGCTTGGGCTGAGCGCCTGGGAGGTACTCCGATCGTCACTCTACATGCATAACCAGTGCATGGGGCTACAACAACTGCCGGTGAGGTGCTGCAACATGGCTGGGCCATGGATCAACACCTCAGGGTGGAAGCCTATGATCGGAGCTCAATCCATCCTTCCCTTATCACGGGGAGGAGGAGAGACCTAAGGGAACCCCCATGTAAAGGTGGATGGGTTGAAATGGAGGTAGAGGAGGGGGTTTTGTAGGTGGAGGTCGCACGTTACAGGAGGTGAGGTGTGATTTTGAACGATCAATTTAAAGGGGATGGAGTGATGGCTGGAGATGTTGAGGGCCCCGTGAAGATGTCGGGTCTAACAACTACATGGGGTGGCTTTGGATCGTTGAGAGGCATCTGGAGATGGTGGCAAAAAAATGGAAAGGTGGCGAGCGGGTTTTCCGGGCATAATGCCATGAGGTGGGTGGGCTGGAGGTAATGAGGAGGCCTGGATCGTTGGATCATGCGATCCAACGACCCAGATGGAGGTGCGGGTAGAGGGCTTAGATCAGATCATCAGATGTGATCCAGCGGTTGTGGGCAAGGCAGAGATGAGCGTCTAAGATGCAGAGCATAAGGACCGATCCAACGGTAGAACGTGAGGGACGTGTGGCGAGCGAAGAGACTGGCTGTGTGGCAGCTCCAGAGAGCACCACGTGGCCCAACAAGAAAATTAGAATATAGGAAAAATGAAGATAAATTAAAAAGAAATATCTTGAAGCTGAATTAGAAAAAGGTTAAAACATGAAAGTTGTAGATCTCGATGGGATCTGCAAGTTTCATATTGGTCAAAAAGTCAAAGGAGGTCAAAAATACAATGAATAATTTTTGCAAACATTTTTAAGGGATAAATACACTTCATTTTAAAGTTTTGTTATTTTTTTTATATTTTTAAGGGATAAATATTTCATTTGATTTTTAGGGTTTTTTAATAATAAAGAAAATAAAGAAAAGTGTTCTAATTAAATACAATAGATTTATGGTGAGATATTTAGTGTCAATTATATATAGATTATTTACAATATAATACAAGTTAATGTTAGTGAATTAATGGTGGTTGTTATTGAATTGTTTAAGTTAGGAGAATAATAAATGGATTTTAACATGATGTATCTGAGATTCTTCATACCCCTATACTTAAACTATGCTCATCCTCGAGCATCTAAAGAATAAAGGATCTAGATTAATTCCTGACAGTGCATGTGAAATTTCAAGGCTTAATTCATCGAAGACCCTCAATTTGGGTGATCCTAAAATTCTAGGCTCAACCATGCTCTAGTCAAAAGGAATCCAACTTGTCTATTTATCATACTCTCTATTTGTACATAAAATATAAGGATATGATAATTAGTGTACTGCAATCATGAGAGTTGAGTAGAGATGTCACCCAAGGTTCCAGGTCAAGAAACTCTCCTCTAGACCTAATCCTCAACACTATGGAATAAGTCGGTTCTTGCATTCAATCCACCGTCTCATTAGTTTGTCAGACTTGAAAGTGTAGATGGATGGCCAGATGAGGGAGGGCATAGGATTGTTCATATTTTTCTTTCCCTCACATTGGAACAAGGGGCCTCTCGAGTGCCTTATTACTCAACACATGTATATTTTTGATTTGTTTATCAATGTATCCGTCAAGAGAATTCAGAGTCGTCTGCACTTATTTTCTTGGGAGTATACTAGGATGTGTTTCTTTTGAGTATCTAAGATACTTTCGACACCCAGACTTGTATCACTATATGATGCATATCCCTTTTTGGGTGCTAGCCTAACTCCTTGGTCCTAATAGCATTTGGTCCAAGTGGATACTTTGAAATGGATGGGAGCGCTCGCCTTTGGTGGAAGCTCATAGAATTTGCATTTGTAATGATAGAGCTTTTCTTTTGACAGAAATTCTCTCCAATTTTATTTCAATGTCTATACTTAACTGTTTCTATGTCCTCATAGCACAAGTGATATGAAGCCATAGCTTCGGTTAAATACAATATGATATAATGGAACTAACTCAGAGGTCCCCCTATACTTAGGTGAAAAAAGACTTTAGTATAAGAAGACATGTAGAGGGAAGTTGGAATGGTCGGGTCCCCCTATACTTAGTCTAAAAATAGCCGAAGTATTGGATATGGATTTTGATCTGGGGGACCCGTTGTTGGTTAGGGTTATAGGGGAGGGGGTGTGAATTTTTATAGAAGAATAGATGGAGGGGGGGGGGGGAGTGTGGAAGTCCAGAGATGGAAGGCTAGTGGGGGGGGGGGGGGAAGGGGGGTGTAGATCATCGAGTGATCTACTTCTTTTCCTTTTCTTCTTCTTTTTTTACACATGCGAGCCCTTGACTGAGGACTGTTAGAAATGCACATGATACAATTTTTTTACAACAAATACACGAATAAAATGTTGACGAATCTTCCTTGAATCCTTCTTGATTTTCCTTTACGTCCTTCACAATAGGAGCTCCCAACTCCATGCCTCCATGGGTCTCAAGCATCCCTGGTCTCCATGGGCCCTGCCATAAAGAAATTATCAGAAAATATCAAGAAAAATTGTCAACACATAATGCAATGAGAAGACCTAAAAATATTCACATCAAAAATAATTCATAAAGTTCAACAAATAAATAAAGATGAGCCGTGTCCTGGGCAATGATGCCATTTGATGATCGTGAATGATGCCTCTTTAATAATGTCATATTATTGTAGTACAGGAGACAGATTTCGATTCATCAAAGACCATACTTTTGAATATGTGGAAGTTATTTTACTTGGCAAGGTACCAAGGTCGAACACATGGACACGAGCCTCTTCGTCTATTTATAAAAAAAATATTGATTAATTAATGAGTGATTATTTTCAAAACCTAGGTCTTCATATGCACAGACAAAATGATGTAGAAATGCAGGCAGAATCAACAAGAAATGATGCAGATGTGATATGCAAATATAAATATATATATATGTCATGCTAATAAAATGATGCGGAGATGCAAAGACAGAATAATATGATGCATGTGTTTTGTTTGGTTTTAAATGCAGTTAAATTCGATGCAATGTGCATGATATGCCACAAATAAATCTACAATACAATATGCCCTGAAATAGTCATATCAATGAGTAATCAAACTACAGATCAATGTCTGAGGCAATTTGAGCAACATGATAAATAATGACACTTAAGTCGGGAGCAGGAGACACTATATGTATCATAAAAATTACCCTATTTTATTCAATGTTAAATCAACGAATAACATATGCCACTATGTAGAGAATAAAGCAAGCTTCAAAATGAGACTGAAATAACTCGATTTGGATTTAAAATGCCCAAGATATGTTAAAAATAATGCAAGGACATAAATGTTATAAAAATGCATGAAATTAAAAGATAGATAATCACAAATAGGTCCGTGGAGGGACCTATTTGTCATTAGCAAAAACTGAAGGGTCCCTTGTGTAATCCCTGTACACGGTGGCATTTATGTAAATATGAAAATCCTGTGGGGCTCTTGTGCAAAATTCCCATGTGTTCATGTGAGGCATGCACCTGGGGACCTACTTGTAATTCGAAGGAACAACCAGGGTGGACTGCAAATATCCTAGCCCGACTGGTGTGGGGCACGTGAGGGCGAGACTGGGAGCTAGGTGCGGGCGTTGTGGGTGGCTCGGTCTACGTGGCTGCTCCTAGTACTTCATGACTTCTCGGTCCGCCCGAGCCTAGAGGGTCGTAACAGGTAATGTGGAAGCATTAGAGCCATCCGATCTAGTTGATTGGACGATGCCTATATACTCATCCTCCTCCTTCTCTGTCGTGTGATGGGCAACGACATCTGAGCTCTGATGAAGCACTTGGGGCTCTGCTTTGCTCCTTGACGAACCTCTAAATATATTAATATTGATCTGTTGTAGCACGGGCACTTAGTGTGTCATATAGAACTGAGTGAGTAATCTCTATGAAGAGGATTCTCCTTTACGTTTTTACCTGGGAAGTCCAGGGTCGAACACAAGGACACGGGCTATTTAGTGATTAAATTTAAAGGTCAAATATCTTAATTGGAAATTTATAGGTTAAATAAGTTAAGCAAATGCATAATTCACAAAAGAGACTATTTTTTTAACACATATTTTTTATGCACTTGACTTATATGAAAATCATGATGCACAAACAAATAGCTTATATCGCTCACTATGCAATTAAAAACACAACGAACAACTATTAATCACAATAATTTCCTGAATTAATTGAAAATCCAATGAGGTTTGAAACCCAATCCGAAAATAAGTCTATTCAATACTTGATCTAGAAAGTATTTCAAAGTGATAATGACATTCAGTTTCATTTTTGTACTCAAATATCTTTTAACAATCAACTAAACCAATTATTAACTAAATGGTAATGATCAAAATTAACTAATAATTATCCATTAAGGATCAAGAAATTAATTGGAATCAATTGCTCAAGACAATGATAATTTCATCTTCAATTAAGGATCTAATTAATCACTTAGAAGAGGAAATAAATCATGCGTGATTTTTAGATCAAAATTTACCACAAAGGATGCCAATAAACATAGAAACAAAACAGCTCTCAAACGAGACCGAAATCACTTTAATTGGATTTATGGATAAAAAGATATTGACCATTCAATCCAGGGTCATTTTTGCATGAAATACTCCAATTTTCATTACAAATAAGGACATACAAGGACTAATTTGCAATTAAAATAACCCATATGAGGTATTATGCAATTTTTATAGTGCGGGAGGACTTATCTGCAATTATTGAGAAATTAGGGGCCAACGCTACAAATTTCGCAGTCACGTGTGTGATACACATGTCCCGGCGAGGTTCGGGCTCTGCTACTTCGCACCAAGTTTGGAGGCAGGCTCAGCACACGAGCTTGAGGTTTGAATCGCTGCTTTTGGTAGCAACGTGTCTTGATGACGACCATTGGATCACACCCAATATAGGGAATCCAACGGTAACTTCTCTACACGTGTTCTTAAGCTCCTCCTCGGCAGGCGGCGCTTGAGCGGTGCTCCGGCGACGCTGCTCCGACTCCTCATTGCTCCTTTGCTACCATTGAAAGTCGAATAACCTTCGTATAGTCTCCGCAAAGATTGTTGGAGGCTCAAGAAGGTGATAAGCATAGTGGATAACTTTGTAGATGAAGCGTCGACTGTCGAAGTTGAAGGAGATTGAAGAATATCAATCTCCAACCATTGATGTGAAATCGTCCTGCAATGTTAGTCCAGCACACGAAGGAACATACGACACTAATTTACGATAGATGTGAGTCGGAATGGAAGGCTTCATGATGATGAGGAACTAAGCCTTAAATGGGCTATCTTCTTCATGCGGAAGAAGACAATGAAGTGGGGGATCCTACACGATGGAGAAGTGAGAAGGGAATACAAGAATAGCGTGGATTATGGATGTGATGCAAAGGATTTCAGATGATTAGATCAATAGAAGACGAACTGATATGAACTTAGAAAATAGAAGAAAATAGGTTAGAGATAAGATGAATAACTTACCTGGAAAATGGAATGGAAATGAAGTCGAGTGAATTGGTGATGAATAAATACATGGTTGGAGCTTCAAAAGCTCCAGGAATCTTCGCTTAACCATGAGGGCTTGCTGATGAATCTCAGATTCATCACTCTAAAAATGATTAATTAAGCTCAAATCTCCAAAATTCATTGGTATTTCTTCATTTATTTTGCATAATTAGCATTCATGCATGTATTAATAAGAATTGCATTTTATCATTCATTATTGCATAAAATAAGGAGCCAAAAATCACAACCAAATTGACCTATAAAATAGGCTAACTTCCTTGATTTTTAACTAATTCATGCTAACTCCAAATGACCTGAGTTGTGTACATACTACTAACAAGAATAAATGAAAAATACAAAAAATCACTAACATAAATAAGTGGACCATAAACTCAAAATATAATTCCAGGATTCTCAGACTAAAACACTGATATCTTCCTCATACAATGTCCGATTTAATCCTATTCACTTTTGAAATAATGTACATTCAAATACCTTCAAAACAAGGCCAAGTTCAAGTGAATCAAAGCTCATATGTGAAAGTTGGATTTTGGGTCTCTTTTGTACATTTTGTATTTTAGCGGGTTTTGACCTATTATTTTATGTATATAATTAACTCATTTTATTTTACTTATTTTTCATTTATTTTACTTGACGAAAGTTTTATTAAAATAGTAAAAATCCAAATCCAAAATGGGCTTGAAATCAAAGAAACTAACATAGTCTGAGTCTTCACTAACAGTATGTACAAAAGTTGTCGTTTTGTATTTTATTTTATTTCTTCTTTTTTTAATTAATAAAAATACAAAAATAGATTAATGTGTAAATATTTATCTTTGATTTTACCATATATTTTTCGGATTTTTATCTGGTTAGAAAAAGAATAAAAAAATTATAAAAGTCAAAATTGAAGGTATTATATGTACCTGAAATACCGCAAAAATATCACTTTGTGCAAATGATCGATTTTGATTTTAGTCTCTTCATGAAAGTTGTAGATATCATTGAGCTAACAACTTTCGTGAAGAAAATTTTCGATGAGGTCGTTTGTTATTTGTTTTGTAATTATCTATGTATTTTATTTTCGAATTTTCTGGTGGTGACACATGGCTGCTCCTGGAGCCGCCACGTGTCACCCATTTGTGGAGTTATTATTTAGTTATTTTATTAAAAAAATTAATTAGATGTCAAAAATAAAAAATAAATAAAAGCCATGTGGCCCATTCAGGACCGTCCGATCTCGGCCGATCAGACGACACCTATGCATCACCTTCCTCCAAACTTTCCCCTTTCCTGATCGGCAAGCTCCGCCCTCCTCCTTTCCATCTATGGCTGCACTACCTGCCATTGACCACTTCCCATCAGCGAGCAATACCGCCCCTCTTCGTTAGCTCCATGAATTCCTCACTCCATCAATAAATCCTGATCTTAGCCAAATCCCCAATTGATCTGATCTCCGATATCCTCCCTTCTTCGGTCTCCGCCAAATCCAATCACTCCCAATCAGATCCTCTCCAATTAGCCGTGTAATCTCACTGACCACCTTCTATATTTGACCGACCACCCTTGTGCTATCTAACTCCAGCGCAGCTCTCGACTCCAACCATCCGCCGATCACCAAGAATAGAAGAAGCCCGACCCCAGTTGGTGACAACTCCGGCGCGCCTTCTCTTCACAGCGCGATCCAAGGCCTATGTCTTGTTGTAGAGCCCCTCCTTCGAAGCTCTACTCCTGCTCCGTTCACCTCCCAGCACCGTCGAGCCCTCCCCTTCCCATGTAACCACCCTCGACCTGCGAACTCCCTCTCATCTTCTTCATCGTTGGGCCACCTTCTCCGCCCATCATACATCTCAACACCCCCTCCTCCTCCTCCTCCTCCTCGCCTCGATCGCATCATCCTCCATTAAGATTTGACCCGCGTCACCGTCGATCACTAGCAGCGCCCCCCACCTTCACCGCTTGAGGCCTCGCTGGGCTCTTCTACTTCTGAGCGCATCAACCTCTCGGAGCCCGCAACCACGCCAACAACATCGACTCCATCGCCTTCTCGTCTCATCTTCACCATAGACATTCGACCAGAGGCTTCTCCTCCAGCCCTCGACAACCAGTCAGGAGAGAGACCTTTCATCACCAGCAACCCATGAAGCCTCACCGACGAAGGGGCTCCGGGGGCCCCCGCTTCTTCAAACATCAGCCAGAGGAGCACTGCCCACGTAGAGGTCCCGCTACCTTCGACCGCCCTCTTTGCCAGGCACAGGTCCCGAGACCCCCGCCCACGTGCTTGGCACGTGCGTTGTGGGGACATCTTGCGAAGATACCCCTCAAGTCTACTCAATTCCAAGGAGCCCCCCAGTCACTTGACACATACGTGGTAGAGGAAAAGTTGCGAAGGCCCCCCACTAGTCTGCCTATTCGCACCGAGGTCTAGGCGCCCCAAGGGCATGTGCGCAACACGCGCCCCTTGAGAATTTTGCATTCTGACCCCCAAGGGTCTTGGTAATTTTACTTACACCCCTATTCATCATTTTTTTATTTTATTTAATTTTCTATATTGCAAGCAGAACCCTGTGTTCCCATATTATTTTAAGGAATATTTTTGCATCATTTTATTATTTCAAAAATATCATTATGTTGTTCAATTAATTCTTGACATTATGGCATGTTTGCGACATTTTTATGCACTGTGGTTAATTGGCAATAATTAATTCTGTGAAAATTTGCATATTTTACCCAATATGCACTTGGAAAATCATATATAATTAACCATAGCCCCAAAAATTACCGAAAATTTAGGGATTGGAGGATTAATTGTATTTTACATTATGCCTAAAAAGAATTGCATTTACATACATGGTTTGTCCTATAAAAATCATTTCGATCTTTAATTTTTTAAAGGTATTAAAACTTGTATCTTTGCAGTTTAAGATTTTCTAAGATAAATTACCTAGTGATAGATCTTGGATAATTTTATCCTTTGAAAATAAATAGGGTTAATATTTATTATAATTAAATATTGAAATTCACATCATTTGCATTCATAAATTCTTTAAATATTCATCTTGTATCTGAAAATTCTAAAAAAATTACAGTGTATTTATTTCATCATAATTGACATCTAGGCCACATATCGTAATTTTTGGACATCATTTGATTGAAAATTGCATTTTAGTCCCTAAAATTGGCCTCATTTACATTTGCATCCCAAAATTGCATTAAAAATACCAAAAAATACCACCTCGAAACCGTGCATGAACTTTGATAGACATAATTCTAGGTTGTTCCTTTGACTCCTTGAGTTCGACCTTGGGACTTGCCCAAGTAAAATGTACATAAAACCACGTCGATTAAAAATTTATCAATTAATTGTGGTTATCTATTGACTGATTCCGAATTCCCGCCTATAACGAAATAACAAATTTAAATGATAATTCACATCAATTAAAGTGGGTTTTCGCGGCTCGTCAGATGGCGCCGTTGCCGGGGAGGCAAATGGCCTAGATTTTGTCTAAAAAATTTTAGTGTTCGATTTTCCTTATTCGAGTAGTATGACCCCTGAATTTCCACTGTATATTTTCCATTTCTTCAGCATTTATTTTATTTTAACATTTATTAAATTTTGTGTCACTCTCTTACACACTCTCTCTTATTTTTCGTGCGAGGTACCCGGCGTACGAGGAGTAGTTTTTAGAAACCAACGCATCTTAACCAACTTCCAAAAAATCGCAAATAAAATTAAGATCGAGTCGAGTCGTGAGAGAGCGTAGACTCTAGGATTTATTTTCTACAATTTTTATTTTTGTAATTAATCACGCATTTATAGCGGTGCCCGTTTGGACCTTGCGTGTGTAACAAGACCTTACACTTTTTCTGTGATGTATCGTGGCCTGTTTTACTCTCTGGTGAGGGTGGGACCCGACTTGAGTGGATCGTAGGTTAGACCTGCACATACGACCATTAGAGATTCTAGGATTTTATTGTTTGTGCTCGTAGAAACTAGTACCACACTACACTTAATTGAGACGAACCTTAGATCGTTCAACTTAATCAAAAATTTTAACTCAATTCTTCACGGCTAGTAGAACTTTCTGATAGGTGTGGTTTTGTCAGCTTGCTTCCATTTAGAATAATTTTTAATTCTTGTATTGCATCCTACATGGAGATTGCGAGGAATCATTGTAAGTCTTCTAACTGAGCATACATAATAGTTTTTCGCATGTATCGGCTTTTCCCGAATTTCTCCCTCCTGTTTTGTCACATAATATTTAAAGAAAATTGGGACTGGATGGTAGACGTGCATTTGTACTCATCTAATTTTTCAGTGATCTCCTAATTAAAATTGAGACTGCTAAACAAAGCTGACTAAATCAACTCATAAAATCAAGAATTTTTGCGGGAGAGAAACCCCGACCTTGTATTCATTTATCTAATAGAGAGGAGAGAGACGAACATTGGGACAGAGCCAAGCCAGAATTTTCTTATTAACTACTAGTTCTACAAAAACGATTAGCAACTTCTTAGTGAGGAATACGGGTAGCCGATAAACGGTCTATATTTCCTTAACAGAGTGGGTGTTTTAAAGGACGCTGCGTAAGGCTCCGTCCTTAAGTAACACGAGTAGCCGTTTTACAGTCCGTACTTACACCCATACTGGTTGAAAGTGGATGCAACTAGTCCTAAGAATTCGGGCCAGTTTTTAAGAAAAATTTCCGGCACCTAACAGCTTGCTCAAACGTTTGCAAATCTATGAATTATCATTAATTAAAATTGACTAGATAAATGGCCGAACTCTTGCGACCTTCACTGTGTGAGTTGGTGAAACAAGGATCTGGATTGTGTTTGTTTTGTACGTAGATTCAGGATAATCATCGAATACAGCACACTTGTGCCTACATCATGAATCGTAACCCTTTTCCAAATCATTTGAAATCGAGAATGGAAGATTGTGGTGAATTTTGTTCGTACTCCGCAAACCCTCCACTGACCACCACAAACTTATCAATATCAAGGGTTTGGAAACACTATTACTCCGGACCACCTTGGTTTCGTGGACATCTTTCCCCTGAATCCTCTTTCTATGATTCTTTCATCTTCCTTGAGGGAGGTCAAACCCATGCTCTCTCTATCTCCTAATCACATCGAGGAAGACTCTCACCTCGATGATTCTTATTCTGATTCTTTCCATTTTATTGACTCTAATTTCTCACATTCTGAAGGTGAAGAAGAAGAAGAGAATTTGAAGAATATGCCTCCCAAGAAAAGAGATCATGAAGATGAACCAAATGAAGATACGATGCATACGATTTTGGCAAGATTAGCTGCATCTGAGCAGCAACAACTTTTATTGAGGGAGCAAATAGAGTATTTAAATGCTGGAGGAGAACCGCTAATGGAAGCAACATACAACCCTGACCAGTACAGAGTGAGAAATTATTTGCAGCCACTTAAGCTAGAAATAAACTATGAACTAAAACCGCACTTCTTGAACCAATTGCCACAATTTCATGGTAACGCTGCAGAAGAATCCTATGAATTTTTACGAGACTTGGAGTTAGTATGCTCTAATCTAAGACATCCCTAGGTCAGCCATGATTACATTCATCTCACTGCACTTCCTTTCGCCTTGAAAGGAAAGGCAGACAACTGGGTGAAGAACTTAGGTGTGACAGTGACCACATATGATCGATTCAAAAACCGTTCTTAAAAAAGTTGTACCCTTTGAGTAGGACCAATCAAATGAGGACACGTATCACCAATTTCTCTCAGATGCCTAATGAACCACTCTGTGATGCATGGTATAGATTTAAAGATTTATTACAAAAGTGTCCGTGCCATGACCTGGATGACAACATCTTGGTCTAGTCACTCTATTCTAGCCTTAACTACGAGACATAGGGATTAGCGAGCACTGCCTGCAGAGGCAACCATACATCACGAGGTGCTGAAATCGTCTAGAAAGTATTGGAGCAAATGGCTAAGATAAGATGCTCACAGATTATCAGTAGGGCATATACCGATTCCCTCAACACACTTCAATCTAAAGGAAGAAAGCAGACTGTTGCAGAAATAGCTGAGGATTTGATTCCAAACATGAGCATAATCATTGATAAGTTAGTGGTTGTGGATTAGATTCACAAAGAATCTCCCAGTTTCCAAAGCATATGGAGGAGCTGACTGAGAACGTATCCAAGATCGGGGTACCAACTGCAGTTACATCCACTGTTCACATTTATCGAGTGCATCACGTCCGGGAGCAGCTAGGGTTAGAACGACAAAAACAATGGGCTCAGGACCAATCCTACGCCCAACCTTTCCAGAAGTTACCCTCACCAGCTTAGATCGTCGAAGAGATACCACCTCCGGTGTTTGAGGTGAACGATATTTGGTATACTCAAGACCCTGCCCAGCAGGGTAATACGGAGGACCGTCTGCCTTACCAACGTCCCACCACTTTCATAATGCAGCATTTCCAACCGCCCCACAACAGACTCAGAATACTTCCCCATCCCAACACCAGAAACAACAACATCAACCGTACAATCGCCAGAACCAATACCAATAGGCATCCCAGCAATACCGGCAGCAATACCAAGCACCACAAGGCCATCCTTCAAAGCAACCACCTCAACCATCCAACTCTCAGACAGAACCCATAGATATCCAACAATAGATGCTCGAGGAAATTCACTATTTTTGAAATGAACTGCAAGATCTACAGATTGATGTTAATCGCTTGTCCCGTGGAGAGATGAACAGACAGCCCCCTGCTACAGCCATTCCCACCCAAGTTCAAGCTAACCCTAATAGCTTGAACAAATCCCAATCTTTCCAACAAAATTGCCAGGTATACTACTCAGACTTTCCCATATCTGAACATGAGATCCTTTCGTTTGACAATATCAATGCTATGTCACTTAGAAGCGGAAGTACCGTGGACGTGCCTGATCAAGCAAGGGAAATGTATCAAGAAGACTTGGGAGATCAACTGAAGCATACTTCCGAAAGTGAAGAAGAAGGAAATCTGAATTCACTACCAGTGAAGATTCCAACACATGAGAAAGGAAAAGCATCCATGGAGTCTACAGAGGACCTTGCACCTCCAGTTGCTGCGAATATACCTTTGTCATCTTTTCAACAACATAATTTTGATTATTATCAACAGAAAAATAAAGATGATTGTAATAAGAACCCCATTTCTAATAAAGATGCTCTTTATTTATGATTCAGGTTCTTTATCTCTTGTCTCGACTACTTCCATTCCTTTCCCCCATGCTCTTATGGGAGGAAAACACAAACCAAAGGAAATCATTCAAGATGACCCATAAATGACACGATTTTTCCAAGAAAATATTACAATCAAAGTACCAATTGACCAATATGTGACTAACAATCTGACGTTTCAAAAATACTTGAAAATAAAATGCATTCCCACCCAGACTCGCAAGATGAAACCAAGTCAATTTATGGAGACACATATCTTGACAGTGGCACCTACAAATGTGTCAAAAATCAACATCTACCAAGAATAAAGAGGGACCTGGGTGCTCACTATGTGGAGAGTCGCATTAGCGGTATTGCATTTGCATGCACACTACTAGATAACGGTTCTTCAATCAGTCTTCTACCCTTAGCCTTATACTACAAGTTGGAATTAGGACCTCTCAGAAAATTGTCATCTCTGCTCCAATTTGCTGATCGACCAATGAAGAGACCTAAGGGAGAAGTGAAGAACATTGTTATCATGGTTGAGGGAACATACTATAAAGTGGACTTCACTGTCCTTTATATGTGATGAATTTGCGATTCGTCATCTTTATTCATTTATTTTAACTTAAAACCCCTTATAAAACACCCGTATATAACACTAACTCCATATTCTTAATAACTTGCATCTATGTGTAAATATTGTACAATTCTTACCATTTTAACCTAAAATAAATAAATAAAGAAAGAAAGGAAAAATAAAGGAAAGAAAATAAAAAGGGAGACTGAATATAAGTAATAGATACAGGTTAACCCGAACCTCGAGAGAAGGTCAGGACTTGACCTGATCGACTAGGAATAAAGTAGGGGGAGATAGGGTCTTTATTCAGAAAATCCAAAAAATGTGTGCTGTGTATATATGTATACTTCACTATTTATTTGTACATAAATTGACCTCAAACAAAATAATTTTCAAAACAAAAGTTGTAAATAAAAATGTATTCTAAATAATAAAAATAGTTGCACAATCAAATCTTGTACATAATAAAAGCAACCACACTTGGAAAAAAACCACTAAGCGATAATTAAAAGACCAATTCCGGCTCCATATAAACTCAAATTGAACCAAACTCACTTCCATTGTATTCTAAATTAAATTATCTTTAAAATGGCCGTGATTTCATAATTTTTAGAGTTACGGGTGAAAGTTGGTTTTCTAGGGTGGTTTGTGCAATTTTCCCATGTATTTGTACATATTGTATTTGTAAATATTTGTAAATATTTTTACTAATTATTAAAATAAAATAAAAAATAAAAAATTTTAAAATAAAAAAACTAGTTTGCTTATTTACCCATGTATATAATGTCATAGCATTTGTATATAGTTAATTTTCTTAACTAACTACCACAAAAAATTAAAAAAATTAACATTTATTTTTAAATAAATAAAGTAATGAAAATACAAAAAAAATTAGTTAATTTTTGTAAATATTTATCTTGCTAATTTATCTCATTTCAATTTTCCTTCTCTCTTTTCTCTTATCTTCTTCAAAAAATTCAAAAATTCAAACTCCATTATCTTTTCTATTTATATGGCTCCTTCTCCCTCATTCCAACTTGATCAATCTTTGGTGAGATGAGCCTTTTCTTTGAGAGCTATATTGTCGCATAGAGGTGCCTAGCCTCCGAGCCGTTCGGTGACAGCATATCAGCCTTTGTCAAGGTGATCAAGGTCTCTTCCGCTCCTAAGGTGAGATCCACATTTTCTCTTGTTTTATCCTAGATTAATCGTAGTCGTGTTTTATTTTCTCGCATTTGCTCTTCATTATCATTTTTTGTCTAGATCTTAGAATCATCACTCACAATTTGATCCGCCACTGACTCGATTTTTTTTCATCTCATGTTCTCGATCTCTACGCGTTCTTTTCTACCTCGCACGATCCTTCACCTCCGACCTCGCTCGGTGGTTGGAGATCCGATTCCATCAGCCATTCCCCTCGGAAGCGCACACATTCACAACTTCCGTGTGATTTTAGGATCGAGTCATCATGCTCGTTTCCTAATTTATTTATAAATAAAAATATAAAAAAACAAAAAAATATATATTGTTTTTTTCCTTCCTAACATTTGTTTTGCAGGGAATAAAAAATATAAAAAAACATTAAAAAGTTTTTCTTCTATTTCTATTTAAAATTTACAAAAAAATTTAAAAAAGAAAGCGGAGCTGCCAACCTTTCCGCCTTCAACACTGCCATCCATCAGACCTCTGCCTGGGAAGGAGGTCCATCGCCACCACCTTCCATCTCAGCACCCTCGATGGCCTGGATGCACCACCTCCTTGCTGCTTGGAGCTCGAACTCGCCATCGCCTTCCGCGAGCACCACCAGTGATTTGAAGGTCCGACGGTGCGCCTTCCCCCATCTCAGCAGCCTCCAGAACCTCCTCGCGCCGCCTTCCACCACCTTCCGTGAGCACCACCAACGATTTGAAGGGCCGGCGACGCGCCTCCACCCATCTCAGCAGCCTCCACCACAGCCTACCATCCGCGCCCCTATGCGACCCACCGCATGAAACCTACCACTGCCCCCACGCGGCTCTCCAACCGTGCCACCGACGATTGGCCACCGACCCTCCACCGCGTGAAGCCCAGCATCAGCGACGACCCCCCATTTAGACTATTTGGTGAAGAACGAAGAGATAGGAATAATAAGGGCACCCTAGGGTTCATAAAAAAATTGGAGAATTTACAGACATACCCTCGGAAGTTATGAAAATTACTAAGAAGTCCTACTTTAGCAAGTCACGTACGAGATACATTTTTGATTGGGTAAATTACGTTTTCCATCCTACACTTTATTTTTGTTATTCATTTATGAAAGTACAATAAATATTTGTAGTTTAGTCCCTGATTCCTAACCTTTATTTTGCTTGCTTTTCTTATTGAAATAAATGTTTTCTTTGGTCAATAAACTTCTTAAAAATCATGCCATGCTTCTGTTATGCTTATCTCTCTAGCATAAATATTTCATTGCATTTGTCATCGTTTCTTATTATTGAAAAATAAAAAACATTGTCTTTTTCTCTTTCTAAAATTCAAAAATTCATAAAAAATCGAATATTTCTCTAAAAATCGCAAAAAATATTAGAGTAGTTTTATTTTATTATCTTTTAATTTCTATCCAAATTTCGTGCATTAATTCTGTTTAAAACCCAAAAAAATTGAAAACATAAAAAATCTTATAAAAATCATAGAAAATTCCACAGTATTTCAAAAATCAAGATTTCAGTTCTAGTTTGTAGATATTTGCATATGTTTCATCATAAAAACAATTACCAGGAGTTTTGGGCATTAAAATATTTTTTAGTTGCAAATTAGTCTAAGCTATGCATTGTTTCTCATTTTTGACACTGTTTGATTTTTAAAAAAACATCTGAAATTTCTACAAAAAATCCCAAAAATATTTCAAATCCTTTCAAACCAAAAAATATTTTTTTTGGATTTTTCTGAATACTTTTGATATAATTGAAAAATACAAAAAGAGTTTGGTGCGCGTCTTTCTTATCTTGTGCATATTGCTCCTTATTCTTGAAAATAAAAATTGCAATACTAAAACCAATAAAAATTTGAAAATCAGAAAATGAAAAATATAGAAATAAAAAAAGTTAAAAAAATTTAAAAGAGAATAATCGCACAAAAATCAAGGATAGTTTGCCTTTGAGATTCCTTCTTTCTCTTTTAATTGATTTTTATCGATTATTTGAATAACCCTCGGGAATTGTAGCCTCCATGAGTTCCATTCTATCTGCTATACAAGTAAATAAGTAGCAAAATTATTTCTCTTTCTCCACATTATTTTCTATAATTATTTTGCAGCGAGAGAAGATTTTTTTTGTTTGTCGTGGGATTATTTGATGATAACGACGACTCGTATCAATAATAACCAATCCTCGAAGATCCCATGGTCAACAAAATGGTGCCATTGCTGGGGAGGCACGATGAGGGTAGTTAGATTTCTCTTTTGACCTGCTATTCTTGGTTGTATATATTTCTGTATATTTTTCCACATTCACTCCATCGTTCATATTCACTGTTTCATTTCATATTTTTTTACTTATATTTGATAATTGTGTATCTTACACATTCTCTCTTTTCTTTTCCTTGCGAGGGCCCGCGGAGCGAAGGAGACGATCCTAGAAGAGCCGAAGCACCCAAGCGATGCAGAGGCGGCTTGATTCTTCACCGAGCCGCATTATAGCGTGAGAGGAGGAGAAGAAGAATTAAAGGAGACCAAAAAAGATCTTTTATTATTATTGTTATTATTATTTTTTTCTTTTATAGCATTTGAACCATTGTAAATAGACATTCATTTGTTGCGAGGTCTGTTACGCCAAGTGCCGCTGCACTTGGGGGACCTCACTGGTTTTGTTTTCATCGTCTTATTTTTCTTTATTTCCTGCGAATTTCGTGAACTACCTATTGATTGCTTTAATTAATTTGTTTGAGCCAGGTAATTAATTAGGTCCAAACACCATAAACAAGAATTTCTGTACCTATATAGTATAGCATAATTTGTTCTGCATGGATCACTTGCATGTAGAGTGATGACGATAAGGTACACATATCTAACCCCTGCATGCATCATTATTTTTAATCGTGCATTGGCATTTCCGATCTCCTTCCTTGTTTTCACTCACATAAGTTAAAAAGGAAATTGGACACTCGGTAGGCGATTCATTGAAAATATTTTAACCAAGTGACAACTAAAGAAAACTCGACCCTAAAATAAACACAAGGAAAAATCATTATTTGGGGAGAGTAACCCCCTCATTATTTGGTTTGTATCTAGCGAGAGAGCGACCCACACACTAGGATAGAGCTACGCCCGAACTCTTTTCAGACTACTATCTTGGATTGGTCGTTCTCCAGTGAGGATCTCTCCGGTAGCCGGTAAAACAACCCACGACATCCTTAACAGATTGAATTGATCGGATAGCTGAAAAATGGTCCGCAATTCATACTGGCTGGGAAAGATCTAACTTTGGGATTGGGCCAGTCTCCTGAGAGCACTGGGTTCCTAATAGCTCGCTTTAACCGCTCTGATAGATTGTATTATCAACAAACTCTAAAATTGACAAGATATTTGATCGAACCTTTACGGTCTTCACATTGAGTAGAGTTGGTGAACTGGGGGTTTTATTGTGTTTGATTGCTTGTGTGCATACGAGATCCTTCTGTGCATTTCCGCCTTTTTCTCCATATCTTTTGACTTGAACCTCGTGTTCTCCCGATCCCGTCTTTTGTTTCGGAGACGGTCGACTAGAGTTATTTTAATCCGATCTTCGTGGACTTCTCACACTCTCCAGCCGATCCACCTTCCTTTTCCCAGGAGGACTTTCCTCCTGATTTTTGTGCATATCAGCTTAACCCATTATTTCAGGAATCAGACGATGATTTTCACCCACCCTCATTCAACCCACCCGATCCTAGGATTTTGGAGTCGCCTTTCATGATTTCCACACTTGAGACACTGAACCAGATGATGGAGCATATGAATTCGAGGATTAGCAATCTATTTAAAATAAATGAGAGCCAGAACGTTGCTCTACTATTTGAGGATATGGATTCACTTGAGGATAATCATGAGAGCTTACAATCACCCAAAATACAAAAAATGAGAAAAGTTTAAAAAACCAAAAAGATTCAGGGAGACACATTGTTGATTCATTTTCTGAGGAGAGGGCACCCATGCCAAATCAATTTCCCACTTAGTCATCCACCACATGTCCCGACCTTAACCCCGAGGATTCCACTATACGGACTGCTCTTGGGAATCCTCGTGTATATGCTGATTCCGATCTCCTCCCTTGTATGGAGGAGGTCCAAAAATTCAAAAAAACGTTGACTGAACCTGAAGTGATGGCCACCATTTACGAGATCATTAAAGCCCTACTTCAACAGGCCATGACAGATTTATCTACTCCTCAACACAAGAAAAGAAAGCGAAGGAGAAGATCTGAGCGTCACATCTTGACCATGACCACTGCCTACGCCATCTCTCACCGTCCACATTTTAAGAAAGGGAACACTACCATACCTCTTGTGAGCTGCTCCATATCTGAACATTATTGTGATAACACTCTCCTTGACAGCGGTACTTCAATCAATATAATACCCTTCTCTATGGTACAATCTCTCCATCTTAGGCCTCTCAAGAAAACCAGGATGATAGTTCAATTTGCTGATGGATCTGTTAAGAGGCCAAAGGGTATTATAGAAAATGCTATCGTTCTTATTAAGGGTATGAAATTCACTTCTGATTTTATCGTATTGCCCATGGAGACCTCCACCCATGTGGAACACCCTCCAATCATTCTGGGACGGCCTTTCCTCGCCTCTGCGGGAGCCGTTATTGATTATGGATCAGGAGAGATCCGCTTCCATTCTGATGTAGGGAGCGATGTGTTGATCACTACACCCATTACTGACCAGAGACTTGCGTCCCATTAGAGTGTGCCTGTGTTAACCAACCCCAAGAACTTTGAACATGATGATACTACCAGAGATTTTTGCTGTATGATGGATGATACTGAGACCCGAAAATTCCTCTTCAAGGAGGAGGACTCGGAAAGCATAGAACTTGGAGTTCTCCCTTCTGGTATGTGGCGATGCATTGATGACATCTGCGGGATTTACACGATAGACACCCTAGAGCGGAAGGCAGACTCTGAGACTAGACATGACAGACATGATTTGACTACTTCCATTGATGAGTCCATTCCTATTCACCGTGGTTCAGACGAGACTGATCATGCAAAATTTGATTTGGTTGCTTTTATAAAGGAATTTGGGCCTTTTGATAAAGATGATGATTTAGTAAAGGCTCGCTAGGCTGAAATTGATCCTACTTTTTCTGATAATGATTTCGAGCCTTTTTACTTTGACGTTTGCGAGACTTCCCAGGCAGGACATGACCACACTACTTCCACTAACCGATTCGTGCCTGCACACTCTAATCTGCTGAGGATACATTCTTGGTCGATCCTGATCAGTTCATGTCTAATGATGACCCCAATATCAACCTACACCTTGTTAGATCCATACCTCAACGGTTCCGCAAGAAGGTTCGCTTTCGACCTTCTTGACCTTTGTACATCTACCCCTTTTGTATATCCTTTCGTTTCACTCTTTCTTCTTCCATTTTATCATTCATCCCTTTTTTGTGTGTATATATATGCTATACTTAGGATGTGTTTTATCCTAAGTATAGGGGGTGAATGATTTGTGTTGTTCATATTCGTCCGGTTCATCACTCCTGTTGTTGACTATACTTAGGGATACTCTACCCTAAGTATAGGGGGGGTGATGTTGTTAATATCGTCTTTTTTGTTTTTTAGTCCGTACATTCTCTATATTAGTTTTCCCCTTTTGTACAGTCTACTATACTTAGGATTGCTTGATCCTAAGTATAGGGGGATCACCAACTTCTCTTCTTTTTATCTTTTCTTTGATTCGTTGTAGCATAGGAGTCTTTTCACTTTTCTATACTTATCATGAGTTATGTCTTCCTTTGTCGCTCTCTGATCACTATGAGGACATAGTTCGAGCAAAGTATAGGGGGTGTCGTATATATATTGTATATATACTTTAGACATAACTCGTACTTTTTAAGATAATTATTTTTGGGGATATGCATATAATTTTGTAAAATCCACATGTGTAAAAAAACAAAAACAAAAAAAAACAACAAAAATTAAAAAACAAAAAAAAAACAACAAAAAAACAAACAAAAAAATTCTTGTATATACTTGTATATATTTTACTAAGCCTTTTGCCTTTTTGAAAAAAAACTACAAAATCAACAATCTATAAAAACTTGCATAATTCAAAAAAATCCCTTTCTTTTACATCTTCATTTTTCTCTAAAAATCCATAAAAAGTTCAAAATTAGAAAATTGTTTTCTTAAATGTTCTTTTCACATGTGCATCATTTTTCAAAAAAGGGCTTTCTTTGCATTGTTCATATTTTCTTGCATTTGCATGTGCATTTTTCACGATAGTATTGACATTTAAACTAAGTCAAGAATAGAATTGAAGAATGGAGCTTAGTTGGGCTTTAATCCACTTAATTTCAGAGGAACCTTATAAGAAATGGAGTTAAGACTTTTCAAGTCCTAGTGACTTAATTCTTTGAGTCCATAAGACTATGTTCACATGTCATCTTAATTAGTCTAAGTAGAAAATTTAACAACACACACATGATTCTTTCAGACCGTGGCTTATCTTAGACAAGCACTCTACATGTAGCTCTTCATGGATGAGGTAATGAGGAGGTAGAATCTTTTGGCTTGGGGTAGTATACGAGGTAGTACATCTAGGCGGAACCTCTCGTCTTCCTCTAGGGAAGGAAGTACATCTCAACCTGGTCTAGAGATATTGAGGTCTAAAGACAGGATGCCGTGGGGTTGCAATAATGCTTCAAAAGAGGGATAGTCTACTCGCTTAAGAGGAAAAACTCCTTATGTACATGTTGCACCTTGTATATACTTTCAAAAAAAAGTATGGAAAAATACAGAATCTCCAAAAGTGGACATGCCTGATTGAAAAGTAAAATGCCTGCCGGAGTGTATATACAAGGATAAAAAATTACAATAAGAGCTTCAAAGACAAATTTTTGTAAGCTTGCAGCGGATGACTTGGCTACACTGGTCATGCATCCAAGGATAGGTAGCTACACTGGATACCATCCATTCTTTTCTCCATCCCCTCTTCTTGAGCTGGTTTTACTTGAACTTAGAAGGGAATATCTCCGCTCCTCGAGGAAAGTGCTTCAAGACATGGGAACTAGAGTTACCTTG
The DNA here is from genome assembly GCA_037367405.1 of Ottelia alismoides. NCBI lineage: Eukaryota > Viridiplantae > Streptophyta > Magnoliopsida > Alismatales > Hydrocharitaceae > Ottelia > Ottelia alismoides. The sequence goes on along the minus strand of JAZKJV010007177.1, from coordinate 411,830 downwards.
TTGAGGGAGGCTGTTTCTTTGCTACTTTTGAGATGGGGAGCTATATCTCACTTACACCATACAAGCAAAGATTCATAGTCACAAGATTTTGTGTATCTGGACTTGTTCTGACCTGACTGTTGAGGTGACCTGAATAGGAGTCCTGTGGAACTTAGAGGCTGGAAGGTTATAAATCCATCTCCCATTAAGGTTCCGACACACTAATAATCCAAAGGTCTGACAGAGCTCCATACTACAATTTTATGAAGATAAGTTTAATACTCAATATTATCCTAATTTCTTTATTTTCCCTTTCTTTTTTTTCTTCACTTATTCTTTCAAATAAGTGTTTGCTAAGGGAGTAGCAAAGTTAAAGCACAGGGGGATGATGAATCTGCGATTCGTCATCTTTATTCATTTATTTTAGCTTAAAACCCTTATAAAACACATGTATATAACATTAACTCCATATTCTTACTAACTTGCATCTGTGTGTAAATATTGTACACTTCTTACCATTTTAACCTAAAATAAATAAAGAAAGAAAGAAAGGAAAAATAAAGAAAAGAAATAAAAAGGAAGAATATATATATATATGTAATAGATACAGGCTGACCCGAACCTCGAGAGAAGGTCAAGACTTGACCTGATCTATCAGGAATAAAGTAGGGGGGATAGGGTCTTTATTCAGAAAATCCAAAAAAATTGTATGCTGTGTATATTTGTATACTTCACTATTTTATTTGTACATAAATTGACCTCAAATAAAATAATTTTCAAAACAAAAGTTGTAAAAATAAAAATGTGTTCTAAATAATAAAAGTAATTGCATAATCAAATCTTGTACAGAGTAAAAGCAACCACACTTGGAAAAAGCCACTAAGTGATAATTGAAAGACCAATTCCGGCTCTATATGAACTCAAATTGAACCAAACTCACTTCCATTGTATTCTAAATTAAATTATCTTTAAAATGGTCATGATTTCATAATTTTTGGAGTTACGGGTGAAAAGTCGATTTTCTGGGGTGGTTTGTGCAATTTTCCCATATATTTGTACTTATTGTATTTGTAAATATTTGTAAATATTTTTACCAATTATTTAAAATAAAAATAAAAAAATTTAAAACAAAAAACTAATTTGCTTATTTATCCATGTATATAATGTTATAGCATATGTATATAGCTAATTTTCTTAACTAACTAACACAAAAAATTTAAAAAAAATTAACATTTATTTTTTAAATAAATAAAGTAATGAAATTACAAAAAAATAACTAGTTTTTGTAAATATTTATCTTGCTAATTTATGTCATTTCAATTTTCCTTCTCTCTTATCTCTTATCTTCATCCAAAAATTCAAAAATTCAAACTCCATTATCTTTTCTATTTATATGGCTCCTTCTCTCTCATTCCAATTTGATCAATCTTTGGTGAGAGGAGCCTTTTCTCTGAGAGATATCTTATCGTAGAGAGGTACCTAGCCTCCGAGCCATCCGGTGACAGCGCACCGGCCTTTGTCGAGGTGATCAAAGTCTCTTCCACTCCTAAGGTGAGATCCACATTTTCTCTTGTTTTATCCTAGATTAATCGTAGTTTTATTTTCTTGCATTTGTTCTTCATTGTCATTTTTTATCTAGATCTTAGAATCATCACTCACAATTTGATCCGCCACCAACTTGATTTTTTCATCTCACGTTCTCGATCTCTACGCGTTCTTTTCTACCTTGCACGATCCTTCTCCTCCGACCTCACACGGTGGTTGGAGATCCGGTTCCATCTGCCATTCCCCTCAGAACCGCATGCATTCACATCTTCCGTGTGATTTTAGGATAGAGTCATCATGCTTGTTGCCTAATTTGTTTATAAATAAAAATATAAAAACAAAAAATATATATTGTTTTTTCCTTCCTAACATTTGTTTTGCAGGGAATAAAACAATATAAAAAATAGTTTTTATTCTATTTCTATTTAAAATTTACAAAAAATAAAAAAATAAAAAAGAAAGTGAAGCCGCCGGTCGGTCCGCCTTCAACACCGCCGTCCATTAGACCTCTGCCTGGGAGGGAGGTCCACCGCCGCCGCCTTCCATCTCAGCACCCTCAACGGCCTGGACGCACCACCTCCTTGCCCCATGGAGCTCGAACCCACCACCGCCTTCTGCGAGCACCAGCGGTGATTTGAAGATCTGGCGGTGCACCTCCCCCCATCTCAGCAGCCTCCAGATTCTCCTCGCACCGCCTTCCACCGCTTTCCGCGAGCACCACCGGCGATTTGAAGGTCCGGCTGCGCACCTCCCCCCATCTCAGCAGCCTCTAGAACCTCCTCATGCTGCCTTCCACTGCCGACCTCCGCCTGGACGTAAACCCCCTCCACGCACCTGCACGAGGCACCGAAGCCTCCCCTGCAGCCCACCGTTCGCGCCCCTGCATGACCCACCGCCTGAAGCCCGCCGCTACCCCCACGCGACTCTCCACCACGTGAAGCCCAACATCAGCGGCATCCCCCCATTTAGACCTATTTGGTGAAGAATGAAGAGATATGAACAAAAAGGGCATCCTAGGGTTCATAAAAAATGGAGAATATACAGACATACCCTCAGAAGTTTTGAAAATTACTAAGAAGTCCTGCTCCAGCAAGTCATGTGTGCGACAAGTTTTTGATTAGGTAAATTATGTTTTCCATCCTCCACTTTATTTCTGTTATTCATTTATGCAAGTACAATAAATATTTACAGTTTAGTCTTTGAATTCCATACCTTTATTTTGCTTGCTTTTCTTATTGAAATAAATGTTTACTTTGGTCAATAAATATCCCAAAAATCATGCTATGCTTCTGATGTGCTTATCTCTCTAGCATAAATTTTTCATTGCATTTTGTCATCATTTCTTATTATTAAAAAGTAAAAAACAGTGTCTTTTTCTCTTTCTGAAATTCAAAAATTCATAAAAATTCGAATATTTCTCTAAAAATTCTAAAAAATTAGAGTAGTTTTATTTTATCATCTTTTAATTTATATCCGAATTTCATGCATTAATTCTTTTCAAAATCCAAAAAAAATTGAAAAACATCAAAAATCTTATAAAAATCATAGAAAATTCCACAAAATTTAAAAAATCGTGATTTCAATTCCTGTTTATAGATATTTGCATATGTTTCATCGTAAAAATAATTGCCAGGAGTTTTCGGCATAAACTATTTTTAGTTGCAAATTACTCCAGGCTGTGCATTGTTTCTCATTTTTGCCACTATTTGATTTTTAGAAAAATACAAAAACATCTAATAATTCTACAAAAATTCCCAAAAATATTTTAAATCCTTTCAAACCCAAAAATATTTTCTGTATTTTTCTGAATATTTTTGATATAATTGAAAAATATAAAAAAGAGTTTGGTGTGCGTCTTTCTTATCTTGTGCATATTGCTCCTTATTCTTGAAAATAGAAAATTGCAAAATTAAAATCAATAAACATTTGAAAATCAGAAAATAAAAAATACAGAAATAAAAAAAATTAAAAAAAATTAAAAGAGTAAAATTCCACAAAACCAAGGATAGTTTGCCTTTGAGATTCCTTCTTTTTCTTTTAATTGATTTTTGTCGATTATTTAAATGACCCTTGGGAATTGTAGCCTCCCTGAGTTTGATCCTGTCCGCTATATAGGTAAATAAGTAGCAAAAATATTTCTCTTGCTCCACATTATTTTCTACAATTATTTTACAGCGAGAGAATAAATTTTTTTTTGTCACGGGATTATTTGGGTATAACAACGACTCGTATCAATAATAACCATTCCTTGAAGATCCCGTGGTCAACAATATGGAAACCCCCAGTCATCGGAAAGAATCCCATATTATTCCCGGACGATCAGTTTTGAGAACCGCAAGAGCAGTATTCGACTATGGCACATGAATGATGAAGTTTGGATCCCCGATTGGAGAAGTAGACTTGAAGATGAAGCAAACAAAATGGCAAAGACCCGACTTCGAATCTAGCACAGAGTCCACATAATCTTCATAGGCAGAATGCAAAATAATTAGCACGATTGGACCTTGGCAACACTTTCCAGAAGGAAAAAAATGAGACCCTCTCACCTGAAGAGGAGGCATTGCAGATTACAGTTTGCCAAGAGATGCCACAGTTAATTAGAGACACAAATACCTATACCCTTGATGACATAGAAATCCCTCTGGATTTGTTAATTCCATCTTCTTCAGGATCGTTAAGGAATATAAATGACGAGTCGAACACGGCTTTGATCGAACTAGCACACTATTTTTACGATCCGACTCACCTTGCATGAGAATTGGTAGCCATCACATCATAGATTGATCCACCTTCATCCAGCATAGTGCCGGATTCAACAGCCATTCAACCAGACCTAATTGATGATTCGGATTTGCCTGAGCTGAAACCACTTCCTCCTACACTGAAATTTGCATTTCTTGCGGGACCCAAGGAGAGATTTCCCATGATCATTAGCTCGTCATTAACTGAAGATCAAGAATCTAGATTACTTGAAGTTCTTGAGCGAAATCTCAAGGCCATTGGGTGGACTATGTCGGATCTCGTGGAAATCAACCCCGATCTCTGCTCGCACCAAATATATGTTGAGGATAACACAAGACCTTCTAGTGAATTTCAGAGAAGATTAAACCCTAATCTCCGGGAAGTAGTTAAGAAAGAGATTGAGAAATGGTGCAAAGCAGGGTTTATATACCTTATTTCAGACTCCAAGTGAGTGGTCCCCCTTCATGTTGTCCCGAAGAAGTCGGGAATCCAGATGGTCACCAACAAGGAGGGGGTAGAGATCGTGACACGAGTACCCAAGTCGTGGAGCATTTGTATCGATTACAGGTGCTTGAATGCTGCGACCAAGAAAGATTACTTTCCACTGCCATTTATCGATCAAATCTTGGAGAGACTTATAGGGAAAGCATTCTTCTATTCTCTTTATGGGTACTCGGGCTACAATCAAGTATCCATCGCTCCCGAGGATCAGGAAAAGACCACATTTACATGTCCTTTCGACACTTACGCGTTTAAGCGCATGCCATTCGGGCCCTGTAATGCCCAGGGCACATTTCAACAGTGCATGATCGCCATATTTACCGAAATGGTGGACGACTTCCTGGAAGTCTTCATGGATGCCTTTTCGGTCCATGGTGATTCATTTAATACATGTTTAGCGTACTTGGACCGTGTCCTCAAGGGATGTAGGGAGGTTAAATTGGTAGTCTCCCTAGAGAAAAGTTACTTTATGGTGACAAAGGGTATCTTGTTGGGGCACGTCATCTCCAAAAAGGGAATGGAGGTTGACCCTGCCAAGGTGGATGTGATCAAGAAACTTGAGCCACCAACCAATGTAAAGTCTGTGCTATCATTCTTAGGGCATGCTGGATTTTATCGAAGATTTATTCCTGATTTTTCAAAGATCGCCTGCCCACTGACTGAGCTCTTAGGAAAAGACACCGAGTTTATTGTAAATCACAATTTTTTAGAGGCATTCGAGCTCTTAAAAAATAAAATATGTGAATCGCCTATATTACAAGCTCTCGACTGGTCTCTTCCCATTTATATCATGACTAATGCATCAGATTTTGCTATTGGGCTGTACGTGGACAAAGAAGGGATGGGATACCTTATGCGATTCACTACACAAGCAAAGTTTTGGATCTTGCACAGAGAAATTATACGATGATTGAAAAGGAAATGCTCGTGGTAGTTTGGGCCCTAGAAAAATTTAGATCATATATATTGGGCTCCAAGGTGATAATTTTTACTAATCACACAACAATCGGATATCTAATGGAAAAGAAGGATGCAAAGGCGCATCTTCTGAGATGGATCTTATTAATCCAGTAATTTAATTTGGAAATCAAAGATAAACTTGGAATAAAGAATGTCAAGGTTGATCACCTTTCCCGAATCGAGCAAAATGATAATTCTGATATGGGATCAATCAAAGAGACTTTTCCAGAGAGTTAGTTTACGTTACTGACTCACTCCCATAGTACTCCGGCATAGTGAACTATCTTGTCTCCAAGAAAGCTCCCCTAGGTTGGACCAAGAGCAGAATTGGCCGACTGAAGACGGATTCGAGAAAATACCATTGGGATGATCCGTTCCTTTTCTATGAAGAACCAGATTGCATTTGACGAAGATGTATTCTTTGGGAGGAACACCGGAGTGTCCTCACACACTATCATTCACTTTAGGCTGGAGGATACCATTCGAAAAAGAGAACCACACACAAAGATACTCCAATGTGGATTTCACCGGCCGACCTTATTTAGAGATGCCAATGATTTTGTACGATCGTGCCTGATTTGGCAAAGAATGGGAGGGATTGTTGGATATATAGATGAAATGCCCATGCAACCAATGATTTTCTGCGATGTTTTCGATGCATGGGGATTTGATTTTATGGGTCCCTTTCTAAGTAGCCATGGATTTGAGTACATCTTTTTAGCGGTTGATTATTTGTCAAGATGGGTAGAGGCTTTCCCCACCTGAACCACATATAGCAAAATCGTCTGTAAGTTTATCAAGGATAACATCATTGCAAGGTTCGGGGTCCCAAAGATTTTGATTTCAGATGGGCGTAGCCACTTTGTGAATAGAGAAATAAGATCATTGACTAAGGATTATAAAGTTGAGAATAAAATAACCAATCCTTGTCACCCACAATCTAACGGCATGGCAGAGGTTTCTATAAGAGAGGTGAAGAATATTCTTCAGAAGTTGGTTCGTCCCAATAGGAAGAACTAGTCTCAACTTTTGGACCAGGTTCTGTGGTCCTATAGGACATCCTACAAATTGCATTCGGTACTTCACCTTTTAGGATGATCTATGGCAATCCATGCCATTTACCCGTAGAGCTAATGCATAAATCAGAATGGGCGATAAAGAAGCTTAATTGGAGTTGTCACCTTGGGAAATTATGCCGTGACTTAAATCTGAATGAGCTAATTGAAATACGAAATTAGGCATATGATCATAGTGCGATCTATAAGGACAAGGTCAAGAGATGGCACAACAGAGACATTAGGCATAAGACCTTTGTCTCTGGGAAGAATGTGTGGTTATTCAATGCCCGATTGAAGATTTTTCACGGGAAACTCAAATTGAAATGGACAGGTCCTTACATTGTCATCGATATGCATACCAATGGAAGTGTTGATATTGCCGAACTCAAAGATTGTTCACAACCTTTTTCAATGAATGAGCAATTGCTAGAGCTATATGTAGAATCGTCTAAAGGAAGACAACCCAAGTCGAGGTCATCTACTTCTTACAGAGCGAGAACATTGAAAACTAATCAGATCACCCTACATGAAGAAAAGCAGTCAGACACAAGTTGCACATATCACATTTATTCTTCACACCCTCCATCCCGATCCCATCAGTTCCCTTGTGCATCTTCTTCCTCTACTTAGGCCAAGGCCTAAGTATAGGGGGGACCGATGCCATATGTATATACTCTCCTCATTCATCATCTCCTGACCACCTCAGTTTCACTCTTATTCTATACTTAGACTGTTCACAACCTTAGTATAGGGGGGTGGGCCGATTTATCTATTTCTTTTTTTCACTCTCTTACACTTACCCCGAGCTATGTTTTCTCTACGCTTCTTGTGCTCTGAGGACACAACACTCGCTAAGTATAGGGGGATGTGTGTATATATACTATGTATATATTTTACCTGTAGCTCGTACTTTCACGTAAGTCTATACGTATTTACGGGGTGGGCAAATCACTTGAAAAACAGGAAAAAAAGAAAGAAAGTTTTGCTACTAACATTGACTGTGTCCAACCAACATTTTGAAAAAATGGCTTCTTATTCATTTTTGCATAAAAAATTTTCCTTCCATAAAAAATCAAATATTTATCACAAAAGTCAAGTAAAAAATGTTTGTCTACATTTCACGCACCTGCACTTCATCCATCATGACATGCATTTGCATTTGTCAAAAGCACTTGGGTTCTGAACCGAGTTATGAGAAGAAATCGAGAGTGGTCTGGACTTGACCTTAATCCACCTAATTTTCAGAGGATCTTCACTAAGAAAAAGGATTTTAGAAGCTTCGGGTCTATGAATTAATTCTTCGAGTTCCACATGACAATGTGCAGCGTTTGACTCTTAGTGTCTAACCTGGTCTCTTCATTCTGGGTACGACTCTGGAATAGGGAATTAATTTGTACTCTCACACTATGCACTTATCTCAACTCAGACAGGGTGTTGGAAGATTGTGTGAGTTTCTTTTCTTGTAGCGTGGACATCTAAAGACCGGAGTACATGTTGAAATAAAGCTTCGGAAAAGGGATGGACGACTGGGCACAATTTTTTCTAAGATCCCAAAACATGTATGGAAAAAAGATTCCATATCCGTAGGGGCACAACAAGATCCATGCAGAACTACCAAAAATCCAAATACAAAGAAGCCACTACCAAATAAATATTTGACAAAAAAGGTCCAAGCTTGAAGAAAAACCTGCAGATCTTGGTGGAGACTTGGCTAAACTAGACGGCTTCATAAGGAGAGGTGACTACACTGGTCACCCTCCAGTTCTGTTCTCCTTCTAATTTCTTCCTCTATTCGATTGTGAACACAACGCGACAGACCTTAGAAGGAAATACCTGACTCCTCGAGGACGAGTTACTGGAGTAGAGGTTTGCATGGTAGTCCGACAATCTGGATGGGAAGAGCTACAACCTTTCACACACATGAGCCGATTGTTCAATGTTCATGGAGTATGCTTTGGGAGGAGGATTGATCTAAGATGACTTCTGAGCCGAAATTATGACAATGATGTGTAGAACTTGAAGGCTATTGATTTTTAAAATCCTAAGTCTCACAGAAGTTCCGCCAAACTAATAATCCAAAGGCCAGGTCTAGTTCCATTTTCACCTTCTACTCATGGTCCTTGTACAAAACCCAATCTCATTTCACCTCATTGCATTTCTTTAGAAGCTCAAGGACGAGCATGGTTTAAGTATAGGGGGATGATGAATCTCAGATTCATCACTCTAAAAAAACTAATTAAGCTCAAATCCCCAAAATTCATTGGAATTTCTTCATTTATTTTGCATAATTAGCATTCATGCATGTATTAATAAGAATTGCATTTTATCACTCATTATTACATAAAATAAGGAGCCACAAATCACAACCAAATTAACCTATAAAATAGGCTAATTTCCCGGATTTTTAACTAATTCATGCTAACTCCAAATGACCTGAATTGTGTACATATTACTAACAAGAATAAATGAAAAATACAAAAGATCACTAACATAAATAAGTGGACCAGAAACTCAAAATCTAATTCTAGTATTCTCGGACTAAAATACTGATATCTTCCTTATACAATGTCTGATTTAATCCTACTAACTTTTGAACTAATATACATTCAAATACCTTCAAAACAAGACCATGTTCAAGTGAATCGGAGCTAATATATGAAAGTTAGGTTTTGGGTCTCTTTTGTTTTTATATTTTAGCAGTTTTTGACCTATTATTTTATGTATACAATTAGCTCATTTTATTTTATTTCTTTTTCATTTATTTTCTTTGATGAAAGTTTTATTAAAATGCGTAAAAATCCAAATCCAAAATGGTCTTGAAATCATAGAAACTAACAGAGTCCGAGTCTTCACTAACAGTTTGTACAAAAGTTGTCGTTTTCTTATTTTATTTTATTTCTTATTTTTTTAATTAATAAAATACAAAAAAACTATATTAATGTGTAAATATTTACCTTTGATTTTATCATATATTTTTCAGATTTTTATCTAGTTTAAAAAAATAAAAAATTTATAAAAGCCAAAATTCAAGGTATTCTATGTACATGGGATACCCCAAAAATATAACTTTGTGCAAATGATTGATTTTGATTTTGGTATGTTCATAAAAGTTGTTGATTTCATCGAGACAAACCACTTTTGTGAAGAAAAAATTTTGATTCGAGGTCATTTGCTATTTCTTTTGTAATTATCTATGTATTTTATTTTTGAATTTTCTGGTGGTGACAAGTGGTAGCTCCTGGAGCTGCCACGTGTCACCAATTTTTGGAGTTATTATTTAGTTATTTTATTAAAAAATAATTCAATTAAAAAAATAAAAAATAATAAAAATAAAAAGGGATTTTTACCCAGCAGACCCTATAAACATTTTAAAATGCCTCTACGACCTTTTGCACAACGTAATTACTCCATCGACCCTGTAAATTACCTCAAGAACCCCCACGAGCTTAAAACATATTACTCGGAGGGTTCATGGGGTAAGAGTTGGCAAGTTTACGGGATCGAGGGAGGAATTAGGTTGTTTCAAAGGTCGTGGAAGTGACTGGCAAAGTTTGTAGGGTCTGTCACGCAAAAATCCCACTAAAAAAATATAAATAAAAGCCACATGGCCCATTCAGGGCCGTCCGATCTCGGTCGATCGGACGACACCTGTGCGTCACCTTCCTCCGAACTTTCCCCTTTCCTGATCGGCAAGCTCCGCCGCCCTCCTCCTTTCCATCAATGGCTGCGCCTCTCACCATTGACCACCGCCCATCAGCGAGCACTGCCGCCTCCCCTCTTCGTTAGCTCCACGAATCCTGCACGCCATCAATCAATCCCGATCTCATCCAAATCCCCAATTGATCCGACCTCTTGAGGCCTCGTCAGGCTCTTCTACTTCATAGCGCATCAACCTCCAGGAGCCCGCAGCCACGCCAACAACATTGACTCCACCGCCTGCTCGCCTCATCTTCGCCATCGACATTCGACTAGAGGATTCTCCTCCATCCCTCGACAAACAGTCAAGAGAGAGACCTATCATCACCAGCAACCCACGAAGCTTCACCGACGAAGGGGCTCCGGGGGCCCCTGCTTCTTCAAACATCAGCCGGAGGAGCACCGCCCACGTAGAGGTCCCGCTACCTTCGACCGCCCTCTCCGTCGAGAACATGTCCCGAGACCCCCACCCACGTGCTTGGCACGTACGTTGGGGGACATCTTGCGAAGATACCTCTCAAGTCCACTCAATTGCAATGAGCCCCCCAGTCACGTGACACACACGTGGTAGAGTAAAAGTTATGAAGGCCCCCTCCAATCTGCCTATTCGCACCGTGATCCAGGAGCCCTAAGGGAACGTGCGCAACATGTGCCCCTTGGGAATTTTACAATCTGACCTCAAGGATCTTGGTAATTTTACTTACACCCCTATTCGTCATTTTTTATTTTATTTAATTTTCTATATTGCAAACAAAACCTTATGTTCCCATATTATTTTAAGCAGTATTTTCACATAATTTTATTATTCCAAAAAGAACATTATGTTGTTCAATTATTTCTTGACATTATGGCATGCTTGTGATAATTTTATGCTCAGTGGTTAATTGGTAATAATTAATTCTGTGAAAATTTGCATATTTTACCTAATCTACGCTTGGAAAATCATATATAATTAACCATAACCCCGAAAATTGCCAAAAATTCAAGGATTAAATGATTAATTGTATTTTACATTATGCCCAAAAGAATTGCATTTGCATGCATGGTTCATCCTATAAAATCAATTGGCATATTCCAATCTTTAATTTTGAATATGTACTAAAATCGTATTTTTGAGGTTTAGGATTTTTCTGAGATAAATCACCTATTGTTAGATCTTGGATAATTTTATCCTTTGAAAATAAATAGGTTTAATATTTATAATTAAGTAATGAAATTCACATCATTTGCATTCATAAATTCTTTAAATATTCATCTTGCATCCGAAATTCTAAAAAAATTACAGTGCATTCACTTTCATCATAATTGACATCTCGGCCAAATTTCGTAAATTTTGGACATCGTTTGATTGAAAATTGTATTTTAGTCCCTAAAATTGGCCTCATTTACATTTGCATCCCAAAATTGCGTTAAAAATACCAAAAAATACCACCTCAAAAATTGTGCACGAACTTTGATAGACATAATTCTAGGTTGCTCCTTTGCCCTCTTGAGTTCGACCTTGGGACTTGCCCAAGTAAAATAAACATAAAATCACACCGATTAAAAATTTAACTATTAATTGTGGTTATCTCTTGATTGATTCCGAATTCCCGCCTACAATGAAACGATAAATTTAAATGATAATTCACATCAATTAAAGTAGGGGCTTTGCAGCTCATCACTTGCGTGGCTGCTCTAGTAGCTCCGATGGCCGGTCTGCAACTTGGTCAAGAACCAAGGATCTTACCGGAGCCTTTTCTCTGTCGTTGCTCGTCTAAACCTGCTCTCTCTGTCATAGAAGCAAGGTAGAGGCTAGGAGATGACTAATGAAGTGGAAAATAACCGTTGCCAAAGGTTGATGTTGAAGTTTTAAGGGGGAAGAAGTTCGGAGGTTGGCTACATTAGGTGATGGTTTCAACCACCACTACTGATGAAGAGGGGGAAAGTTGGGAGGTTCTAAGGGATGGGCGCAGATTAGGATAGGAAGGAGAAGTGAATGGCAGTGGAGGTTGAGAAGGAAGTTAACAGAGGTTGTCGAGAAAATGGCGAGAAGTTACAGGTATGCGAAAGGTTGCGACCTTTGAAGGAGGTGGCAGAGGTTGAAGATGATGTATAGTAGCCATTGGATCTGGTGGTCCAATGGTCAGAAATAGGGCGAAAAAGAGTGAAGAGGCGGGGCCGCAGTTGTAGAGGCGCCACATGGCTCAATAAGAATTAAGATAAATAATTTAGTAATAAATATCAGACTTAGAATTGGAAAAAATGTGAACATGAAAGTTATATATATCGACGAGATCTAAAAATTTCTTGTAAAAATCAAAGAGATCAGAGGACACCTATGCACAGATAAAAATTAAGTACAAATTAAATCTATATAAAACAATTTTCTTTTATTTTCTTTTCATTATTTTTATGGGTTTTTATTTTGTTTTATGTTAATTTATTTATATAAAATATTAATCTAATTTTTATTTTATTTTTAATAATAAATAAATACATAAAATATTACAACATACTAGGGTTATAATAATATAACGTAATTAGTGTCAATTTTATACAACACATAAAATAGTAATTAGTGTTAGTTAGTCAATGAATCTTGTTATTTATATTAAGCAAGAGAGTTAATAATGATAATTAATGATAATAAATCTGGGATTTATCACCCCCTATACTTAAGCTAAGCTCGTCCTCCATCTAATAAAGGAAAAATTTGTTAGAGAGTTAGTTTAATTAATGAGATCCCCGACAAGTGCAAGTGAAAGTACAAGGCTTGATTTGACCTAGAACACTAGGTTTTAAGGATCCTAAAACTCTAAGTTGATCCAAGTATTAATCAAAAGGAATTCAACTCCTCTAATTGTCAGACTCTTAATGTATACATATATAAGAAGTATGACTTAGTGTAGACAACACCATGAGGATAGAGTCTTAATATCACCAAAAATTCCAATCTCAGAAGCTTTCTTAAGGACCCAACCCTCAACACTAGGGAATAAATCTATTCTTGTTTCAATCCACTGTCTCTTTAGTTTGTCAAACTTCAATTGTAGTAGAAGGCCAGATTATGGAGGATGCTGGATTGTGTACTTATTTTCTCTTCCTCTCTTTGGAACAGGGTTCCCTCAAGTACTAAAACTTAACACAATTTTCATTTTGATTTTTGCCAATCAACGTGTCCATCGAAAGAGAAGTTGGAGTCGTCTGCACTTGTTTTCTTAGGAGTACACCGGGGTATGCCTTTTTTGAGTATATGATATACTTTCTACACCCAGACTTGTAGCATTCACGATGCAGACCCTTTTTGGGTGCTAACCCGACTCCTGGTCCTAATAGTGGTGGTCCAAGTGGACACTTTGAAATGGTTGGGAGCGCTTGACTTTGGTGGAAGCTCTTTGATATTTGACTTTGTATGGTGAGAGCTTTTCTTTAAACATTTCTTTCTTTCTTTTCTTTGTTTTTAGCTAGATCCACTGCTATTACCAAAAGTTGGCGTACACTGATCAACTTATTAATTAAATGTCATCACACCCTCGCACTTTAGGTCAAAGTCAAGAGATAGCATGAGAACATGTCCCATACTGGCTAAGATGCTGACACTCAGGTTTCACGAAGCCTTCATTATTTTTATCCCATCCTCAAGCATCATATAGATCAAGTCCAAACTCAAGCTTCCAATCCCAATCTCCTCAGTGATACCTTGACTCATCTCAATTTTGAATGCAGTTGTGCATGTGATGTGAAAGTCAAATTATTTGAAGGAGATTAAGCATAAAATATAGCATGCATATCTTCAAACTACGAGAGTGTGAATTTTTAAGTTCAAGACCCTAATGATTAATACATGATAACTCTAAGTCTAGGGACATATTAAACATTGTGTTAACGATCACATCAAGCCTTGAGTGCATAGTGAAAGTGCTAGAGAGTAACACCAATTAATAAATTAGTGTGTTAGTTATTTACAAAAGAATTAAGGAAATATTATCTTTATTAAGACAAAGTCAACAGAATGGGTGATGATCACGAAATCTACCTCTTTAATTATCTAAAATTGTTGTAGTATAGGAGGCTAATTCGGTTCAACAAAATACCACAATCTTTGAATGTTGTGGAATATTTTTACTTGGAAAGTCTACCAAGGTCAAACACAGGGAATGATGATTCTTAGTTGCGTGGTCTTAAATCAAATTAAATAATTAACTAATTGTTAATATAGTTTCTGTGTCGAAAAATAAAGAGAAAATATGATGATGCAGATGCGAAGAAATATACAAGGACAACAGTTCAGCACAGGTTCTGAGTTCAAGATTTTTTTCCAAAATATGTTAATCAATGACCTCGAAATTTATCACAGATAAATCGATATAGATCAAGAGAAATATTCAAATTAATCCCAGATTGCAAGCATAAGAGGTAATAGATTATCCTACTTCTAATAAACCAATCAATGAGAATATCTAAGTATAGGATCTATCCTCGAAATTCGTATGACTTAAATCCTCAAATATTGTAATCAATGATTCAAAGGGAATTATTCAATGTAAAGCCCCCAGCCGTGCTCCTGCAAAAGAAATCATCAAATTTTTCAAGGTAAATGTGGCACAGATATGTCAAAGTTAGCCTGCAAGAGTCAATAATGATCCTCAAATAATTATTCTCAATAAATGACCTCGGATCTGTCCTCAAATTATGCTAAATGGTAGAGCATGAAAATAACTTCAAAATGACATATTGTATGCTTACAATGGAGTTCGTATGAAAAAGATATGATGACATGAAGTTTCAGGGACTAAAATGTAATTAAAATAAAGTTTTTGCTTCAAATAGGTCCCTGTAGGGGCTTATCTGCAATTTCATAAAGTCAGTGGGGTCCTTCTGTAGTTTACCCCTAGCGGGGGTATCTTTGTAATATCAGGAACTTCAGGGGCTTTGTTGCAATTTGCCCCCATCGCACATGCATGCACAGGCTCGGGAATGGAGCAGAGGGTCGGGCGATCTGGTGTAGAGGTTCGGGGACTCGAGCCTGTGGTTCGGGGTCGAGGCGTAGGCTTGGGCCGAGGCGGAGGTTCGGGGCTGAGGGTCGGCGTATCCGAGCCTACGTGGCGGTTTAGCATTATCCTCCAGGTAAATATGGTGTGAGCACAAGGCTTGGTTTATCCCTGGGAGATCAGACAATCTCCAGCCTATAGCCTTGCATTTTTTCTCCAAAACATTAAGCATGCGGATCTCATGCTCTTCGGTCAGATGTGAACTGATAATGACCGGAAACCGTCCCTTTTCTCCTGTAAGGAAGGCATACTTAAGCGTAGGGGGCAATGGTTTGAGTTCAGGTAGGTCAATGATGTTGCTCGAATCTGGTCCTCTCAATGATGTTTCTTTTTGTGATGTGGACACTTGCAATGTATCAATATTGGCCACCATCGTTAGTGTTTCTGGGATCGGATCGCTAATGATGGAATGTGGTGTGGCAAGCTCCGCATCCAATCTGTGTATTTTACTCAGGGATTGTCCATAAGGAGAATGGATTGACAGGTCCAGAGGGGCCTCTGAGTCTCCTAGAGTATAGGTAGATGCATGAATGAGCTGGCAGACTAAATCATCAACAATTTCCTCTCCAGATGAGGTTGATTCTATCATAGCAGTTGGGTTTTGTATCCAGGGCCCAACTGTTGCTTTTGTATATTCTGTCTCAGTTTCTGATTTTTCAGACTCAATGCTCGACTCAATGTCAGGTCTTTGAAACCTAGTTTGCTTCATTTTGAGTTCAACTTTTCCAAATTGGATTCTCCTGGATGCGTAATCGAATATAGCTCCTGCAGTCCTAAGGAAGGGTCGCCCTAGTATCATCTGGGAATCTTTCCAATTTCTAGGGACATCCATGTCAAGTATTATGAAATATGAAGGATATGGGATAATCCTCAAGCGCATCACGAAAGTGTGAGTGTCGTATCAAATACGACGAGGAACGACTAGTCGCACTAGTTGTTCTATGCAACAGAAATTAAAAAATTTTCATGCGATGAAACCACATGATCCAAGAACACTTCTCGGATCGTTTCGTCTAAATCACAAACAAGTAATAGGATTACCTCTTGAAGCATGGTTGCGATCGAGTCTCTACACGAAGAGACCTCCCATCTCAAGTCCGATTCGACAGAGGAGACGCTTGCGAGCGCGGGGATGAATCATGTGCTTCTCACAATCCATGTTGATGATCCAAGGGGCGGATCTCCTGATCTCGACACACGAGATCCAACGTCTTCTTCACGAGCGAGGTGCACCGAAGGAGACGGAGATCCATGAGCAAACAATCAGGCAACATAACGACGACACTACGACGATGGAGACTCTCTCTAGGGCATCCATGGTGGACGGCCATGAGAGAGGATGAGAGAGGCTGACGTGTAGAGAGAGAGAGAGAGACTTATGTTCTCTTGTGTGTAAAGAAGAGCAATGGGGTGCCTCTCCTTTTATAATAATTTGGGATCCATGGATCTCAATCCATGGACAACACAAATCCAAGGGCTCTCATTGATTGTGTTTCTTTTAATGGCTAAGATTTGTGTTGGTAAAAACCAACAACAATTAATTTAATTTAGATTAAATCTATATTGATAAATAAATATAAATCAATCCCAAATAAAATCAAGCAATCATGGAGATTATTGGAATGAAGATTGCTCCTTCTATAATATGGGATTTGGTGTCAATGTCATGTAATCTCATGATATCTCATGAGATTACATTATTCCATGGAAATCTCCAAGATTTACAACAATACTTGTTGTAAATTATTCAACAAAAATAATTCATAATTATTTTGTGAATATTGCAATCTTGCCATTGGAAAATTGTGAATCACATTCACAACCCAAAATAAAATGTAAAATATATTTTCAATTTAATGTCCAATGTGAATCCAATTCACATCAACATGTAATTAACAAATGTAAATTACAAATAGCTCTCTCTTATATATTATAAATCACATTTATAATATATATGATTAATATGGACATTTCTATCCACATTATTCATATCCATGATAACTAAATCACATTTAGTCATCTTGGATCTCTCTTCTCTTATGCCCAAATAATATGAATCACATTCACATTATTTACATCATTGATAATCAAATCACATTTAATTATCCAAGATAACTCTCTTTATAATATGAATCGAATTCAAATTAATCATGATAATTAAATCACATTTAATTATCCATTTTCTCAATGCTCGGATACTTATATCAACAATGAAATTATCCTGAACTCTTTCAAGGATAATGCACTTTCTCCACGAATACTTGGAGATAAGGACATGACGATTGTATTGTTCCACGTATAGTGACTTGGATTTAGATCACATCTCAAATCCAGATCTCAGGCCTCCCATAGATGCTTGATTAAATCAAGACCGCAAATCTACTCTTCTCATTGCATCTGAATTACATTCAGATCAATGTCCAACATTTGGACTAAGATTAGATTACTTCTCTACTGAGAGAAGTCACTAAAATCCAGACCCGTTTCGTCACTCCCTAGGAATGGAAGCGTCATGGTTATACAACCGTTTATGATCACATCACCCTCAGGTATTCCCAATACCTGTACATCTCGCATACTGGAAGACCCAGAATAAACCTGAAGTATAAGATCAATTTTACACTGTCTACTTCAGAGTTTTATCATTAAGTTTCTCATTCGATCATTAGGAGTTGGTATCGATCATATACTTTCCAAAAGCATATATCATACCCAGGTGTTGATCATATACTTTCCAAAAGTATATATCAAACCTACAAATTCAGTCAAGCTTCCAATGCGAGACGACCATGCACGAAATTTGATCTTCCCAACATCTCATGAGTGATCTCATGTCTTCCGGTTCAGTAATGAACATATATGATCCCTTTGAGAGATCGTATTACTCATATGCCCTTATATGCACTCCAGCACGCCGGTGTATAGACCTTGGTTAGGTCATCAACCTATTGGTCTGCCAAATGTACATACTCAGACATATAGTAACACATCTGTCTCTGGTCAGAGGATGTGTGCCTATATCAAGACAACATACGACATAGGACTTTGGTTATCTCGATCTCGTTAAGTCAACTCTTTGACCTAACTTATCTAACACCTCCGAATCTCTATTCCTATGCAGAGGACCTGCAACAAGAGGTCGGTTAGATATCATCCTAAATGAGAAAGGATTGCCATCTCCTACTCAGGCTGGAGATCATCTCTTAACAATCATTTGACGGTGCTTGATGAGTCCTTAATCTAACTCTTTAGATATTTATCCAAACACCAGCCTCTATGATTCAATAATTGAATCAACATGTGTATGATCATCAAGATGGCCATGGTACATAACCCTAATTGTACTAAGGGACCTATTATGCAAATTATTTATTCTTCATTTCAGATCAGGGAATGATATTCGTAATAACATTTATTGCATAATGGCTCGTCGTGGACTTGCATGTCCAACAATCTCCCACTAGCCCAAAGAGCCATTAATGGACTAATCCTTTAAACCCGCACTCATGTGACAATCATAGGCTATTTAGAAAAATAGCTAGGTAAGCTGATCAGTCACTCTGTTCCTGAGAGACTATGCCAAGTCCTTTTATGGCACTTGCATATCCCCTAGTAACAGTGCTCACATCCAATACGAATGTTGCATCTTATGCAACCAATACTCAATTTTGTTAGTTATAGTGTCATTGACACGACATCTTAATAATTATTATAACCAGTATTTCCATAATCCTTACCAGAATACCTTTATTCTTGGAGATCTCTATCTCCTAAGGTATCAACAGTTAAGACCCTTACAGATTACTATCTACAAGGTCTTAAACTTTTGAAGATAAGACTTTGAGATCACTCTCTCTAAGTTTCATCATTCTTTGAAGATATTGTTATTACTGAAATCAAATGTTTAATAACTATAGTAGGATCAACAATCGTTTACTACTCCCACTGCATGGCAGACATCTGGCTTTTGTACACATCTAGCATACACTCGGATTCTTGAAACTGATGCACAAAGGCAAGCAGTTTTAGTATTCACATCCTCAACTCTTTGAGGTGCCATTCCTTTAGATAGGTCAGTACTATATCTTTAGGGAAAGAATCCTTTCTTGGAATTTTCTATGGAAATTTCCAAGGTATACCATTAATGTGACGGTCCCAATACCCTCTTATCTTTGCTTCTGAACAACTTTAGAACTAAGATCTAAGAGGTATCCTTGAGATCATATCTAGAAGTATGGAACAACTAGATTATAAAACACTTATTATTATCATCCTTAGATAATTCCAAATGATTAGGATATCTACATTTAGCACGATGAACACAATGGCACTCCCACTAAGCTTCATATGGTTTATCAAGATTTTATCAGAAACCATAACATTTATGATTTCATCAAATCCAATATTCCAACTACAAGAAGATTATTTGAGTGTAGCTATGGTTAGCAATATTCTGATGGGTTAAAACAAGGTCACTGGAGAGCAAGTCTCATCGCAAGCGATGTCTTCTCTTCGATGTGCAGCTCATGGAAACGAACCGTGCTTTGAAGGTCTCTACCTTTTCATCATGTTTCCTCTTTCTCTTGAAGATCCATTTAAACCTTAATGGATCTTACCCATATAGGTGGATCCTCGAGGGTCTATATACAACACTTGTATACGAAGTCTACTTTAGACTTTATTACTAACATCCATCTTTCCATGTCATGATCTTTAGAAGCTTCATCATATGAAGTTAGATCATTGTTAGATTCAACTAACACATGGAATCCATCTTCAAACTTATTTGAAGAGGTGTTAGTGTTTCATCTTTAATTGTCTTTTTAGTTTCCGATTCTAGGAGCCTCATTATCATCTCAAGATTAAATGAGTTCCTTTACTTCATTTTCATCTTGATTCTCAAGAGAGTCATCCTATAAGAATCATATTATCAAAGATGAGATCTTCTAAGAATCTCAAGGTCATAAAGTAGGTATCCAATACCATCCTTTATTTTCTTAATGAAGTAGCACTCTCCAGTGCCAGATTCCAGATTACTTGCATGGAACCTTATTAAGGATATATATTGTAGTCTCTACTACATATATACCTTGGAAACTAATAGATAATTATGCTAATATTCATCATTGATCATATCATGTCATACATGATCCAATTGTATCTCCATACAACTCTTATTGAGTTTAGGTTTATAAGAAGGAGTGAGATAAAAATAATATTCATATATCTATAAGTTATTCCATGAATTCATCTAATAGGTACAAGCTACCTAGGTTAGATCAAATTCATTTCATCTTCCTTCAGACTTTGGTTCAAAACCAAAATTGTGAAATCTTCGAACATTTCAAATCTTTCTATGGTGAAGGAAAGAAATCTCATATCTCAAATAATCATCAATATATATATCACATACCCATAATATTTATTCTGATACAGATGATTCACATACATCAATATGTATAAGATTTTGAATACCTTGACATCTTATACCATTCCCAAGGAAGGGTGTATTGGACATTTCTACTTTTGAATACAGTATTCACAAGTATGTAAGATTTGAACCTTTAGACAATCTAAAGTTTCACCTCTTATTAGTCTATTGATCACATCAACAGAAAAATGTCCAAAACGTGATGCTAGATCATTATCAAATGATCTTCATCCTCCTATTGATCTTTAATGGTTTAATTTTCAGTATTAGAAATCTTAATGAACCATTCATTAATTTTCTAATTTAGTAGAGTCCACAAGATTTTAGATTACTATTTGAAATATCTCCATCACAACTCTTTATGATAGATCTATTACAGAATTCATGTTTATTTGCGATATTTAGAAAAAACAATGAGTGTATTCTAAAATCTGGGTCATAGAGACATTCTCTAAGACTAAGGTCTCTCCCACTGAAATTATGAAGTCTATCAATCCAACAGAGATTGTTGCAGCAATTGCATCAATATCCATGTGGATGACTATTGAACCTTTAAGATCAAATTTCTAATCTTCTAACATATATGCAACTAATTGCAAATATCATTTAGAAGATTGAGATACAACGGTTAGAATTTATCTTATCAAATAAGTAAGTCAATTTCAATGATTATATGTAGATTATTCGGATGTACTATCCGATTCCTTCTCTAAGGATTCTAGATAGATTTGATAGTCATACTATCAACATGTCAGCTTATTACAGTATTGGCATTTATCCAACTCTTTGTATTTCATATGGAAGTCACAGAAGTACAGTCAACTCTTTGACTTTCATTCTTACATGGGTCAGACCCATGCTTCCACTGTGCTCCCTTCATCTATAAACAACCATTGCTCAAGACAAAGGATCTCTTATGTTGAATTCAAAAGATTTCAATATAAGAACATTTCAATATTTGTACATGCCTCATTCTATTAATACAATATGAATATCTTGAAGCTTCATGAATGACTAGAGTATAGATAATAGAATGATGACACTCATCGTATCTACATCCATCTCTTAAAACATTGGTCAGGTAGGTATTCAAACAATTTGAATACAACATCTCTTATAGAGCCACCATTCTGCATGATGCAGAGAACAATGTCATTCATGATTAAATGTCAAGAGCACATATGTATGCCAGAACATCTTCTTAGATTTTTTATAAGAATTATTTGATAATTACGATCATTGTCGACATGTCACTTCAAAAGTACATTCGATGAGATCAAGACTTATAGAGACATACAAACCCCAGGGTTTTAGTCCTATTGTCTATTTAATTATCATTCCTCATTATTATGAGGAAACTTGTAATTGCAACCGCATACATTATGTGTCCAATTGCAAGTACAATATCTAGATCATAGGTCCAATCCATGATATTCTACTGGTTATTATTGAGTATAACATTGAGTGGGATTAAAGAAGGATTATCTGAAATAAGAAATTTGCATAAACATATATAAATATATAATTTACTTTGATTTAGGAATTTTTATATCAAAGTTGTCTTACCATGTCAACAATGAAAGTTCATTCCCTTAATCACTTTCAATGTATGAGATATACTTACCATTATATCTCAAGGACGATCTGGGATCTCCTTCCTTATCTTTGTTACATCCCAATAATATGAGAACTTGTAACTCGAATAAAAAGAAGCGGGAACACATTCCGCCTTGCAAGTCCGACTTGCATCTTCCAATTCGATCTTTAACACCCGGGCCCACCACCCCTAAGGTGATGTTGACCCGTCATTAATTGAACCAACCGTCAACAGGAATACAACTCGCTATGCGCAATCCAATATCGCCCCAATAATATGAGGACCCGATATTGGGGTCACTACGCATACGTCCTTACTCTTTCGAGAAGCGACGAGCCCGATCCAAATGGATCGTATGCAGGAGCTATCACTTTAGACAGGCATCTCCCACATACAATATCTGGCGACGGAACCCTTCGCCTTGACGGGAGACCATGGATGTCACTTATGTGATCCTCCACCTCATATTCAAATTTTAATCAATTATTATGAAACATATTCATATAATTAATTCTTCCAAGGAAAGTACACATCTATTCATAATAGAGTGTTTTTAATTGGATATAATTAACTTAATCACATTAAGTTAATTATCAATCCAATTCAATCAACAAACTTGATTTTACTTGAATATATGGTATTATCTCAAAGTACATATTAATTTGAATTTTAATAATTAGAAAATACATCATGATCTCTCAGGCATCATTCGTTCCCTACCCGCTGTCATGGCCAGTACCGGTAGGAGTGACACGGACCGCAACCGATGCGACCCGCTACCCTAGCGATCCCCGACTAGACATCATATCTGCCTCAAGAAAAAATAACGCCGTGTCAATCACTTTGTACTTGAGATTATAATCGGTTCTTCAACAAAATTATACCATATAGTAATAATCAAAACATTTTTTATTATAAGGAAATTTGCTAGACAAATTCCCAATCCTATTCAAGCAAGGAGTTTGATGATTGTGTTTCCAATTATGATCTAGATCAAATCTAATCAATTTATTGGTTGAGGCCAAGTCAATTAAGGAAATAATCATCATTCAATATTTCTCAAATATTTTCCATAATTATTTCATGAAATTAACAATTAATTTCACTAATTGACAATCACATGTTTCTTGATTAGGACTGTAATTTCAGCATTTACTCCTACTTACTAAAATTAACACATCTCAATGAATTTAAATCCAAATTAGACAAAATCAATTTTCAAAGATTGCTAATTTGATTTAGGACAGAACCTAAGTGATATCTCACGTATTTCGAGGCGGATCAAAACAGTAATTAACTCATTAATCATGTTAAGATTCGCAGTTCCCGCAACAGTGAATACATGTTCATTAAAACAACCATATCTTGAGCAAACGGAATCCAAATTACGTAAACTCAGTTCCTACCTTATTTAATGGGGAACAAAATACAAGTTTTATTTTCGTGTTTAAACAATCTAAACAGGACCGAAAATAATCACTAAACAGATGTGCGAAAATGAAATGCGACAAAAAACTTTCGTAACCTTAACGAACCCAAGTCGCCTTCGGTTTTATGGATCGTATCCAAAACCTTCGACCTAAGGATCTGATACCACTTGAAGGATATGGGATAATCCTCAAGCGCATCACGGAAGCGTGAGTGTCGTATCAAATACGATGAGGAACGACTAGTTGCACTAGTTGTTCTACGCAGCGGAAATTAAAAAATTTTCATGCGACGAAACCACATTATCCAAGAACACTTCTCGGATCGTTTCGTATAAATCACAAACAAGTAATAGGATTACCTCTTGAAGCGTGGTTGCGATCAAGTCTCTAAATGAAGAGACCTCCTATCTCAAGTCCGATCCGACAGAGGAGACGCTTGCAAGCGCGGGGATGAATCACATGCTTCTCGCAATCCATGTTGATGATCCAAGGGGCGGATCTCCTGATCTCGACACACGAGATTTGACATCTTCTTCACAAGCGAGACACACCGAAGGAGATAGAGATCCACGAGCAAACGATCAGGCAGTATAACGACGACGCTGTGGCGATGGAGACTCTCTCTAGCGCATCCATGGTGGACGGCCATGAGAGAGGATGAGAGAGGGCTGACGTGTAGAGAGAAAGAGAGAGAGACTTATGTTCTATTGTGTGTAAAGAAAAGCAAAGGGGTGCCTCTCCTTTTATAATATTTTGGGATCCATGGATCTCAATCCATGGACAACACAAATCCAATGACTCTCATTGATTGTGTTTCTTTTAATGGCTAAGATTTGTATTGGTAAAAACCAACAACAATTAATTTAATTTAGATTAAATCTATATTGATAAATCAATATAAATCAATCTCAAATAAAATCAAGCAATCATGGAGATTATTGGAATGAAGATTGCCTCCTTCCATAATATGGGATTTGGTGGCAATCTCATATAATCTCATGATATCTCATGAGATTACATTATTCCTTGGAAATCTCCAAGATTTACAACAACACTTGTTGTAAATTATTCAACAAAAATAATTCATAATTATTTTGTGAATATTGCAATCTTACCATTGGAAAATTGTGAATCACATTCACAACCCAAAATAAAATGTAAATTACATTTTTAATTTAATGTCCAATGTGAATCCAATTCACATCAACATTTAATTAACAAATGTAAATTATAAATGGCTCTCTCTTATATATTATAAATCACATTTGTAATATATATGATTAATATGGATATTTCTATCCACATTATACATATCCAAGATAATTAAATCATATTTAATCATCTTGGATCTCTTTTCTCTTGTGCCCAAATAATTTGAATCACATTCACATTATTTACCTCTTTGATAATCAAATCACATTTAATTATCCAATGTAAATTATAAACGGCTCTCTCTTATATATTATAAATCACATTTGTAATATATATGATTAATATGGATATTTCTATCCACATTATACATATCCATGATAATTAAATCATATTTAATCATCTTGGATCTCTTTTTTCTTGTGCCCAAATAATTTGAATCACATTCACATTATTTACATCTTTGATAATCAAATCACATTTAATTATCCAAGATAACTCTCTTTATAATATGAATCGAATTCATATTAATCATAATAATTAAATCACATTTAATTATCCATTTTCTCAATGCTCGGATACTTATATCAACAATGAAATTATCCTGAACTGTTTAAAGGATAATACGCTTTCTCCCCGAATACTTGGAGATAAGGACATGGCGATTGTATTGTTCCACGTATAGTGACTTGGATATTGAGATCACATCTCAAATCCAGATCTCGGGCCTCCCATAGATGCTTGATTAAATCAAGACCGCAAATCTAATCTTCTCACTGCAGCTGAATTACATTCAGATCAATGTCCAACATTTGGACTAAGATCAGATTACTTCTCTATTGAGAGGAGTCACTAAAATCCAGACCTGTTTCATCTCTCCCTAGGAACGAAAACGTCATGGTTATACAACCGTTTATGATCACATCACCCTCAGGTATTCCCAATACCTGTACATCCTACATACTGGAAGACTCAGAATAAACCTGAAGTATAAGATCAATTTTACATTGTCTACTTCAGAGTTTTATCATTAAGTTTCTCATTCGATCATTGGGAGTTGATATTGATCATATACTTTCCAAAAGCATATATCAAACCCATGTGTTGATCATATACTTTCCAAAAGTATATATCAAACCTACAAATTCAGTCAAGCTTCCAAAGCGAGACGACCATGCACGGAATTTGATCTTCCCAACATCTCATGAGTGAGCTCATGTCTTCCGGTTCAGTAATGAACATGTATGATCCCTTTGAGAGATCGTATTACTCATATGCCCTTATATGCACACCAACGCATCAGTGTATAGACCTTGGTTAGGTCATCAACCTATTGATCTGCCAAATGTACATACTCAGACATATAGTAACACATCTGTCTCTGGTCAGAGGATGTGTGCCTATATCGTGACAACATACGACATAGGACTTTGGTTATCTCGATCTCGTTAAGTCAACTCTTTGACCTAACTTATCTAATACCTCTGAATCTCTGTTCCTATGCAGAGGACCTGCATCAAGAGGTCTGTTAGATATAAGCCTAAATGAGAAAGGATTGCCATCTCCTACTCAGGCTGGAGATCATCTCTTAACAATCATTTGGCGGTGCTTGATGAGTCCTCAATCTAACTCTTTAGATATTCATCCAAGAACCAGCCTCTATGATTTAATAATTGAATCAACAGTTGTATGCTCATCAAGATAGCCATGGTACATAACCCTAATTGTACTAAGGGACCTATTATGCAAATTATTTATTCTTCATTTCAGATCAGGGAATGATATTCACAATAACATTTATTGCATAATGGCTCGCCGTGGGCTCGCATGTCCAACAAAATCTACTGGGTAGTTTTGTCCCTCTATGTTGATGACAACGTTTCGAATCTCTCCCCTAGGTTGCTGATAATGAAAGGGAAATGATCAAGTGTCGTATTAATCCACAAGGCGGATCAATAGTCGATGCGGTGACCGCTCAATACATCCCAATCAATCAAAAATTAACCCACAATAAATATCAAGCAATGAAGTCCCAAAAATGTGAATTAAAATTTATTAACTCTACCATAAAATATGCACAGTGCGTAAGTATGTAGAGGTCGAACCACAGAGAGCAAAAATTAGAAGCTTACATTTATTTATAAACAGACTAGTCATGCATGCACACACAAGTCTTTTTGTGGGTTTTTAATTTTTATCTATATTTTCTTATTTGATTTTTTTTAGTTTTATATTTTTGTATTTTGATTTTTAATTTTCTGATTTTGTATTTTCTTTTTATAATTTACATTTTTGTATTTTCTTTTTCTTTTAATAAAGGCATAATATATAGGGAATATATATACTAGATATAAGAGAGATAAAAATAAGAAAAAATGCTCAAAATACAGGAAATAAAGTATTTTTTGATTTTCATAATTTTCTATAGTTTTTTTGATTTTCTAGATTTTTCTAATTTTTTTAGTATTTTTAAAGGCAAAAATACTAGAAAACAGTGAACAAGTTGATGGCTGAAACTAAATTGAGGATGAAAAAATACTAGTCAGAGTTCAAAAATCCTCAACCTAATTTTAAATAACGATAATAAAATGCAGAGAATTCAAAAACAGACATTGCATTTTTTTAATTTTTCTGGGATTTTTAATATTTTTTGAAGGTTTTTGGGGTTTTTTAATTTTTTAGGAGTTTTGTTTTATATTTTGTAGTGATTTTTGGATACAAAATCAAGCACACTAAGAAGCACAACATATATTTTTTTGAGAATTTTTCAAGAGGTTTTTATATTTTTTTTGGGATTTTATGATGTAAATAGTAGCAAAAATGCATGTTTTTGAATTTTTATAAATATGAAATGCAATAAATATGCAAAATAAAAATATGGCGTAATAATAAAGTGCAACATGAACCTATGGTAATTTTTTGGTGATTTTTGGAATTTTAAAGATGCATGCAATAAATATGGAAAGCACAAAGAAATTCCAACACTAGTAGGGGCATTTGTGCAAATAAAATAAAGTCCAAGAGGTTCTGAGCAATTTTACCAAAAATTTAGAATGTTAGCATGAAATTCTAGGACAAATGCATATTTCAAAACCCGCCAGGGGGTCCTTGCAATTTTTCCAATCACGTGGTACTACACGTGACTCACACGCACAGGGACCAAAATACAATTTCATAAAGTGTAGGGGTCTGCATGTAATTTTCACAAAAATATAATACTACAACTTTTATTTAATGGACCTTCACGAAATACAAATACATACAAGGGCATCCATGAAATATTTCCAAGCGCACATGGGACCGCACATGATCTGACGTGGAATGGACCTCAATGTAAATACCAAAAACCCAAGGGTCTTTCTACAAAATACCCACTTTATTTTAAATGTTACATAATATTTGATGTACTAAATAATAAATAAAAAAAGGCATGGGTTTAAAATGTAAATTACCCCATATTAGGCGCTGATGGACGACGGATCTTCATTCACTTGAACACTTATCATCCATCTGACGGTTGATGATGCTTTGATGATGGATGGTTGATATTAGATATCCTGATGAGATCGGACGGTCACGAGGCTTGGCATCCAATGGCAGCTGCTATGCCTGGGGTCTTCATCTTCATCGGACAGCTCTGGAGCGGCGTGGAAGAACAGGGACGAAGCTCGCGCGTGGCGAGCTTCGATCATGAATAGCTGGCACCTCCGGCCTTCTTCGTCGCCTCCGATGGTCTCTATACATGCCTGGAAGCTCCCCGCGTTGGCTGATGGTCTCTGCTTGGCCCCTGGAGGTCCCAGATGTTCAAGCGGGCTCGAGGAAGGGAGGGACCTCCAGGATCCTCTTCCTGGAATTGATCAAGCCCAAGCAGGCTCCTTGTACGTCAAGACCTGCACAGGAAGAACCAGTAGCTCGAGGCGAAGCTCCTTGACCTGGGGTTTGAAGTTTTAACGCACAAATGAAGGTGGACGGTGAGGTTCCGACGAGCGGCGGAGGCAAACCTTGATTCGTGAACCCACGAAGGATCCGGTTGATCAGGGGTGCGTGGATGATGGAGAAGGCGATAGGGAAAGATATGGGAGTGATACGAGCGTCGAAGGTTAACTGGAGGGCTCGGGAGTCGTCGTCGGAGCGGAGCTCCGACGAACTACGACTCGACCGATTCAAGGCGATTAACTAGGCTAGAGACTAATCTAAAGGCGAGAACTAAAAGCTGGAATCAAAACCTATCTAATAAAGCAAGAAAAAGTGCTCAAATACTTGGTGGGGAACTAGGGAGCGTGGCGTCGCTGGAGATCCGCCGTGGGTGCAGCTCCCACTTCCTCCGACCGATTCAAGGCGCCAAAGGCCTCCTCCTATCACGAGGGAACCTCCAGGACCAAATACGAGGAAGGGAGGAGACTTAAAACTGACCACATTTGAGAAGGAGGTTAGAGCTTCTTCTTTATAAACATCACAAGGCACCCTTATTGACCGGCTAAAATCAAAGAATCCGATGTGTTTTCGAGCAATCTAAGATGTTGGCGTGATTGTACAATGATCCAGCAACAATTCTTGTGAAGGAAGCGAATTTGATCGATGGACGAGACACCCATGAAAAACGCAAGAAAATCGGGGATTCACCAGGTCTAGCGGTTCAGAGACGTGGATGGGATAGTTGACCAGAGGTCAACGCTCCGCTGCCCCTGATTGGTCCACGTAAGGCGCTACAGGACAAAACAAGGGTTTTTATTCGAAAATAGTTAATTTAAAATAGTAAATGATTTTATTATTTTTCGAATATAAAATTAAAAATATGTATTATTTTATGTAGTATTTTAATATGATTTTTATTTATTTTTTGGTTTTATTTATTAGTAATTTATTTTTATGAGTGTATTTATAGGTATATTTACCTATGTTTTGTGTATTTTTATTTTTATTTTATTTATTTTATTTTATTATTTCATTTTCTTATTTTATGTATGTAAAACTTATTTTTGTGAGTATAGATATATTTTCATTTGATTTTTATGAGTTTAGTTTCATATTTAAATAAATAGGTGTATATAATATGTAGGTATACTTATAGGTATTTTACCTGTATTTTGTACACATTTTATTTATTAAATGAATTTTATTGGGTTCTATTTTGGATTTACATTTTTTATGGAATATAGATGATATTTACAATTTAATAAAAATATAAATGAATAAAAAATGAGATCCCCTTTTTATTTATATATAAGTAATACATAAGTATTTTGCCTATAAAATTTCATAGACTTATTTTATGTGAGGTTTTCTTTTTGGTTTTCTTTTAATTTAAATATGTACATGTATTATGTATATTATTCACAAGATTCTGAAAATATAAATTTGTAAAAATAATGAATAATGAATATAATGAATTTTTTAATCGGTATTATGTACAATAGGGGCCCAAAACCTATCTTTTGCACAGTAACTCTAAATAAATATAAAACCACCATCATTAAATAGTTCAAGAAAAGCTATATACAATTAGAGGTGATTTTGATAGATTTTGAGTTTTCATTTGGAAGATATGGGTCTGTGAAGTTTGGTTTCTGACTTTTTATTCTGGGTATAAACTGTACACTGTATATTATTTTTGTACAAACTCAATTTTGTATTTTTGTTTACATTATTATCTACAACTTTTAGGTACAAAGTTTCTTTATTTGATGAATAAATAATGAAGAATAAAATAGGTGTCAGAAATGCATAATTAATGCATGAATAAATGCGGCATTTATTGTATTTTTGGCCCTTATCTCCCCCTACTTTATTCCTTGTCGACTCATTCCATTCTGGCCTTGGTCTCGGGGTTTGGGTCATAAAATATTTTCCATATTTGATTCCTTTTTCTTTTCTTTTCTTTATTCTATAATTTTGGCAATAAAAACCTTATTTTATGTATAATTAATGCAATGAAATAGTAAATGCTATTATAGACAAATTAATGTTAATTTCATGCATTAGCTAGGGTTTTCAAGGCCAAAATGATAGAATAAAGGTGATGAAATGGAGATTCATCACCCCCTATACTTGCCTTTGCTAGTCCCTAGCAAATACTTATGCAATAAGTACAGAAAAGAACAAAGAATAAGAAGAAAAGAAAAAGAAGATTGAAAAAGATAGAGTGAATAAGATTGCTTTCAGTGAAATATCTTTTCTTTATAAAATTAGAATTTGGCGCTTCTGTTAGACCTTGAGTGTGGATGCGTGTGGAACCTGGTCGGGAACCAACTTTAAAACGCAACAGCCTTCGAGAGTCACAGAACTCGGTTCAACCCACCTTAATAGTCTGGTCAGAACTGGCCTACACCATACACAAACCCTTATGACTATGAAGCTGACTTGTACAGTGTAAGTGATAGTGGCTCTCCCCAACTGAAATGACAAAGGAACTTACTTCTCCAGAATGACAACCCAATGATTCCCCAATCCAGCCCTCTGTCGTCGAGGAGCGGGGTATTCCATTCTAAGTTCAAGTGGCATCTGACTCAAGAGGAGGAGGGGAAGAAGAAAATGGATGGTAGACAGTGTAGCTACCTATCCTGGGATGCAAGACCATTGTAGTCAAGTCATCCAACTCCATGCTCACATGGTATAACTTTGATGCTCAAGCTTACTTATTTTCTATACAACACATATACATACTCCGACAGTCACTTTTATTTTTATTTTCAAGCCTGTAAACTTTTTTTGGAGTTTTTTTTATTTGGAATACTATTCACAGCAGCATTTACATAAGGACTTTTTCCTCTTGAGCCAGAAGACTATCCCTCTTTTGAAGCTTTATTGCAACCCACACTCTCCTGTCATTTGACTTCATTGAAACTGGACCAGGTTGGGGTGCACTTCCCTCCCTAGACGAGGACGAATGTTTCCACCCGTGTGCGTCTCAGACTGGCAAATCCAACCCCCTCACCACTCCAACTGAGTTGAGCCAAGTGAAAGGTGCAAGGTGTCCAAGTTAGGTCACGACCGACAAGAATCGTGCGCGTGTCTCGAAAAGTTCTATTTAGACAGTTGAGGTGACTTGAACCCAGCCCTGATGTCTCAAAGAATTAAGTCTGAATAGACCTGAAGTACCTTAAACCTAGTTCCCATAAGGTTCCAGTGCAGTTAGGTGCGGTAAGGTCCAACCAAGCTCCAATTTCAGACTTTATTGGACTGGTTCAATCATCAAGCTCACTAAAAAAGAATATGAATGATATGCACATGCTATGCACAATGAATGATGCAATTTTTCACAACGAATTTAAATTTAGAAAAAGGATGTACAAATATTTACACAGGCGTGTCGCTTTATTTTACAAGAATTAAGACGATTTACAAGTGTTAACCTGTTTGTTCTAGGTACATATATGTATACAATTGATACATATTTTTTATTTAACGATTTTACAGATAGGTCCATATATATTTTTTATTTGAAAACATTTTCAAAACTATAGTACACAATAATTTTTGCAAACATTTACAAACATTTGAAAACCATTTTGCAAAGATTTGTCATACTATGTATATACATTTTATACAATAGTTTTTACAAACATTTTTCAAAACATTTGCACATAAGTTTTCAAATCCTTTATTTCACACAAAGAAGACAGATTTTTACAAATAAAGCGATTTTACACAGGTTGAAAACATTTCATAAAAAGTTTTCCAAACAGTTTACACTATTTTTCAAATTATTTTGCAAAGATATTTAACCTGATTTATTTATCAGTATATACAAAGAAAAGCTATATTTTATATATAAAATTGTTTAGGCTCTTATAAGTTTTATTTAGAGTTATTATTTATTTTTGCATGAGAGATTTTTGTGTATACTCCTCAGACTTATTTGAGAATCATTTTCAAAAGATTTTTGAAGACTATAGTCCAAAATATTTTTACAAACATGTACACGCATTTGAAAATCATTTTGCAAAGGTTTTCGAACAATATATGTAGATTTTTCAAAATAACTTTTACAACCATTTTTCAACCATTTGCAAACCGTTTTTCGAACATTTTTATTTCACTGAAAGAAAATAAATTTTTGAAAACAAAACTATTTACAAATGTTGAACACTTTTTACAGAATTTTTCAAACAACTTTCAAAAGATTATTTTCACCAGGAGGACATTTTGCACAAAGTGTTTTTCCTGATTTATTAATCAATATGTACAAAAAGGGTCTGAGGAGCTCACAATCATCTTTTATTATTGTAATAGAAATACTTTTAGCATCATTTTTAGCTCCAGATAGTATTTTATTTACAGTATGAGTTATAGCTTATAGTATATACATAGTATATACGACCCCTATACTTAGCTTGAGCTATGTCCTCATAAATCGAAGAGGAAATAAAAGACATAACTCGTACTGAGTATAGAAAAGTCTAATGAATGAATAAATAAATCAATATAGGAGAGAATGAACAAATGAGAAGTTGACCGTCCCCCATATACTTAGGATCAAATAATTCTAAGTATAGCAGACTGTACACAAAGCAGGGAGGGTCAAGGGTGGGAATAAACATATCGTACTCAGATTGTCTCCCCCTATACTTAGGGTAAAATATCCCTAAGTATAAACAAGAAGAGGAGACAATGGAGAGGATCAAAGAATAGAGAAACTCGGGGTGCACACCCCCCTCTAATTAGGACAAAGTGCATCCTAAGTAGAGAAGACTGTCAACAAGAGGTGACAACTTTTTTGATAGAAAAAGAAGATAGAAAAGGAAAAGAAGAAAATAAGAAAAGAAGAAATCAGATGAATAGTTTTTGAGGTGCGACATCTGAATCTTCTGATGCTGACAATGTAGTGGAAATCTCATCAAGGCGTAGAAGATGGATGGAGACGACAACGTCCAAGAACGTATCGGGCTCGAGGTAAGGCTTCAGGAGTTGACCGTTGACGACTAATGGTTGTGCGTCAGGAGACAATTCTGAACTCGGAGTGGCCCTGTCCACTTACTCTTTAATTTGCTCGGGAATATCCGCAACTTTGCATCAAATAACCACACCTTCTGTCCAACTTCAAAGGTCTTTCGTCTGATGTACCGGTTATGCCAGCGTTTCACCTTTTCCTTGTACATCAATGTGTTATCGTATGCATAGTCTTGGAACTCCAGGAGTCTGTTCAGATCATCTTTTCTTTTCTGACCACTTTTCCGTGAGTCCAAATTGCACATGTTGATGGCTCATAAAGACTTGTGAATTAATTCGACGGGCAAATGGCATGGCTTCCCATATACAAGACGGTAGGACGACATGCCCAAGGGAGACTTGTAGGCGGTTCTGTAAGCCCAAAGGACTGAGTCCAAGAGTTGAGACCAGTTCTTTCTGTCCGGCCTAACAAGTTTCTGAAGGATCGTCTTGATTTCTCTGTTTGACAATTCAGCCATGCCATTAGTCTGAGGATGATAAGGAGATGCGACTCGGTGGTCGATGCCGTACTCCTTCGTTAATTTCTTGACCTCTTTGTTAATGAAATGGCTACCCCCATATGATATGAGAATCTTCGGAATCCTGAACCGCACAATGATGTTATCTCTCATGAATCGGCACACTGTCCGGCTGTCAGCAGCTCGAGCGGGAATAGCTTCAACCCAACGACTCACGTAATCTACGGCAAGAAGGATGTGCTCAAAAGCCTGACTGTTAGGGAAAGGTCCCATGAAATCAATGCCCCATGCATCAAAAACATCTGCTATCTGAATGATCTTTAGGGGCATCGAATCTTTTGGAGTGAGTGTACCCTTCAATCTCTGACAGTCAATGCATTGTTTGACAAATAATGCTGCATCCTTGAATAGTGTGGGCCACCAGAAGCCACACTGAAGTACTTTGGCTGTCGTACGGTCTCCAGAGTGATGTTGACCAAATTCGAGTGAGTGACAGTGCTCTAGGACACTATAATGCTCCTCCTGAGGTATGCACCTGCGTCAAATGCAATCCGCTCCTTCCTTGAACAAGAGAGGATCTTCCCATTGATAGAAACCGTTGGTCGACATGAATTTGTTCTTCTGATTTTTCATCCAATCCGATGGTATTACCCCCGAGGCGAGGTAATTGACTATATCAGCATACCAAGGGAGGGAATCCACTGCTAAAATTGACTCATCTGGAAAGGTTTCTGTGATAGGTGCAGTGTTCAGTGGATGCTCTTGCTACTCAATTCTGGAGAGATGGTCTGCTACCACATTCTAGACTCCAGGCTAGTCCTTGATTTCCAAATCAAATTCCTGGAGGAGAAGGATCCATCGAATCAGTATAGGCTTGGCATCCTTCTT
This sequence comes from Ottelia alismoides, assembly GCA_037367405.1. Taxonomy (NCBI): domain Eukaryota; kingdom Viridiplantae; phylum Streptophyta; class Magnoliopsida; order Alismatales; family Hydrocharitaceae; genus Ottelia; species Ottelia alismoides. The sequence continues at coordinate 376,414 of JAZKJV010007177.1, read as the reverse complement.
CTGCTGTAGGTACCGGATAGCAGAGTGATCTGTAAAAATGGTAACTTTTGATCCAAGCAGATAGGATCTGAACTTCTCCAAGGCGAAAACCACAGCCAGCAACTCTTTCTCTGTCACAGTATAATTTCTTTGCACTTCATCTAATGTTTTGCTGGCGTAGTGAATGGCATAAGGCGCTTTTTCTTTTCTTTGTCCAAGAACAGCCCCGAATGCAAAGTCTGACGCATCAGTCATGATCTCATAGGGAAGAGACAAGAGACCAATCCGGCGGTTGTAGGACTGGAGCCTGAGTGATAAGATCCTTTAGCTGATTGAAAGCAAGGAGAACCTGCTGATCGACATCGAACTCAGTTTCCTTGCTTAGAAGTTCTGTTAAAGGTCGGGTGATGCGACTAAAATACTTGATGAATCGTCTGTAAAAGCCCACATGCCCCGGGAATGACCTTACATTTTTGACTGATTGAGGTGGCTCTAGATTGGCAATAACATCCACCTTTGTCGGGTCGACTTCCATGCCACGTTTGGAAACGACGTGACCCAGCACAATGCCTTCGGTGACCATGAAGTGGCTCTTTTCTCATTAAAGCACTAAATTGACTTCATGACATTTCTGAAGCACTCTGTCTAGGTGCCCAAGACAAGAATCAAATATGTCACCATAGACTGAGAAGTCGTCCATGATCACCTCGAGAAAACTGCCTACCATCTCAGCGAAAACTGCTAGCATGCATCTCTGGAATGTCGCAGGTGCGTTGCATAATCCAAAGGGCATTCTCTTGAAGGCGTAGGTGCCGAACGGGTAAGTGAAGGTAGTCTTCTCTTGATCTTCGGGAGCGATTGCCACCTGGTTGTACCTGGAATACCCATCCAAAAAGCAGAAGAACTCCTTGTGTGCTAGTCTTTCCAAAACTTGATCAATGAATGGTAAGGGGAAGTGGTCCTTCTTAGTTGCTGCATTAAGACGACGGTAGTCAACACACACCCGCCAGGATGTTGGTATCCGAGTAGATATTTCCTCTCCTTTGTCATTGGTAACCACGGTGAGCCCTGATTTCTTTAGAACTACATGCAGTGGGCTTACCCATTTTGAATCGGAGATGGGATAGATGAAGCGTGCATCACACCATTTCGTGATCTCTTTCATGACGACGTCCCAGAGGTTTGGATTCAACCTTCTTTGGAATTCACGGGATGGCTTGGCATCTTCTTCTAGATAAATGTGGTGTGAACACAATGCTGAATTTATCCCTCGGAGATCTGATACGCACCAACCAAGTGCCTTGCGGTTCTTTTCTAGAACCTCGAGAAGGCGAGATTCCTGATCCGGGTTCAGCCTGCTGCTGATGATGACCGGATACATGTGTTCTTCACCCGTAAAGAAAGCATACTTCAGGCTTGCAGGAAGTGGCTTGAATTCTGGTTTTGATCTGTCCAACTTGTTGGTCACTTCGGACACTATACTGGTGGTGGGATGTACTTCATTGATGGAGCTACCATCCTCAGTATTACGTTGAGATCCCGACGATGTGCCGAACAGTTCTATACTAGGCTCATTGTGTTCGGTCTGGAGTGAGTTCTTGAAATCACCTAATTGCTCCAGCATCATAGAGTCTGTCTCCCAAAAATCATCGGAGCATAGGTCAACTGTGCTTTCCAAGTCCTCCTCGAGAGTGAGGATTTCTCGGGTCCACGAATCATTCAATGAAAGTGATGAGTCCCTGATCTCTGCAATAAAGTCACAGTCTGCTTTTGATACTGCATGACTCTCATCAGTCACGATGTTCGGCTCTCTAATCATGTCTATAGTGATCTGCTTGCCGTCTGAGCGAAAAATGATCTTGCCGGACCCATAGTCAACCACGGCACCTGAGGTACGCAAGAATGGTCGGCCCAGGATGATAGGGGTCTGGAGTAAGGGTGCGGGTGAGTCCATACCGAGGACCACAAAATCAAAATGGAATTGCATCTCTCGTACCTTCACCACAACGTCTTCCATCAGACCTTTAGGTCTCTTGGTAGATCGGTCAGCGAAATGAAGGATCATCTGTGTTGGCTTGAGCGGACCCTGCCCAAATTCTTGCATTAGGGACGAGGGCAAAAGGTTGATAGAAGATCCGCTGTCAAGGAGAGTACGCTTGAAGACCTGATCAAATATCTCACAACTGATAAGGGGTGCTCCTTTGTCCTGTTTCTTCTGAGGGAGATTGCTGATAGCTGCGACAGTGGCCATGGAAAACACGTGCCTCTCGAACTGATTGCATTTATTCTTGTGTGCTGGACGACGCCTGCTGGTACATGCTTCTTTCAGACCTTTCTTCACAGCTGGCATATATTCCATGGTCTTCAGTAAGGGAATCTCAAAAGTTAAGTTATATATTATTTCCACAACTCCCGGATCAGACAATGCACTTAATCTTTTTGCAAATTTTTTTGATTTTTTGATTGCATTAGGAAAAGGAATATTTGCATCACTGGAAGGCAAAATAGAGTTCTTATTTACATCAGAATTATCGCCCATATATTGTTGTACATCCGGACTACGAAAAGGAGTACAAGCTGGATTCTGAGGTGCTGGTGCTGATGGGCAAGAAAAAAGTAGGTCGTCTGCTCCGTCGGCTGGCGAGAGATTGGCTGCAAGTGACTGCTCCTCCGAGGCTGACACGGCTTTACTTCAGCTATGAAATTCTTTTTTTTCTTTTTGGTTTTGCTGATTTTTTTGTAGTTTTTGCTGGTGAAGATGGTGGTGGATGACTGCTGGAATGTCTCCTCCTTCTTCTTCTTCCTCACCTGTCCCTGTAGCTGGCCCGACTGATGCAGAAGATGATGATTCACCTGGTCCTTTATTCTCCCCATTCTTGATAGCAGGCAGAGGCAAGGCCCTACTGCTCCTGAGAGTGACAGTATTAGAATAAATGATAATATCATTTTCTGACTCTACAGACGCAGATAGGACATCACATTCTACCTGCTCTTTCTTTTTAAAGCTATTGGGATTGGCCTCGACCTGAGCTAGAATAATGGTTTTGGTGGCGGTCAGGTCGTAGAGCCTCTTGGTCATATCTGTTAGCCCTTTGATGAGTTGGGCCAAGCAATCCATGGTCGGGTTCACAGGATTTGCTTCAGTAGGTTCAGCGTGCAAACCACGCTGTTGCTACATGTGTTGGTGCTGAGGCTGTTGTTGGTGGTGTTGGGGAGATGTTGGGGTGGTGCAGGAAGCTGAAGCTGCTGGTACGAGAAAGGGGGATACTGTGGGTACTGCTAAGGTGGAGCGGCCGTGTACTGATGGAAAGGTTATGGCTGGAGGTACTGCGGCTGCTGGTAATGCTGATTCTACCTCCATTGATTTTCATATGAGGGAGGCTGTTGATACTGTGGCGGTGGCTGTAAGGACTATCCAAATCGACCACCCTGAGGTTGGTGGTATTGCCGGTTGGTGGGTAGCTGACCCTGAGGTTGTCCCATGGGATGGGTTGGCTGTGCTTCATTGCTCCATACCCCGTTGACTTCTTGAATCAGGGGTGGTGGTGGGAAGACTGGATCGAATCCTGATACAAACTCTGGCTGGTACACAACCATCTGCTGCTGCGGCTGGTCCTGGTCGGGCGCCTGCACGTAGTACATGTGCTGGACTGGCGGTGGATGCTGGCTTGGCTAAGGCTGATGTGGCGGTTGTAGCTCGTCCTTCCTCTCAGCTGGAGCATCTGATGGTGCTGCCGACTGAACAGAGTTGATGGTGTTCACTAACAGTTCTAATTGTTTGGTGATCTGATCTAGCTTGTCAAGGTTCTAAGTCCTCTTCTCAATCACAACAAGTTTCTCTAGGTCCTGTGATCGCTTTTCAATGATATCAACCTTTGAGACATGGACCCCGATGATGCTGAGGCTGGAGCTCTCATCTCTCTCTGCCTCGCAGGACGCTGCCATGTGTACTTGTTTCTGGAGGATCTGGGACTGCTTTTGGTATTCCTTAGATGAAGAGAGGGTGGCCTCTCCTTCAGCCATTTCTTCGAATATCTGCCAGACTACATCTTCATCCTTGTTGAAGTGTGAGCCCCCACATGCTGCGTCAACAAGCCTTTGACTTTCAATGTTCAGGCCCCCAAAGAAGTGTTGGACCAAGCTGGCCTTCGAGATCTCATGATGGGGGCATTTCTCCTACATATCAGTGAATCTCTCCCAGGCTTCATGTATGGATTCATGGGCTCCCTGGGAGAAGTTGCTGATTTGTGCTCGCATCTGGTTGAGCCGACCGAGAGGGTAAAACTTGTGCAGGAAAGCTGACTTCGGTTCCTCCCAGGTTGTCACAACCTTCCCCAGATGGTTGACCCAATAAAGGGCCTTGTCTTGCAGGCTGAAGGGGAATGCCATCATTTTGACGATGTCCAGTGGAACACTGGGGTAGTGAATAGTACGACAGATGCGTGAGAACTGCTGTAGGTGGATGTCTGGCTCTTCACTGGTGTTTCCATGAAAACATGGAAGAAGAGCAAGGAACTGGGGCTTCAGCTCAAAGTGAGCATGCACCGGTGGAATGAGGATCCACTCGATCATCTGTCTGTCTCCAGGATTATAGGTCTCCTTCAGTGTGGGTTTGGGTCTCCCATTTTTTGGCTCTTCCTCGTCGTCAGGAGGATTACCACTGCCTCATCGTCCTCCTCCCTCGGCTCTATTCATTACATCATTCAACATATCCTGGAAAGAGGTCTGTGCTAGGGCCTGCTCTGCCAGCTGCTGTTGGATAGCTTGGATGGATGCCAACAATTGTGCATTAACCTGATTCTGATCAGGAATCTGGCCTTCTGGTTGGGGTGGCTGCTGACCCTTGCCCTTCCCTTGAGGAGCCATATCAGGGTCTGAGTCTGACGAAATGAATTCCAGATTAGAATCCAGGGCTTGGTTTGTCTTCTATCTGCAGAATGAGAGAATCCTGATCAGACCACTTGCAATGTTGTTCAGCTGTCATAATGAATCTGGAATTAAGGTTAACCCCAGCATGTTGTGAACGGAACAAGATGTGGACTGTAATCGAATTCGATTCACAACGGCGAAAGTGGGACAAAATTGATCCCCAGTTTATTGGGTGGTCACAAGAAAGGTAGAAGACGAGGAGTCTGGAGATCGATCCGCAAAGTCCGGATCGGGTCCTCAGGAATCGCCTCGAATTTATTGGCGGAGTCGAGTCTAGGGAATCGATGTGGGTGTCAGCAGGATCCCGACGGAAACCGCCCATGGATCGATTTCGCGAAGCTCAAGGAGGATTGTATGTTGGATGAAGGATACGATGGTCAACGAGGAATGGAAATGAGTGTAAAACAGTAGAAAGGCTCGACTGAGCGGGGGTCAAAGGAGAATGATACAACAAAATTTTGTGCAAAGGCACGAGACTTGATCTTTGAACCTTAATCTAGATCCATACAAACGCAATAGAAAATTGGGTTCACCAACTCATGCCATGTGAAGCCGTGAAGGGTCGGCTATTTGTTATCTTTTCAGTTTTAGAGTTGTTATTTCAGGCATATCTTTTAACAAGTCCTTAGCACACTAACCCTATAGGAGAGAGAGTACTGCCAGAAAAGAATCCCATACTTGTCCTCCTCCTTTGTAACCTGTAGTCTGTACTTTTTGAGGTCCTTGTAACCCTTCCTGGATTCCTACTCAGCCAAAGAAATAGAGAGAGGAAGCCTATAGGCGAAACCAATACTTCGGTTCTCGCTCGCAACGGAATCACCCGTGAGCGTGCAAGAACCTACTCGGACGCAAATCGATGAGACAGACACCCCCGTGAAGACGTGGCCTATGCTCAGTACTTCAGACCATCTCGATGTTCCACACAAGGCGGGAACACCATCGCTGACAAGGCCCTACTCGATCACGTACGATAGAAGCGCCATTACTTCGGAAATCCAGGCGATACACAAGGCAGTTGCAGACTGGGATTTTGGCTCTATTCCTTATGAGACGTGCCTCGCTCATGGGAGTAGGGTTTTGGTCCCCCTCCGAAGGTACCTGAAGACAATGATGGCTTTATGAACCCAGTACAATGATAGTCCATTACGAATTTTAATTAAGGTCAAAGTTTATTTAGCAGTCCCCTTGTTTTAGTTTTTTGGGTTTTCACTTTTTTTGAGTCTGTTTTCATACCAGCGCCTAACATATTTTTGTAGATTCTCATTTATGTCCTAGGTGCTCAAAATCAGAGGGAGATAGCGGAAAAGCCATGCAAGTTGGTTCCATGATGGAAATCTCACCATTGAACCGAATGATGCATGCTGAGTTAGAAGACTTACATCGCATCCCAACTCTCTCCATGCGGTATGTAAAACAGAATTTTTAAACCTAACTACATGGCGGTATGCAAGTAACAAAATCACCCTAAGCATTAGCTGCTATTAATCGTGAAGAACCAATTAACTTCGACTAGATCCACATGTAAGAGACTATAGGTACAAGCATTCTTATTAATGTGTGGACCTAGCTACCGAGTCAAGAAACCTAAGTCTAGGGGCTCCATGCACACAAAACAAAATAAAGAAAAGGCGGAAAACTCAAAACAACGGGAAACAAAGAAAAGAAAGAGGGAAAACACGAAAAATCCATGACGAGGCCCCCAGGTGAACAGACACCCGGGCACTGGACCTCGTTGTTAAGAGTAGAGTCCAAATTATTTACATGCCAAAAGAGTCTCTCTCCCACATAAAATTAAAAAAAAATTTCTTTCTTTTCTTTTTCAAACTAGCTAAGACTTCTTCTTGCTTCCTTAGTGCTTGCTCCAGCTGGTCAAATAAGCATGACACTCCTTCATGCAGGGCTGCACTGGCCTCCTAGAAAGTCGTCCTCGCATGGCGGACCCTCGCATCAAAGTTGCAAGAAAAGGGAATTAGCGCAAATAATCACAGAATATAAACATAAGCAATAAATATTTACAAGTAATTTATAGATATAAGCAAAAACTAGGCAAGTATCTACAACATGACAAACTAAAGTAAGCTACGCTCATTGCTCCCCGGTAACGACGCCATCTGATAATGAAAGGGAAATGATCAAGGGTCGTATCAATCCACAAGGCGGATCAATAGTTGATGCGGTGACAGCTCAATACATCCCAATCAATCAAAAATTTACCCACAATAAATATCAAGCAATGAAGTCTCAAAAATGTGAATTAAAATTTATTAACTCTACCATAAAATATGCACAATGCGTAAGTATGTAGAGGTCGAACCACAGAGAGCAAAAATTGGTAGCTTACAGTTATTTATAAACAGGCTAGTCATGCATGCACACACATGTCTTTTTGTGGGTTTTTTATTTTTATCTATATTTTCTTATTTGATTTTTTTAGTTTTATACTTTTGTATTTTGATTTTTAATTTTCTGATTTTGTATTTTCTTTTTATAATTTACATTTTTGTATTTTCTTTTTCTTTTAATAAAGGCATAATATATATAGGGAATATATATATACACTAGATATAAGAGAGATAAAAATAGGAAAAAATGCTCAAAATACAGGAAATAAAGTATTTTTGTGATTTTGATATTTTTCTATTATTTTTGTGAATTTTCTAGATTTTTTTTGATTTTTTTGGTATTTTTAAAGGCAAAGATACTAGAAAATAGTGAACAAGTTGCTGGATGAAACTAAATTGAGGATGAAAAAATACAAGTCAGAGTTCAAAAATCCTCAACCTAATTTTAAAATAAAGATAATAAAATGCAGATAATTCATAAATAGACATTGCATTTTTTGATTTTTCTGGGATTTTTAATATTTTTTTGAAGGTTTTTTTTTATTTTTTTAATTTTTAGGAGTTTTGTTTTATATTTTTTAGTGATTTTTGGGTGGAAAATCAAGCACACTAAAATGCACAACATATATTTTTTTGAGAATTTTTCAAGAGGTTTTTATATTTTTTGGGATTTTATGACATAAATAATAACAAAAATGCATGTTTTTGAATTTTTATAAATATGAAAAATGCAATAAATATGTAAAATAAAAATATGATGTAATAATACAGTGCAACAGGAACCTATGGTAATTTTTTGGTGATTTTTGGAATTTTAGAGATGCATTCAATAAATATGGAAAGCACAAAGAAATTCCAACACTAACATGGGCATTTGTGCAAATAAAATAAAGTCCAGGGGGTTCTAAGCAATTTTACCAAAAATTTAGAACGTTAACATGAAATTCCAGGACCAAATACGTATTTCAAAACCCGCTAGGGGGTCCTTGCAATTTTTCCAATCACGTGGTACTACACGTGACTCACACGCACAGGGACCAAAACACAATTTCATAAAGTATAGGGATCTGCATGTAATTTTCACAAAAATATAACACTGCAACTTTTATTTAATGGACCTTCACGAAATACATATACGTACAAGGGCATCCATGAAATATTTCCAAGCGCACGTGGTACCACACGTGATCTGACGTGGAATGGACCTCAATGTAAATACCAAAAACCTAGGGGCCTTTCTACAAAATACCCGCATTATTTTAAACGTTACACATCATTTAATGGACTAAATAATAAATACAAAAAGGTAGGGGTTTAAAATGTAAATTACCCCATGTTAGGCACTGATGGACGACGAATCTTCATTCACTTGAACACTTGTCATCCATCTGACGGTTGATGATGCTTCGACGATGAATGGTTGAGATTAGATCTCCTGATGAGATCGGACGGTCATGAGGCTTGGCATCCAACGACAGCTACTACGCCAGGGGTCTTCATCTTCATCGGACGGCTCTGGAGCGGCATGGAAGAACAGGGGCGAAGCTCGAGCGCGACGAGCTTCGATCGTGAATAGATGGCGCCTCCGGCCTTCTTCGTCGCCTCCGATAGTCTCTATACATGCCTGGAAGCTCCCCGCATCGGCTGATGGTCTCCGCTTGGCCCCTAGAGGTCCCAGACGTTCAGGCGAGCTCGAGGAAGGGAGGGACCTCCAGGAACCTCTTCCTGGAATCGATCAAGCCCAAGAGGGCTCCTTGTACGTCAAGACCTGCACAATAAGAACCAGTGGCTCAAGGTAAAGCTCCTCGACCTGGGGTTTGAAGTTTTAGCACAAAAATGAAGGTGGGAGGCGAGGTTCCAACGAGCGACGGAGGTGAACCTCGATTCGCGAACCCACGAAGGATCCGATTGATCAGGGGTACGTGGATGATGGAGAAGGCGATTGGGAAAGATATGGGAGCGATACGAGCGTTGAAGGTTAACTGGAGGGCTCGGGAGTCATCGCCGGAGCGGAGCTCCGACGAACTACGACTCGACCATTTCAAGGCGATTAACTAGGCTAGAGGCTAATCTAAAGGCGAGAACTAAAAGCTAGAATCAAAACCCATCTAATAAATGAAGAAAAAGTGCTCAAATACCGGGTGGGGAACCAGGGAGCATGGCGTCGCCGGAGCTCTGTCGTGGGTGCAGCTCCCACCTCCTCCGACCAATTCAAGGCACCAAAGGCCTCCTCCTGTCACGAGGGAACCTCCAGGACCGAATACGAGGAAGGGAGAAGACTTAAAACTGACCAAATTTGAGAAGGAGGTCGGAGCTTCATATTTATAAACATCACAAGGCATCCTTATTGACCGGCTAAAATCAAAGAATCCGATGTGATTTCGAGCAATCTAAGATGTTGGCGTGATTGTACAATGATCCAGCAACAATTCTTGTGAAGGAAGCGAATTCGATCGATGGACGAGACGCCCATGAAAAGCACAAGAAAATCAGGGATTCACCAGGTCTGGCAGTTCAGAGACGCAGATGGGACAGTTGACCAGAGGTCAACGGTCCGCTGCCCCTGATTGGTCCACGTAAGTCGCTACAAGACAAAACAATGTTTTTATTCGAAAATAATTAATTTAAAATAGTAAATGATTTATTATTTTTCAATTATAAAATAAAAAATGTTTATTATTTTATGTAGTATTTTAATATGAATTTTATTTATTTTTTTGGTTTTATTTATTAGTAATTTATTTTTATGAGTGTATTTATAGGTATATTTACCTATGTTTTGTGTTTTTTTATTTTTTATTTATTTATTTTATTATTTTATTTTATTTTCTTATTTTATGTATGTATAACTTATTTTTGTGAGTATAAATATATTTTTATTTTATTTTTATGAGTTTATTTGCATATTTAAATAAATAGGTGTATATAATATGTAGGTATACTTATAGGTATTTTACCTATATTTGGTACACATTTTATTTATTAAATGAATTTTGTTGGGTTCTATTTTGGATTTACATTTTTTATGGAATATAGATGATATTTACAATTTAATAAAAATATAAATGAATAAAAGAATGAGATCCCCTTTTTATTTATATATAAGTAATACATAGGTATTTTGCCTATGAAATTTCATAGACTTATTTTACTTGAGGTATTCTTTTTGGTTTTCTTTTAATTTCAATATGTACATGTATTATGTATGTTATTCACAAGATTCTAAAAATATAAATTTGTAAAAATAATGAATAATAAATATAATAAATATTTTAATCGGTATTATGTACAATAGGGGCCCAAAACCTATCTTTTGCACAGTAACTCTTAAAAATATGAAACCACCACCATTAAATAGTTCATGAAAAGCTATATACAATTATAGGTGATTTTGATAGATTTTGAGTTTTCATTTGGAAGATATGGGTCTGTGAAGTTTGGTTTCTGACTTTTTATTCTGGGTATAAACTGTACACTGTATATTATTTTTGTATAAACTCAATTTTGTATTTTTGTTTACATTATTATCTATAACTTTTATGTATAAAGTTTCTTTATTTGATGAATAAATAATGAAGAATAAAATAGGTGTCAAAAATGCATAATTAATGCATGAATAAATGCGGTATTTATTGTATTGTTGGCCCTTATCTCCCCTTACTTTATTCCTTATCGACCCATTCCATTCTGGCCTTGGTCTCGGGGTTTGAGTCATAAAATATTTTCCATATTCTATTCCTTTTTCTTTTCTTCTCTTTATTCTATAATTTTGGCATTAAAAACCTTATTTTATGTACAATTAATGCAATGAATAATGAATGCTATTATAGAAAAATTAATGTTAATTTCATGCATCAGCTAGGGTTTTCAAGGCCAAAATGATAGAATAAAGTTGATGAAATGGAGATTCATCAGTCGCTTAGTTGATGTGTCTGCGAATTGAAGTACAACTGCAGATTGCTTGAGGGGACCTAGATTTAGATGCTCAAATAGGGTTGTGGGCATGATATTGAGGGATGAACCATTGTCTAACAATGTTCTTGCAAACTTGATTTCTTTGATGTGGCTAGTGACAAAGTGAGCACTCATGTCTATTTTCTTCCTTGGCAGCTCAATTTTTTATAAGACGAGATGTGGCAACTGAGAGTATGTGTTTCTTTGTTTGGCTAGGAGTCTGTTTGCTGGCCCTTGTTGGTGTGCATCTCACCTTAAGGTACTTTCGAAAAGCCGAGTCTCTTTCTATCATCTTGTCTAGGGACAGAGTGACCTTAATATCTTCCTTACAGATGCGGGTCATCTCATCATCATTTTTTTGGTTTTTTATGTTTTTTCTTCTTTCCTGCCGCAAGAGCACGAGGGAAAGGGATTGACTTGTTGTGATAAAAAAACATCACTTTTATTGAATGAAAATTGTTTACAGGACTCGAACTAAAAACATGGAAATTGGTGGTCAGATGTTGTACATGTCTTGGTGGCGTGTCTTCGTCAGACTTAGACTATGACTCTCCATTGTCTCCAGTTGTGTAGTGTATCACGGGTGGTGTGGGTGGGTCTTCTTTCTCCTCTTGTCTTCCTTTGTCAATTCCCCCCGGGTTGTGTGGATTTGTGGACGCTGGGGCTATGTCTCCGTGTTCCTTCGCTCGATCAGGCAGGGTTACGGTCCTTCCGCTCCTAAGAGAAATATGATAAGCGTTATTATTTGATGAGAGTTCATGTTTATGTACGGAATACTCAGAGATTAGTACCTAATTATGTCCGAGGCTATTTGGGTTAGCTTGGACTTGAGCAAGAATCACAGTCTGGGGTGCAGTCACCTCATCTCTCCATCGAGAGAGTCGATTTATGTCAACTCTCATGTCATGAAGCTCGTCCAACACTCGCTGGAGTTCCGAAGAGATAGAAGAAGAGGAGGACCCCTGGCTCTGCCTTGCCTGAGGCTGCTGATATTGTCTGTATTGACACTACTGGCCTTGGTGTTGGTTCTGCTATGGCTGAGGTTACGGGTTCTGATAACCCGTGCGGTACTGTTGTCGCTGCTGCGGTTGAGGCTGGTAGGTGGGTCGGGCTTGCGGTGGACGAGGGTTTAGAGTAGAGTTTTGGTCTGAGCGGTTGATCGGTTCCAGGTTATACCAAACTCCATTTATCTCCATGACTTGTGGAGGTTCCTCGTAATCAGTTTGAGCGGAGGTTTCCTCAGTTTGATGGGACAAGACTTGGTCTCTGCCCCAATGGCTCTGTTGCCCTACCCCTTGACCTTTAATGTAGAGAATTTGGTGTATGGGTGTGGGGGGTGAAGTTAGGACATGTATCTTAGATACCCTGTCAGCCAATTCCTTCATTTGCTTAGGCATTTAGCCAATTTCTCCATATCAGATGATTTATGAAGTTCGTCCGCCTTCTTATAAATCTGCTCGACCATAGTTAGCTTATTAGATATTATTCCCTTATCAGGACTCTGATCGATCGTCAGATTGTTCACCATCTTTTTGGAGCCAACTATGTAAGCTCGACTGGTGGTTTGTGTACGACTGGACTCAGCAAGTCTCTCGAACACCTTGTAGATGGTGTCCTCGTGGCTTCCCATGTAGCTTCCTCCACAGGATGCACTTACTAAACCTTGAGTCTCAGGGTTCAGCCCGCTAACAAGACTTTGGACCAGCATCATTTTACTTATCCCGTGTCCTGGGCATTTCTGGATTAAGTATGTGAATCTTTCCCAGGTTTCATGGAATGGTTCGTTCGGGTGTTGGGTAAAGCTCGTGAGCTTGATCCTCATCTGATTGATTCTACTAACTGGGTAAAATTTCTTTAAGAACAGAGTCTTGAATGTGGCCCATGTAGTGACTATTTCCCCTAGATTTTTCAGCCAGTAAGCCGCCTTATCAGTCAAGGCGAAGGGGACAACTCTCAACCTTATGTAGTCCTAGCTAACCTTAGGGTGGTAGAGGTTAGCACAGACTAACTCAAAATCACGGAGGAAGGTATATGGTTCTTCATGATTATTCTCTCTGAACTTAGGCAACAGTGCAAGGAAATGCGGTTTGTATTCGAACGCATCCTCAAGGGGTACCAGCCTCAACCAATTATAGTCATCATCCAATTCAGGGAGGTATGTGTCTTCCATAGCAGCCTCGCCTTGTTGCATTACTGCTATCTGTGCCCTAAGCAGTTCATTGTGTTGTTCGGCAGCGATTATCCTATCCAAGAGTACCCGAATGTGGTCATTGTCGTTCTCATCACCAGCAGGGTTTTTCTTTGGAGGCATTGTGATTCACCTTTAGAAGAAAAGAGTTCAGTATTAAATGTCGGAATTAAGTGAAGCTTTGCTAAGGATAAAAGTTTCCTTAGTGGAGGAGTGAAATGAAGGGTTAGTCCAGGATTGACTGGACCCTAAAGGAAGAGGAGTGCAAAAGATGATGACCCTAATACTAAGAGGAGTCGAGAAGAGAGTCGTCACGAGAACGTATACACAAAGCAAACATAAGTCAAATTTTCAAATTCACCCACTCAACACAGATGAAGGCACGTCATGGTTCGACAGCTTATCTTTTCAATTTTAATTTAATGACAAAACAATCTTGAAAATTAAGAGGGGCTGTTAGGTACCGAAATATTTCACAAAGACTGTCATGAGTTCATACAACTAGTTGCACCTACTTTCAGCCAGTATAGGTAAGTACGGACCGTTTAAACGGCTACCCATGATACTTGAGAACGGAACCTTCCGCAGTGTCCTCTAAACCACCTGCTCTACTAAGGGAAGTCGGACCATGAAACGGCTACCCGAGACCCTCACTGAAAAGTAGCTAATTGTTTAAAAACAGTAGTCTTTGCGAAATTTCGCAGTTTTGGCTCTATCTTAAGTGTGCGTTCTTGTCCTTAAAAACAATGAGTGGGTTTCTCTCCACCAGACACAGGTTAATTTTATGTCAGTTTTATTTACAGTCACCTTGATTAGTATTCCCAGTTTTAAGTTAGGGTTATCACTGTAGTTTATGTGAGCACAGAAATTCACGCCTAACGAGCAGTCCCAATTCCTTTAAATCCTAAGCTGTAAAACTTGAGAAAGGAGAATCAGAAAATCCAATGCAAACGTAAATCAATGATGCATGCTTAAGAGAAAGACTTACAGTGAATCTTCGCGTTCTTCATACGGGATGCAATACAAGGAATTAAAATTTACACTAAATGATATGCACAGATGAAAAACACCCTAAACAGATAGTTCTATTAGCGGGAAGAATTGATTTCAAATTTGGCTAATGTTGAACGATCTATAGTGCATTTAATCAGTGAAAGTGTGGTATAAGAATTACGAGCACAATCAATGATAAAGAAACAATCATATATGTGCCTAAGTCCTATGCCACTCAAGCCGGGTCCCAACCACATGGAAGGGGTTGAAACAGACCTGACACACCACAGAAAAGTTCAATCCAAATTATTACAAGGGTTCAGAGAGAGGGACCCTGAGAATACTGCAGAAAATTAAACCTAGACTAAGCTCTCTCTCACAAATTAAAAATCAGTCTTCTTTGTAGGTCCTTGATTTCAAATCCAAAATTAGCTCCGAGTAATCTGCAAAGAGAGAAAGTGCGGTTAGTATCAGCAGAAGAAAAAAAATGCAAAAGGGAAAAAATGCAAAAAGAAAAAATGACACAAAAATAAATTTCACAAAAATTAATTACAAAAATGATTTAAAACCCTAAAAATTCGCCGTTCCCCGGCAATAGTGCCAGAAATCAAGGGGCTGCCACGTGGCACCCCAAAAAAATTTCAAAAATTAAAGATAAAGAAAAATGGAAAAGAAATGGAAGGAGACCTCAGATCGAAAAATTTCCTTCACAAAAGTTTTTCATCTCGATGAGATCTACAATTTTTATGAAAGACCCGTGAGCAAAAGATGTCATCTGTGTGAAATGGTATTTTTGGTGGTTTCCCATGTGTATAGAAAACCAGATTTTTGGGGGTTTGTAATTTTTTGATGGTTTTAGAGAGGATAAAAATATAAAAAAATTATGATAAAATACAATAAAATTAATTACACATTAATCTATTTTTTTGGATTTTTAATAAATAAGAAAATAGGAAAATAAAATAGAAGTAAGAAACACACTACATTTGTACAGACCGACAACGGACACTTGGACTCAGTCAGTTTCTTTGATTTCAGTTTTAATCTGGATTTAGATTTTATATCGCTTAATAAAACTTTCATCAAAGAACACAAATGAAGAAGAAATACAATTAAAAGGGTTAATTATGTACATAAAAACTTAGGTCAAAAATAAAAAAGTCAAAATGCGCAAAAGAGGCCCAAAACCCAACTTTCACTTATGTGCTCCGAATTTTACGAAATGGTCTTGTTTTGAAGGTATTTGAAAATGGAGCACTTTAAAATGAGTAGACCAAAATCGGACACTGTGTGAAGGAGATATGCTCATTTTAGTCTGTCAGATGTGAAATCAGACTTTGGGATTATTTGACACTTATTTGAATTAGTAATTTTTTTGTATTTTTTATTTAATAAGGTTAGTAATATCTACACAATGGAGGTGGTTTAGGATCAATTGGAGTTAGAAAGAATTAATTAAAAATATGAGAAGTTGGCAGCTTTTTGGGCTAATTTACACTTGGGATTTTTAATGCAATTATGCATGATGAAATGTAAATATTATTTACACATGTATGAATGTTAGTAATGCTCTATTAATGATTAATTGCATGTGAATGGTGGGGAACATAGCCTAAATGACCAATTTAAGCATGATGAATACGGGATTCATCAATGGGTACCCTTGAAAAAACAAAACGGAGACACTCAAAGACACACTAGGATACCCTTCACAACACTACAATCTTCAGCTCCTTAAAAATCAGGATTGGATCTTCGAGGTTTAAAGTCACAGGTTGCATTTTGTTTCATCTGCTTTTTCCTAACAGAGAACACTTCAGAATCTGAATAAGAAAGTCTTCATCTACTTGGAAATTCAACCTTCTTGAATGATGCCATTCTTCCTCAAATGTGATATCCATATCTACACGGGAAGCCTAAAATTTTTTCACAATTATGGGAAGACGAATCAAACCTTTAAATCCTGCAACAGACTTTTGGGTTTTCCTTATAATAGAAAAACTAGACAAAGAGAGATGACCCAACTTACAAGAAAGGTTAGGATCCAATAACAGGACATCCTCAAGAAAAGGTAATGGCACCTTCATATCTAATTCTTCTATCAATAGATCATCGTCCTCACTCAGCATCACTCTTTTCAGAGAACTCTTTATCAACTTGATCTTCCAAAATATAGAATTAGAATCCAGACTTTCCTCCATGTTGGACTCCGTAAGACTCTAAGGAAAGACCACCTTATAAAAACTTAGGACAAGATGGTTCCGTCAACCATCACAACCTCTTAAAACCCTAAAACACCAAAGGATACAGAAGAGACACATCAGAATGAATTTGTAAATTTTCTATTTATTTTCTATTTTTATTAGATTTTGAATAAAGTTATTTAGTTAATCTCATTTACACTCTTAGCTTTGAAAAGAATTTCTGAAAACTTTTTGCAAATAATGTCACATAAATATAGGTTTTCAAAATATTTTACAAAGATTTTCCAAATAGTGTCAAGCCGTATTTTCGCAAACTATGTAAAACATTTGAAAACCATGTCAAATATGTATATAGTCTTCTAAATCATTTCAAAACCCAATTCAAAAATGTAATATGATATCCATAACCCCAATATTTGAAAAAAATGAGCTATGACTAAAGTATATATGTAGTATATATGGTAGACCTCCCTATACTTAGCTTTTTCTATGTCCTCTTAGTACAAAGTGATATGAAGCCATAGCTCAACTAAGCATAAAATAATCCACAAGAGCTGAGTCGAGAATAAGACAATTGTAAGAGTGAAAAAGAATGTGTTATCATGAAATTATAGGAAAGGTCTCCCCTATGCTTAGGTTTTAAGAAACGTAAGTAAAGAGATAGAGATAAATACAAAGGGAAGACGCTAGTAAAGGAGAAGGTATGGAAAAAATTCCCCCTATATTTAGGCTGAGAATAACCTATGTGTAGGTAGGAAAAGAATAATAGGCAACGGGAATTTATAAGAATAGAATTAGCATGAATATGAATCTTCTGGAAATGAATCTTCTGATTTGATTCTGTTATGATGATCATGCCTTGTCTGAGAAATTTGAAACTGAATCAATATGTATGAAGTCAATTATCTCAACGGGAGTTAACCTTTGCATGGATTATACAAAATGCTTAAGTAACTACTCATTAACCAGAAAGGAAGATGCATTCTCTGAAAGTTCTGAAATCTCTACACTACCATTCTCATGCACTTCCTTTACAATGAAAGGATCCACCCACTTTGATTTAAGTTTCCCATGGAAAATCTTTAACTTTGCATTAAACAACCATACCTTTTGTCCAGGGACAAAGTTCTTGCATCTAATATGCACATCATGACACTTCTTGACCTTATCCGTATAGATCATGCTGTTGTCATATGCTCGGTTTCGGATTTCCACTAGTTCATTTAAGTTAAGGTCTCTACACAACTTTCCTAAGTGACAACTCCAATTTATCTTCTTTATTTCCCATTCAGATTTGTGTACTAACTCAGGGGCAAATGATATGGCTTGACTTAAATCATACTGAAATGTGAAGTGCCAAGAGGTGTCTTGTAGACCGTTCTGTAAGCCCATAGAACTTGGACCAACAATTGAGACCAGTTCTTCCTATATGGACGGACTAACTTTTGAAGAATGCTCTTCACCTCCCTATTTGAAACCTCTGCCATGCCGTTTGATTGAGGTGGTAAGGACTAGTTACTCTATATTCAAATCCATTGTCCTTTGATAAATATTTCATCATTCTATTCACAAAGTGGCTTCCACCATCAGATATCAACATTTGGGCACTCCGAACTGTGAAATAATATGATCCTTAATAAACTTGCAGACAATCCTACCATCTGTGGATCGGATTTGGATAGCCTCCACCCATCTTGACAAGTAATCAACCGCTAACAAGATGTACTCGAATCCTTGGTTATTAGAAAAGGGACCCATGAAATATATGCCCCAATCATAAAAAAACATCACAAAAAATCACATGATGCATGGCCATCTCATCTCTAAAACCAACAGTCCCTCCCATCCTCTGGCCAACAGGACATGACCGTACAAAATCAGTGGCATCTTTAAACAAGGCCGGCCAAAAGAAACCACACTGTAACACCTTATGAGCGGTTCTCTTTCCTGAATGGTGTCCTCCAGCCTCATATGAATGATAATACATGAGGACACTACGTATTCCTCTTGAGGAATACACCTTCTTCAGATACAATCTAGTCCTAAGAAAAGGAATGGATCCTCCCAATGGTATTTCCTCGAGTTCGACTTGAGTCGATATGTACTGCTCCTATTCCAACCATGGGGAACTTGTTTGGAGACAAGGAAGTTCACCATGTTGGCATACCATGGAATTGAGTCTACAACACAAATAGACTCATCTAGAAAGGTCTCATGAATAGGCTCAATATCTGGGGAATCCTTTGTCTCAATCCTCGAGAGATGATCAACCACTACATTTTTGACTCCAGGTTTAAGCTTAATCTCCAAATCAAACTCCTAGAGTAGCAATATTCGCCTAAGAAGATGCGTCTTTGCATCCTTCTTTTCCATGAGATACCTAATGACTGAATGATAGGTATAAACTGTCACTTTTGATCCTAGAATCATAGACCTAAACTTCTCTAAAGGTCAGACTATGTCAAGAATTTCTTTCTTGGTCATTATATAATTCCTCTGTGCTGGATCAAAAACTTTTCTTGCGTAGTGAATAACAAACGTAATTCGATCTCACCTTTGCCCTAATACAGCTCCTATAGCAAAATCCAAAGTATCAGTCATGATCTCAAAGGGAAGAGACCAATCAGGAGCGTGTAAAATAGGCGAGTCAAAATTTTCTTCTTAAGAAGCTCAAAGGCCTCAAGACATTTGTGATCTACAATGAACTCAATGTCTTTTCCTAAGAGCTCAATCAGGGGCCGGGCAATCTTAGAAAAATCTTGAATAAATCGTCTATAGAATCCAACATACCCCAGAAATGACCTCACTGACTTGATGTTGGTTGGTGGATCAAGTTTCTTGATCACGTCTACCTTAGTAGGATCAACCTCCATTTCCTTCTTGGAGATGACATGGCCCAACACAATACCCTCGTTAACCATGAAATGCCTTTTTCCCATGAGAGTATCACATTTACCTCTCTATACCTCTGAAGAACTCGATCCAAATATACTAAGCAAGAGTCAAATGAATCTCCATGGACTGAGAAGTCGTCCATGAAGACTTCCAGGAAATCCCCAACCATTTCGGCAAATACAACAATCACACATCTCTGAAAAGTACCTGGGACGTTGCATAACCCGAAAGCCATGCGTTTGAATGCGTATGTATCGAAAGGACATGCAAACGTGGTATTTTCCTGGTCCTCAGGGGTGATGGCTACTTGATTGTAGCTGGAGTACCCGTCAAGAAAATAGAAGAACTCTTTCCCTGCTAATCTCTCCAAAATATGATCAATAAAAGGTAGGGGAAAGTGATCTTTCTTAGTCACATCATTCTTGTGCCTGTAATCGACACAGACGCGCCATGACGTAGGTACTCATTTTGCAATATCTACTCCCTCCTCATTGGTGATCATATAAACTCCCGACTTCTTCGGGACAACATGTAAAGGTGACACCCATTTGGAGTCAGAGATTTGGTAAATAAAGCCCACTACACACCATTTCTCTATCTCTTTCTTAACTACTTCATGTATATTTGGATTACGTCTTCTCTAGAACTCTCGGGAAGGTCGAGTGTTATTCTCAACAAAAATGTGGTGTGAACAAAGTGTGGGGTTTATACCCATGAGATCTGACACAGTCCATCCTATGGCCTTACAATTCCTCTCTAATACCTCTAACAACCTAGTCTCCTGATCTACAGTAAAATTAGAACTAATGATGATAGGAAACTTATTCTTTGGTCCCATAAGGAAGGAGTACTTGAGTGTAGGAGGTAGTTGCTTCAACTCTGGCAAAGATGAATCATCATGTACATCAGGCTAAACTTCCACGGAATCTGGATGCTGCATAGTGGAGATGAATAGTCTGTAATGCTGTCCACCAACTAAAATGAAGAATAAAGAGTCGGATCGCCAAAGAAATATGATAATTCAGCCAAATCCACGTCCGACTCATTCCCTTGACTGTTCCAAAGGAGGAGGAACGAACAAGTACAAAGGGACTTCTAAGTCATCAAGAGAATACGGAGATGCATAACTCAAGAACTCTAGTAACGTATCAACCACTACTGTGTGTACACTGTCCTCTTCATATGATAGGGTTTTTTTTCTGAACTATCAGGTTCTGTACCCAAAACTCAACTATGCTAACTACATCGCAGTCGGCCTCAGAGAAGGAAGAGAAATCCGTGCTAGACTCGGAATCAGGTCGTTGCCATTTCGTCTGCTTCATCTGTAGTTCCACTTCTCCACCAAGAGAACAAAACTTCATCATCCTTGTCTGATAATCGAATGAAGCTCCAACAATCCTAAGGAAGGGTCATCCAAGGATAATCTGTGAATCTCTTCAATGATTGGGGATATCCATATCAAGAATAGTAAAGTTCACTTTGTAGTCTTGTCCCTTAATCGAGATAAGGACATTCTTGACCTCACCCTTTGCCTTTTCATTGATTTATCCTCAAACTGAAGTACTGCTCTAGACCTGCGTAAAGGTCCCAACTTCAGTTTCTCGTATAAAGACAAGGTTAATAAGTTGATCGAAGAGCCATTATCTAAGAGAGTGCGTGCAAACGCTATGTCATCAATATGACTTACAACATAATGTGCACCTAAATCTCTCATCTTTTGTGGCAATTTCTGATTCTTGAGACAAAATGTATTTGCAATCGATAGAACATGGGTCTTGACGTAACTGTTCGATTTCTTCCTGCTAACTCTGCCAGGTGTGCATCTCACCTTCAAGTATTTTTGAAATGCAGGATGACTAGCCATATACTCATCAAATATCACTTTAACCATGATATTATCTCTACAAAATTGTGTCATTTCAGGATCATCTTTCTGAATCTTATTAATGATGTGCTTTCCTGCCGTGAGAGCATGGGGGAAGGGATATGTAAAGAATGATGTGAAGACTCAGACTCATAAATAGAAACATGCTTTTTATTATTAGTAGAAATTGAGTTTTTCACACATGAATCTTTTACAACTGGAATAGCAACTGAATCACCTACTATAGGATGGGGAATGCTTGCTGAATGTGCATTCTCCTCATATGAAGGTACAAGGTCCTCCATAGACTCTGAATCTGACGCGTGCTGCTTTGCTCTCGTTCTCCTCCTTGTTCTCCTCTTGGAAGACTCTGCTCTATGGTGATGTTTTTGAAGATGCCTGGCTTCATCATCCTTTGAAGTCTCCTCAGGTTGAGCCTCAGAGTCAGTCCTCTCCATGTCCCTAGCCCGATTAGGTACGACCGCAGTCCGTCCGCTCCTGAGAGACATATGATTAACACAATCAAATGGAAAGATCTCGTACCCATATTGGTGAGAATATGAGTAGTATGCCTGATCTAACTATTGATGTTGCTGAGGTCTATTTAGGCTATTGGGATTAGCCTGAACCTGGGCGGGAATGGATGTAGTAGGGACGGTGCGTTCATCATGTAAACGATATAGACAGTTTAGGTCAACCCTTAAATCTCGTACTTCGTTCCTGTAAGAACGCAACTCCTCTAGAATCTGACGCTGAAAATCACATGACTTGAAGATGCATGTTGTGGCCATGAAGAAGACGAAGGGAAAGAATGGCCCTGATGGCCATAAGAATGTTGTTGTTGCTAGGTGACGAATATCATATTCATCACTCTAAAAATGATTAATTAAGCTCAAATCCCTAACATTCATTGGCATTTCTTCATTTATTCTTCGTAATTAGCATTCATGCATGTATTGATAAGAATTGCATTTTATCACTCATTATTGCACAACATAAGAAGCCGAAAATCCCAGCCAAATTGACCCGTGAAATAGCCTAACTTTCCTGATTTTTAACTAATTCATGTTAACTCCAAATGACCTAAAACTGCTTCCATTGTGTACACATTACTAACAAGAATAAATGAAAAATACAAAAAAAAATCACTAACATAAATCAACTGACCAAAAACCCAAACCGTAATTGTAGGATTCTCAGACTAAAACCTCGATATCTTCTTCATCCAATATCCGATTTGATCCTACTCACTTTTGAACTAATGTACATTCAAATACCTTCAAAACAAGACCAAGTTCAAGTGAATCAGAGCTCATATGTGAAAGTTAGGTTTTGGGCATCTTTGTACATTTTGTATTTTAACAGTTTTTGGCCTGTTATTTTATGTACATAATTAACTCATTTTATTTTATTTATTTTTCATTTATTTTCTTTGACAAAAGTTTTATTAAAATTTGCAAAAATACAAATCCAAAATGAGCTTGAAATCAAAGAAACTAACGGAGTCCGGGTCTTCACTAACAGTCTGTACAAAAGTTGTCGTTTTCGTATTTTATTTTATTTCTTCTTTTTCCTAATTAATAAAAATAAAAAATAGATTAATGTTTAAATATTTATTCTTGATTTTGTCATATTTTTTTCAGATTTTTATCTGGTTTACAAATAACAAAAAAATTAGAAAATGCAAAAATCAAGGTATTCTATGCACATGGAGTACCCCAAAAATATCACTTTGTGCAAATGGCCGATTTTGGTTTTGGTCTCTTCATGAAACTTGTAGATCTTATCGGAATGAACATATTTTATGAAGAAAGTTTCGATTCGAGGTCATTTTCTATTTATTTTTGAGTTATCTTTATATTTAATTTTTCGAATTTTCTAGAGGTGCCACGTGGTAGCTCCTGGAGCCGCCATGTGGCACCCAAATTTGGCCCTTTTATATATTTAATTTCATTTTTAAAAGAAATAAAATAAGATAATAATACAAAAAATTAATTTAAAAAATCAAAAGCCACGTGGGACATCTGGGACCGTCCGATCTCGGCCGATCGGATGGCCCAGAGATCATCCCCTTCCTCCGATCCTCCCCCTACTTTCCCAATCAGGAGCGGGTGCCACTGCCGCTGCTTCGCGATTCTCTCTATTGTGCCGCCTTCATTCTTGGCCTGCACCCCTCATCTCTTCGATCGCCACCCACCGCGAATCTCGCGTACCACTGACCAAATCCCCCGATCTCCTCTTCGTGATCCTCGTCAACCGCCCATCCCCGATCGGCTTCCTTATCCATCGAAACCTCCACCACCTCACCCACCTATATAAACCACCATAGACCTCCTTCTCTGATATCCGCCAATAAGCTACAAGTGGAGGAGCAGCGGTGTCAACGCCGCTTCCTCTTCATTTTTCTCCGACGAGGTCCGAGGTTGCAGCCTCGTTGCAGAGTGTCGATCTACGGCCTCCGCCTTGATCCGGTCTTTTGGCCGTTGAGACACCGCTTTCTCGTCACCTACATTGGAGCAATAACCTTCTTCCCCCCAGGAACTTTGCCGCATCTACTCCAGGAAATCCTCCACCTCCGACCAGTACGAGGTCTCCCTCCAGTCGCAATACGCTTCCTCCTGCATTGACTCCAGCAACTTCAACACCGCACCAACCGCTCTCTCTGCCTGCTCCCTCTACCTCATTCTGCATCCATGTCGCGCTTCTCCGATGACCTCGCCATGCTCTAGGATGCCACTCCATCTTCCCCGACTCGACGACACATCGTCATCGCTAGGAGCTTCGCATTTGGTCGTGCATTCACCAAGCTTCTGCAATCAAAGACGAAGGCTCAGCCACCCACTCCACCACCCCCTCCTCTTCACCACTTGATAGGCAACGTCTCTACGCCCCATCGCTGGACTATGCATTCCTCCGCCGCTCCACTGGGCATGCGGCCCGAGACCCCCACACACATGCATAACACGTGTGTTGGGGGAACTTCTTGCATCTACACCCATGAAGTTCCTCTTATTCACAGAAGATTCCCGCCATCCTAGAGGTCACGTGCCCAGCACGTGACCGTCTGGGACTTTTACAGATACACCCTTGAAGATCTACCAATTCGCATAAAGGTCTTTGACTCACAAGGAGCACGTGCGCAACACGTGCTCCCTTGGAAATTTTTGCATAACTCCCCCCAATAGTCTAAGTAATTTGAGATTAGTCCCTCTCTGCATTTTTAATTTTATTATTGTAATCTGCACTGAGACCCCTATGTTCCCTCTTTATTTTGAACCACTTTATTGCATCATTTTATTATATAAAAATTATAGGATGTTTCTCAACTATTTCTCTACAATATGGCATGCTTGTGATATTTTTATATGATGAGGTTATTTAATAAAAATTATTCTTGTGGAAAATTACATATTTTTCCCAATCCATTCTTATAGATTCATAAGTAATTAACCATAGTTTTAAAAATTGCCAAAAATTCAGGGATTGTATAGTTAGTTGTATGTCACATTGTGCCCAAAAGAATTGCATTTTCATGCATGGTTTGCCCTATAAAAATCATTTTGCATATTTCAATCTTTAATTTTTATTGGGTATTAAATCTGTATTTTTAAGGTCTAGGATTTTTTAAGATCAATCACCTAGTGATAGATCTTGGATAATTTTATTCCTTGAAAATAAGTAGGTTTAATATTTACTATAATTAGTTATTAAAATTCACTTTGTTTGCATTCATAAATTCATAAAATATTTATCTTGCATCCAAAAATTCCAAAAAATACAGTACATTCATTTCATCATAATTGATATCTCAACCAATTTTCATAATTTTCAGGCATCGTTTGATTAAAATTGCATTTTAGTCTGTAAAATTAGCCACATTTGCATTTTGCATTGAGAAATCGCATTAAAACTACAAAAAAATATTGCCTCTTAAGCTGTGCATGAACTTTGATAGACGAAATTCTAGGTTATTCCTTTACCTCCTTGAGTTCGACCTTGGGACTTGCCCACGTAAAATAAAATAAATCCATGCTAATTAAAAATAGAATAAATTCTTGTGGTTATTTATTAATTGATTCTGAATTCCCGCCTACAACGAAACGACAAATTTAAAAGATAATTCACGACAATTAAGTAGGACATTTTCAGATTTGTCAGATGGCGTTGTTGCCGGGGTGGCAAATGGCTTAGATTTTGTCTAAAAAAATTTTACTGTTCGATTTTCCTTATTCAGGTAGTCTGACCCACCCCCATTTTCCTGTTTATTCTCCATTTTTTCAGCATTTGTTTTATTTTCAGCATTTATTCCCTTATTTTTTGATTAATTTTTATGTCACTCTCTTACACTCTCTCTTATTTTTCTAGTGAGGTACCTGACGTATGTGGAGTGGTTTCTCACAAAATCGATGCATCTTCACTGATGCCCGAAAAGCCGCAAATAAAATTAAGATTGAGTCGAGTCGTGAGAGAACATAGAGTTTAGGATTTAATTTCGGTAATTTAAATTTTTGTAATTAATTGTTCATTTATAGTGGTGTCTGTTTGGACTCTCGGCTGTGTAACAAGACCTTGAACTTTTTCTGTGGTGTGTCGTGGCTTGTTTCACTCTCTGATGAGGGTGGGGCCTGACTTGAGTGGCTCATAGGTTAGACCTGCAATTAGGGCTTCTATAATTTTTGATCGTGCTCGTAGAATCTAAGGTCACACTGCACATTAATTAAGACATGCATTAGATCGTTCAACTCAATCAAATTCAAATCAATTCTTCCCGAGTAATAGAACTTTCTTCTAGGTGCAGTTTTTGTCAGCTTGCATCCATTTAGAATAATTTTTAATTCTTGTATTGCATCCCACATGGAGATTGCAAGGAATTACTGTAAGTCTTCTATTTGAGCATACATCATTGTTTCACCTGCATCAGCTTTTCCCGAATTTCTCCCTCCTACTTTGTCGTATAAGTTTAAAGGAAAATGAGACTGAACGGTAGACGTGCATTTGTGCTCATCTAATTTTCCAGTGATCGCCTAATTAAAATTGGGACTGCTAAACAAAGTCAACTTAATTAACCCATAACATCAAGAATTTTTGCGGGGGAGCAACCCCGACCTTGGATTCATTTATTTGTCTAAATGAGCGAGAGATGCCACTTCAGGTTAGAGCCCAGCTCCGGAATCTTCGTTGAGACTACTAATTCTAAAACGATTAGCTACTTCTCAGCGAGGAAATAACGGGTAGCCGGTAAACAATCCTTCCTTAACAGAGTGGGTGGTTTAAAGGACATTGTGTAAGGCTCCGTCCTTAAATAACACGTGTAGCCATTTTATGGTTCATACTTACATCCATACTAGCTGAAAGTGGATGCAAATAGTCATAAGAATTCAGACCAATCTTTAAGAAAATTTTCGGCACCTAACAACTCGCTAAATTTTTTCCAAGATTGAATTTATCACCAACTAAAATTGAAAAGATAATTTGCCGAACTCTTGCGGCTTCATTGTGTGATTTGGTGAACCTGGGGTTCGTATTGTGTTTGCATTGGTGTGCGTAAACCGATCTCGAATATCAAAAACCGTACACTTGTGTCAACACTCTCCTTGATTTAAAATTTTGGGTTTCTACTGTTGAGTATTATGTGCACTTGCACCGAGATCAATCATGTCGATTCATCATCAAACCCTTTGACAAATATAGGACAATGGTTCGAGTACCCATCTGATCTATATTATGAAAATGAATTTGTCTCGGTCAGGCCCAAATCATCTAAATCCTCTTCTTTCAAGAATCCTTCAACACTTGCGGGATACTTTCCTCTCGGTTGAATGCATCCCCCCTCGATAAACTCCAAGCCATTCCACTTGAATCATCCGATCAAAGTCACCATAGCATCATATTTTTCACCTCCACCACATGATCAACTGCCATCCTGGAGTGAACCGTCTTATTCCTGATTTCTCACTGAAGGTAACGAACCATTTAAAGATCAAATCACTTTTAAGACTCATGACTAGTTGAGACACCAAACCCAACCGCCTTCATTCTTTCCTCAAAATCTTGTTGGGCCACAATTCTAAAAAATACATCCGGACTGGACCTTAGAGAATAATATGATGGCTCGATCAAACCACAAGGAGAGGTCCGCACCTAATGATCGTCAGTATTGTATTAACCGTGACGATCACATCCACATTGACAACCTCGAATAACACTCCTTCGATCAACCTACGCATACAGAGGACCAAACTGATGATATCGACACATATGAACCCTGTATGACTCCATTATCTAGGGATATGATCAATCATGACCATGGAAGTAGACTCTACTCAAACAAGCATTGCATGCCTAAGTCACGACATGCTGAGTGTGGGACCTACAGATTCCCACAAAATCCTTCCGTTGAGCAGACTCCTTCCATAATTGTTGAGAAAATTTTCAGAAAATAACAATCATATATTGGATATTCCAAGAGAATATCCTCTCAGCTCATACAAGAAAATGGAAGATGAAATTACTGGATCTCAAATTCAAAAATGAGAACACATACTGACTGCTCCTATGATTGATCATGAAAGGTTTTTGGAGGATGATATTTCAAGGATAAATAAGAGGTATGAATTAATAGAGGATAAATTCAGAAAGTTCGTCAATCGATTAATTTCATTCTATGGTAGCTCGGATATAAAAATGGATGCTGAAAAGATTGGTTCTCCTGTTGAAATCCATGAGGATAATCAAAAACCCATAGACCATGTTTACCCTAGGGACGACTCCGACGTCGACACTTCTGCATATTACTCCCCTAGGGATGACTCTGACTCTGATTCGACATATCAAAACCCCTCATTATCTATGGAAAACACCACACACCACACAGAAAATACCGAAAAAATCGAAATATTCAAAAACACCAAAAAAGTGAAAAACCAGAAAAATTCATAAAAATTAAAAGTGAGAAAGATCTGAAGAATTTGGATCCTGCTTTACGGGAAGCACTGGAGAAAAGATTGATTTTTGAACTTCCCTAGATACATGCCATTGAATACTTCCCTGACCTTAAGATATTGATATTGGGCAAATTGGTGATGAATAAGTCTGACAGGACACAAACAAAGACTGAAAGACATATCTTGTCAGTGGCCACCTCCTTGGTGTTGAGGAGAAAAACCAAGAGCCACATAGTGAAGCGGTTGCCTAGATTTGATTGTGGAATCAAAGACACAACATTTATCCATGCTCGAATCGATGACGACTCACCCATCAATATCCTCCCGACCACAGTATTTGACAAGCTTAAACTCGGACCTATCAGGAAGATAAAAGAGATCCTTCAATTGGCTGATCGATCGATAAATCGGCCGAGAGGAATAATTTCTGTCATTGTTACATTCCAAGGTGCTCCACTCAAAGTGGATTTCACGATCATTAATATTGAGCATCAAGGAGAATTCACCTAGTCTCTGATCATTCTCGAAAATCCATTCTTATCAATTTTACAGCATTGGGAGCACTTCGATCTCACCCAGTCTTTGAGGAAACGCAATATCCTGAGGCAATACACGAAGCCGTCAACAACTAAAACCATCAAGCGGTAGATGAGCCCTACCCCATTGCTACACCTGAGATAACAACTGTTGAGGAGACTATTGGTTTAGAGACTCTCCCCACAGTTCCATTTCCCGCTTCTCTCACCATGGGAAATGACTTCTCATATGATCCTGAGACATATGCATGGGCGCATCCTGAGTCGGCAGAAATCTCCTCTGACCACTTTGATCAAATCAACCTGACACTGGAATGCACCAACATCAAATCAATTGAGAACGAATATGCAGGACATGCACTAACCATTAGTTAAGAGACTCTCCCCATTGTTCCATTTCCCGCTGCTCTCAGCTGGGAAAAGGTTTCTATTATGATCCTGAGACATATGCATGGGCTCACCCTGAGTCGGCCAAAATCTTCTCTAACCAACTTGACCAATTCAATCCAACTCAGGAGTGCACCAACACTAAGACAACACGAAACAAAATGGTTGCTCCTTCATCTAAAACGAAAGATTCCTTTGACATGCCAAAAAAGGAATCGTCTAATGGTACCTCATCAGGTCAGGACAAGGTAATTTACATGAGTGAGGTCTGTTCGGCAGTTCTAAAACCCTATCTACACAAGGATCCAAATTTCAATTCCCGTTGGACAACTACTGTTCTCACTATTATTCATCCAAAGCCGATTCTCCTGGTCTCATTAAATATACTGGAATAATTTCTTATCAGCTGACAGAGACTGGTGCTTTTGAGTATTCATCATCCGAGGATGAATCGCTTGATCCCATGAAGGAAATAATTCTGAGAAAACAACTAAAGCAGCTTAATAACAAGAATATTTGGAGTACCTCCACTTTCAAATACTATTCCTCTAAGCATAACTCCGGTGATGGTTTTATATCATCTACTCTCCAACAGGATTTTTCTGAGGATAACACTAACAATGGCTGGGAATCATTTGCTTCATCTCCTTCTTATCATTGCAATCCACCACCACAAGCTCACAAAAGATCAGTCGAAAACCACCTTAATCATTGGCTACCCTCCCTCCCTCCCTCCCGACCCCATCGATCTCCTTGTACATCTTCTTCATCTACTTAGGCCAAGGCCTAAGTATAGGTGGGGACCGATGTCATGTGTATATACCATTCTCCTCCCCTTCTTATAATTACCCCATTTCCACTCTTCTTCTATACTTAGGCTGACCAGAGCATAATTATAGGGGGAAACGATTACCATATGTATATACTCTCCTCATTCACATCTCCCAACCACCTCAGTTTCGCTCTTCTTCTATACTCAGACTGTTCACAGTCTCAGTATAGGGGGGTGGGCTGACTTCTATCTTTTTCTTTTTCCCTCTCTTATGCTTAGCCCGAGCTATGTCTTCTCTACGCTTCTTATGCTCTGAGGACATAACACTCGCTAAGCATAGGGGGTGTGTATATATACTATGTATATATTTTACCCATGGCTCGTACTTTCACGGAAGTCTATATGTATTTACATTGTGGGTAACTGACTTCTAAAAAATGGCTTCTTATTCATTTCTACAAAAAAAATAAAAATCACAAAAAATGTGTCTGCATTTCACACACTTGCACTTCATCCAGCATTACATGTATTTGTGTAAAGCCCTTGGGTGCTGAACTAAGTTATGAGCAGAAACTGAGAGTGGTCTAGACTTGACCTTAATCCACCTATTTTTTAGAGGAACTTCACCGAGAAATAGGATTTTATAAGCTTCAGGTCTTTAACTTAATTCTTCGAGTTCTACATGACAATGGACAGTGTTTAACTCTTAGTGTCCAACTTGGTCTCTTCATTCTAGTATGGCTCTGGAATAGGGTATCAAATTGTACTCTCGCACTATGCACTTAGCTCAATTCAGACGGGGTGTTGGAAGACTGTGTGAGTGTCATTTCTGGTAGCGTGGACATCTAAAGACCGGAGTATGGGTTTAAATAAAGCTTCAGAAAAGGGATGGACAACTGGGCACAATTTTTTCTAAGACCCCAAAACATGTAAGGAAAAAAAGATTCCATATCCGTAGGGGCACAATAAGATCCAAACAGAACTACCAAAACTCCTAACACAAATAAGCCTACTACTAAATAAATATTTGACTAAAAAAAGGGTCCAAGCTTCAAGAAAACCTGCAGATCTTGGTGGAGACTTGGCTAAACCAGTCAGCTTTATAAGGAGAGGTGACTACATTGGTCACCCTCTAGTTCTTTTCTTCTTCTTCTTCTTCTAATTTCTCCCCCTTTATTTGATTGTGAACACGACACGACATACCTTAGAAGGAAATACCTGACTCCCCGAGGACGAGTTACTGTATAGGGGGTTTGCATAGTAGTCCAGCATTCTGTATGGGAAGAGCTAAAACCTTTCACACACATGAGTCAATTGTTCAATGTTCATGGGATATGCTTTGGGAGGAGGATTCATCTAAGATGACTTTTGAGCCGAAACTGTGACAATGATGTGTAGAACTTAATGGTTGTTAATTTTAAGACCCTAATCTCACAAAAGTTCTGCCAAACTAATAATCAAAGGTCATGTCTAGTTTCATTTTCACCTTCAGCTCATGGACTTGGTATGGAACCCAATCTCATTTCACCTCATCGCATTTCTTTTGATGCTCAGGGACGAGCATGATTTAAGTATAGGGGGTGATGAATATCATATTCATCACTCTAAAAATGATTAATTAAGCTCAAATCCCTAAGATTCATTGGCATTTCTTCATTTATTCTTCATAATTAGCATTCATGCATGTATTGATAAGAATTTCATTTTATCACTCATTATTGCACAAAATAAGAAGCCAAAAATCCGAGCCAAATTGACATGTGAAATAGACTAACTTTCCTGATTTTTAACTAATTCATGCTAACTCCAAATGACCTAAAACTGATTCCATTGTGTACATATTACTAACAAGAATAAATGAAAAATATAAAAAAATCACTAACATAAATCAACTGACCAAAAACCCAAATCGTAATTGTTGGATTCTCAGACTAAAACCTCGATATCTTCCTCAACCAATGTCTGATTTGATCCTACTCACTTTTGAACTAATGTACAATCAAATACCTTCAAAACAAGACCAAGTTCAAGTGAATCGGAGCTCAAATGCGAGAGTTGGGTTTTGGGCATCTTTTGCACATTTTATATTTTAGCAGTTTTGACCTGTTATTTTATGTACATAATTAACTCATTTTATTTTATTTTGTTTTTCATTTATTTTCTTTTATGAAAGTTTTATTAAAATACACAAAAATCCAAATCCAAAATTAGCTTGAAATCAAAGAAACTAACTGGGTCCGAGTCTTCACTAACATTCTGTACAAAAGTTGTCGTTTTCGTATTTTATTTTATTTCTTCATTTTCCAAATAATAAAAATCCAAAAATTTAGATTAATGTGTAAATATTTATCTTTGAATTTATCATAATTTTTCGGATTTTATCTGTTAAAAATAAAAAATTAAAAAACCCAAAAATCAAGGTATTTATGTACATGGAGTGCCCCAAAAATATCACTTTGTGCAAATGACCGATTTTGGTTTTGGTTTTTTTAATGAAAGTTGTAGATCTTGTCGAGACAAACAACTTTTGTGAAGAAACTTTTCGATCCGAGGCCGTTTGCTATTTCTTTTTGAATTATATTTATATTTAATTTTTCGAATTTTCTGGAGGTGCCACATGGCAGCTTCGGGAGCCTCCATGTAGCACAGATTTTGGCACTTTTATATATTTAATTTCGTTTTTAAAATAAAATAAAATGAACTAAAATAAAAAAAATGATAAAAAATCAAAAGCCACTTGGCACATCTGGGACCGTCCGATCTCGACCGATCGAATGACTCAGAGATCATCCCCTTCCTTCGATCCTCTCCCTACTTTCCCAATCGGGAGCGTTCGCCACTGCCGACGCTCCGCTGCTTCTACTCCAGCAACTTCAACACCGTGCCAACCGCTCGCTCTGCCTGCTCCCTCTACCTCATTCTGCATCCACATCGCGCTTCTCCAACGACCTCGCCACACTCCAGGACGTCACTCCATCTTCACTGACTCGACGACACATCATCATCGCTAGGAGCTTCGCATTCGGCCGTGCATTCACCAAGCTTCTGCAATCAAATACGAAGGCTCGACCACCCGCTCCACCACTACCTTAGCTTCACCACCTGATCGACAACACCTTCTCGCCCCGTCATCGGACTCTACATTCCTCCGCTGCTCCACCGGACCCGAGACTCCCGCACGTGTGCGAAGCACGTGCATTGGGGGAACTTCTTGCATCTACACCCCCAGAGTTCTGCTTATTCATAGAAGATGCCTGCCATCCCAGAGGTCATGTGCCAAGCATGTGATCGTCTGGGAATTTTGCAGATACACACCTGAAGGTCTTCTAATTCGCATAAAGGTCCC
The DNA here is from genome assembly GCA_037367405.1 of Ottelia alismoides. Lineage (NCBI taxonomy): Eukaryota > Viridiplantae > Streptophyta > Magnoliopsida > Alismatales > Hydrocharitaceae > Ottelia > Ottelia alismoides. Next base: position 343,081 of record JAZKJV010007177.1, on the reverse strand, counting down.
CGATTCCTAAGGAGTACATGCGCAACACGTACTCCCTTGGAAATTTTGCAGAATCCCCCCATCAATTTAGGTAATTCCAGATTAGTCCCTCTCTGCATTTTTAGTTTAATTATTATAATTTGCACTGAGACCCCTGTGTTTCCCCTTTATTTTGAATCGCTTTGTTGCATCATTTTATTATTTAAAAAATTGTAAGATGTTTCTCAACTAATTATCTACAATATGGCATGCTTGTGATATTTCTATAGGCTGATGTTATTTAATAAAAAATATTCTTGTGAATAATTACATATTTTACCTAATCTGTGCTCATTGATTCATAAGTAATAAACCATATCTCTAAAAAATTGCCAAAAATTCATGGATTGTAGAATTAGTTGTATGTCACATTGTGCCCAAAAAGAATTTATTTGCATGCATAGTTTGCCCTATAAAAATCATTTTGTATATTTCAATCTTTAATTTTTAGTAGGTATTAAATCTCTTATTTTTGAAGTTTAGGATTTTTCTGAGATCAATCACCTAGTGATAGATCTTGGATAATTTTATTGCTTGAAAATAAATAGGTTCTAGTATTTATTATAATTAATTTTTGAAATTCACTTTGTTTGCATTCATAAATTCATAAAATTTTTTATCTTGCATCCAAAAATTCCAAAAAAATTTACAGTACATTCATTTCATCATAATTGATATCTCGACTAATTTTCATAATTTTCGGACATCGTTTGATTAAAATTGCATTTTAGTCCCTAAAATTGGCCACATTTGCATTGAACCGACCAGTAATGGTGGTCAGTATAATCCAGTCTCATGTTCGTCCCGTAACTCGTGCCTTCGACAGTTTTGCATTCCAAAATCACACTAAAACCACCAAAAAATATCACCTCAAAATCTATGCACGAACTTTGATAGACAAAATTCTAGGTTGTTTCTTTGCCTACTTGAGTTCGACCTTGGGACTTACCCAAGTAAAATAAACATAAAACCACGCTAATTAAAAATTGAATAAATTATTGTCGTTATTTCTTGATCGATTTAAAATTCCCTCCTACAACGAAATGACAAATTTAAACAATAATTCATGACAATTAAGTAGAGTATTTTCGGATTCGTCACTAGGTATGTTGCTGAACTTGTGGGCCCTGTTGGCCCAACTGGTATGTTTTCTGGTGCCCTTACTACTGTCGCTGTTGTCTTTGTGCCTGGTAAGGAAGGACTCCATAGCTCTGTGGTGCTGGAAGTGGTAGGAGTAAATGATGTGTTGTAGAAAGTCTGGGATGCTGGTATGAGAAACGATCCCCAGAACCCCCCTGTTTAGCAGGGTTATGTGTGTACCAAACACCATTTACCTCCCACACTTGGGAAGGCTCCTCAATAACTGTCTCCACAGACGGTGGCTACTGCTGATAAGAATGGGCTAAAGGCTTGTCCTCTACCCATGGCCGGGGTGGCCCTGACATCGACTGCTCCTGAATATGATGAACATAGTAAAACGGAGCAACATATGCAGTCACGTCAGGTACCCTTATCTTGGATACCTTCTCCGAAAGTTCCACCATCTGCTTAGGTAATTTGGATAAGTTGATGTCCAACTCATCCATAGACTTATCGATCCTCTCAACTACCGTGAGTTTATCTGCTATAAGGCCCATGTCAAAAGGATCCACTGTAGCCTTCATTTCCCTACCAGATATAAATGGTTTAGGGGTCTTTAACTGAGCTCTGCTCACGGTCTGTGCTCTACTCGTCTCGACCATTCTTTTGAACACCTTCCAGACGGTGTTCGCACATCGTGACATATAGCTGCCTCCACAAGCAGCACTAACCAAACCCTATACCTCAGGGTGTAGACCGCAATAAATAGATATACTAGGATAGTAGGCTCTAAGACATAAAAAGGACATTTCTGTAAAGATCCTTGAATCTCTCCCATGTATCACATAAAGCTTCATTAGGAAGTTGGGAGAAACTCATGATGCATGAACATATCAAGTTAGTTCTACTTAATGGGTAGAACTTCTTCAGGAAGAGGTCCTTAAATTGCGCAAAGGTAGTCACAACTACCCCCAGGTTCTTCATCCAATAATCAGCCTTATCCTTTAAGGAGAAAGGGAGGGCTTTGAGCCTAATGTGTCTTGGCTAACCCTAGGAGGCCTAAGATTAGTACATACCAACTCAAAGTCCCTAAGTAATGCATAAGATTCCTCATGTGCATTACCATGGAATGTGGCAGTAGACTAAGAAAATGTGTCTTTAATTCATATTCAACTTCCGGTTCAACTGGGCTGAACCAATTAGCCATTTGATATTTCCCAAGATTATATGCCTCGTCATCGGTGCATCTATACCCAAATTTAATTGACCAAGTTATGTTCTCATCAGTACTTGATTTTGTTCGGATTTTGCCAACCTAGCCAACACTACATGCATTGGGTCTTCTCGTTCTCCTCCTCTCCATTTTGCTTCTTCTTGTTCTTAGGAGGCATATCTAATAAATCTCTGTTAACTTCATAAAATAAAGGGTTTATGTGAGGTCTAGATGATGATAACGAAATCACATCGATCTCACCAAGGAAATGGTCTTCCTCATTGAGTAAAGAAGAAAAGGGGTTGGTTGAGATGTTACCACCCCCAAGGAGGGAATCACGATACACTGGTTTAGAAAAAGGATTGTTTCTAAATCAGGATGGTCCAGTTAAAGAAGGAGAAGAAAGAGACTGAATTGGTGAAGACATGATATTTGGGAGGTTCAACGACAAGCTCGCAAAATCCGAGCAAATATCCAACCAGTTATCCATCTTCGAGTTCAAGAGGTAGGGAATTGGAGCACGTTCGATGCAAAAATATCTAGTTCTACTAGACACTTGAATGTGCGGAGTTACTCATACAAAACAATCAACGCAAACCCTCTTGAATTCACCAACTCAACACTGAAGGCTGGAGATGATGGCCTTTTTAACTTGTCAAATTTATTGGTGATAAATACAAATCTTGAAAGAATTAAGAATTGTTGGGTACCTATATTTCCTTACAGACTATCTCGATTCTTATGGCTAGTTGCATCCACTCTCAACCAGTATATGAGTAAATACGAATCGTAAAAAATACGGCTACCCGTTACTTGAGAACGGAGCCTTACACAGTGTCATCTAAACCTCCCACTCCACTAAGGAAAACTGAACTGTTTACCGTCTACCCGTATTTCCTCATTGAAAAGTGGCTAATCATTTTTGTAGAACCAATAGTTTATATGAAAATCCTGACATGGCTCTATCCTAGTGTTCGTGCCTCTCTCACTTGCAAATAAATTCAAACAATGAGGGCTTTATGCACCCATAAAACAATGTTACTTTTATTCCAATTTATTTTGGTCAACTTGCATCAATTCAATATTGATTTTAAGAGTTCCGGTTATGGCTTCAATTTAAGTGACCAAAAATATCGCCTAACATAAAGTCCCTTTTCTGTTTTCCTTAAGTTGATAAAACTGAGGGAGAAAGCAAAAAACAAAATGCATTCGGAACTCAATGATGCATGCAGTCGTTAGAGATACTTACAACACTTCCCAACATTATCCATGTGGATGCAGAATAGAATTTTAAATCTAACTATATGATGCAAGCCGAAAAAGTCGCACCTAAGCAGTAGTTCTATTTGCGGTGAAGAAATTAATTAATTTAACTAGGTAGAATGCATGTTATGTGCATATATGAATCTCCTAAGATTTTTTGCAATTGTGAATCTTATGAGATTTGTGTAGTGTGTCCTAATTTACGAAATAGATCAAGCAAGAATGATCTACGATCTTTCTATTTGGCATGGTTCATTTATCTAAAGCATCACTTAAGTCGAGAATCACTCTCGACACAACCACACAATAAATAATAACATCCACAAGCCTTTATTACACACGCGAGATCTCAATCGAGAACCATTGTTATTAGTCAATTAATTAAAACACGATAAAATAAACTTAATTAATATAATTAATCTGTACTAAATAAATTGCTCCGTGGACTCTCAAGTAAGTAACTCCAAGCTTCTCGCCTCCACGGTCCTTCGAGATTCGTCGGCTCCACGGGCCTTCGACAAAATAATAGATTTATTAGAAAAATTATAGAGGGATTAAAACAATTAATTAAGTAGGAATCACAAAACAACACAAGACATAATCAATCAAAACAAGCTCAAAAACAATTAACCCTAAAAATCACTAAATACATATTTGACCCAAAAATGATCACAAAATGTGTCGCGTCCTCGGTAATGGCACCATCTGATGAACTTCTAACTGCACATATAAATATTGATCCATTGTAGCACGTGCATTTAGTGTGTCATATAGAATCGAATGAGAAATCTTTATGAAGAGGATTCAGCTTTAATTTTTAACATGGGAAGTCTTAGATCAAACACAAGGACACGAGCAGTTTAGTGATTAAATTTAAATGTAAAGTATCTTAATTGGCAATTTATAGGTTAATTAATTTAATCAAATGCACAATTAACAAAAGAGATGATATTTTAACACAATTTTTATGCACTTGACTTATATGAAAATCATGATGCACAAACAAATAACTTATATCGCTCACTATGCAATTAAAAACACAATGAACAACTGGAGTTAATCACAATAGTTTCTTGAATTAATTGAAAATCTAATGAGGTCCAAAACCTAATCCGAAAAAAAATCTGTTCAATACTTGATCTAGAAAGTATTTCAAAGTAACAGTGACATTCAATTTCACTTTTGTACTCAAACACCTCTTAACGAGCAATTAAATCAATTATTAACTTAATGATAATAATCAAAATTAATAATAATTATCCATTAATAATCAAGAAATTAATTGGGGTCAATTTCTTAAGACAATGATAATTTCATCTTTAATTAAGAATATAATTAATCACTTAGAAGAGGAAATAAATCATGTGTGATTTTTAGATCAAAATTTACCACAAAGTATGCCAATAAACATAGCAACAAAATAACTCTAAAATGAGACCAAAATCACTTTAATTGGATTTATGGATAAAAAGATATTGAGCATTCAATTCAGGGACAATTTTGCAAGAAATACTCCAAGTTTCATTACAAGTAAGGATAAACAGGGACTAATTTGCAATTAAAATAACCTGTAGGGGGTATTATGCAATTTTTACAGTGCAGGATGACTTATCTGCAATTATTGAGAAATCAGGGGCCAATGCTGCAAATTTTGCAGTCATGTGCGTGATACACGTGACCCGGTGAGGTTCGGGAAACGAGGTTCAGGACACGTGGCCTTCTCTGCTACTTCATGCTAGGTTTAGAAGCAGGATCGACCCACAAGCCTGAGGTTTGAATCGCTGCTTTCTCTAGCAACGCGGCTTGATGATGACCGTTGGATCATGCCCAATTTAGGGAATCCAACGGTAACTGCTCCACTCATGTTCTTAAGCTCCTCCTCAGCAAGCAGTGCTTGAGCAGTGCTCTGACGATGCTGCTCCATCTCCTCCTTTCTCCTCTTCTACCATTGAAAGTTGAATAACCTTCATATAGTCTCTGTGAAGATCGTTGGAGTCTCAAGAAGGTGATAATCACAGTTGATAACTCTGCAGATTAAGCGTCACTGTCGAAGTTGAAGGAGATCAGAGATGCATATCAATCTCCAACCATTGAAGTGAAATCATCATGCAGTGTTAGTCCAACACACCAAGGAATATATGACACTAATTTATGTTATATGTGAGGTAGAATGGAGGCTTATTATGATGGGGAGCTAAGCCTTAAATGGTTTTCTTCTTCATGCAGAAGAAGATAATGAAGTGGGGGAAGCTACACTATGGAGAAGCGAGAAGAAAATACAAGAATATACGCATGGATTATGGATGTGATGCGAAGGATTCTAGATGATTAGATCAATGGAAGATGAACTGAGACGGACTTAGAAAATAGAAGAAAATAGGTTAGAGATAAGATGAATAACTTACCTAGAAAATGGATTGGAAATGAAGTCGAGTGAATTGGTTATGAATCAATGACAGGTTGGAGCTTCAAAAGCTCCAAGAATCTTCGCTTAACCACGAGGGCTTGCGTGGAAGCTGTAGCAGCTCCGATGACCGATCTACAACTTGGTCAAGAACCAAGGATCTCGCTGGAGCCATCTCTCTGTCGTGGCTCATCTAAACTTGCTCTCTCTGTCACAGAAGCAAGGTAGAGGCTAGGAGGTGACTAACGAAGTGGCAGATAACCATTGCCAAAGGCCGATGTCGAAGTTTTAAGGAGGAAGAAGTTCGGTGGTTGGCTATGTCTAGTAGTGGTTTCAACCACCACTACTAATGAAGAGAGGGGAAGTTGGGAGATTCTAAGGGATGGGCGAAGATTAGGATAGGAAGGAGAAGCGAATGGCAACGGAGGTTGAGAAGGAAGTTAACGGAGGATGTCGAGAAAATGTCGAGAAGTTGTAGGTGTGCAAAAGGTTGCGACCTTTGGAGGAGGTGGCGGAGGTTGAAGATGATGTACAATAGCCATTGGATCTGATGATCCAGAGGTCAGAAATATGAAAGAAAAGAGTGAAGAGTCAGGGCCACATGGGCAGCTGTGGAGGCGCCACATGTACTAATAAGAATTAAGATAAATGATGAAAACATGAAAATTTCAGTAATAAATAATTAGAGTCATAATTGGAAAAATGGTGAACATGAAAGTTGTAGATCATGATGAGATCTAAAACCTTTATATAGAAGTCAAAGAGATCAGAGGTCATCTATACATATAAAAATTAACTACGAACTAAATCTATATAAACAGTTTTCTTTTCATTATTTTTTTAGTTTATTTATATACAATATTAATCTAATTTTTATTTGTTTTTTAATAATAAATAAATACATAAAATACTACACCATACTATGGTTATAATAATATAATGTAATTAGTGTCAATTATATAGAACACATAAATAGTAATTAATGTTAGCTAGTCAATGAATCTTGTTGTTTAACTTAAGTAAGAGAGTTAATAATGATTAATAATGATGATAAATCTGGGATAATCACTCCTCCGTGTGCCCTGAAGGTCGAGTATCGATCATGAGTCGTTTACGTTGAAGCTCGGACGAAGGGGGATAGCCGGAGAGGTCGGGATCGATGTGTCGACACGAGCTCATCGAAGGCGGAGCTCTAGAACTAAGCTCTGGTGAAAGTCCAGCCATTGAAGGAAGAAGTGATCTGCAGATGATAGTTCATAGACAAAGTGTGCATAAAGTGCGTGCAAGTGAGATGGAGGGCGAACGGAGGGCCGTGGGGGTGAAGAAGGCGGTGACCCTGGGTGGGTTCTCCGCCGTGTTGATAGAGAAAAGGGAGTGGGGCAGTGAGGGGTTCTGGGGAAGGAAGACAGTGAGCGGGAGGTGGCGTGTGAATGGTGGGTGTCCAGTAGTGGTGGTTGTTCGATGATTCGATGGTGAAGGAGTGTGTGCTAAATGAATTAAATCAGAGAAAGATAAAGAAAAATAAAGTTCGTATACCTGGAGGGATTTGAGAGGAAGAACGCCGAGTGAATTGGCTTGGGCTGAGCGCTTGGGAGGTGCTTTGGTGGTCGCTCTGCATGGGCAACCGGTGCATGGGGCTCGAGCAACCACTGGTAAGGCGTTGTGCATGGCTGGGCCATGGCTCAACACCTGGGGGTGGAAGACTATGATCGGTGCTCGATCCATCTTCCCCCTGTCACGGGGAGGAGGAGATACCTAAGGGAATCCCCGTGTTATGGTGGATAGGTTGAATTGGAGGCAGGGGATGGAGTTTTTTAGGTGGAGGTTGGACGTTACAGGAGGTGAGGCGTGATTTTGAACGAACGATTTGAAGGGGATGGAGTGATGGTTGGAGACTGTGAGGGTCCCATGATGATGTCAGGTCTAAAGCTGCATGGGGGTGGCTTTGGATCGATGAGAGGCGTCGGAAATGGTGGCAAAAAAATGGAAATGTGGCGAGTGGGTTTTCCAGGCGTAATGCTTGGAGGTGGGTGAGCCGGGGTTTGACAACGTGGCCTGGACCATCGGATCATACGATCCAACGACACAGATGGAGGCACGGTCGTATGGCTTAGATTGGATCATCAAATCTGATCCAGTGGCTGTGGGAGAGGCGGAGATGAACGACTAAGATGCGGAGTAGGAGGACTGATCCAACTATGGAACGTGAGGGACACATGGCGAGCGAAGAGACATTATGCGTGGTGGCTCTAGAGAGCACCACATGGCCTAGAAAATAGGAAAAATAAAGATAAATTAAAAACAAATATTTAGAAGCTGATTAGAAAAAGGTTAAAACATGAAAGTTGTAGATCTCGATGAGATCTTCAAGTTTCATGTTGGTCAAAAAGTCAAAGTGGTAAAAATACAATGAATAATTTTTGCATGCATTTTCAAGGGAAAAAATCACTTCATTTTAAGGTTTTCTTTTTTTATATCTTTAAATTCTTTTTAAAACCAAACCAAATATTTAATCTAATGTTTTGGGGATTTTTAATAATAAAGAAAATAAAGAAAAGTGTTATTAGTTAAATACAATAAATTTAGGGTTAGATATTTAGTGTCAATTATACATAGATTATTTACAATATAATGCAAGTTAATATTAGTGAATTAATGGTGGTTTTTATTGAATTGTTTAAGTTAAGAGAATAATAAATGGATTTTAGCATTGATGTATCTGAGATTCATCAGTCACCTCTACGATCAGGTACTTCTCCACCTTATTTCCTTTGATTTTTCTCCTAATTAATCCAACACTCACCCTCACCCTCATCGATTACGAACCATCCGATTAGCTCCGCCACCGCACCTCCATCCTGGCCGCACCCTCCTATCATCCTCTCCTCTTCTCCACAGCCTTAATCACTCTGTCTCTTTCCTCCATCTCTACGGTGGAGGAACCCATTTGGGTCACCCCTTCTCTGCCCCGATCATGCCCCCATTCCACACCCTCTCGCTCACAACCCACTCATGCACACACGCTTCAGCTATTCCTAACTTGATTTGCAGGTATTCCTTCAATGGCCGGAGCTACACATCTTGCTTTGACAGAGAGCTTCCCTACCGGCGAGCTCAGCCGTTGGATGCACCCTCTATGGCGGCGATCCAACGGTTCAGAGAGAACCACGTTGCTCCATACATACCGATAGGCTCACTGAATTGAGCCATCTGCCAAAGCAGCAACTGAACCACCTACATGTGCCACATGCCTCCGAAGTTGCATCGCCTCCCGAGCCTAGCCCCCCCCCTTTGTGTGCCCCACACGTGAGGGGTTGGGTTAATTGCACTGATGACCCCAAACCTTTCAAGATTCACATCCATGTCCTCCAAGTGCGTGCCTGGGGTAAATCATACAAGAGACCCTACCGATTTCCAAGAATTGCAAAAATGCCCATGTACTTCAGAAAGAATTATAATGGCCCCCTCTGGGTTTTGGTTATTGCAATAATGCCCCTCCAAGGGCATTTTTGTGATTATTTATCCTTTTAGTTCCATGTTTTCTTGCATTTACACCCTTGCATTCCATTTAGCATATCTTGAGCATTTTAAATCCAAATTGAATGATTTTAATTTCATTGTGTTTCATATTGTATTCTCTATTTAATGACTTAGTTTAAATTCATGATTTGACACTAAATTAAATGTGCTAATTTTGATGATATATAGTGTCTTTGGCTCTATAGATATTTTCCATTAATAGATATTTGATCTCATTTTTATGCTCCATTCGTCACTGAAATCAACACTTATTTTATTACTCATTTTGGGAAATCTTTGTACATAATCATCTGCATGCATTTAATTCGCATTTCATCTCTTTTAATTGCATTTAAAACCAAAAGAAAAACACATGCATCATATTATTCTGTTTTTGCATACCATTTAATCTTTGCATCATTTTATTTACGTATCACATCTCCATTTGTATGAAGACTTAGACCTAGACTAATGAAAATAACCACTCACTATATAATCAACAATTTTCGATAAATGGACGAAGATGCTCGTGTCCCTGAGTTCGACCTTGGTATACTTTCCAAGTAAAATAACTTCCACATATTCAAAAATTGTGGTTTTTGGTGAATCGAATATCGTGTCCTATGCTACAACTATGGATTATTAAAGAGGTGATTTTCCGTGTTCATCAATTGTGAAGTCAAAGGGGCATCGGTTCAGTCAGTGGAAGCAGGATGGTTTGGGTACTGGGAATAGTGGATGAAGTATTCATGGAGGGTGATGGCTTTCGGATATATAAGGATCGCGACAATTGTTCCAACTAATGGTCCCCCGTGATGGGGTCCTCACCAGATTGTTGGAGGAGGCTATGCCTCAACTCTGGTTTCGACCCCAAGAGCTCGGTGAAGATGGGCTCGAGACTGGGCAACAGCTCTATGAAGTTGCTGCTACATGAAGTTTACTTCACGGATCTCACCGGAGGTGGCTAATGCTTGTTGTCGCTCAATTGGATCTTGCCTTCGTGTTGTGACCTTGAGGGGACCAAGGGCTGGAGCTCACTCCTCCTGTATGGCAGATGCTGCAGGTGGGGGCTGTTGATCGCCCTTTATGGGTTGTTTGGTGGTGGTTGGCATTACGCGAAGGATGCAGATGGGAGAGGGAGATTGTGTGCATGTGGTTGGGCGAGGAGTGGGAAGAGTGGAGATCGTGGTGAGGTGAGTCCTGCAGGGAGGAGAATGCAACCGGAAGATGCAACAGTTACATAGAGGAGTTGCGCCACCATCATACAAGGATGAGAGAGTTGGAGGGTGCAGTTGCGGGTCTTGCATATGGCGCTGGCCCTATAAGAGAAGGAGCGGGGGTGGGGCCATGTGGCACGCCCATGGGCTGCCATGTGGAGACAAAAGGAAAAAATAAAATTAAATAAATATAAAACTTAAATTAGAATTAAAGAAATAATCATAATAATAAATAATTAAATAAAATTAAAATATAAGTAATAAATAAATAACTTAATATAAAATAGTAATAATAAAAAATAAATAATAATTGGAATAATAAGAAAATAAATAAATAAGATAAAATAATAATAATTAAAATAAAAAAAGATAAAAATAAAAGAAAATAATAATAATAATTAGATAAAATTAAAATTTAAAAAAAATAAAAAAAGGGGGTGACACGTGGCAGCTCAAGAGTCGCCACATGTCACTCCTAGAAAATTCAAAAATTAAATGTAAAGAAAAATAAAAAAGAAATAATAATGTAAAATAAAAAAGTGGTCAATACAAAAGTTGCTTGTCTGGATGAGATCTAAAACTTTCTTGAAGGACTAAAAACCAAAATAAATCATCTGTACAAAAAAGTATTTTTGGGTGTATCTTATAAGTATAAAATACTGCATTTAAGTCTTTTGCAGATTTTTCTGTCATTTTTAAAATAAGATAAAAGTCAAAGAAAATCAGATAAAATATCAACGAAATATTTACAACTTAATCTATTATTTGGATTTTCATTAATTAAGAAAATAAAATACAATAAACAAATAAATGGGGCATATGTATAATATACAAAGGGGCCCAAAACCCAAGTTTCACATATGAACTCTGATTCTTTTGAATTTGGTCTTGTTTTGAAGGTAATTGAATGTACATTAATTCAAAAGTGAGTAGAGTCCATAGTAGACTGTATGAGAGAAAATTCACGTTTTAAGGCTCTTAGTCTCAAACTAGGGTTAGGGTTTTATTGGTCAATTTTATAAATTAGTATTTTTTTGATATTTTTCATTTATTAGTAATTAGTAATATGTACACTATAGAGTTGATTTTATTCAATTCTTAGTTATAGAGAAAAATAGATAAAAATAGGAGAAATAAGCTGAATATATAGGTGATATTTACAAGGGAATTTGGCTTCTTATTTAATGCAAAAATGCATGCTAAAATGCTGACAATAATTCTAAGTGCATGAATGGTAATAATGCAGATTAAATGGAGAAATGTAACTAATTACTCAGGATCAGAGCTCTATTTTCAACTTTTATGATGAATCACACATTCATCAGAGATGAGACGTTTGGGTTGATCTAGTAGAAACGTAGGTGTTGCATCCTCCTTGCGAGCCATTGGAGGAGACCAATGGAGTCGCGGAGATGGGATTAAATTAGACCTGGCCAATGGGCCGGGGGCCCGCCGGCCTAACCCGCTCATGGGTCGGCCTTGGGCCAAGAGATTTCATGAATGGGTCAGCCCGTCCCGCTCTTTGGCCTGCCCGTCAACTGGGTGGGCCGTGGACATGTGCCAAAAAGACCAGCTTGGCCTGCAAATATAAAAAAATTAAATATTATAATTTACATACATCTAATATAATATACTTCAAGATTTTATTTTACATTATCAATATTATATCATTTTTTCATAGTTTACATGTCAACTAGCACATATTATGGCAACTTATATTTACAACGATTAAATGATGTTCAAAAACTTATTTATCTCTATAGATTAGATTAAAAATGAGAAAGAAATACTTTATATTCAGCCCATGGGCCGGGCTTGGGCCTTGAAGTAAGGCCCATGGGCCGAGCCAGGCCCTGGACAGGGGGGTTTAGAACCCTGACCCACACTTTGGCCAGGTCTAGATACGATTAAGTTTGGAAGGGGATATTGTTGGTTTTTGCATTGAGAATAGATCAGAGATGGGTTATGCATGATGTGTTCTCTGAAGGGGGAGATTGGGTTTCTATATAGGAGATAGAGTTGGTTGGGGAGGATGGGTTGTCGATTGTAGAGGATAGAGGGTTATGTTGCTGATGGTTTTGAAGAGGATAGGTCGCTGGATATCCCGAAGGGAGGGGAGGTGGAGGTCGAAGTACACTATCAGGGAAAGGGCTGCTGGAGGTAAGATCGCGCATGGATCCAACAACTTGGTAGGGTTCACGTTCTAGGTACGTGAAGAGAGCTGGCTAAAGGAAGCGTGGTTTCCTACCGTTGGATCACATCTGATATGATGATTGGACGGGGAGCTGCTAAGCGACAACAATGTGTAACTGGGGGAATGGGTGTGTTTGACCAGATGCTTAGGTAGCTCCAATTAGAAGGCGACACGTGGGTTGTTGACTTGTTGACCAATGCATGTAAATAAGATAGAATTAAATCAAAATAGCAAATTACCTCATATGCAAAAATGACCAAAATAAAAATGTAGATCTAACTACATATATAATGTTCATGAAGGATTCTAATGCAACTGGGCTCATATGTGCAAGATATGAATCTTTTTAGTGATATTTTATGTATATAAACTACCATTTATTTAGTTCTATAATTTTTATTTTATTTTTTTGTAGATGAATAAATCATGTAAAATCAAATATGATGTTAAATAATGCAATGGATGTAAATGCACTTTTTTTAGAATTTTATGAGTTAAGGAAAAAGTTAGAATAAATGAATGATATGAACTACGTTAGTGAGCTCAAGTAAGAATCTATTTTTTACAACCTTTTTTGATATTTTTGGTTTTTTTAACACAATGGAACTAACTTTAGGTTATTTGGAGATAGGATGGATTAACTAAGAATAGATGAAGTTAGGTGAATATTTATAGGTGAATATGAATGCAAAATGAAATGCTAATTTATGGAAATTATTTACAAGTGCATGAATGCTAAATTTAAGATATAAACACATGAATGCTTCTAATTACTCAGGACGAAGCTATATTTTCATCTTATCAATGTGATGAATCACATATTCATTATGAGGTTGGAGCAGAGGGAGTGAGGGGCTGAGGGGAGGAGAATGGTGGCGAAGGGACTGGGCGAAGGAGGTCAGGGTAAAGGGGATGCCAGAGTAGGAGGAAGTGGGGGTTGACAATTATGCTCCCTTAACCATACCATTGTTTGATTAAATCATGGTTTAGTTTAACTCTTAACGACAAATTAATGGAATTGCACATGTGAAAACAGTGCAAGAAATTAAGGGCACAACTGATATTCCAAAAAAAGGGAGGGATATAATTAATACTGCAATATCTAAGAGGGGCACATATAATAAAAATTCTATAGTATACTCTATTTAACACAAAAACTCATGTCAAAGGATTAATGTGTAAAAATTAGTAAGATTACATGGATCGTGATCTATTTATAAAAATTTGAGGCGTAATTACAAAGAAAGACTACAAGGGATGTGATGTAATTGAAAGATTCAAGAGATAGTGGTGTAAAACTCCTTTTAAAAAAATCCGACATTTTCATTTGGATTTTTAATTTTTTATAGTACATACAATGACTTATACAAATTTTACATCAAACCTACGAATAAAATATATAAGATTAATTATTTCTCATATATTATCAAATATATACAAACTTATTTTCATGTTGAATATTATTCATTTTGAGAAATCCAATCCACTAAATTCAATTTTCAAAATGCACTTGCAACATCTAACATCTACAATATATTACTGTAATATATTGATCATTCCATCTTTATTATATCTATATGCAATGGTTTTTCATATTATAAGATTTTTAAGTTTTACATTATTCTGGTCCAATCGTATGGATTATACTATAAAAATTATTTATATTATATGATTTTTAGATGATGCTCAAAATGTTTATCTATCTTTATAAATTACATACAAAATGAGTAAAAAACAATATAGAATTAACCTAGGGTGGCTCGACCTAGACCTGGATCGAGTTTGGGGCTTGAAGTATGGCCCATGGGACAACCTAGTCTTGGCTCAAGATGGGGAGGGGGGTTGTTTATAACCTTAGCCCATTCTGCCCAACCCAATGCCTAACCTAGCCTAGACATTTGGCTAGGTCTAATTATACAAATATTATACAAATAGTTATTTTTTTATTTTACAACAATTAACCTATTTCATATTTTATTCATTTAAAAATCATTTATGGTATTTAAATATATTTTAAGATTTTAGGAGATTTTTTAGATGTATAAATAAATAAAAGTATGTACAAAATATGTATTCTATATATATAGTTTATTTTTTATTCTATTCAAATTATTTTTTGACATTTTATTTTTTTGGATTTTATTTATTTACAAAGTGTCATAAATATACAATAAATAAAATTTTAAAACACAAAGACATCACATTAAATACACATATACGACTAAATAAACACAATTGTACATATCAAATGTCCTAAAATCAAAATTTTACATATTAGCTCAATTTTAAGTGAACCTTTATTGGAAAGAGAATGCCTTGAACTTTAAAGGTGAGTTTGGACAATTTGGAACTCATGAAGCGGGAAATTAGCATGAAAGTTGTTGTTTACAGTTTTTCCGAGTTGAGATTTATAGACAATTCATTGTGTATTTATTACATAATTTTTGTATTTTTTTTATTTTTGTTATCCAGTTAAAAAATAATTAAGTTAATGGGCATTGATATATAAGTTTTAATGTACATATTTATAATAAGAGAACCTGTCTCGAAAGCCAAGATTAACAACTTTTACCCCATTTTGACCTTTTCAATAGGTAATATCAATTACAAATCAAAGTTTACAGATGAGTTTGGTCAATTCATGATTTTTTGTAAATAGTTATCGACCAAGGAAGTTTCCATTTATGAGACTTCTGTACAGTATAGTATTTATTGATTTTTATCATATTTTTATTGATATAATTTTTGTTCATAGATATAAATAATATATGAGTTTGGTGAAATAGTTATATCTACATTCTGAATAAATAGGTGAAGTTTGTACAATATATGCATAATGTTTTTTTTATGATTATTTTATGTACAAACTATTTTTATGGTTTCTTTGTGCAATTCTTGTCCCCCCTACTTTATTTTAGTGGATTGATCCAGTACTGACTCAATTTTTTGTTAAGTTCATGTCTGTACATATTTACAGCCTTCTTCTTTTATTTCTTATTCTCTAACTTCTTTCATATTTAGTGTTAGAAACACATTTTATTAAAGACATATATTTTATTTAAAGAATGGGAACACTTTCGAATATGCCAAAAGGAGTTGTTGTACTTCTGGATAATAGCTATGGAATTCAATACCTACCCATACAAATTTGGATGACATCTCTCAACCAGAATCCAAGGTTGCTTGATTTCAGACTTCAGTTAAGAGGACACCCATGTGAACCTTCTCACCTAGTGATATGCAACTTAAGGTTCTAATCTTGTGAATAATGATCCAATAAAACTAAAATAAGTGGGATAAGATACCAAAAATCAATCTAGTTGGAAGAGGCCAAAGTGCAGAGCGAAGTGGTCATGCAGTCCACCCTAGGTGGGACCACAATCGCTAAGGTGACTGACGCTAAACTCAATGGACAATCTCAACAATCAACCCACATAGATATAATAATCAATCAATCAAAGTAGAGTGGATCAAAATTTATTATAACCATACAATAAAATGTGTATAGCAGAAAAGTATGGTAGGGTGTCGAACTCAAGGAACAAACTGGGTAGACTATTATTATTTATGAACAAATAACAATGTATAAATGTACACTATTTACTTAATGTTTCGAGGGTTTTTAATTTAATTCATTTTTTTAATAATTAAAATTTTATTATTTTTTAATTTTTTGATTGTTAGTTTTCTTTTTTAATATATAATAATATATAGATATGTATAAGAGTATATATAGGTATATAATGTAATATATATAATATAAGTAGTAGATAATATAATATATAATAAATATATAAAAATCAGAAAATACCAAAAAGTACAGTCCTTTTTATTTTTTAAGGATTTAAAAATAATTATAAGGTATTTTTAATAATTAATAATAAAGATTATATATTACTATTTATAGGTACATAAAATAATATAGGGCATTACGATTTTAAATATAAATATATATAGTAAAAAAAATATAAAATAAAATATTTTTGTCTTTTTTATATTTTTCTTCCATTTTTCTGATTTTTCAGGTATTTTTGCTAATTTTTAGATATTTTAAAGTCCAAAATATACAAAAACAAGGACTTTCTAAATAGACCGAGTTGTTTTGAGAATTAAAAATACTAAATAGGTCCCAAATTTCTTAAAACTATGTTTTATATGTAGTAATTAGTATATACAAAAATATATTATATAAAACTAATTTTGGAGGGTTTTGAAAATATTTTACTATTTTTTAGGTCCAGCAAGGGTTTGTGATTTTTAGGTTTTTCTTTTGTTATTTTTTTGTGATTTTTGGTTTGTATATATAAAATACTATAATAAATAGCAGGTATTTTTTGGAATTTTTGGTGAGGGTTTTATAATTTTTGTATTTTTAAAATTAAACAGGAACTGAAACGTGCTCTTTTGATTTTTAATAAATGGATAATGTACATGAAGTGCAAACTAAATTATATGGCATGAACAAGCATGCCATCATGCACACTCAGCTAATTTTTCATGGTTTTTAGAGCATGACTGCTATTTTTAGAAATAGAAAACATTCTTAAAAATTAATGAAGCAAGCATGGGTATTTTTGCAATAAAAATTAAATGTAGAGAGCTACAAGAAAAACATTACAACTTTTCAACTGAAATTCAAATTTTATAAAAATAAATTGCAATTACAAAAGCCGAGGGTGACAAGTGTAAATTACCCAGCTCATATGGGGGCCATGTGAGCTGAGCCGGCGTTGGACCTACTTGTAATTTGAAATAAAGACAAGGGATTCCTTGAAATTTTCCCACAACTATTTGAACATTATAGAATATTTACAAAACTAATTATAAAATACAAAAAAAGACGAAAAGCATATATATGCAATTTTACCACTTAAGAGCCTCACTGATCGGGTCACTATATGGATGCCATGTGGAGGATCCAAGGGCTCTAGTGGTGTACTGTTTCGATTAGAATGAATGGCCTAGATTAGATCTGGGTCATGTTCTTGATCTAACGGCCGGCGAGGGTGGATGAAGAACACTAAAGAACTTCGCCGGCCCGAGCTTCAATTTTTGATCCTGGGCGACTCATGTGGTCATTCTTTGATCTGATGGTGGCTTCATGATGCTGGGGCACCTCCGTGTTTGCAAGAAGGCTCAGATGACGTCGAGGGAGCTCCGGTGGCTCTGATGGGTCCTGATCACCTAGAGCTGCTCCAGGTGTTCCAGTTGGGCCCAAAAGGATCCCTGGGTCTTATATCCTACACTAAAAGGTTAGGAGGCACGGGGATTACTCCCTCGGCTGGTCTTTGAAGCTAAAACGCACATGGAGTGGAATGAAGATGAAGCTCCGGTGAAGGGCGAAAGTGGGAGCTTGATTCCAAGATCCAAGATGGATCTGGGTTGTGAAATGAGGGCGATCGATAAGGTGAAGGGGGTCAGAGTGGGATGAAAATCGAGAGAAGGAATGGCCAGAAGCATAACAAGTTAGCCTGGAGCTCGAACCTAGGTCAAATAGGGAACTTCAATTAACGCTAAACCTAGTGATTAAGTATGAAAATAAAGCTACGAAATGAAAAGATAACAGTAGATTTACCTAAAAAGTAGTGAAAGGGGCCTCGATCTGGTTGGAAAACTAGAGAGGCAGAACCTGCCGGAGCTACTTCGGTAGTGACTTGGATCACCTACTCCACTACTTCCTCCTCGTTGTAGGACAAATCCGCAACTTGTTGTCACCAAGGAGAGGATTCAAGGTGGATATGAGGGGCTAAGAATGGCCAGAAAGGGATCAAACCCAAAAATATGGAGGAGGATGGAATTTTATAGGATAGTGGGGCATCAACATCGAGGCTCGATTGCGCGAGATCGAGTGGGGGTTGGTGAGAAAGGGATGGTCAGCAAGGAGTATAGATATGGGGGCTGGGCAGAGGTGAATAGCTCGAGGAAACATCCTACATGGGGATGGTATGGAAAATGGGAAAAATTCGGGCGCCCCGTGACTCTGACATGGGCAGTTGGGCGGGGTAGGACAATTGATCGGAGGTCAATGATAACTGCCTTCTGTTTAGTACACGTAGACTTAATTAATTTTTAGTTATAAAATAAAAAATGTTTATAATTTTATGTAGTATTTATACATAATTTTATTTATTTTTCTAGTGTCATTTATTGTAAATTACTATTTACATGTATAAGTATAGGTAAACATACATGTACTTTAGGTATTTTATTGTTAATTGGTAGTATATATTTTATTAATATATAGGTATTTTATATAATTTTAATTTATTTGAATACATATTTATATTTTTATGGCATTTTTATGACTTTATTCATATAGTTAATTAATTATATAAATTATTCTTATAAGTCTATTATAATATATTTTACCTATATATAAATTATTTGTGAAGCAATTTTCTATTTTGAAATTTTTATGTGAATTTTGAAGATGTTTTGCAAATTTTATGTAATTTTTGAAAACAGTTTTGCAAAAAGTTTATGGATTTTGAATTTTGCAAGTTTTTAGTGATTTTTGAAAAAAGAGAGTTAGTGAAATACTTATGTGTAGATATTTACACGGGAGTTCATCTCGTTATTTACAAAAATTGCGTGAAAGAATTTACACTTGATATTTACAGGGATTAGGGTTCAAGAGTTTACACTAGGTTTTCAGGGTTCTCAAAATAATTTGAAAATATTTTGACAAACCTTCTGAAAACTATATTTTTTAAAAAAATAATTTGAAAAAAAAATTGCAAACATTCATAAAATTTGAAAATAATTTGCAAAGATTTTTCAAATAGTATGTATAGGTTTTTCAAAGTATTTATGCAACCATTTTCCAAATCATTTGCAAGTAGATTTTAAAACATTTTATTCAAACCAAGAAAATGAATTTTTACAAACACAACTTTTTTACAAAGGTTTGAAAATATTTTACAAAATATCTTACAAATAGTTTTAAAAGTTTTTTCAAAAGAATTTTCCAATCATTTTTCAAACATTTTGCAAAACACTTTAACCGATTTATTAATCAGTATATACAAAGAGTTTGATTTGTTTTTGGTCCTTATTAATTAAACATATTATTAAAAATACGAACTACGAGTTATGGCTAAAGTATATACAACGGATATATGACCCCCTATACTTAGCTTGAGCTATGTCCTCATAGACCAAAGAGAAAGGGAGACATAACTCATACTAAGTATAAGAAAATCTATACCATAATGACTGAATGAGAAATCAACCATCCCCATATGCTTAGGATCAATTAATCCTAAATATAGCAGACTATATTCAACATGTTGGGAGGTATGAGGGTAGGAACGAATAAAGGAATCATCAACTCATCATGTCTTCCCCTATACCTAGGGTAAAATGTCCTTAAGTATAGACATAATATCAAGAGTTGAGGAGACAAGCGAGGGATCAAAGAATGAATGTCCGAATACACTCACCCCCTATACTTAGGATGACGTATATCCTTACTTAGTAATGATGAAAGTGATGAGTGCCACTTTTCGGTAGAATGAAAGAATAGAAAATGAAGAGAAGAAAAGAAGAAAATGATTAACTGATCAAAAATGTTTTTGGATGTCTCGTCTGATGCTTATCCTGATGCTACAACTTGAAATTCATCCAGGTAGACCACCTGTATAGAATCAACCTGAGACAAGAATGTATCATGCTCAAGGTATGGCTTCAGTAGCTGCCCATTGATGATAAATGGTTGTGCGTCAACTAACAAATCAGATATCATGATGCTTCCATTGTCAGACACATGCTTCACTACAAAAGGCCTGGTCCATTTGCTCTTCAACTTCCTAGAAAAAATTTTAAGTTTTGCATTAAATAACCAAATCTTCTGACCTGGTTTGAAAGTTTTTCGGCGGATGTGCTTGTCATGCCACTTTTGTCCTTCTCCTTGTACATTAGGCTATTATCAATTTTGTAGTCATGGAATTTGAGCAGTCTATTCAGATCAATCTTTCTGTTCCTTCCGACCTCTTTGGAATCCAAATTACATACATTAATTGCCCATAAAGATTTGTGAATTAGTTCCATGGGCAAATGACATGGCTTCCCATAGACTAGGTGGTAGGGAGACATTCCCAAAGGTGACTTGTACGCGGTCCAATAGACCCAAAGAACTGAGTCGAGCATTTGAGACCAGTTCTTCATGTTGGGAGGTACGAGCTTCTGCAAAATTGCCTTGATCTTCCTATTTAAACATTCTCCCAGGTCATTGGATTGTGGGTGATATTGGAGAAGTGACTCGATGTTCAATGTAGTATTCATGAGTCAGCTTCTTCATTTCTCTATTGATGAAATGGCTACCACCATTTGATATTAGAATTTTAGGAACCCCGAACCTTGATATTATGTTCTCTTTAAGAAATCGGCAGATGGTGCGACTGTTGGCAGCTCGGGCTGGGATAGCCTCCACTCATCGGCTGACATAGTCGATAGTGAGCAGAATATACTCATATCTCTGGTTGTTAGGAAATGGGCCCATGAAGTCAATGCCCAACGCATCAAATATGTTTGAAATATGAATGCACTTTAGAGGCAGTGTATCTCTCATTCCAATGGTTCCTCCCATCTTCTAATAGTCAGTGCATCCACCAGAGGCTGTATTGGAGCACTTTTGTTGTCGTTCTTCTCCTAGAGTGGTGTCCTCCTGATTCTCAGGCATGACAAGTTTGAGGACACTGTGAACTTCCTCCTGAGGAATGCACGTCCTCCAGATGCAATCTGCCTCCTTACGAAAGAGATATGGATCCTCCCACTCGTAAAAATGAATATCTTACAAAAATTTGTCAACTTTTAGCTTCGATCAATCTTGTGGAGTTCTCTTGGACACAAGATAGTTCACAGTATCGACGAACCAGGGGAGCGAGGTGACTGACAAAATTGCTTCATTCGGAAAGGTCTCTATAATCGGAAATAGGCTCTTATCAGGAGTGTCTAGCTCTGGTATTCTGAATAAATGATCTGCTGCCACATTTTTAACTCTAGGTTTATCACGAATTTCAAGATAGAACTCCTGGAGTAGAAGGATCCATTTGATGTGTCTCGGTTTGGCATCCTTCTTGGCTTGCAAGTACTTAATGGCAGAGTGGTCTTTAAACACAATATGTTTTTATCCAAGCAGTTGAGATATGAATTTCTCCATGGCGAAGATGACTGCTAGCAACTCTTCTTCAGTGACAGTGTAGTTTTTCTAAGTTTCATATAATGTCCTGCTAGCATAGTGAAACAAATGGTAGATTGTCTCTTCTCTCTCCCAGAACCGCTCCAAGACATAGTCGGAAACATTTGTCATGATATCGAATGGTAGAGACTGATCTGATGGTTGAAGGATAGGGGCCTACGTGATCAATTCTTTCAACTGATTGAAGGCTTTGAGGACTCTAGAATTGACAATGAAATATGCCTCCTTGGCTAGAAGCTTAGTCAGTGGTCAGGTCATTTTACTGAAATATTTGATGAATCTTCCTTAGAATCCAACATGCCCAAGCAATGACCGAACTTGATTTAAGTTTGTAGATGGCTCAAGCTTTGAAATGACCTCCACCTTTACTAGATCTACCTCATGCCACATTTATATATGACATGGCCTAGCACAATCCCTTTAGTCACCATGAAATGACTCTTCTCCCATAAGAGCACCAAGTTCACTTCGCAACATATTTTCAAGACTCGATCTAGATAAGATAAGCACTGATAAAAAAATGTCACCGTAGATCGAGAAATCTTCATTGAAAACCTTGAGAAAACTGCCAACGATACTTGCAAATATGACTAACATACATCGCTGGAATATCACTAGAGCATTGCATAAACCGAATGGTATTATGCAGAAGGCATATGTCCCAAATGGACATGTGAAAATGGTCTTATGTTGCTCTTCAGGAGAAATTGCAACTTGGTTATAACCAGAGTATTCGTCTAAAAAACAGAAGTACTCCTTCGCGGTCAGTCTTTCGACTATTTAGTCGATGAAGGGGAGGCAAAAATGGTCCTTGTTGGTCGCTAGATTCAAGCATATGTAATGCACATAGACATGCCAAGTGGTCATAACTATGGTTGCGATCTCCTCTCCTTTGTCGTTCTTCACGAGGGTGGTCCCAATTTCTTTGGCACAACATGAAAGGGACTCACCCATTTTGAGTCGGAGATGGGATATATGAATCCCACATCACACCATTTGGTTATTTCATTCATCACAACCTCCCAGAGATTTGAATTTAATCAACGCTGAAACTCTCGGGACGGTTTGTTGTCTTCTTTAAGATAAATGTGATGCGAGCACAATGATGGATTAATCCCATAGAGATTTGAAATTTTCCAGCCTATTGCCTTGTAGTTTCTTTCTAGATCCTCGAGCAGACGAGATTCTTGTTCCTCGCTAAGTTGTGAATCAATGATTATTGGGAACACGATCCACACACCCGCAACTACAAGGAAGGCATACTTCATATTTGCTGGAAGTGGTCTAAGCTCTAGTGGGGTCTGAATTAGTAGTGACTTCAACTACTGTAAAGGGCGATGGTGTAAGATCTTTGAACTGTAAAGTGTCTACCATAGACAGTTCAAGCTTTGAATCAAGTGCTGCATAGAATTCTTCGATGATAGAATCTTACTCATAGAAAATTTCAATGATGTCCTCTTACTCTACTAAGGAGAGGTGGCCAACAATTTACTCTTTAGGTAAATCAGCAAAGATATCTTCTTTGAGGACATATGGGAATTCAACTGTGATATCTACTACTTCCTCTGTGGAGAGGAATCTGTGTGTCTCGATATCATTCATGAAAAGATTGGTATCTCTAATCTCAACAAGTCACGATCTTCTGTTCCTTGCTCTGTACACTCGCTCTCATCTGATGCGGTTTCAGTCTGTTTTGGCACTTAGATCGTCTCAATAAACACCTTATCGCTATTAGAGTAAAATGATCTGCCCAATGCCGTAATTCGCCACTACTTCGGTTGTTCGAAGAAATAGTCATCTGAGTGTAATAGGTGTATGCAGAAGAGGAGCTGAGATGTCCATATCCAACACAGTAAAGTCCACAGGGAATTGCATTCCTTGAACATTGCCGATGACATCCTCAAAAATTCCTTGGGGTTGTGATGGATGTATCCGTAAACTACAGAATTATTCTTGTGGACTTGAGCGATCCTAACCCAAATTCTTTGAATAGTAAAATAGGCATCATGTTGATTGATGATCTGCTATCGAGGAGTGTTCGATCGAACTTCTGGTCGAACATCTAACATCTGACAAGAGGGGTTCCCATGCCTTTCTTTTTTCTTGATAAATTGTTGATTGCATTCACAGTGGTCGCGGTCAGAATATGCTTCACATTTCTTTCTTTGGTTCTTCATGGCTATCTCTTTGAAGTACATGTTTCCTTCAGTCCTTTCTTGATATTTAGCATTTTTACTTGATGTCATTAAGCGAAGGCATATCAAGGAGAAGATTTTGAATAATTTCTACCACATCAGGGTCGAACAAGGCAGTTTTTAAATTTCTATTTTTTGGATTTTCTCAAAGCATCTGGAAATGGAATATTTACATATCAAACACAGAAATAATGTTCTTATTTACATTAAAATTTATGCCCACATCAGGATGTACATATGGATGACAAACATGCATGCATTCATCCATAAGGCGAAGGCATCCAAAATTGGCACACGGGCCTTCATTAGTTGGCATTGGGTCAGCTGCAGGTGCGGTCCTCTCTAGGGTTAGCATGGTGTTGCTTCGACTGTTGTTGCTTTCTTTTCATTGTTTTTTTATTTTTATTTTTTGATTTTTTTGAATATTTGAATCTGGTGCTTCTCTTCCGTCTTCTTCCTCACCTGGCCCAATTATTGGATCGGCTGATGTAAAAGAAGATGATTCGCCTGATGAAGCTTTATTCTTCCCCTTCATTGTGGTAGTCAGCTGCAAGGTCCTACTGCTCTTGAGAGTGATATCATTAGATAAAAACAAATCATGCACATCTGCTTCTGTTAGACCAGTTGGAACATCAAAAATTACCTCCTCTTTCTTCCTAAAGTTATTGGGGTTTGTCTCCACCAGTGCTGGAATGGGAGTTTTAGAGGCAGTGAGGTCATCAAATTTCTGGCTCATTTTTGCAAGGCTCTTCACTAACTGAGACAAGCAGTCCAAGGCAAGGTTCATAGGTGCAACCTCAGATGGTTCAACGTGCTGGCCATGTTGAGACTGGGAATGGTGTGGAGGTTGCAGATAGGAATATTGAGAGTTATACTATGGAGAAGGGTGGAACTGCTAATGGTACTGAGGAGATTGATGCTGATATGGAACAACCGAGTACTACTGATTCTGTAGGTACGGTCGGTACTGCAGTTGCGGATACTGATTCTATCTCCATTTATTCTTATATTGTGGAGATTGCTGGTGCTGAGGCTGTTGATTCTGGACAAATCTCCCTCCTTGATGTTGACGGAATGGACGGTTTGTTGAAGGCTAGCCCTGCTGATGTCCACCTAGACGTGCCAATTGTGCATAATTCGACCATACACAATTCACCTCCTGAATGACAAGTGGTTGTGGGAAACATGGATATGGAATGGGCCAGGGCTCGGGTTGGTAAATGACAAGCTATTGATGTGGTTGTTGAGTTGATGTAGGCTCAGGGTCTTGCACGTAGTATATGTGCTGAATCGTCGGCTATGCTGGACTCTGCTAAGGAGGCTGAGGCAATGGTGGCTCCTTCGTCTCAGTAGGAGTCGAAGCAGATGCAGACACTGACTGTCAAGAGCTGATGGTGCTCGCCAACGGCTCCAACTGCTTGGTGACTGATCTAATTTGTCTAGATGTTGCATCCTTTATTCGATCACAGATAATTTTTCAAGGTCCTATGATCATTTTTCAATGATATCCACCTTAGACAGATGGCTCAGTATAATGCTCAAATTGGAGCTCTCATCCCTATCCGACTTGTGTGATGTTGCGATATGCACTAGCTTCTACAGATTGTGTGTTTGCCATTGGTATGCATAGGAGGACGACAAGGTTACCTCTCCTTCGGCCATTTCCTCGAAGATCTGTGAGATGACGTCCTCATCCCTGTTAAAATGCAAACCTCCACGAGCGACATCGACAAGATTCTGTCTCTCAATATTGATCCTACCCAAAGAAGTGTTGGACCAGAATGGTCTGAGGGATATCATGATGGGGACATTTCTCTTGTAAATCAGTGAACTGCTCCCAAGCTTCATTAGTGGACTTATGGGTGGCTTTGGCTATTCTGGCTCGCATCTGATTGAACCCACAAAGAGGGTAGAATTTATGCAAGAAAGCTGACTTGAGCACCTCCCAAGTATGACAACTTTCCCTAGAAGCTTGATCCAATGAAGTTCCATGTCTTGAAGGTTGAATGGGAATGTCATCATCTCAACTACACCTAACGATATGTTAGGGTAGTGTGTTGTACCGCACATGCGAGTTAATTATTGTAGATGGATATATGGTTCTTCATTTGCATTCCCATGGAAGGTGGGAAGAAGCATCAAGAGCTAAGGCTTCAGCTCAAAGTGTGCATGGATTGTAGGGATCTGGATCCACTCAACCATCTATCCCGCTCCAGGATTGTAGGTCTCCTTGAGCGTAGGCTTGGGCCTCTCTCTTCGCACATCTGTCGTAACTCCACCAACTCCATCTACTCTTTCTTCCTTTTCTCCTCCTCCTCATGGGTTGTCTCTCATTCTCCTTAGATCATTGAGCATGTCTTGGAAGGTGACTTGGGCCAATGCTAGGTCGGTGAGATGATGCTGAATCGCCTGAATAGAGAAGAGAAGCTGGGCATTTACTGCATTCTGGTCTGGTTGTTGTCCTATCTATGGCTGTGGATGTTGAGGTCCCTTCCCTTTTCTAGTTGGAGCCATCTCTGTATCTGACTCTAAATCTGACAAAATCTCTGACTTCAGATCAATCTTTCAGTCTGAATAGAAGCTCTATATGTAAAGATTGTTCTGTGTTAAGGTCAACACAGAACTTTATTAAGTATGGCGACGTATAAGAGGTGAAATCAATTTCCATCTAAAATGGGCAGAGTTTGGGACAAGAGTGATATGTGATTATTGAAGAAGGGGGAAGTCTGGAGATCGATTCGAGGAGTCCGAACCGGGTTTCTCGAGAATCACCCCGAATTATAGGAGAAGGCAGCTACATGGAATCGATATGGGTATCAGTGGAGTCTGACCAAGCATGAGTTGCCATCTCGAGGATGAAGAGGGAGATCGAGAATGGATGAAGGATACAGTGATAAGCAAGAAATAAAGGGAGTGCAAAACAATAGAAGGCTCAAAGTATTAGAAGGCTCAAAGAGAGCGGGGGTCAAATGAGGAATAAAATAGATGAAAGTGAAAAAGGAACATATGTGCAGGACTGATATTTGAACTTAAGTAAAATCAAACAAAAACCAAACAAGTTTTAGACTCACCAACTCAATACGAGTGAAGCCGTAAGAGTTTGGCTATTTTTATCTTTTCAATATTATTATTTTTTTGCAGGTAGATCTTTTAACAAGTCCTTAGGAGGGCTATCCATGTTGGAGCGTGTGTACTGCCAAGAAAGTTCCCCGTACTTATTCCACCTCCTTTGTAACATGTGATCTGCACACTTAGAGTCCTTGATCTCGTGCCTGGGGGCTACTCAACCAAAGAAAGAGAGTGAGGAAGCCGATAGGAGAAACCAATACTTCCCTCGTAAGCGAGGTACTCAGACGCAAATCGATGAGTCAGACACACCCGTGAGGGCATTGACCAAGCTCAGTACTCCAGACCAAGTCGGATGCTCCACATAAAGCATGAACATCGTTGTCAACAGGGCCCTATTCGGTCGTCCCTCACTTTGTCTGAACAAGTACATGAAAACAATGATGGCTTTATGAACCCTAAATAATGATATCCATTATGAATTTTAATTATAGTTAAAGTTTTATTAGTAGTTCCCATGTTTTAATTTTTGGATTTTCAATTTTTGAGTGTTTTTCATAGCAAAACACCTAGTGATTTTTTTTGTATTTTCTTTGAGTCCTAGTATGTGAAAAAATAGAAGGACATAGCAAAAAAGTCGTGCAAGTAGATACTAGAGTGGAAATCTCACTCCCATATCAAATGAAGCATGCAAAATAAGGAGACTTGTAGTGCTTCCCAGCTCTCCCCACGTAGGTTGTAAAATATAATGTATAAATATCTAAACTATATGTGCGGTATGCAAAGCGTTAAAACATCCTAAACAAGAATCCCTATTAGCATGAAGAATGAAATGCGAATTACTCAAAATGGATCCTAAGTGTCCGGTCTTGGAGACTCCTCAGTGCCCGCTACAAGGGTCCTGCAAGCTCTATATGGAGTCTCTCACGACGCGTAGTTCCAAATTCGAGTTTTTTACTAAGTCCAAGCAAAGTAATCTATAGGAACATGTTTCTCATTAGGCTTTAGACCTAGCCACCGAGTTAAGCAATCCTAAACCAAATAAAAAGAAAGGCAGAAAACTCAAAATGCATGAAACAAATAAAAAGAAAGGCGATGAAAATGACGAGAAAATCGATGAGGCCCCCAGGTGAACAAACATCCCGATAATGGACCTTGTGAAGTGAATGTCCAAGTTGTGTCAAATTTATTACAAATTAATTAGACAAAAATAAAATAAAATCTCTTCTCACAAAATAAAACAAAAAATGCTAAAGTGATGGTTGCTCTTCTCCTTCTCCCTCTTTCTCTCTTCCGCTCTCTCCAATTAGCACACCATAAGAGGCGCTAATATCCTCGTAATGGGTGCATCAACCTCCTAAATAGAGGCCATCACTACGTTGTCCCTCACAAGAAAAGCAACAATGAAATATGGTTAGAAAAAGTCAAATAATTATTAAAAATAAAATGCTGAAAATAAAAAGAGAAATAAGCATGTAATGTAAAAAAGTGCTATACTTTGTTGCTGCCCGGCAATGAGACCATTTGAAAGAGGCCAAATTGCAAAGCGGAGCAGTCATACTGTCCACAAAATGTGGGACCGTAGTCGGTGAGGCGATCGACTCAATGGACAATCTCAACAATTAATCCACACAGATAGAATAACCAATCAATCAAAGCAGAAAGTGGATCAAAATTTATTATAACCCTACAAAAAATATGTATAGCGGACAAGATATGATGTCGAACTTAGTAAACAAACAGGGTAACACTATTATTATGGGATTTTTACCCGGCAGACGCTATAAACTTTACCAATTACCTCCACGACCTTTGAAACAACATAGTCCCCCCCTCGACCCCATAAACTTGCCAACTCTTACCCCATGAACCCTACGGTTAATCTGTTTGAAGCTCGTCGGGTTCTTGGGGTAATTTACAGGGACGATGGGGTAATTACATTGTGCAAAAGGTCGTAGAGGTAACATAAAAAGTTTATAGGTTCTGTCGGGTAAAAATCCTTATTATTATTTATGAATAAATAATAAATAAATGTACACAATTTACATAAGATTTTTGTAGGTTTTTAATTTAATTCCTTTTTTATTAATTAAATTTTTATTATTTTTTAATTTACGATTATTAGTTTTCTTTTTTTAATACATAATAATATATAAATATGTATAAGATCATATATACATGTATATAATGTAATATGTATAATATAAGTAGTAGATAATATAATATATAAAATAAATATATAAAAATCAGAAAATAATAAAAAGTATATCCTTTTATTTTCTAAAGGATTAAAAACATTTATAAGGTATTTATAAAAATAATAATATAGATTATACATAACTATTTATAGGCATATAATATAATACAAGGTATTATAATTATAAAAATATCTATATATAGTCAAAAATTATAAAATACAGTATTTTTTGTTTTTTATATTTTCTTCCATTTTCATGATTTTTAGGTATTTTTACTAATTTTAGATAATTTTAAAGTCGAAAATATACAAATCAAGGAATTTTTAAATAGGTTGAATTATTTTGATAATTAAAAATACTAAATAGGCCTCGAATTTCTCAAGACTAATTTTTTATGTAGTAACTAATATATATAAATATAGTAAAAAAACCAACTTTTTGGTGTTTTTTGAAATTTTTTTATATTTTTTAAGGTTAGAAAGGGTTTATGGTTTTTCAAGTTTCTTTTGTCATTTTTTTTGTGATTTTTGGTATATAGAGATAAAATACTATAATAAATAGTAGTTTTTTGGAATTTTTGGTGAGGGTTTTATTTTTTTGTATTTTGAAAGCAATGAGGAACTGAAACATGCTCTTTTTATTTTTAATAAACGGATAATGCACATAAAAAACCAAATTATATGAAATAAACAAGCACACTATCAGGCAAATCCATCTATTTTTTCATGTTTTTTGGAGCACGGTTAATATTTTTAGAAAATAGAAGAACATTAACAAAAATTAATAAAGCTGACAGGGGTCTTTTTATAATAAAAATTAAATGTAGGGAGCTACATTCAAACACACCACAACTTTTCAACTGAAATTCAAATTTTATAAATTAAGTTACAATTACAAAAGTTGGGGGTTACAAGGGTAAATTACCCATCTCACTTAGGGGGCCACGTGAGCTAAGTCGGTGTTGGGCCCACTTTCAATTTGAAATAAAGATAGGATCTTCTTTGCATTTTTTCCACAACTTTTTGAACATTATAGAATATTTACAAAATGATTTATAAAGTACAAAAGAGGCGAAGGGTCTCTCTCTCTCTCTATATGTATATATGCAATTTTACCACTTAAGAGCCTCGTTGATCAGGATGCTATATGGACGCCATGTGGAGGATCCATGGGCTCTGGTGGTGTACCGTTTTGATTAGAACGAATGGCCTAGGTTAGATATGGGTCGTGTTCTTGATCTAACGGTTTGTGGGGGTGGACGAAGAACATTGAAGAACTCTGTTGGCCCAAGCTTTGATTTTTTATCCTAGGCAACTCTGGTGGTCCTTCATCGATTTGACAGCGACTGCATGATGTTGGGGCTCCTCCGTGCTTGCTGGAAGGCTCAGATGACGTCGAGGGAGCTCTTATGGCTGTAACGGTTCTTGATCACATGGAGCTGCTCCAGGTGTTCCAGTTGGGTCCAAAGGGTACGTGAGTCTTATCTCCTTCACCAAAAGGCTAGGAGGCACGAGGGCTGCTCCCTCGGTTGTTCCTTGAAGCTGAAACGCACATGGAGCAGAATGAGATGAAGCTCCGGTGAAGGGTGACAGTCAGAGCTTTATTCCCAGATCCATCATGGATCTGGGTTGTGAAATGAGGGATATCGATGGACAAGGTGAAGGGGGTCGACATGGGATGAAAATCGGGTGAAGGCACAGTCGGAAACAGAGCAATTTGGCTTGGAGCTCGATTTCCAGGTCAAATTAGGGAACTTCAATTAACGCCAAACCTAGTGATTAACTACGGAATTAAAGCTATGAAATGGAAAGATAATAATAGATCTACCTAGAAAGCAGTGAAAGGGGTCTTAATCTGGTAGGAAAACCAGAGAGGCAGAACTAATCGGAGCTACTCCGACGATGGCTTGGATC
The DNA here is from genome assembly GCA_037367405.1 of Ottelia alismoides. Taxonomy (NCBI): domain Eukaryota; kingdom Viridiplantae; phylum Streptophyta; class Magnoliopsida; order Alismatales; family Hydrocharitaceae; genus Ottelia; species Ottelia alismoides. The sequence goes on along the minus strand of JAZKJV010007177.1, from coordinate 311,602 downwards.
ACCTATTCCAGCCATTCCTCCTTGCTGTAGGACTAATCAACAGCTTGCTGTCACCAAGGAGAGGATTCAAGGAGGACTTAAGGGGCTAAGAATTGCCAAAAAATGGATAAACTCAAAAAGATGGAGGATGATGGAATTTTATAGGAATGTGGAGCAGCAACTTCGAGGCGCGATTGCATGAGATTGAGCGAGGGTAGGTGAGGAAGGGATGGTCGGTGAGGATGACAGACATGGTGGATGAGTAGAGGTGAAGAGCTCGAGGCAGTAGGCTGCATGGGGATGCTGTAGAAAATGGGCGAAAGTCGGGCGGCCTGTGAGTCTAACATGGGCGGCTGGGTGGGGCTGGACAGTTAACTAAAGGTCAACGATCACTTCCCCCTGGTTGGTCCACATGGACCAACCTGAAAAAGGGGTCTGGAAATTATTTTGTAAATTCATTTAATAATAAAAATTGAATAACCTAACTTTTTATTATAAAATAAAAAGTGTTTTTTATTTTATGTAGTAATTTATACATATTATTTATTTATTTTTTTGAGGTCATTTATTGTAAATTACTATTTACATGTATAAGTATAGCTAAAAATACATGTATTTTGGGTATTTGATTTTTAATTGGTATTATATATTATAAATATATACATGTATTTTATATTTTTAATTTATTTAAATACATATTATGTTTTTTTATGGCATTTTTGTGAGTTTATTCACATAGTTAATTAGTTATATACATTATTCTTATTGTTATATTATAGTATATTATATATATTACTTTAATTGATTTATTTTAATTTTATGTTAATGGTTTTATTCATTTTAATTATAGACATGTATTTCAAATAATATTTACAATTTTAAAAAATGTGAGGAATTGAATAAAATAAAGAATAAATATATTGAATATAATATACATGTATATTGCATAATGGGGCCCAAGACCTAACTTTTGCATCTTAACTCCAAAGAGAATGAAACTACCTTCATTAAATAGCTTGTTAAAAGTTATATACAAATAAAGTGATTTTGGTCAATTTTGATATAGTAGGAGAAGATGCATGCTTACAAAGTTTTCTGTGGCTTTTTATTCTATGTGTCCCATGCACAATTTGCATAATTTTTCTGTGAAATCAATATTTTGTATTTTTTGTTGTATTTTTACCTATAATATTCATGTTGAGGGCTTTTTTATCTGAGGTGTAAAAATAACGAAATTAAATATGTCCCAAAATATAAATATTGGGCAATTTAAATTAGGGTATGTGTGATTTTCTGTGTATTTTTGAACAGTTCTTTTGCCTTATCTCCCCCTATTTTATTCCTTGTCGATCAAGTCATCATGATGATTGGGTCTCGAGGTCTAGGGTCGCTTGGTGTTTTTGACACTTCATTCGTTTTCTTCTCTTTCCTTTATTCTTTTATTTTGGAATTAAATACAATAATTATAAAATATTTTATACAGTATTTTATATAATTTATAGAGTATTTATTTTGATAAATTAATGATATATACATGCATTTAGCTAGGGATTTAAGACCAAAATGAAAGAATAAAGGTGATAAAGTGAGGATTCATCACTAGGTCACGTGTCTCCATATGCTTTTAAAAGAAGAATAGAATAGAAGGGCATGTGTGCAACATGCCAAGAGAGACAACTAAGTGGAGGACCTAAGATTTTATCTTCAATTCTTAACCTTTATCTACCCTATGTTAACCCTAGGGTTATATTTCCCTGCATGATAAGATATCCCTATGCAAACACCCCTCCTCCTCCTCCACTAGAGAAAGAGTATCTAGGTGAAGTACCTCCAAGGAACTATAAAGCTTGAAGAAACTTCTTCAAGGCCTAATCCTCAAGATAATATTGTTCCATTGTGATGTAGCTAATATATATGCATTTTATATCATGTAAAAGTGACTAATCAACTGTATAATTCATACTTGAAGGTATTAAAAAGATTGAAGAAGAAAGGAATCTCTTCTTAAGAGGACAACCTTCATTTAAGGTAGAGTTCCATAACTAAACCATCCTGGATCCCAACTTTTGGGAGCATTTTGGCTTCCTTGATGTACATGGATGTGAGTTCATCCTTTACCAATGATTTGAAACATTTGAGATTATTTATGATGAGTTTAATTTAAGTTATTTTTTACATTATACATTATTATTCATATAAAATTTGTTCTCCCTTTAGGTTTGGATTTTACCTTTTTTGGCTCAAGAGTCCATCATAACATATGGAAAAAAACATGAGTTATTGATTAGTCTAGAAGGTTTCTGATTTTTTTTGTAAATTAATAGAAGGATTTTTGTATTCTTATTTTTCACATTTTGGACATTGTCCAGGCATCTGACACATGATCGATCAATTGACCCAAGTGATCCATCACTAATCACGGTTAAGATACCTCCTTCCCTAGGTTCAAGCGACTCGTCAATTCTATAAGTCAGTTCATAATGAGATGAGTCAGTTGGGAGCATGGTGAGTTGACTTAGATGTTGTAAGTCATCCAAGAACCTAGTTAAATGCGATGTCTTGTACTTGATTCCATTGTTTCTTTTGGTGCGAGCTTTTTTTCTTTTTTCCAATCAACTTATGTATAGGCTCCTTTAGGATGACTTAAAAGAGGCATTATTCGGCTAATCCTCTTGATTGACTCACAACAGTTGTGAATCGGGACTAAGTTGACTAAATAGAAGATCAGTTGACTCCTCTTTTTATGAGTTGATTGGACACTCTACGAGTCAACTAAAGAGTGTTGTTTAATTTGAGTATTATGGGTCGAATAATACAAGTTGTGAGCCAACTACCAGTTCGTTGATCGACTAATACTATTCCTAGTCATATGAAGGTTTGGGTTCCAGTACATGATGAGATGACTTACACAGGTTGTAAGCTGACTTTCCTTCAATCATCTAATTATCCTTCTATTAGTAACTTATATTTTGATAATGTCAAAGAGTTAGTATGTATAATTATTTTTAAGAAAAACATTTCAAGTAGATGGAAACACATGAACAAAGTACTAAACCTAAGGAGAAAGGTAGAAACACCGACCAAATCTAGTTAATACATTTCTCGATGATGATAATCAACGCATCAATATTGAAGACTCGAAGTTCAAAGACTCGAAATGAAGAAATGAAGTCAAGCAACAAGTTAAAAAAGTGAGAAAGTAAGGGATCTTTCATAAAAATGTTAAGTCAAAGTGTTTATGATTTTATTTTATTATAAAAATAATAAAGAAATTTTATGTAGTTTTAATGCACAAGCAAAAATAATTTTAAAAATAAGCCAATTGATTGGTTACTTTTCTAGCTAGTTGATTTTTAGTTCAGTGGGATAAGAAGTCCTTTCAAGGGTATGAGATAGGAAACTCTCAAGTACAGAAAGATTTGACCTATTCTGGATGAACTCAACGAAAGAATCAGAGCGCGAATGCAGCAAAACAAGATGAGGAGGCATCCACCCTATTATAGCAAAGGGCTTGACCATTCACTCCTATCTCGCACATCCTATAGTTAGCAATAGTAGGGGGTGGGGGGCTCGTACTTATAGATATGTGATTTCCTGATTGGAAGAGAAAGTCGGAAAAGATTGATGCACTTATCAAACAAACTATAGAACGGGAAGGACGTGGGGTTCCATCCTGTCGATCTGAGCGAAGCGGGTGGCCCTAGCTCCTGGGGGGGTGATAGATCGGCCATAGGACTAGTCCTGTATATAAGGTTTCCCACTAGATTATTCTTGAATATCCACATTTAATGTTCCAAATTCCACATTTTAGTTGAACAACATTATCCTACAATAGACCAATATTCTTCACTCGACAATCTTAAAGTCCCAGTCGACTACAACCTGTTGTAGTAAACAAGCTCAATACCTCTATTTTCAAGTCAATTACTACAAAATACTAGCCATCTTGCTTTTAATCTGACAATCATTTTTTAAGAATGTTAATTCTCAATCTCTAAGATCACTAAATCTTTTAGTTGATTAAAATTTTATACCAGTCGACCAATCTAATTTTTAACCGAGATAAATTTTCACTCAATTTATTTGTTCTAAGAATGTATATTTTGATCTATCCATTTTTCATCTTCTACCTAACCCTAACTAATGATTTTTACAACTAAAAAGCCATTTTAAGTCTATAAATAGGACTCATAAGACCCTTTACATCATATTTACTTCCAAGCTATAGTTCCATTCTTACACTAATATGTGAGGATGTGATCTAAAATTGTTGGTTGAATCTCTCAAGTGCTCAAGTTCTTAGTAGGTTCTCATATATTTATCATTCAATTGAGGTTATCAAAGCCTTGTTCAATCTTCATTTACAAGTAATCTTGTGATATTGAGATTATATTCTAACAAGATATTTTTCTTTTTGCCAGCATTGTTGTATATATATACCCAAGTTATGATTTCTTTTTCTCTCCAAAAGAAAGAATCTTCCATGGGGCTTTTTAAAGGAAGGGAAGATCACAAGAAGGGTTGTGCTACCCTAAATTTCAAATAATCTTAATAGTTAAAGAAAACTTTTCAAAGAGAACAAATGAATATCCTAGAATAATAAGTTCCGAGTTTTGATTTTCACCTGCTCATTGTGGTTTGCATTTTATACATCTATCTATTGTGACTTAAGATTGATTGTCAATAACTTAAGTGGATTATTATTATAGCATGATTCATTCCCTTTTACTTCAAACTCATATCTAGTGTCAAAGCGGGTGCAAGTTTGTTTTACATGTGTAATAACCTACTTGTAGGTCCTTAGATGAAAAAAGAGAACTTCACCACCAACTAGAGTTCTTCCATCTACCATATTATAAAATCTCATTACATTGACAAACCCAACTACTCATACCGGAAGAATTGCGTGGATATCTACATGCAAAGTATCAACTATAAGATGTGAACGTGCATGATAAAGCAATTTGTGAATCCTACATTGTGAGAAGGAGAAGAAGATTCGGACGCTCAAAGGAAAGAGTTGGTGACAAATGCCAAGATAATGAGCATGTTGTATTGTACTTTATCAACAGATTTACAATAGGGTGTTGTAATTCAATATCACATACAAAAATGGAAGAAGCTACAAGTTACTTATGGAGCTACACATAAAGTTAAAAGTTCAAAAGTTACTATATTTTTTAGAGAATATGAAAACATTGAGATGACAAAAGGAGAGTCCATTAAAGACATGTGCACTAGGTTCACAACTATTCTAAACAATCTCGAGGCTTTGGAGAAAAATATTATCAGTGGAAAAAACTAGGAGGAGCCTATTAGATTGCCTTTAACATGAGTGGGAACAAAATATAACAACAATAGAAGAAGCTAATGCTATGTATGATATTGAAATGGATGATCTCATTGGCAACTTGACGTCCTATGAGATTAAAATGAAAATAGAGGAACCTGTCGAAGAAATAAAGAATAAATTACTAGCCTTCAAGCAAGCAACACCGGTATATCTGATAAAGAACTCGATCATAAAGGTATCATGTTATTCGTTATAAAATTCATAGTGTTCATAACATTAAAAGAGCTTCAAGGTAAAAAAAGGAAGATACAAAATATATTTACATGTTTTGAATACAAAAATAGTGGGGATCTTAGAACGGATCATACATAACACAAGCAAGAGAATAAAAACAACAAGAATGAAGACGACCAAAGAAGTTCAAGAAGAAGACATTTCAAGTAACTTGGGATGATTCAGACTCCGGTGATTTTGATTCAAGTTCAAGTTAAGAAGAATGCACATGCCTTATATTCATGGCCTTATATAATGAGGTAACATAAAAAACTTACAAAGAACTTATGGATGCTTTTCATGAAGTTTTTGAATTTCTTGAAAAGTATAAAATTGAAAAAGAAGAAACTATTTAAGGAAGCAAACAAACTTACAAGTGAAAAAGAAACTTTTTTGTTGTATAATAATCTCATTTAAAAGGAAAAATAAGTGAAAATAAAATTTCTATTTGCATATTAAATTCCTACAAGTTTTCAAGTGATCATTCAAGAGTTTCTAAGGGAACAAAAAAGTTATATGAATTGCTTGGATCTAGAAGAAATTCTACCAATAAAATGGATTAGAATTTAATAGTTTTTCTGATCAACATAAGTAACTACTTGGTCAAACATTAGAGAGAAATACTAACCATTGTGGACCCAAGAAGTGGGTACCAATAGGTCTTTTTCAAAAAAATTTGAAAGGTGGATATAAAGTACATCATGTATAATGGATACATGTCTTGTTCTAATATGTATTAGGAATAATAAAGTTGACTAGACTAAGAATGACTTCAACATCAAATGTTGTAAGACAATGAAGAAGGAAGTTGACTGATCATGGATTCAGGATGCTCTAAGAACATGATGAGATATTACATAGTATTCATAATTTTGGAGCACAAGGAAGGATGATAAATTACCTTTGGGAACAATTGCACTAGACCTATCATAAATATTGGATATATTGGTGACGGTAAAATTAGTTTTGATAATGTTTCTTAAGTAAATGGAGTAAAGCATAATTTAATTAGTGTAAGGCAAATTTTTGATAAGAATATTGTGTTATCTTTAGCTGGTTTAAAGTAGTTGATTGACTTTTTAATGAAATTATGCTAATTAGAAAAAATTTAAGGATATTTATGTTGTTAAGTTTGATAAAGAGACTACTAGTAATTGTTTGATTATCAGTAATAATGAAATTAATTTTAATACAACATATTTGGTCATCTACATACCTTCTCACCTAAATAAGTTGAGTAAAAATAACTTAGCAAGCAGAGTACTTTTTAAAACAATCAATCAGAAATCAGCTTGTGATACTTAATAGAAAAACTTCAGAATAGTTTCTCTAAAAGAAAAAACTTAGTCTCTACATCTAGGACCTAAGAACTAAGAACTTTTATACTTAGAATATTGAATATTTTATAAACTTTTCTAAATTAGTTAAAAAACAAAAGAATAATGAGATGCTTGAAATTCAGACATAATAAGAAGGAGAATTTAAAAATCGAGAATTCACTAAATATTGTTAAAATTATGGAATAAAAATGAATGCTCACTTCTAAGAGCACATAAACAAAATGGAGTTGTAGAAAGAAAGAATGAAACATAACAAGAACGTACAAGAACTTATTAACTGAATCTGGATTACTTAAATAATTTTGAGCCGAAGCAACTAACACCGCGTGATATGTAGTAAGAAGAGTGTTATTCCGACCTCCCTAAAAACACAAGTTTTAAAGTTTTTTATGATAAAATCCCAAAATATTTTATACAAAGTATTTGGATGCAAATGATTGCACCAAACAAAAAAGACAACTTAGATAAATTTGAACAAAAATGATGAATGCATTTTATTAGATCCTTGACCTATAGTAAGGTTTATAAGATTTCAAACAAGAATACCCTAACTATAGAAGAAACAATGTACATATAAAATTTGATGAAATTCACAAGAACTCAATAACTAAGAAGAGGAAATTAAGAAGAAGCGATAAATAAGCAAACCTTCATGGAGATAAAAGATAAAGGACACTAATAAAAATAACCTAGTTACGGTGGATTCCAACAAGGAATACCCTAATAAATAAATAATCGGAGATGTATCGATAAAAAAATCTCAATCCCAACTAAATATTAACATTTTACTTGATGTTTATGTATCATGAATTGAACCTAATAATATAAATGATGCATTAAACCAGAAAATACCTCAATAGTTGGAACTAAATTGATATGCAAAATCAAGACTAATGAAGGAGGTCAATTGATTAAGAATAAGGCTAGCTTAGTTATAAAGGATAAAATCAACATAAAGGTATAAACTATGAGGAAGCCTATTCTCATGTATCTAGATTCAAATCAATTAGAATATGACTTGCCTATGCTACTCAAATAGACATTAAACTTTATCAAATATATATAAAAAATAATTTTCTATGTAGTTATCTAAAAGGAAAAAGTTTGTTAGAAGAAACCATATTTGTTGATAAAGATAAACCGGAAGATGTTTACAAGTTGAACAAAACTTATATGGATTATGATAGGCATATAGAGACTGGAGTGAAAAATTCAAATTTTTTCGATGTCTACTAAGTTTGAAATTTAAAAAGTATATTCTATTTGTTTAATAGAATTCTAATGTTCTCTTCATATTTTAAATACATGCGGATGATGTAATCTGTACTACTAATAAAGATTCGTGAATATATTTTGCTAAGTTGATCTATGATGAATTGGGGATGATAGATCTTTTGAGAAGAGAAGGAATAATTGATACCAATAAATGATGGGACATGCATAGAAAAACTCAGTTTCTTCACGATCTTGCATATTCATCAGCTATTGCAAGGGAATTTCAAGACAATTTACACTTAATAATTTCTTAAGAAGTATAGGGTGAAAATGTAAAATGAAAAGCTAACATCAAAAGGAGCTCACATACAGATTGATGTTGATGATAAAAGTTACGATACTTGTCTTTTTTGCTAGGTTTCAATCATCTCCAGATGAAATCAAACCTAAAATCTATAAGAGTATTAAAAATATATAAAATATACTTATAAATATGACTTACCTATCTTTGATCACTAATCCTCGACTAAAATCATATAGTGATGATGATTTACTGGAAGTAGAACTGATGGGAAAAGTACCATCATGATGTGTCATTACCTGGAAATAAATCAATATAAAGGTTTTCTAAGAAGCAAAATTATTTAGATTTATTAAAAACAAAACATGAATACATATCTCCTTCTTATGCATGTTCACACATGTTGTGGATAGAATCAACCTCATATCACTTTGACTTACAATTAGATAATATCAAAAAAATTTGTGATAATACTAGCACAATCAACCTATTTCAAAATCATGCACTACACTAAGAATCAAACGCCTTGGTATTATATATAGTTTTCTAAAATTTTGTGTGTTGAAAAGAGGAATAAAGGTAGACTTCTTAAATCCTAAAGATCAAGTTGTTGATGTATTCATTGAACCTTTAAAACTTTGCAAGTTTTGCTTATTCAAGAATACACTTTGTCTTGTGTAAACTTAGTGATACTTTTTAAAATATTTGCTTAAAAGTACTTGATGAATCTGTGATTCATCATCTTTATTCATTTATTTTAGCTTAAAATCCCTTATAAAACACCTGCATATAACGCTAACTCCATTTTCTTACTAACTTGCATCTGTGTAAATATTGTACATTTCTGACTAATTTTAACCTAAAATAAATAAAGAAAGAAAGAAAGGAAAAAAAAGAAAATAAAATAAATAAATAAATAAATAAATAAATAAAATAAAAAAAAGGAAGACTGTATACAAGTTGACCCGAACCCCGAGAGAAGGTCAAGACTTGACCTGATCGACCAGGAATAAAGTAGGGGGAGATAGGGTCCTTAACCAGAAAATCCAAAAAAATGTGTTCTCACTCATTTTGTATATATCTGTATAAAACTGACAATAATTTATTTGTAACTTAATTGACCTCAAATCAAATAACATTCAAAATCAAAGCTGTAAATAAAAATGTGTTCTAATTATTAAAAATAATTGCACGATTAAATCATGTACATAATAAAAGTAGCCACACTTGGAAAAAGCCACTAAGCACTAATTGAAAGACCAATTTCGGCTTCATATGACCTCAAATTGAATCAATCTCACTTCCATTATACTCGAAATCAAATTATCTTTAAAATAATTGTATTTTCATAATTTTTGGAGTTACGGTTAAAAAGTTAGTTTTCTGGGGTGGTTTATGCAGTTTTCCCTTGTATTTTGTGCATATTATATTTGTATATATTTGTAAACTATTCTCACTAATTTTTTAAAATAAAATAAAAATAAAAAAATAAAATTCTTTAAAAAAATAAAAAAGGCTAATTTCATCATTTGCCCTTGTATATAATGTCATATATGTATATAGTGTATATATATATATATAATTGCTGTTTTTAATTAACCTTTATAAAAAATAAAAAAATAACATTTTTTAATACAATTTAAATAAGTGACGAAAATTAAAAAAATAAGATAATTTTGTAAATATTTTTATCTCCTTTATTTTGACTCTTTTCATCTCTTATCCCTTCCATCCAAAAAAAATCAAAAATTCATTTCAATTTTTCATCTCCCTTATCTCTTTATTCAAAAATTCAAAATTCAAATTTCATTTCTTTTATATTTATATGGCTCCTCTCCTTCATTTCAACTTGATCAATCTTTAGAGAGAGGAGCCCGAACTCCGAGAGAAATTTCGTAGAGAATTGTGCCTAGCCTCCGAGCCGTCCGGTAACAACGAGTCGGCCTTGTCGAGGCGATCACGATCCATTTTCCGCTCCTAAGGTGAGATCCGTAGTCATTTTCTTCTTATTTTTATCTTATTTTAATTGTAGTTTAGTTCATTGCATTTTTTATCGGTATTTTTATTTTTTTAGACCTAAAATTTCCATCGTGATTTTGATCCGCCCCGACTCAATTTGTCACTTTCTTGATTTCCATGCGTTCTATTTCTTTCGTCCACGATCTCTCAACTCCGGCCACGCACGGTGGTCGGAGAATCGGATTCTCATCCTCCACGTTCGCCGAATCACCATTCATTTTTTTCCGAGTTGTGGATAAATAAAAAAACCATTTGTTTCTTTTCCTCTAACATTTGTTTTGCAGGAACATTAATAAAAATACAAAAATAATAAAAAATAATAAAAAATTTTCTTCATTCTTTTTATCTCCTGTTTTTCGGATTTAAAAGAAAAAAAATAAAAAAAGTTTTTTTATTATTATCATTCACTGTTTACATCTCATAATAAAAAATAATAAATAATAATAATAAAATCGTAACAGGCTGCGGAACATCAACCCCCCGCCGCCCTCCTTCTCCAGCGGCCCACGCCGCCCCCCGCCATCGGACCTTCGCCGCCCCTGCAGCCCCCTTGCGTCTGCCGACCTGCTCCATGCGGCGCTGCACCGTGCCCTCCATCCAGTCCGTGCGCCCCTACGCGAGCCAACCGCCCTCCGTCACGGCGTCGCGTCTCGAGCCTCCACCTGTGCGCCCCCATGCTCCGCCTTCTCCAAGCGTTGTCGTCCCCCTCCATCATCCAAGGGCGGCAGCTCCGCCTGCCCCTCGTCCCGCGCGCATCCAGCGCTGCGACCGCCCGCCTCGCAGCACCTCCTCCGAAGATCCGCCGAAGCCGCTCTCGCGTCGCCACCAACGGCGCGCACCTCCGCCTGCTCCTTGTTGGTGCCCTTTGTCACCCGCGCGTGGAAGAAGAAAGGGGGTGACACCCCCTTGTTGGTCCCCCTGCCTTGTGCAAAAAGCAACGAAAGCCTCCCTAGGGCTTCCTTAAAAAATATATTTTGGAAAATTGCAGCATCACCCGTGGATATTTCAAAAATTGCGAAGGAGACCGTCAGTTCAAGAATTTCTTTTGGAACAATTACAGTTGCGCCCTTGAAACTTCCGCAAACTGCAAACAAGTCCCCATTTTCAGAAGAGCACATGACATGCACATGACATAGTGGTAAAAATTGCACATTCTCTCTTTTATTTATTTTTATTATTTATTTGAGGTGAAAACATTGAATATTTACGTTTTGGTCCCTGAACTGCAGAACAATTGAACTTGCCTGATCTTTATGATTAAATACATGCTATTCATGATCCAAAAATTTTGAGAAAATTGTGCTATGCTCATGATGTGATTATCTTCTTAGCATAAAATTTTCATTAGATTTTGCCTTCATTTATTATTATTAAAAAATCAAAAACAATGTCTTTTTATCTTCCTGAAATTCAAAAATTCATAAAAATTCGAATATTATTCCAAAAATTCCAAAAAAAATTAGAGTACTTGTATTTCATTGTCTTTTAATTTCTGATTTTTTGGTGCATTAATTATTTACAAAACCCAAAATATTGAAAACATCAAAAATATTCTAAAAATCATAAAAGAATTGTACAAAAATCCAAAAATTGTGATTTCAGTTCTTGTTTGTAGATATTTTCTTGTAGTTTGTCATAAAACTAATTGTCAGGAGTTTTGGGTATTTAAAAGATTTTTAAATTGCAAATTACTAAAGGTTGTGCACATTTTCTTATTTTCTCACTGTTTGATCTTTAGAAAATTACAAAAACATCTGAAAATTCCGCAAAAATTCTCAAAAATATTTCAAAACTTTAAAAGCCAAAAATATATTTTTTGTATTTTTCTGAGCATTTTTTTATTAATTGAAAAAATTACAAAAAGAGTTGGTGTGCATATTTTTAACCATGTTCATATTGCTTCGTGTTATTTTTTAAAATTAAATTTTTTTTGCAAAATCAAAATCACTAAAAATTTGAAAATCAGAAAATAAATAAATTAGAAATAAATTTAAAAAAATAAAAAAGATTCAAAAAATCACAAAAACCAATGATAGTTGTCCTTTGAGATTCTTGTTTTCTTTTAATTAGTTTCTGATTAATTGAATAACCCTCTGGAATTGTAGCCTCCCTGAGTTCGACCCTGTCTGCTATACAGGTTAATAAGTAGCAAAAGTAAAAAAAATATTTTTTATTGTCACGGGTTTTGGGGATAGCAACGACACGAGACATATTTTCATCAATTAATTTTCCAACCCTCAACAAATTATGCCCAACAAAATGGCGCCATTGCCGGGGAGGCACGACGAGGGTAGTTAGGTTTCTCTTTTGACCTGCTATTCTTAGTTGTATATTTGTCCATTCACTTCATCGTTTATATCACTGCATTTGTTTCATTTTTTCCTCATATTTGATAATTGTTTTTCTTACACATTCTCTTTTCTTTTTCTTACGAGGGCCCGCGGAGCGAAGGAGGCGATCCCAGGAGAGCCGAAGCACCCAAGCGACGTGGAGGCGGCTCGATTATTCACCAAGCTGCAGGATAGCATGAGAAGAGAAGAAGAAGAAGAAGTGAAGGAGACGAAAAAAATTAAAAGAGAGAGAGAGATAGTTTTTCTTTTCCATTTGAACTTTGTAAAAGGACATTCATTTGTTGCGGGGTCTGTTTCGCCAAGTGCCGGTGCACTTGGGGGACCTCATCGATTTTGTTTTCATCGCCTTTATTTTTCTTTATTTCCCGCGGATTTCGTGAGCTACCTCTTGATTGCTTTAATTAATTTGCTCGAGCCAGGTAATTAATTAGCTCCAAACACCCTAAACAAGATAATTCTGTGCCTATAGAGTAGAGCGTAATTTGGACTTAGTCAAATTAACTTGTTCTTTCCCGTTAATAGAAGTTATCATCTAGGACGGTTCACTTGCATCATATAGGTTAGTTTATTTTTTTCTGTATTTAAATTTTGTACGGATCATTTTGCATGTACTGGTGACAAGGTACGCATCTCTAACCTCTGCATGCGTCATTGTTTTTAATCGCGCATTGGCATTTCTGATCCCCTTCCTTGTTTTCACTCACATAAGTTAAAAAGAAAATTGGACACTCGGTAGGCGATTCATTGAATATATTTTAACCAAGTGATAAGTGCTAAAACCGGGACTGCTAAAGAAAACTCGACCCTAAAAAAACACAAGAAAAATCATTGTTTTGGGGAGAGTAACCCCCTCATTGTATTCGTTTTAACTTGCTCGCGTACACACTAAGGTTAGTGCCCAAATCCCATAATTCAGCCTAATTGTTTGTACAACTTTTGTGATTATCACCTAACTCTAAAACAGACAATATTAAGAGATCGAATCTTCACGGTCTTCACATTGCGTGAGGTGGTGAATTGGGGGTTTGTATTGTGTTTGATTGCTTGTGTGCTTGCTAGATCCTTCTGTGCATTTGCGCCTTTTTCTCCATATCTTTTGACTTGACCCTCGTGTTCTCCTGATCCTGTCTATTTTTTGGAGATGGCCGACTGGAGTTATTTCAATCCGATCTTCGAGGATACCTCGTACTCTCCAGATGATCCACCTTCCTTTTTCCAAGAGGACTTTCCTCCTAATTTTTGTGCATATCCGCCTAACCTATTATTTCAGGAAGCAGAGGACTTTGATTTTCACCCACCCTCATTCAACCCACCCGATCCTGGGATTTTGGAGTCACCTTTCACGATTTCCACACTTGAAACACTGAACCAGATGGTGGAGCATATGAATTCAAGGATTATAATTTATTTAACATAAATATGAGCCAAAATACTGCTCCACTATTTGAGGATATGGGTTCACTTGAGGATAATCATGAGAGCTTGCAATCGCCCAAAATACAAAAAAATGAGAAAAATTTAAAAAGCCAAAAAGATTCTGGGAGACACATTATTGATTCATTTTGTGAGAAGAGGACCCAAATGCCCAACCAATTTCCCACACAATCATCCACCACATGTCCCAACCTTGACCCCGAGGATTCCATTATACAGACTGCTTTTGGCAATCCTTGTGTAAATGCTAATTCTGACCTCTTCCCTTGTATGGATGAGGTCCGAAAATTCAAAAAAATGTTGAATGAACCCGAAGTGGTAGCCACCCTTCATGAGATCATTAAAGCTCCACTTCAACAGGCCATGACGGATTTATCTACTCCTAAACTCAAGAAGAGAAAGCGAAGGAGAAGATCTGAGCGTCACATCTTGACCATGACCACTGCCTACGCCATCTCTCACCGTCCATTTTTTAAGAAAGGGAACACGACCACACCTCTTGTGAGTTGCTTCATATCTGACTATTCTTGTGATAACACTCTCCTCGACGGTGGTTCATCAATCAATATAATACCCTTCTCTACGGTACAACCTCTTCATCTTGGGCCTCTCAAGAAAACCAGGATGATAGTTCAATTTGCCGATGTATCTATCAAGAGGCCGAAGGGTATTCTAGAAAATGTTGTCATTCTTATTCAGGGCATGAATTTCACTTTAGATTTTGTTGTAATGCCCATGGAGACCTCCGCCCCTGTGGAGCACCCTCCAATCATCCTGGGACGACCTTTCCTCGCCTCTGCGGGAGCCGTTATTGATTATGGTTCAGGAGAGATTCACTTCCGTTCTGATGTAGGGAGCGATGTGTTAATCACTACACCCACTACTGTATAGACACCTGTATCCCATGAGAGCCCGCCCGTGTTAGCCAACCCCAAGGAACTTCACCTCGAGGATAATATCAGAGATTCTTGTTATATGTTGGATGATAAGGAAACCCAAGAATTCCTATAGAAGGAGGAAGACTCGGAAAGCATAGACCTTGGAGTTCCCCTTCTGGTATTTGGAGATATATTGATGACATCCGTGTAATTTACACGATAGACACCTTAGAGCGGAAGGCAGAATATGAGACTAGACAAGACGGACATGATTCGACTACTTCCACTAATGAGTCTGTTTCTATTCATCCTGATTCAGACGAGACCGATCAGGCCAAATTTGATTTGATTGCTTTTATTAAGGAATTTGGGGCTTTTGATAAAGATGATGATCCAGTAGAGGCTTGCCAGGCTAAAATTGATCCTACTTTTTCTGATAATGATTTCGAGCCATTTTACTTTGATGTTTGTGAGACTTCCCAGGCAGGATATGACTACACTACTTCCAATAACCGGTTTAGGCCTGCACAATCTGAAACCGATGAGGATACATTCTTGGTCGATCCTACTCAGTTTATGTCTAATGATGATCCTAATATCAACCTACAACTTGTCAAATCCATACCTCAACGATCTCGCAAGAAGGTTCGCTTTCGTCCTTCTTGACCTTTATACATCCACTCCTCTTGTATATCCTTTTGTTTTACTCTTTCTTCTCTCATTTTATCTTTCACCCCTTTTCCGTGTGTGTGTATATGCTTAGGATGTGCTTTATCCTAAGTATAGGGGGTGAACGATTTGTGTTGTTCATATTCGTCATGTTCATCACTCTTGTTGTTGCCTATACTTAAGGGATACTCTACCCTAAGTATAGGGGGTGATATTGTTCATATCATGTCTTTTTATTTTTGAGTCTGTACATTCTAGTCATCAGTTTTCCCCTTTTGTATACTCTACTATACTTAGGATTACTTGATCCTAAGTATAGGGGGATCACCATCTTCTCTTCTTTTTATCTTTTCTTTTCACTTTCCTATACTTAACACGAGTTATGTCTTCATTTTTCGCTCTCTGGTAACTATGAGGACATAGTTCGAGCTAAGTATAGGGGGTGTCGTATATATTGTATATATACTTTAGACATAACTCGTACTTTAAAATACATTTATTTGGGGGGTTGTGTATAATTTTTGTAAAATCCATGTGTAAAAAAACAAAACAAACAAAAAAATCACAAAAAAAAACAAAAACAAAAACACAAAAAAATCACAAAAAAATCAACAAAAAAATCTTGTATATACTTGTATATATTTTACTAATCCTTTTCCCTTAAAAAAACTACAAAACCAAAAATCTATAAAAATTTGCAAAATTCAAAAAAAAAAACCATTCTTTCACATCTACATTTTTCCTCCAAAAAATCCATAAAAAGTTCAAAATTAGAAAATTGTTTTAAAAAAATGTGTCTTCTTTTCACATGTGCATCATTCCTTTTCCAAAAAAAATTCTCTGTATTGTTCATATTTTGCATTTGCGTGTGCATTTTTCAGGATAGTATTGACATTTAAACTGTCTGGAATAAAATTGAAGAATGGAGCTTAGTTGGACCTTAATCCACCTAATTCTCAGAGGAACTTCACCGAGAAATAGGATTTTAGAAGCTTAAGGTCTTTGACTTAATTTTTTGAGTTCCACATGACAATGTGCAGCGTTTGACTCTTAGTGTCTAACCTGGTCTCTTCATTCTGGGTATAACTCTGGAATAGGGAATCAATTTGTACTCTCGCACTATGCACTTAGCTCAACTCAGACGGGATGTTGGATGACTATGTGAGTTTCTTTTCTAGTAGCGTAGAAATCTAAAGACCGGAGTACGGGTTGAAATAAACCTTCGGAAAAGGGATGGACGGCTGGGCACAATTTTTCTAAGACCCTAAAAAATGTACGGAAACAAAAAGATTCTATATCCGTAGGGGCACAACAATATCCAAGCAGAACCATCAAAAATCCAAATACAAAGAAGCCACTACCAAATAAATATCTGACCAAAAAGGTCCAAGCTTCAAGAAAACCTGTAAATCTTGGTGGAGACTCGGCTACACTGGCCAGCTCCACAAGGAGAAGTGACTACACTGGCCACCCTCCAAATCTTTTCTCCTTCTTCTAACTTCTCCCCTAATTCGATTGTGAACACATCGCGACAGACCTTAGAAGGAAATACCTGACTCCCCGAGGACGAGTTACTGGAGAGGACATTTGCATGGTAGTCCGGCATTCTGGATGGGAAGAGCTAAAACCTTTCACACACATGAGTCGATTGTTCAATGTTTATAGAATGTGCTTTGAGAAGATGATTGATCTAAGATGACTTCTGAGCCGAAACTTTGACAATGATGTGTAGAACTTGATGGTTGTTTCTTTCAAAAAAAACTTGATGGTTGTTGATTTTAAAATTCTAAGTCTCACTGAAGTTCCGACACATTAATAATCCAAAGGTCCGACAGAGCTCCAAACTACAATTTTATGAAGATAAGTTTAATACTCAATGTTATCCTACTTTCTTTATTTTCCCTTTCTTTTTCTTTTTCTTTTTCTTCACTTATTCTTTCAAATAAGTGTTTGCTAAGGAACTAGCAAAGGTAAAGCATAGGGGGATGATGAATCTGTGATTCATCATCTTTATTCATTTATTTTAGCTTAAAATCCCTTATAAAACACCTGCATATAATGCTAACTCCATTTTCTTACTAACTTGCATCTGTGTAAATATTGTACATTTCTGACCAATTTTAACCTAAAATAAATAAATAAAGGAAAAATAAAGAAAAGAAAATAAAGAAAATAAATAAAGAAAATAAAATAAAAAAAGAAAGACTGTATACATGCTGACCCGAACCCCGAGAGAAGGTCATGACTTGACCTAATCGACTAGGAATAAAGTAGGGGAAGATAGGGTCCTTAACCAGAAAATCCAAAAAAATTGTGTTCTCACACATTTTGTATATATCTGTATAAAATTGACACTAATTTATTTGTACATTAATTGACCTCAAATCAAATAACATTCAAAATCAAAGCTGTAAATAAAAATATGTTCTAATTATTAAAAATAATTGCACAATTAAATCATGTACATAATAAAAGTAGCCACACTTGGAAAAAAACCACTATGCACTAATTGAAAGACCAATTCCGGCTCCATATGAGCTCAAATTGAATCAATCTCACTTCCATTAGACTCGAAATTAAATTATCTTTAAAATGGTTGTATTTTCATAATTTTTGGAGTTACGATTAAAAAGTTGTAAATTATTCTCACTAATTTTTTAAAATAAAAATAAAAAATAAAAAATAAAAATTCTTTAAAAAAGACAAAAAAGGCTAATTTCGTCATTTGCCCTTGTATATAATGTCATATATGTATATAGTATATGTATATAATTGTTGTTTTTATTAACCTTTATAAAAAAATAACATTTTTTAATTCAAATTAAATAAGTGACAGAAATTAAAAAAAATTAGATAATTTTGTAAATATTTTTATCTCCTTTATTTTGTCTCTTTTCGTCTCTTATCCCTTCCATCCAAAAAAATCAAAAATTCATTTCAATTTTTCATCTCCCTTATCTCTTTATTCAAAAATTCAAAATTCAAATTTCATCTCTTTTCTATTTATATGGCTCCTTCTCCCTCATTTCAACTTGATCAATCTTTAGAGAGAGGAGCCCGATCTCCGAGAGAAATTTCGTCGAGAATTGTGCCTAGCCTCCGAGCCATCCGGTGACAGCGAGTCGGCCTTGTCGAGGCGATCACGGTTCATTTTCCACTCCTAAGGTGAGATCCGTAGTCATTTTCTTCTTATTTTTATCTTAGTTTAATCGTAGTTTAGTTCATCGCATTTTTTTATCGTCATTTTTATTTCTCTAGACCTAAAATTTCCATCGCGATTTTGATCCGCCCCGACTCGATTTGTCATCTCACTTTCTCGATCTCCACACGTTCTATTTCTATCGTCCACGATCTCTCAACTCCGGCCACGCACGTTGGTCGGAGAATCGGATTCTCATCCTCCACTTTCGCCGAATCCCCATTCATTTTTTCCGGGTTGTGGATAAATAAAAAAACCATTTGTTTCTTTTCCTCTAACATTTGTTTTACAGGAACATTAATAAAAATACAAAATTAATAAAAAATTTCTTCATCCTTTTTATCTCATGTTTTTCAGATTTAAAAGAAAAAAATAATGAAGGTTTTTTTATTATTATCATTCATTGTTTACATCTCGTAATAAAAAAATAAAAAATAATAAAAAATAGTAACAGGCTGCGGGGACATCACCCCCCGCCACCCTTTCCTCAAGCGGCCCACGCCGCCCCCCACCGTCGGACCTTCGCTGCCCATGCAGCCCCCTTGCATCCGCCGACCTGTGCCACGCGGCGCTGCACCGTGCCCTCCATCCAGTCTGTGCACCCCCGTGCGAGCCGACCGCCCTCCGTGGCGGCGCCGCATCTCGAGCCTCCACATATGCACCCCCGTGCTCTGCCTTCTCCAGGCGCTGCCATCCCCCTCCATCATCCAAGGGTAGAAGCTCCACCCGCCCCTCGTCCCATGCGCATCCAGCGTCGCGACCGCCTGCCTCGCAGCGCCTCCTACGAAGATCCACCGAAGCCGCTCTCGCGCCACCGCCAACGGCGCGCACCTCCGCGCGCTCCTTGTTGGTGCCCTTTGTCACCCGCGCGTAGAAGAAGAAAGGGGGCGGCACCCCCTTGTTGGTCCCCCTGTCTAGTGCAAAAAGGAACGAAAGCCTCCCTAGCGCTTCCTTAAAAAAATATATTTTGGAAAATTGCAACATCACCCGCAAATATTTCAAAAATTGCGAAGGAGCCCGTCAGTTCAAGAATTTCTTTTGAAAAAATTACAGTTACACCCCTGGATTCCGCAAATTGCAAACAAGTCCCCATTTTCAAAAGAGCACATGACATGCACATGACATAGTGGTAAAAATTGCACATTCTCTCTTTTATTTATTTTTATTATTTACTTGAGGCGAAAACATTGAATATTTACGTTTTGGTCCCTGAACTGTAGAACAATTGAACTTGTTTGATCTTTATGAGTAAATAAATGTTATTCATGATCCAAAAATTTTGAGAAAATTGTGCTATGCTCTTGATGTTATTATCTTCTTAGCATAAAATTTTCATTTGATTTTGCCTTCATTTATTATTATTAAAAAATCAAAAATAGTGTCTTTTTGTCTTCCTGAAATTCAAAAATTCATAATCATTCGAATATTATTGCAAAAATTCCAAAAACCTTAGAGTAGTTGTATTTCATTTTCTTTTAATTTCTGACCAATTTTGGTGCATTAATTATTTATAAAACCCAAAAAAATTGAAAAACATCAAAAATCTTCTAAAAATCATAAAAAATTGAACATAAATCCAAAAATTGTGATTAGTTTCTGTTTGTATATATTTTCATGTATTTTGTCATAAAAATAATTGCCAGGAGTTTTGGGCATTTAAAAGATTTTTAAATTGCAAATTAATCCAGGGTGTGCACTTTTTCTTATTTTCTCATTATTTGATTTTTTAGAAAAATACAAAAACATTTGAAAATTCCGCAAAAATTCTCAAAAATATTTCAAAATTTTAAAACCCAAAAATATGTTTTTGCATTTTTCTAAGCATTTTTTTATTAATTGAAAAAATTAAAAAAAGAGTTGGTGTGTATATTTTTAACCTTGTTCATATTACTTCATGTTATTTTTTAAAATTAAAATTTTTTTGCAAAATCAAAATCACTAAAAATTTGAAAATCAGAAAATAAAAAAATAAAAAATAAAAAATAAAAAGATTCAAAAAAAATCACAAAAACCAAGGATAGTTGTCCTTTGAGATTCGTATTTTCTTTTAATTAGTTTCTGATTATTTGAATAACCCTCGGGAATTGTAGACTCACTGAGTTCGACCTTGTCCGCTAAACAGGTTAATAAGTAGCAAAAATTAAAAAAAAATATTTTTGTTATCATGGGTTTTGGGGATAGCAACGGCACGAGACATATTTTCATCAATTAATTTTCCAACCCTCAACAAATCCGCCCAACAGTACTTTATTAAAATATGTATATAGACAAATTGATAATTAATTTTGAAATCATATAGGCACTAAAATATGTTTCCCATCATACACGGAAAAAATAAGCACTTGGTATGGGTGAGTAAGTAAATTTCCATTTAAACTACAAGAAAAAGAGAGAATAATCACTTTAAGAATGATGAGAAAGATTTATCCTCATTACCACATCCATGGGCTAGGTGTCCAGTTGTTTGTCATTTCACTAATAGTCAGAGACTTACAAGTACTTATTAGAGATCATGAGATGATTGCAGTTTGTTTGCTACTACAGCTTGATGAGTTGTTCTGATTTTAGGCATTGATTGGTTGCCATCTCATCATGCATTAGTTGATTGCTTTAGGAAGATGGTTGTCTTTAGAATTCCAGACCAAACCGAGTTTACCTTTGAGGGTATGTTTCATGACACCAAAGTGGAGTACATCTCAGTGTGGAGAGCTCAGAGACTTGTTGATCGGGGATGTGATTCATATTTAGCATTTGTTCGAGAAACATTCGATCATGAGTCTACCTAGGACATCAGGGTAGTATCAAATTACCCAGATTTATTTCCTGATGAGTCACCTGGGTTACCTCCTGAGAGAGAGAGAGAGATTGAGTTTGAGATCATGTTATTACCTGATACACAACTGATCTTGATGGATCCCTACTGCATGGCACCATATGGGTTGAGAGAGCTGAAGGTGCAATTGCAGGAATTACTTGACTTGAGGTCAAACACTTTGCCTTAGGGTACTCCAGTTCTTTTTGTCAAGAAGAAGGACAGATCGATGAGATTGTGCATTGATTACAGGCAATTGAATAAGAGAAAGGTGAAGAACCGTTATCCTTTGATGCGTATCAATGACTTATTTGATCAGATTCAGGGATCCTCGGTGTTTTTGAAGATCGATATTTGATTTGGCTACCATCAGCTGAGGATTTGAGAGGCAGATATTCTGAAGACATCTTTTAGTAGTAGATATGGATACTACAAATTTGTGGTGATGTTTTTTGGGCTCACCAATACCCCATCAACATTCATGGACATGATGAACACGATCTTCCGTCCATACTTGGACAAGTTTGTGGTGGCATTCATTGATGATGTGTTGATTTATTCTCAGAATGAATGGGATCATGCGAATGATCCGAAGATTATCCTGGACACACTTCGAGAACACAAGTTGTATGACAAGCTGAGAAAATGCGAGTTCTGGTTATCCCAGGTCTCATTCATTGGGCATATCATTTCTGGAGCAGGTATCACAGTTAATCCTACAAAGATAGAGGCAGACATGTCTTGGGAGCATCCCAAGACACTTACTCAAATTCGGAGCTTCATTGGACTAGCGGGCTATTACAGATGCTTCGTCAATGGGTTTTCACAAGTTGTTCTTCCCTTGACACGATTGACATATATGGGAGTTCCTTTCATTTGGGATGATTCATGTGAGCAGGCCTTCATGAAAGTGAAGGAAAGATTAATGACTGCATCCATTTTGGACTTCCTTCAGACACTCAGGATTATGTAGTCTATATAGATGCATCAAGAGAAGGTCTAGGAGTGGTGCTGATGCAGTGAGGTCACGTGATTGCTTACGCATCAAGACCGTTGAGGTCGTATGAGTAGAATTACCCCACCATGACCTAGCGTTGACGGCTGTTGTCTTCACTTTGAAGATCTAGCACCACTATCTATATGGCATGAATTTCGAGATGTCCACATATCACAAAAGTTTGAAGTATATCTTTTATTATAAGTAGCTGGACATGAGACAACGTAGATGGCTTGAGCTACTGAAGGGTTGACGACTGCACGATCTCTTACCACCCTGGTAAGGGAAACATGGTGGTTGATGTGCTTAGCAGGAGAGCTCATGCAGAGGGTACGATAAATTGGTTAGACACGTGGGATATGCTCGCAGCTTTGACTGACTGGCATCCTCATGAGAGTGCATCCATATCAACTGTCGTGCATCCACGATTCAGAAGTCTTTGGGATCACATAGTAGAAGGCCAGAAGTCATATCCTTGGATCAGAGACAGATACATGTATGCCATCAAGGATGAATTTGATGATTTTGTGGTTACAGAGTCTATTTTGCGGAAAGCTGACCAGGTTGTTGTGCCCAACGATGAGCATTTACGTAGAAACATTCTTGATGATACATACAATTCATGATAGTCTATCCATTCTGATAGCATGAAAATGTATCGTTATCTACTCTGACATTTCTAGTGGGATGGGATGAAGCGTGATGTGGCACATCATGTTAGCATATGCTTGACTTGTCAGATGGTCAATGCTGAGCAAAGGAGACCATCAGGATTATTATAGTCTCTCCCCATTCTTGAGTGGAAGTGGGAGAGTATTTCTATGGGTTTCATCACTGGATTACCGAGGACATCAAGTGACCATGATGCTATTTGGGTCATTGTCGACAGATTGACCAAGTCAGCACATTTCATACATGTCTACATGACTTACACTCCATCTAGATTGGCTAAGTTACATGCGCAGAACATTATTAGGCTTCATAGTATACACATGAGGTGGTGTCTGACAAAGACTCGAGGTTTATGATGAATCCATGATTCTCACTCTTTATTCTTTTATTTTAGCTCCTCTTTTTAGTAAAACCTCATGTAAATACCTGTAAATTTAATAAATTAGATCTCTGCATGCATTTGTTAATATTGCATATTTAGCATGTATTTTTGCAAAAAATAAAAGAATAAAGGAAAAAGAAAAAGAATGATGTTAAATACAGAGTGACCCAAACCCCAAGAGAAGGTCAAGACTTGACCAGATCGTAAAATAATATAAGTAGAGAGAGATAGGGTCTACTATGTATTGTATATATCATCTATACCTGTACATATTATCTGTCTATTTATAAAACCAAATTTTTTTATTCTTTTACACCCATATATATTTTAATAATATTATAAAAATAAAATAAAAATTAGAAAAATAAAAATAAAATCATCAAACCTTTGTATAAAAGACACGTACATATCTCATCTGCTATTTATTTATACCCTTAACTAATCTATAAAAATAAAATAAAAATTATTGTATACTCCTAAAACTATGTTGTAAATAAATAAAATATAAAATAAAGGTATTTATGTAAAAATAATAAAATAAAAATACTTGTACATAATACATAAGTACATATGCTTGTATATAATATTATACAATGTATATAATATATTATATTAATTTATAAAAATAAATAAAAATCACAGAAAAATACTTTGAAAAATAATAAATATTTATTATTTTATACACTTTTAATTCAAATTCGTTTACTATTTTTTTATTCAATTTCCTATTATTTTGTATATTTTGAACTTCTATTGGTCCACATGAGTTTGTTGACCCCGGTCAACATCACCCTCCAGGTCGGGTCGGGTCACATTCCTCTCGCCAGAGATTCTTCTCCAAATTTTCATACCCGAACCCAACCGCCTATTGCCTTGATATTTGAACCCAAAATTCCTCGTACACTCGAGATTCTCATGGATCCCTAGAATCACCCGGATCCTCCTAGGGATGACCCTCGGGCATCCTATAAAGCCTCTCTTCAGCTCCGCCAGCCCAGCAGCTTGTCCCTTGTGCCCCCATTCTTTCCTACCCACCTTCCATGGAGTGACAACCACTCAAGGAGCAGCTTAGGATCTTTAGGAGACGCTTGGAGGCTTGTAGCTTGCAACACGACTGTAGCTCCGCCGTGTGAAGCCTCTCTCGCCCGTCGTAGCAGATCGAGGCCAAGACCCATTAGATCACCTTCGCATGGAGCTTCTCAGCTTATTGGTAGCTTCTGGTAACGCTTTTATCCCCCACATTTTCCCCATTTGATTCCATCTTTGCATTTCACATCGTCTCTAGTTACTCTGCTCCGAGCAGACGGTCGAAGCTCCATCTCGACCATCTATCTGCTCCGATCGAACCCCCTGCTCGCCTCGCTCCTTCCAACACAGTCTGCTCACCCTACATCTCGCTCACCAGAGCGGGATTAGGATCGAGACTTCCTTCCCCCATTTTCGTCGGAAGTCAAGTATCACATCCACCGTTTTGCTTCTCTCCTTATGCAATAACTTGGACCAGAGCAGTGCCCCAAGTCCCTCTACCTTCTGCAGGTGCTAGTTCGCATGAAGGAACCCAACTGATTCACTAGCTGACCAAGCGGAGTAGCTCCAAGGGGCGTGACGCCGCTACGCACATCCAACCGTCCACCGCTCCATCATAGCCCACCCCTAGACGTGGAGGAGCTTCACGACTGTGCTGGACCTCTCAGCAACGTCATTGGGCCTGTGGATCTTCCTCCACAGTCGATTGAAGGTCGCTCGAGCCGAGTTCATCCAACACCTTCACCTATTGTCTGATCGGGACCCCATTTTCCAGATTGTATCTCCACCGTTCAACAAACCCCTTTTTTATAGGCGTCAGATCCACGTTTAACGGCCATCAGAGTCTACATTCTCTGCACCATATGATCTCATCAGAAGTCATCAGACCCATACACATGCTCTACTCGCCTGAGCCATCATATCCTTAGTAGAGCATATCAGAACGGTCAGCATATGCCTTCAAGAGAGCATGCCACGCATCCCACGTGCTCCACACGCATCTGTAAGGGTATATTCCCCCTTTTACCCTACGTATTTATGTATTTTGCTTGAGTACATTAGTAGAAAACTTTTACAGTTATACCCTCGCATTTTTCTTATTTACATTTCAGTCCAGTTGAGTCTGAGTGAGTCCACACATGCTTGTCTGGGATATTTGCATTATATGCCTTGAACTTTCTTCTGGTTATTGAATGAATGCCAAGTTTTTTATTTGCACTTATAACATGTGAGCTAGGATCATGTGTTGCGTACACTTTCTCTAGATTATTTGCATTGTTGGCCCTTTTCTTTTCTATAGTGTTATCTATTTGGTCCAGAAACTTAAAGAATTCGCGAAAAGGTCCTTGTGAACTGTGCTTAATTACATGTTGTGTTTTAGACTTAATAAATATTATATTAATTTGAAAAATTATGTAAAAATTACCATTGGCTCATGTTATTGTGTAATATTTACTGCAATTTTATTGGGTTAATTTATTTGCATTTTCTATTTTTAAAAATTCAAAAACCCCTAAAAAGTGTCCTATTCAAGTTAGAAAAATCATAAAAATTCTAAAAATGTTTTTAAACTTCTATAAAATTCTTGTGGTGCCTTTTTGTGTGTTTTAATTCCAGTGTTAATTTTGTTTGAAACCCCCTTATAAAAACTTAAAAATTACAAAACATTCAAAATCTTATAAAATCAAATAAAATCAAAGAAAAATCCAAAATTTTATTTTTAGTTTCTGTTTGTAGCTATTTACTTATTTTTATCATAAAATTATTAATCAGGACTTTGGGGCATATTAAATATTTTTAATTTGCAATTTAGTCATGGCTATGCACTATTTGATTTTTAAGCCTTATTTGATTTTTATAAAATTACAAAAACATCAAAAAAATCTAGAAAAATTATCAAAAACATTTTAAAACCTCTAAAATCCAAAAATATTTTTACCTTATTTTATTAGCATTTTCTACTATCTTAAAAAAATACAAAAAGAGTGTTTTGAGTGTGCTTTTTGTTTTGTGCTTGCTTGCCTCTATTCAAAAATTAAAAAATCTAAAAATTTAAAAACCACTAAAATTTACTTTATTTGAGGAGATTTGACTACCTCGTATTATTTTTGTGCTCCTTGTGTTCGATCCTAGTGGCTATATGAGGTAAATAAAATAGCGAACCACTACATGTGTTGATTGTTTGTTTGATCTGTCTTGAGTGGTTTTATTTTTCTCGATTGAGTCAGCCTATCGATTGGGGTCATAACGACCTCTGTTTTACTTTAATACTTAACCTTAGTCGGTGGGCAGCTCATCAGAATGGCACTGTTGTCAGGGAGCACAGCTTAGTAGTCTTATTTCATTTTTGCTCATTTTTTACTTTTGTCTATTTTCGAATCTATTTTATATAACTTCCTTCTGACATCTTTTTGTTTCACTTTTTGTGCGAGGAATCGCATGAGGGACGCTTTGGCTTTCTGTTGGAGGAGCCCACATCCGAGGAGGAGTAGAAGGAGAGAGAGTGGTTATCTTAGATAGATTAGTTTTATTTCTGCAAAACATTTTTTATTATTATTGTAATAATTGTGGACTTGGACACTTAGACACTTCGGGGTCTGTTTCACCGAGTACCGATGTACTCAAGGGACCTCACCACGATTTTTCGTGTTTTTATTTTCATCGTATTTCATCTCTTTTCGATTTTCGAGGATTTAGCCCTTAGACTTAGGATTTTTTGTTGATTGTGAAGTAATGAGCTAAGGCCCCACGCTTAATTGCTTATTTGTTCCTATAGATCGTAAATGGACTTAGCTAAAAACAAAATTTAAAAGTTAACTTATTGGGATTAGAGACCACGTGTCGAGAGAGGCCGTATACAGTGCTGGCAGGACCCATTGTGGTGGGCACCGATCAGCATCGAAGACCAGACTCCGGTCTCTCTTCCCAATAGTTAGCTATTTGTGCTTCACGATTAATAGAAATTGCTCATCTAAGGCTGATTTCATATAGGTAGTTTATTTTATGTCTTTACTTTTATACACGGATCACCCTGCATGTAGAGTGCTGGAGTCAGGTACGCATTTCTATCTCTGAATGCATCATTGTGTTTGATCGCACATCGGCTTTTGACTTCCTCCCCATATTTTATTGGACTCAAAATAACCATGGAAATTGGAAAACTCGTTAGGTGTTGTCTTATTTCAGAAAAATACCTAAAAAGAGATAACCAAATAAAATTGGGACTGATAATACACTTGACCCTAAAACCGACTTCACTTAAAAATTCTTATCTTAGGAGATTCACCCCCTCATTGGTTGATTTATGTGCAGCGAAAGAGAGAATCACACACTAGGTAGAGTGATGAATCTGTGATTCATCACTTCAAAAGTCAAAAATAGAGCCTTGTTCCCGAGTATATAAAGGCATATTTCCCTTTATAATGCATAAATAGCATTCATGCATACATACAAAATATATGCATTTTAGCAGTCCATGTGCATTTAAATAAGAAGCCAAAATCCCTTGTAAAATATCCACTTACTAAAATAACCTCTTCCTTATAATATGTGCTCCTTAGTTAATAATATAGGGAAGAAAGCCAGAAATTCCCCTTGTAAATTAGCCAATAAAACCCTAGAACCCGTGGACAATAAAATACACGTAGATCCCTCATACAAACTCCAAAATAGGTCTACTCACTCTTAGAATAATACACATTAAAAGACCTTTAAAATGAGACCAATTTCATCAAGTTTGGAGCTCGTATGAAGAAGTTGGGTTTTTGGGCCACTTTGTATACTACATATATGTATAAATTGTATCATTGTATTTATGTATCATATTTGACCTCATCTCTGTCTTTGTTCAACATGAAACTTGTAGATCTCATCAAGATCTACAACTTTCATGTTTTGAGTTTTTCCAAATTCGGTCCCCTTCTCTCTCTACACTTAATTTTCTTCTCACCCAATCACAGTAGGCCACGTGGCGCCCTATGGTTGCGCCACGTAGCCCGCTGCCCTTGCCTCATCCGCCCGCAGCTACAGCCGTTGGATTACCTTCCAGATCCAACGGCCTAGCCGTCTCCACGCACGCCTCAATTTTCAGCCATCAGATCATTATCAGAACTTCATCAGCAACGCTCGTTCGCGCCTCAAGCTGAGCGCGTCACGTGGCGCTTTGAGATCCGCTTGATCACACCCTCGATCCCTTCATCCAAGCCGCTAGATCTTCTCTTATTCCCGACCGTTAGATCAAATCACCCGCCTCATCTCAATCGCCCGTTCGCGCCTCTTCCTTAGCGCGCCACGTGGCGCTCGTTGTGCCCTTGGATGATGCACTCCATCCCTCCATCTCAACCCCTCAGCCCGCAGTGCATCGCAACCCTTCGATCTTCCTCAGATCTGATCCCCGCCGCTCGTCATCGCCCTCTCCTCCGCACGACACCTGGCGCCATCACGACCTTTGGATTAGGCCACTCCTGATGCAATCCACACCGCTCACGCGTACTTCTCCCCCATTGTGCCACGTGGAGAGCTCCTGACCCTCAGATCATTTCGCCCGGATCTAATCTCAACCGCTCCAGCCCGCTTCGATTACCACCGTTGGATCACAAGATCCAACGGTGGAAACTTCGTCTCCTACCTCAGGAGCCCCTCTCTCCCACGTTCTCTGCCTTGCGGGAGGGTCACCCCCTTCCTATTCTTGGCAGCGCCTCTTCCACCGTCGCCGAGCACCACACCCTCCACGATGGCCCCCACTCATCCCTGATCCTCGTCAGCCACTCCATCACCTACGTCAACCTCCAGCTCTCTCCCACGAACTCCATAAACCTCGCCCCATCTCCACTCCAGCCGAGACCTTCATCCTTTAAATACCCCCTCTCTGGCCAATTTCATCCCCATCCGCCATTACAGGAGAAACCCCCGAGCTCAGAGCTCTCGATTGGTGACAGCAATTGACCCTTTCTTCGAGCGAAGACAGGCGTCTTCTCCGGCGAGATCCACGGCACTCGCCGCCATGTTGCAGCCACCCTCCGCGTAGCTGCTCGAGCTCAGGGATCCACCAGCCCTTCGAGCGACGACCTGGAACTCAAAGAAGAGCTCCAATCCCAGGTGAACGCCTCCATCCCTCCTTGATCTTCATCTCATTTCTTCTTCGATTTTCTCGCTTTTTATTCGCCGCCTACGGTCACCTTCTCGCCTCCATTTCATTCCGCCGAGATCCGCGTCGGAGCTCCCATCTTCGCGGGTACCTTCACGCCCTCCGACGACGCCTTTCATCTTCCAGCAAGCTCAAGCTCCGCCACTTGGCCGGAGCTCCTTCGCCAGACCACCTCAGTACCCCTTAGGCCTCTCCAATCACCTTCACTCCTCCACGAGTGCATGCACGAGCTTCGGCTCTTTTTCTAACATTTGCAGGTACTGTTTCGTCCACTGATCGGAAGCTCGCCGGAGCTCTTCCTGAGCTTCGCCACTGTCGTGCTCCACCGCCTATCTCCAGCTCCTGAGGCCACCATTATCTTCGCCGCACCTTCGAGCATCTTCTGGGATAGCTAAGAGCAATCGGAGAGCTTCATCTTCTCTAGGAGGAACGGGCGGAGGGATGGCCCCTTCGCCGGAGCCCCGCCAAGTCCTCCACAGGAGGCGGAGGACCGTTGCGGACGGAGGTCCAGCCACCGTTCGATCATTTTGATCAAACGGTCCCACGACGTCCACGTAGCCACGCCCAGCTCATCACTCCACCGTTGGATCGACCAGTGATCCAACGGCTTGCAGCGAACCACGTCGCCATCTCCATCGAAGCCAGGAGCCGTTGGATCAACTTAGATCTAACGGTCTGAGGTCTCGCCACGAGTCTTCACCGCCATCTGTTGGATCGAGCTCGATCCAAGGGTCCACAGCGCGCCACGCAGCTACGGTCCGAGCCTCTTCTCCGAGCCTAGGCTCGGATCGCTCGAGCCTCACTCCAGACCTCCAGAAGCGCCCGAGCTGAGCCCCGAGCCTCTACAGCTACTCGAGCCTAGGCCGCCCACGTGAGGAGCACGTGCGTCCTGGGAATTTTACACAGAGACCCCTGGAACTTTCAAATATTGCGAATCCGTCCCTGTGAAGCAGACCACGTGAGGAGCACGTGCCTTTTGGAGAATTTGCACTCCAATCCCCAGCATTATAGGTAATTGCACTTAAGTCCCTGTCAGCATATTTGCTTTATGTAATTGTATTTTCTTGTATTGCATTTACACCCAAGTGTTTGCACGCATCCCTAGGTTGCATTTTGCATCATTTTTCAATTCTAAAAGTTGCATTTTGTTGAGAAACTTGTCCTCTATCTATTGTGCCACGTGTCATATTTTTGTAATTACAGTAGATTTTTAAATGAATTAATTGGTTGATTTGTGGAATATTTTGCCCAGTGACACCTTTTAATTTCTAGTTAATTTTCTGTAATTCCAAAAATCCTCAAAAATTCACAGTAGCTCTAGGACAGTGAACTTAACATGCCATAAAAATTTCATGTCATTTGCATGCATATCAAGGCCTGAATAAATTGTTTAGTGATTTTCTTATTTTAATTTTAGTAAATTCATCTCACATTGAAATTAAGATCTGTCAATTTTCCTGGATTCCTTATCATTAGAGCTATCTAGGATAATTTCTTGAAAAAAGTGTGATTTGTTATTTATTAAAAATTAATTAGTGAAAATCACCCTGTCTGCATGTTTAATTCACAGTAAATACATTTAGTGTCTAAAAATTCCAAAAAATTAGGGTAGGTCATTTTCATCGTCATTAATCATCTGACCAATTTTCAGAATTTTTGGACTTCATTTGATATCTTAAATTGAATTAACTTCATATTGGCCTGCTGGTTGCATGTGTCCTGCATAGAAATTGAAAAAGAACAAAAAAATAATTCCCCGAAAATCCAACACTTGATTTTTGCTAAAATACCTAAGGAGACAGATGCCTCCCTGAGTTCGACCTTGGAATTCCACCAAGTAAAAAAATCTGCCGCTTGAAATTAACTTGACATTAATTAATAGTGGTTT
This sequence comes from Ottelia alismoides, assembly GCA_037367405.1. Taxonomy (NCBI): domain Eukaryota; kingdom Viridiplantae; phylum Streptophyta; class Magnoliopsida; order Alismatales; family Hydrocharitaceae; genus Ottelia; species Ottelia alismoides. Next base: position 279,728 of record JAZKJV010007177.1, on the reverse strand, counting down.
TTGATTAGACTCTCGTATCCGACTGCAACGAACGAAATTAATTTAATTTGGACATTAAATTGCTTGAATTAACATAGGGTGCGGGGCGGCTATCAAAGCCACGTCCGATCTTTCTTCAGACTATTGGTCTTGCGGTTGGTTGTTCTCCAGTGAGGATTTCACCGGGTAGCTGGTGATCGGTCCGGGACTTCCTTAGAAGATTGGGCAGATCGGGTAGCTGATAAACGGTTCGCACCCATACTGGCTGGGAAAAACTAGCTGTGAGATTGGCCCGGTCTACTGGGAGTATTGGACTCCTAACAACTCGTTTAGTCGCTTTGATAGATTGATTTGTCACCTTAATAAAAAATGACAAGATTAACGACTGATCTTTCACGGTCATCAGCTCGAGTGTTGAGTAGGTGAAAAAGGGGTTTGTCTTCTCATCTTGTTTGCATCCATATGCCATATTCATAAATCCCCATATCACGATGATGGGCAGGAGCTCTCTTAGGTTGACTTTGACAACACCACTTTTGAGCACTCCTCTCCATTCATCTAGGACAGCTTCAGAGATCCCAGACCAGCTCTCTGAACCTGAGTTCGCTACCACCCTGTTCCCCCTTAACCACCCTTCTTCTAGCCCTGAGGTCCCAGAGCAGAGGCCAGCAAGTTATTTGTTCACTTGACGGTACCTGAGTTGGGGTCTTTTGCCTTTGCAGATACCCAAGAGATGGCCAGCAGTGAGGGATGCATCGATGAGCAGCCGTAGGGATCAACTCATGTACTTGACTAGGCCACCATCAACAACACACTATTAGCCTCCTTGGATACCATGCAATGATAGATCAGAGACCAGGGAGCATTTATGGTAGAGGTGCGATGAGAGCTGACGCATATGCGAGCCGGTAGAGCAGAGCCGTAGAGACCAGCCGGTGGAGAGATACCAACTACTGGAGGAGGAGGCAGGCGCCCGAATGACCATCCAGAGCCAATTAGGCCAGTACAGACAATGAGATAGTTGCACAATCCTGGTGCAACCCTAACCCATCGTTAGATTCAACTTCCGAAGATCCTGGGCGACTTCGAGCTTCACCTCCAGACCATCCAGTTATTGCCCAAGTTCCATGGGCTAGCCACCAAGGAGCCGCACCTCCATCTGCAGGAGTTTGAGATGATCTGCAACATGGTCCACGACATATTCATGGACGAGGACACGATCAAGATGATCACCTTCTTGTTCTCCTTAGTTGACAGAGCAGCCTACTGGTTGAAGCATTTGGGGAGGTATGTCACTACCTGGGAGCAGCTCCAGACCGAGTACTTGAATAAGTACTATCCACTCAAATGGACCAATGCAGCACGAGCCATAATCAACAACTTCACCATGATCCCCAACGAGCAGTTTCACGAGGCTTGGGATCGATTACGAGAGCTCATCGACAGGTGTCCCCATCGCGAGATATCTAAGCCCAACCTTGTTCAGAGCTTCTTTTATGGGCTGAAACTAAAGCTGCAAGGGCTAGTGAATGCCTCGTGTGGAGGTTCCTATTTTGCCAAGGATGAGGACCAAGTCTGGGCCATCTATGAGGAGATGGCAGAGAACTACACGGTGATGTCCTAGACTAGGGTCTACATTCAGGGGAAGCCCCTCCCACAGGAAATCTCATATCATAGGATTGCATGCATCAATGTCGGTCCTTCTACTTCGTCAACAGTAGCACATGCCGAGTCCTCAACCGCTGACATGGGGATCATCTGCGAGAAGCTGGACCGCATCGAGATCATTGAGAAGAAGCTGGGCCTCAACCAGATTTATCAGTTGGCACAGACGTTGAGTGACATGAAGACCCAGATCATGTGTTTCTAGGAGGTACAAACGGCTTCTCATCCCTGTCTCAGGTCACGGGCTAATCCCGACAACAACAGCTCCACCCAGCCGTCTACCACATACCGATAGGTCCACCACATTCAGGCAGAGCCAGACCAGCCACTGAAGCACTACTCTTAGTCACCACCCTCACAGGACACTTAGATGGTGGTCTACCAGCCGGATCAGCCCCTGGTAGTTCTTCCCCCTCCACCCCACGAGCAGGAGCCAATGATGGAAGTCAACAGGATTTGGTACGACTGATACCAACAGTAGCCCGGGATCCGTCATGATCACCCAGGTTTCTGATGGTCTACCAGAGGCACCTCGTCTCAGTAGCAGCCTCCAGCTCAGGTCGGACAGAGCAACCGGCAGCAGCAGCATCCCCATCACTCCCAGCAGTACCAGCAGTAGCACCAGTAGGGTCCTTGTCCCTACCATCAGGGACAGCAGTGGAGGCAGCCGCAAAAACCTCAACAGTACTCCCAGCCTCCCCCTCATAAACAACAACAGTCTCAGCCTCATTTCCAGTGAAGCAACCCGTCCAGTTCTCATGGACCTATCTATGAGAACCCAACCCTTGTCAACCTTGCCCGCCTACTTTCTAACCAGCAGGCATCCTTCCGGCAGGAGATGGACTAGTTCCAGCAAGAGATGAGGGAGATTATCAAGGGAAAGGCCATCATACCCACTTTGATTGAACCTAACTCGAACAATCTGAAGAGGAAATCTGAGCAGATACATTTTACAGAGACTATTACTCCTAGTGATACTTTGGGTGATATTTCTTCCTATGTATTTGATGTTGATTTTGTGACACTTAGGAGTGGTAGGATACCAACCGACATGCCTTGTATGAGTGACAACCACTTGGAGATTTTGGAGCGCCATACAAGGATGGAAGCGGTGCTGATGCCGCTCATAATGAAGACGACGGCTTTGAAGCCACCAAGGATGTTGATCGACCTGGCGGTACTGAGGCTGTCGTGATTCTAGTAGCAGACAGTGGTGTTGATGCCACCTTGTTGAGAGATGCTTGGCCAGAGAGCGGTGCTGATGTTGCTAGATTAGATGCTATAAGTGGTACTGAGGCCACTGATGAATCCACATTTCATCATCTTTATTCTATCATTTTGGCCTAAAAAACCCTAGCAAATGCCTGTAAATAGCATTAAATAGAGCATATTAGCATTCATGCATGTGCATCCAAATAGTGCATAAAATACTGTAATTAAAGCCAAAATTATAGAATAAATAAAAGAAAAGAAAAAAAAATAAAATTTGTAAATATTTTATGACCCGAAACCCTGATACCTAGGCATCTTGATGAATAGGTCGAAAAGGAATAAAGTAGGGGGAGATAAGGGCCAAATACAATGAATATTCCTTCATTCTTTATTCATTTTGGGACCTATTTTTGGTTCCACTTTTTATACATCAAATAAAGAAACTTTGAACATGAAAGTTGTATATAATTAAATAAAGAAAAATACAAAATTGATTTCATTCAAAAATAATGTACAGATAAAAAGTTATGGTTTGAATAAAAATCCAGAATGCCAACTTCCCAGACCCGTATCTCACAAATGAAAACTCCAAATGCAGCAAACTCACCTTTAATTGTATATAGAATAAAATAAGCTATTTAATGGCGGTGGTTTCGCATTTGGCGGAGTTACGGTTTGAAAGTTGAGTTTTGGACCCTCATTGTATACTTGTACAGAATAAAATATTCAATTTATTATTCATTCATTATTTTTATATTTTTATATTTTTATAATTTTTTAAATATTATTTATAATAATTATGTACATTAAAACAGGAATAAAAACTCAAAATACAAAATAGAAATACTTGTATATACTATACATAGGTATGATACCTATACTTATACATGTACATTATATACTTTTATTTTATTAAATATACAAAACACATCAATAAAATAAAATAAAAATATATTTGTGTGTATAAAAGTTATTTTATTATTTTATAAAATACTAGATAAAAATAATAAAACTAAAATACACAAATAAAAATAAAAGAATAAAATATATAGATATTATACCTATAAAGGGTATAAAAGTAAACATGCAAAAATATATCTCATAAAAAAATTAAAAATCAGAATAAAATACTACATAAAATAATAAATATTTTTTATTTTATAACCAAAAATTTATAAAATCATTTTTGTTTTTTAAATGAATTTTCAAATCTTTTTTAAGACCTTTTTCCTGATTGGTCCACGTGGACCAATCAGGGGGCAGTCACAGTTGACCTCGGTCAACTGTCTGCCCTAGGTCCTGTAGCCTCTGTCAGAGCCTCGATTCTCGACATTTTTGTCGATTTTTCCAGGCCGATTCTTGCATTTTTTTCGTGTCGCAATCTTCAGAGCTTTTGACTCTCGATCTTTGGTCTTTCACGCCCAGAGATTAGCTCGAGGATTGGGGCATCGTGTCGCCCGTTCTTCCTTGGTCTTTGGACCACCTCAGTCATCCGATCAAACGACATATATGGAGTCCCGACCTTTCGATTTGAATTCGAACCCCATTCAACTGAATTCCCTCCTCTCTTTCGTGCTCCAGAGTGAGTCGGAGGTGACAGCTCCAGCTCGCGCTCGTCAGGAGAGTTGTAGGTGCATCAGGGGCGTTCCAACCCACCTCCGATGACCCCCCGTTGAGGTACCCCCATTCCCTCTGGCTCCGGCCATCGAGGCTGTTTTATCTCCGTTATTCCTCTTGCATTTCATTCACCATAGCCTTAGGATCAAAAACCCTCAAAAAATAGCACGTCCATTGATCAAATCGCATCCTCAAATCACCTCGCCGGAGCGCACCTCCGACCGAGGGCTCCACCGTCGTCTCGCGTCGCCTTGTCGCCACCGCGGGGTCCAGGCAACTTGCCCTGGACCCTCTCACTTTGTTTTGCAGGTCAAACTCCTTTGACTCGAGCCTGGGAGCGATTTTGTGACTCGCCGGAGTTCGGTCGAGCCTCATCGCTCCGCCGCCTTCCTCCACGAGCCTCGGCCACCGCCGAGGCATTTTGAAGCTCTCAGGAGATAGCCCTAACCTCCTGGAACATCCAGCCTCATTTTGAAGCCACGAAGTCCACCGGAGGAGGAGCAGCACCTCGGAGAACCTCGGCTCGCCGGAGTTCCTTCGCGGTTCTTGCTCCAACCTTCGCAGCCGTTGGATCGAGGAGGAGTCCCAGTTTGCACACCAGTCGTTGGATCGCGCCCGGTCTCCACCGTCAGATCTTCATCCGAGGATCTAATCCTCACCGTCCAACACGAAGCGGTATCGTGCGAGGAGATCACACCACGTGTTCAAGTGAAGAGCCCCCGCCGTCAGATCTCCTTAGCGTGGGAATTTTGCAAGTATACCCCCCGCACTTTTGTAATTTTCTTTTAGTCTAGAAACTTTCCTTGGTAGTTTAAAACTTTTGTAAATTTTATAATTAGGCCCCTGTATTTCCCAATATTATGCTTAGGTCCTCGGCCACGTCACCTCATGTGACCTGTTCACGTGAGGCGCGGGCTTGTTGCAAAGAGGCCCTCGGCTATTTTTGTATTTCGTTTCAGGTTAGGGAATTAAATATTAAGTGTTTTATTTTTGGGACACTTGCATGTAAGCCCTCAGGCGTTTTCGATATTACAGTTGAGTCCTTCCCAAGCGTGTGCCAGTCACGCGCCCTGGTGGACATTTTGCACCTGTGCCCTCTCGGGTTTGGGTATTTGGGATTGGTCCATTAAATTAAATATTCAGTGTATTATTTTGTGGAAAATTGCATGTATGCCCCTGGATGTTTTAATATTTGCATATATACCCCTGCTAGGCCTATCATTTTTGTGTGCTTGCACTATTTATCTAAGGCATCATTTCATTTCAAAAAATTCCCAAAAATTCAACTTAAGCTCCTGTCAACTTGCACTTTCACGCCCTAGTTTTGCATTTGCATTTTATTGCATTTTTATATTTATTAAAAATCAAAAACATGCATTTTAGCTACTTTCTAGCTTAGAAAATACCAAAAATATTAAAACACCTAGAAAAATTCCAAAAAAATCACCTACTGTCTATTTTAGCCTATTTTAGTATTAATCCAAAAATCACTAAAAATTGCAAAAGAAAAACCTTAAAAATTCAAAAATACCCAAAAACTTCTAAAAAATCTAGAAAATTATAGAAAACTCTAAAAAAAGCAAACTCAACTTCTGTAGGTTACCTATTTTATTCTCTTTATTTTAAAATTAGTTTGGAAAAATTTTGTGGTTGTTTGATATTTTTCATTCCTAATTTACCTTCAGCTAGTAGCTTATTCCCTATTTTCCCTTATTTTGCCTTTTAAAAGTACCAAAAAGATTTTGAAAAAACCCCCAAAAATCACAAAATAGTAAAAAAGTATAAAAAGACCAAAAAGATTTTATTTCTGAATTTTTGAGTATTTTTGCATATTTTTATAAATATTTTATCACCTCTTTTATTACATAGTTTATATAGTCCAATATTGAAAAAAATAAAAAAATTATAAATATAAAAAGAAAATATAAAATCAGAAAATTAAAAATCAAAATACAAAAATATAAAATCAAAAATTAAATAAAAAAATTTAAAAAAATTAAAAACCCACAAAAATATTTGCATTGCATATTGTAGACAACACATCACATTCACTCACATACACATATGTAAATCTACCCTTCCTTGCTCCCTGTGTTCGAACTCTCTGCATACTTGCTTCTATACACCTTGTTTGTAGAGTTAAAAATAAATTTTAGCTCCACCATTCGCTTGTCATTTCTTGATATCTATTGTGTGGGTTAATTGTTGATTTTATACGAGATTCATTTGAGGGTCGCCACAGCGACGGTTGTCTCCACCTTGTGTGAGACACTATTTTAGACCCCGTGAATTCCGTGTAAATCAAATGGCGCCGTTGCCGGGGAGCAACAACGAGTAGTTCACATTTTTTTATTGTGTTTGTTTGTCTGCCATTGCTTCATTTTATCTCTCTTCTATTTTTGATATATATTGTTGAGCTTTCTGACCACTCTTTTTCTTGTCTTCTTGCGAGGGACCGCGAAGCAAGGCGGATCGCCTAGGGGATCCGGAACAACCTTGGGAGGCGGAGCCGGCTTTTCTTAAGCCAAGCCGGCAGGAGAGAGCATGAGGAGGGAGAGAGATTAGTTAGATAGTTTTTATTTTATTTTGTGAGAGAGTGATTATTAATCTGTAATAATACAGGACTTGGACTCTCAAACACTTCGGGCCTAATTTCCGGGTGTTTGTTCACCCGGGGGCTCACCGTGGATTTTCTCGTGTTTTCCGCAGTCATTTTCCGGTTTTGTTTTCATTTTCCATTTCTTTTATGGATTGAGCCCTTAGTTCTAGGCATTGCTTGATCGATTAGATTAGGTCCAAACACCTTAACAACAATTGCATGTACCCATAGCTCGTACTTGGACTTAGTTTAATTAAACAGTTGACTCGCCATTTTTCAATCCGCCGCGCCGCGAGCTCATCCCGCCAAGCGTTTCTCCTGAACTCGATGTGTCTAGAGGAGGAGGGGTGAGCCTAGACCTGACACTAGGGTTGAGGAGTGGTGGTCAACTTGTGGTTCTTAACGCTAGCAATTGCCTGCTTAGGACGATTTCCGCTTGCATATCGTCATGTAGTTTAGGTTTATAAATTTATGCTTTACATCCCGCATGGAGAGAGCTGGGATTCACTGTAAGTCCTCTATCTTTGCATCCATCATTTAGGCACAAAGGTGAGATTTCCATCTTGGTGCCGACTTGCATTGGCTTTTCCGAGTCTCCTCCCTCTGTTTTTGGACAAAGTAGGAATCAAGAAAATACAAAATCGTGAGGCGTTTGTTTGAATCTACTCAAAAGAAGCGATAACACCAAAAAAATTAAAAAAGGGACTGCTAAGAAAACTTTGACCTAAATAAAATTGGTAATTGGACTCATTGATTGGGGAGAGTAACACCCTCACTTGTTTTCAGGTAGCATGGGAAGGTCTCCTTCCAAGTGAGTTGAGTGCTTCGTAAGGATTAGAGCCAAAAACCCAGCTTGTGGCTGCCTTGTGTATCGCTCGGATCTTCGAAGTATTGGCGCTACTATCGTACGTAGGCAAGTAGGGCTTGGTCGCCATTGGTAACTCACTATTGTGTGAGCACCTACCTTGTCCGAAGTACCGAGCATAGGCCACGCCTTCACGGGTGTGTCTGTCTTACCGTCTGCGTCCGAGTAGGATCTTGCACGCTCACGGGTGATTCCGTTGCGAGCGAGGTCCAAAGTATCGGCTTTGCCTATTGGCTTCCTCCCTCTTATTCTTTGGTTGAGTAGGGATCCAAGAAGGGTTACAAGGAACTTAAAAAGCGCAAGCTACAGGTTACACAGGAGGAGGACAAGTACGGGAACACTTTTCCGGCAGTACTCTCTCTCCTTTAGGCGTAGCGCTCTAAGGACTCGTGATAAGATAAATTCCTGAATTCAAGCTAAGACTGACAAGATAAACGCCGAACCTTCACGGCTTCATGTGTTGAGTTGGTGAACTCACCCTGTTTTGTGTTTGATTGCTAGTTATATTTAGGTCAAGATCAAAAATACAGCACAATTGTGCACAATTTTGCTTCCTCCTTCTTTTCTGCATTCACCATTCTCTACCCAATAATCAAGATGATGGGACGGAGATCTCTTAGGCCGACTCTGTTGGCACCGCTATCCAGCACTCCTCCTCATTCATCTAGGACGACCTCGGAGAGTCCACTCTCCGAGCCTAAGTTCACTTCCACCATGTTCTCCCTCGACCACCCTTCTCATTCCCCTTCCATCAGTCCAAGAGTCTCAGAATTTAGTGCATCGCAGAGCTCCGAACATTTGACGGCACCTGAGATGGGTTTTTTTGCTTTTTTAGAGAACCCAGACATGGCTGACAGAGGAGAGCACCCAGATGACCATGATCACCCTTCTTTCTTATTTGATCAAGCCGCCATCAACAATTCACTTCTAGCATCCCTGGAGACCATGCAGAGGCAGATCCGCGATCAGGGAGTATTCATGGGTGATCTCATGAGAGAAATAGCGCAGATGCGAGAAAATCGACCTGGGGGCAGTGGCGGTGGCGGTGGAGGTGACATTCCAGTTGTAGAGAACCAGGGAGGAGATCCCAATGCTGAGAGACCGCCACAGACTATCATGAGGGAATTGCACAATCCTGCAGCATCCCTCACTCATCGGTGGATCCGACTCCCGCCCATCCATGGAGATTTCGAGCTTCAGCCCCACACAACTCAGCTTCTGCCCAAATTTCATGGGTTGCCGATCGAAGAGCCTTACCTCCACCTCCAAGAATTTGAAATGATCTGCAGCACAATCCATGATAGGATGACGACCGAGGACACTATCAAGATGATCTCCTTCCCTTTCTCCTTGGTTGACAGAGCCGCATACTAGCTCAAACATTTGGGGCGATTCGTCGACACTTGGGCAGATCTCCGGACCGCGTATTTGAAGAAGTACTACCCTCTCGACCAGACGAATGCAGCTAGAGACATGATCAGCAACTTCGTCATGATCCCGAATGAATATTTCCATGAAGCCTGGGATCGATTCAGAGAGCTCATTGACTGGTGTCCCCACCATGACATATCAAAGCCCAATCTGGTGCAGAGTTTCTTTTGTGGGCTGACACCGGAGCTGCAGGGGCTTGTTAACGCCTCTTGCGGTGGGTCCTACTTTTCTAAGGGTGAAGACGATGTTTGGGCCATCTATGAAGGCATGGCAGAGAACTCAACCGTTATGGCCCAAGCCCGTGTCTACACGCAGCAGAAGCCCCTGTAAGGAGCGGGATCATTCCAGAGGATCACCCGCATCGATACCAGTCCTAACACTTCGTCGGCAGCCGCAGCCCAAGCCGAATCAGCCGCAGCCGACATGGGCATAATCAGTGAGAAATTGGACCGTCTCGAGATCCTCTAGAAGAAGCAAATGCAAGGCATGGCCTAGATGGACCAAATTGCCAAGACGATGAGTGATCTGAAGACGCAGATTCTTTGCGTCCAGGAGGCACAGACTTCTTCCCAGCAGCCTTCCAGATCACGTGCTGATCCGAGCAGTAGCAACGCTCCCCAACCCTCTGCCTCGTACCGCCAGGTTAACCACATCCAGGCAGAGCCGGTCCCGTTGCTACAATACTACCCAGCGCAGCTGCCATCTCAGGATACTCAGATGGTGGTCTATCAGCCGGAGCAGCCACTGGTAGTTCTTCCTCCACCATCCTTTGAGCAGGAGCCATTAATGGAAGTCAATGGGATTTGGTACGACCAGTACCCTCAGCCCGGGATTCTTCGCGATCACCCCGGATTCCGTTGGGGCAACGGTGGCTCCTCATCTCAGCAGTAGCCTCCTGCCCAAGGATAGCAGAACAGCCAACCACAGCAGCAGCAGCAGCCCCAGTATGCCCAGCAGCAATACCAGTAGGGTCATCGTCCCGCCTATCAGGGACAACAGTGGAGGCAGCGTCAGCAGCCTCATCAGTCATATTCCCATCCTCCCCAGCATTATCCTCACCAGCAGCAGCAATAGCCTCATTTCCAGCAGGGAAACCCATCCGGTTCTCAGGCCCCCGCTTTTGAGAACCCAGCTTTAGACGATCTTGCCTGCTTGCTTTCCGAGCAGCGAGTGTCCTTCCGGCAAGAAATGGATGAGTTCCGGCAGGAGATGAGGGAGATCATCAAAGGCAAGGCCTCCATACCAGCTCAGATTGAACCTAACTTGAACAATCTGAAAAGGAAGTCTGAGAAGGTAGAGTTTACGGAGGATACCTCTCCTAGTGACTATTTGAGTGACATGTCTCTTTCTTTGTATGATGCTGATTTTGTGACTACTAGGAGCGGTAGGATGCCAGCCGGCAGCGTCTCTTCTGAGCGACAACCACATGCAGAATCAGGAGCGCTAGAGGAGCAGAGTAGCAGTGCTGATGCCGCTAATGATGATGTTGAAGACGGTGGTGCTGAGGCCACCAATGATGGAGATCCAGGCGACAGTACTAAGGCCGTCGTGAGACCAGATGCAGACGGTGGTGCTGATGCCACCATTTTGGATGCAGAGACAGAGCGCGGTGCTGATGCCGCGAAGACAGGTGCCGGTGGTGGTACTGAGGCCACCACATCTACTTTTGTTGAGCTTCCTTCTGTGATGTTACCACCTTTTGTATCTATGGACTGTGGTAACAAGAAAAACAAAAGTATGAATAAAGGAAAGGTTTCTGTTCACATTATGGATCCATATGTGTTGAATGATGATCATGGTGTGGATTCTATTCCTTCACAGGCGTAGGAACCTATTCCTAGTCCTCCATCTGAGGAGGCCCCTACCATCCCCTTCCCTGAGGCACTTCGCCGAGCGAAGGGGAACAAAAGAGAAAACCCTAGAAAAGACCAGCAGGTAGAGTTTGGCAACCAAATGATTGACAGATTCCACATTCAGCTGACTCTAAGAGAAGCATTTGAGCATATCCCCTTCTTCAAGAAGAACTTCAAAGAGACAACTACAGTCCGCATGAAGAAGAGGTACAGAGATCAGATCCATATGCTCACCCATGACACTTGCTGCACCATTCAGAACAAACTGCCAGCCAAGAGATCAGATGCAGGAGCTCCCTATGTCATATGCGAGATTCAAGAGCAGCAGTTTGATCGTACTCTGTTAGACAGTGGCTCTTCAATTAACCTTCTTCCGGCAGCCTTACTCAACCGATTCGAGTTTGGTCCTCTTCTTAGGAGCAGGAAAATCCTTCAGTTTGCTTATAGGTCGACTAAGAGGCCGAAGGGGTTATGAAAAGACGTGGTCGTTACCATTCAGGGCCTGAAATTCCTTGTGGACTTCATTGTGTTGGACATGGAGATCCCTGAGTCGATAACCGATGCCCCCATCATACTCGGACGCCCATTCTTGGCCACAGCCAAGGCGGTGACCGATCATGATATCGGGAGGGTATGTATTCGCGTAGAGGGTGAAACCATACAAATAGAGATGATCGAGGAAACCAGAGCCAGAGAACTTGAATGCTTGGAGCAATCCAGCGAAGCCACGCAGATGACAGAGGAAGAGCTAGACATCCACTAGGAGTGTGATTTTGTGATGACAGATGATGAATCTAACTGGACAGATCCTGTAGCACCGACCCTCGCCTTGCCTACAGATTCACTATATCTAAAGCTTATAGCAGTCGAGAGCCTGGAGAGCACATCCCTGGATGAGGATACACATGAGGCTGATAGTGTTGGGACGAGTGGTGATGATGACTTTCAATCTTGTTCATCTACTTCAGATCCCTCGGATTCAGACATTGATTGGGATGATTTTGATGACTATGTACCTTGTCTGATTCCTTCTGAGCCAACAACCATGACAGAGTGCGAGCCAGTGCAGTGTATTGATGATTCAGTAAAGGCCGCCCTTCGTCAGAGATTCATGCAAAGCAAGAGTTTTCTCATGCAGACCTGGTCACCTTCACACAGACATATCAGAAGCCAGATCTGCCACCTCCCAGTTGTCCAGAACTGAAACCTTTGCTGCAGTCACTGAAGTATAAATTCCTTGCAGGTGAGCCAGACATGCACCCAGTCATTATCTCAGCAGGTTTGACTGGAGAACAAGAATCTCGTCTGATGGAGGTTCTTGAAAGGAACCACAAGGCGATAGGTTGGAGTATAGCTGATCTCCAAGGAATTAGTCCGGCTCTGTGCTCTCACCACATCTATCTTGAGGATAACGCTAGGCCATCGCGTGAGTTCCAGCGACGGCTGAACCCGAATCTTCGAGATGTGGTCATGAAAGAAATTTCAAGGTGGTGGAGCACCGATTTTATCTACCCCATCTCTGACTCTAAATGGGTCAAACCATTACATGTGGTACCCAAGAAGATGGGTATCACTACAGTTGTGAATGAGTCTGGAGAGGAGATCGCTACCCGAGTGCCCACTTCTTGGAGGGTCTGTGTGGACTACAAACGATTGAATGAGGCCACTAAGAAGGATCATTTCCCGCTGCCATTCATTGATCAGATTATCGAGCGGCTAGCTGGGAAGATTCATTACTGCTTCCTTGATGGGTACTCTGGATATAATCAAGTGGCCATTGCGCCCGAAGACAAGGAGAAAACAACATTCACCTGTCCGTTTGGGACATATGCTTTCAGACGGATGCCCTTTGGTCTATGTAACGCTCCGGCAACATTCCAAAGGTGCATGTTGTCCATTTTCTCGGACATGGTGGGTGACTGTTTAGAGGTCTTCATGGATGACTTCTCGGTCTATGGCGATGGGTTCGATGCTTGTCTTGACTGCCTAGACCGTGTGCTTCAGCGCTGAATTGAGGTCAACCTTATATTATCTTGGGATAAGAGTCACTTCATGGTGGCTCAAGAGACAGTCCTTGGTCATATCGTCTCCAACAGGGGCATGGAGGTCGATCCGACCAAGGTGGATATCATTAGAAAACTCAATCCACCGTCCAATTTGCGTCAATTGCGGTCTTTTCTGGGGCATGTCGGTTTCTACCGACGGTTCATTCAGGATTTCAGTCGTATTGCCCGACCGCTTACTGATCTGTTGACGAAAGACACTGAGTTCATTGTCGATGATAAGTGTCTTGCGTCTTTCGAGACTCTCAAAGGTATGGTTGTTTCGGCTCCTGTCCTTTAGCCACCCGATTGGTCTCTCCCATTCGAGATCATGATGGATGCTTCAGATTTTGTCGTTGGGGCTGTGCTTGGACAGAGGAGGGATGGATTACCATTTGCCATTCACTACGCCATCTGGACTTTGGATGCCACTCAGCGGAATTACACTGTGACTGAGAAAGAGATGCTGGTCGTAGTCTTTGTTTTGGATAAGTATCGATCTTATATTCTCGGATCTAGAGTGACAATTTACACCGATCACACCGCCATCCGGTACTTAATGGCCAAGAAGAATGACAAAGCACGCCTTACCAGATGGATCCTTCTACTCCAAGAGTTTGATATTGAGATTAAGGATAAGCCTAGAGTCAAGAATGTGGTGGCGGATCATCTCTCCCGATTGGAGAATCTTGAGGAATCTGAGCTCAGTGCACCTATCATAGAGACGTTTCTAGATGAGGCGATCTTGGCTATCACCTCGCTTCCATGGTACGCCGACATTGTGAACTATCTTGTTGCCAAGACGGTTCCACAAGGTTGGCCCAGGTAGAAGCTCGAGACTTTCCTGGCGAAGGCCATGCTTTACCATTGGGAGGATCCCGTCCTTTATCATGAAGGAGGGGACAACATCCGGAGGAGGTGCATTCCTCAAGAAGAGCAGCATAGCGTCCTCACATACTGCCACAAGCTTGAGGCAGGAGGACATCATTCTGAAAAAAGGACAATACAGAAGGTGCTTCAATCTGGCCTTTGGTGGCCTACTCTCTTCAAGGATTCAGATGAGTTCGTGAATAGATGTACTGACTGTCAGAAGATGGGAACCTGCAGACAGAGAGACATGATGCCCATGCAACCCATTCACTTTTGTGAGGTTTTTTATGCATAGGGGATTGATTTCATGGACCCATTTCCTAAGAGTCATGGATTCGAGCATATTTTGCTCGCTGTGGATTATGTCAGCCGATGGGTTGAGGCCATCCCCGCCCGAGCTGCAGATGCTAAAACTGTGTGCAAATTTTTGAGGAAAAATATCATTTCACGGTTCGGGGTACCTAGAGTCTTGATTTCAGACGGGGGGTCTCATTTCATCAATGACAAGGTTAGGGCCCTTGCAGACGAGTTCGGCATTGACCATCGGGTTGCCACACCGTATCACCCTCAGACTAATGGTCTTGCCGAAGTATCGAACCGGGAGATAAAAACTATCTTACAGAAGGTTGTCCGCCTAGACCGAAAGGATTGGTCACAACTTTTGGACTCGATCTTGTGGGCCTATCGGACTTCCTTCAACAATCCATTGGGGACATCTCCCTTTCGACTCGTCTATGGCAAGTCGTGCCATTTGCCAGTGGAAATCAAGCATAAATCCTTTTGGGCAGTCATTGAGTTACTGTTAGATCCCGAGAGTATAGGAGAACAGAAGAGCAGAGTTGGCAGCCTTGGAAGAACTGAGAGATACAGCCTTTTCTAGCAACCTACAATACAAAGAGAAAGTGAAGACATGGCACGATTCTCATATTAGCCATAAACAGTTTGAGCCAGATCAGAGAGTATGGCTATTTGATTCCAGGATGAAATTATTTCCAGGAAAATTACAGAGCAAGTGGAAAGGTCCATATGTGGTCAGGAAGGTACATGACAATGTAAGTATTGACATATCCGAACCGTCATCTTCCTCTACCTTCCGTGTCAATGGTCAACACCTGAAACTATATCTAGATCACGATCCGCCGACCAATGATGTTGCCCCCATTCTTCTGGTATGAGATGTGTTCTTTGACTCATATCATCTGCATCTCATACATGGTGATCACTTCCATCTTCCATTGTACAGATCATCTGTCTATATCATGCTTTCATCTATTAATCTCTTTTCTTCTTTTCTTCTTTTCTTCTTTTCCTTTTCTATTTTCTTTATCTATCAAAAAGGTGTCATCCTTGTAGACACTTTTCCATACTTAGGATGTACTTTGTCCTAAGTATAGGGGGGTGTGCACCCCAAGTTGTTCTATTCTTTTCGATCCTCTCCATTGTCTCCTCTTCTTGTCTATACTTAGCGATATCTTACCCTAAGTATAGGGGGAGACAACCCGAGTACGATTTGTTCATTCCCACCCTTGACCCTCCTTGCGTTGTGTACAGTCTGCTATACTTAGGATTAGTTAATCCTAAGTATAGGGGGGACGGTCGACTTCTCATTCATTTGTTCATCCATTTCTTTATTCATTTATTCTTTAGACTTGTCTATACTTAGTACGAGTTATGTCTTCTCTTTTCTCTCCGATCTATGAGGACATAGCTCAAGCTAAGTATAGGGGGGTCGTATATACTACGTATATACTTTAGCCATAACTCATAATTCCGTATTTTCCTAATAATATGGCTAATAATTCTTTAAAATTCATTAAAAACCGTAATAAAAGGTGTTTTGTTCCTCAAATCTTTTGTGTATTTACTGATTAATAAATCAGGTGAAAATGTTTTTGCAAAATGTTTGAAAAATAGTTTGAAAATCGTTGAGAAAATCTATTGAAAACTATTTTGAAAATGTTTTGTTACATGTTTTCAACCTTTGTGTAAAATGTGTGATTTGAAAAATTTCTTTTCTTTGTGTGAAATAAAATGTTTGAAAAAAGATTTGCAGATAGTTTGAAAAATGGTTGCAAAAATATTTGAGAAATCTATCTATATTGTTTGAAAACCTTTGCAAAATGATTTTTCAAATGTGTGTACATGTTTGCAAAATTATTTGTAAAAATTATTTTGGACTAGAGTTTTCAAAAATTCTTTGAAAAACATGTGTCAAGTAAGTTTGAGGAATATATACATCATATCTAAAATTCTTTACTTTATACCTATAAAATTGATCACTTACCCTGTTAAATTCTTAAAATCCACTTCTTGTAAATACAAGAGGCACTCCCGTGTACATATTTTCACCCAGTTTTCAGTCAAAATCTTTTTATTTTGAAAAATCCCAAAAATATTTGCAAAAATTAAAATCCAAAAACATTTGAAAAATCTTTTTGAAAAATACAAAAAAATGCATATGCATCATCATCATCATCTTTTCAAAAAATCCATAAAAAGTTCAAAATCTTGAAAATTGCATCACAAAAATATTTTCTACATTGCATTGCATAGCATTCGCATTTTTCGGATTGAGTTTGATAGTTGAACAAGTCTAAGTAAAATCCGGAGATTGGAGCTTGATTGGACCTTAAAATCTACCTAATAACAGGAACCTTATAGGAACCGGGTTTGAGGTACTTCAGGACTAGTTGACTTAATTCTTTGAGGATCACGGGACTTGGTTCAATGGATTCTTGACTGCCTAAGTAGAGTATTTCGGAGCACACGCATGACTCTTGTTGATAATGACCTAACTTGGACACCTGCACCTTTCACATGGCTCAACTCAGTTGGAGTGGTGAGGGGATTGGATTTGCCGGTATGAGACGCACACAAGTGGAAACATTTGTCCTCCTCTAGGGAGGGAAGTGCACCCCAACCCGTCCAGTGATGAGGAAGTCTAAAGACAGGAGGTTGTGGGTTGCAATAAAGCTTCAAAAGAGGGATAGTCTACTGGCTCAAGAGGAAAACCTCGTTATGTAAATGCTGCTGTATATAGTATTCAAAAAAAAAGTCCAGGCATGTACAAAAATAAAAAGCCTGCAAAGTATGTACAAATGTTGTAAAGCCAATAAGCAAGCTTGAGTTCCAAAGTCAAATCATGTGAGCCTGCAGCTGGATGACTTGACTACATTGGTCTTGCATCCCAGGATAGGTAGCTACACTGGCTACCGTCCATTCTTCTCTTCACCCCCTCCTCTTGAGTTGGTTGCCACTTGAACTTAGAAGGGAATACCCCGCTCCTCGAGGATGGAGTTGTTGGATTGGGGAATCATTGGGTTGTCACACTGGAGAAGTCAGTTTCTTTGTCATTCTAGTTGGGGAGAGCCACCATCACTTACACTGTACGAGTCAGATTCATAGTCGTAAGAGTTTGCGTATGAATTGAGATATTTCTGACCTGTCTATTGAGGAGACTTGGGCAGAGTTTTGGGATTCTCAAGGACTATTGGATTTCAAATTCGGTTCTCACTAAGGTTCCACCCGCACTAAAATTCCAGAGGTCCGACTTAAGCTCCAAACTTTGATTTTGTGAAGACAAGTTTGACAATTAAACTAAATCCAAGTTCTTCTTTTTCTTTTCTTTCTTCTTCTTTTTGCACTTAGCATAAGTGTTTGCTAGGGACTAGCAAAGGTAAAGTATAGGGGGATGATGAATCCACATTTCATCATCTTTATTCTATCATTTTGGCCTCAAAAACCCTAGCAAATGCCTGTAAATAGCATTAAATAGAGCATATTAGCATTCATGCACGTGCATACAAATAGTGCATAAAATACTATAATTAAAGCCCAAATTATAGAATAAATAAAAGAAAAGAAAAAGAATAAAATATTGTAAATATTTTACGACCCGAAACCCCGAGACCTAGGAATCTTGATGAATAGGTCGACAAGGAATAAAGTAGGGGGAGATAAGGGCCAAATACAAACAATATTCCTTCATTCTTTATTCATTTTGGGACCTATTTTTGGTTCCACTTTTTATACATCAAATAAAGAAACTTTGAACATGATAGTTGTAGATAATTAAATAAAGAAAAATACAAAATTGATTTCATTCAAAAATAATGTACAGATAAAAAGTTATAGTCTGAATAAAAATCCAGAATCCCAACTTCCCAGACCCGTATCTCACAAATGAAAACTCCAAATGCAGCAAACTCACCTTTAATTGTATATAGAATAAAATTAGCTATTAATGGTGATGGTTTCGCATTTGGCGGAGCTACGGTTTGAAAGTTGAGTTTTGTACCCTCATTGTATACTTGTACAGAATAAAATATTCAATTTATTATTCATTCATTATTTTTTATATTTTTATATTTTTATAATTTTGTAAATATTATTTATAATAATTGTGTACATTAAAACAGGAATAAAAACTCAAAGAAAATACAAAATAGAAATACTTGTATATACTATACATAGGTATGATACCTATACTTATACCTGTACATTATATACTTTTATTTTATTAAATATACAAAACACATCAATAAAATAAAATAAAAATATATTTATGTGTATAAAAGTATTCTATGATTTTATAAAATACTAGATAAAAATAATAAAACTAAAATACACAAAATAAAATTAAAAGAATAAAAAATATAGATATTATACCTATAAAGGGTATAAAAGTAAACATGCAAAAATATATCTCATAAAAATAATAAAAAATCAGAATAAAATACTACATAAAATAATAAATATTTTTTATTTTATAACCAAAAATAAATAAAATCATTTTTTATTTTTAAATGAATTTTCAAATCTTTTTTAGAACCTTTTTCCTGATTGGTCCACGTGGACCAATCAGGGGGTAGTCGCAGTTGACCTCGGTCAACTGTCTGCCCTAGGTCCTGTAGCCTCTGTCAGAGCCTCGGTTCTTGACATTTTTGTCGATTTTTCCAAGCCGATTCTTGCATTTTTTTCGTGTCGCAATCTTCAGAGCTTTTGACTCTCGATCTTTGGTCTTTCACGCCCAGAGATTAGCTCGAGGATTGGGGCATCGTGTCGCCCGTTCTTCCTTGGTCTTTGGACCACCTCAGTCATCCGGTCAAACGACATATATGGAGTCCCGACCTTTCGATTTGAATTCGAACCCCATTTAACTGAATTCCCTCCTCTCTTTCGTGCTCCAGAGTGAGTTGGAGTTGACAGCTCCAGCTCGCGCTCGTCAGGAGAGTTGTAGGTGCATCAGGGACATTCCAACCCACCTCCGGTGACCCCCCGTCGAGGTACCCCCATTCCCTCTGGCTCTGGCCATCGAGGTTGTTTTATCTCTGTTATTCCTCTTGTATTTCATTCACCATATCTTTAGGAATAAAAACCCTCAAAAAATTGCATGTCCATCGATCAAATCCAATCTTCAAATCACCTAGTCGGAACGCACCTCCGGCCGAGAGCTCCACCATCGTCTTGCGCCGCCTTGTCGCCACTGCGGGGTCCAGGCAACTTGCCCTAGACCCTCTCACTTTGTTTTGCAGGTCAAACTCCTTTGACTCGAGCCTGGGAGCGATTTTGTGACTCGCCAGAGTTCGGTCGAGCCCCATCGCTCCGCCGCCCTCCTCCGCGAGCCTCGGCCACTGTCAAGGCATTTTGAAGCTCTCAGGATATAGCCCTGACCTCTTGGAACCTCCAGCCTTATTTTGAAGCCACGAAGTCCACCGGAGGAGGAGCAGCACCTCGGAGAACCTCGGCTCGCCAGAGTTCCTTCGTGGTTCTTGCTCCAGCCTTCGCGGCCGTTGGATCGAGGAGGAGTCCCAGTTTGCACACCAGCCATTGGATCGTGCCCGGTCTCCACCGTCAGATCTTCATCCGAGGATCTAATCCTCGTCGTCCAACACGAAGCGGTATCGTGCGAGGAGATCACGCCACGTGTTCAAGTTAAGAGCCCCCGCCGTCAGATCTCCTTAGCGTGGGAATTTTGCAAGTATACCCCCCGTACTTTTGTAATTTTCTTTTAGTCCTGAAACTTTCCTTGGTAGTTTAAAACTTTTGTAAATTTTATAATTAGGCCCCTATGTTTCCTAATATTACTCTGAGGTCCTCGGCCACGTCACCTCACGTGACCTGTTCACGTGAGACGCGGGCTTGTTGCAAAGAGGCCCTCGGCTCTTTTTGTATTTCGTTTTAGGCAAGGGAATTAAATATTGAGTGTTTTATTTTTGGGACAATTGCATGTAAGCCCTCGGGCGTTTTCGATATCATAGTTGAGTCCTTCCCAGGCGTGTGCCAGTCACGCTCCCTGGTGGACATTTTGCACCTGTGCCCTCCCGGGTTTGGGTATTTGGGATTGGTCCATTAAATTAAATATTCAGTGTATTATTTTGTGGAAAATTGCATGTATGCCCCTGGATGTTTTAATATTTGCATATATACCACTGCCAGGCCTATCATTTTTGTGTGCTTGCTCTATTTATCTAAATATTTGCATATATACCCCTGCCAGGCCTATCATTTTTGTGTGCTTGCTCTATTTATCTAAGGCATTATTTTAATTTGAAAAATTCCCAAAAATTCAACTTAAGCTCCTGTCAACTTGCACTTTCACGCCCTAGTTTTGCATTTGCATTTTATTGCATTTTTATATTTATTAAAAATCAAAAACATGCATTTTAGCTACTGTCTAGCTTTAAAAATACCAAAAAAATATTAAAACACCTAGAAAAATTCCAAAATATCACCAACTGTCTATTTAGGCTATTTTAGTATCAGTCCAAAAATCACTAAGAATTGCAAAAGAAAAACTTTAAAAATTCAAAAATACCCAAACACTTCTAAAAAATCTAGAAAATTATAGAAAACTCCAAAAAATGCAAATTCAACTTCGGTTGGTTACCTATTTTATTCTCTTTATTTTAAAATTAGTTTGGAAAAATTTTGTGGCTGTTTGATATTTTTCATTCCTATTTTACCTTCAACCAGTAGCTTATTCCCTATTTTCCCTTATTTTGCCTTTTAAAAATACCAAAAGATTTTGAAAAACCCCCAAAAATCACAAAAATAGTAAAAAAGTATAAAAAGACCAAAAAGATTTTATTTCTGAATTTTTTAGTATTTTTGCATATTTTTATAAATATTTTATCACCTCTTTTATTACATAGTTTATATAGTCCAATATTGAAAAAAATAAAAAAATTATAAATATAAAAAGAAATTATAAAATCAGAAAATTAAAAATCAAAATACAAAAATATAAAATCAAAAATTAAATAAAAAAATAAGAAAAAAATAAAAACCCACAAAAATATTTGCATTGCATATTGTAGACAACACATCACATTCACTCACATACACATCTGTAGATATACTCTGCCTTGCTCCCTGTGTTCGAACTCTCTGCATACTTGCTTCTATACACCTTGTTTGTAGGGTTAAAAATACATTTTAGCTCCACCATTTTCTTGTCATTTCTTGATATCTATTGTGTGGGTTAATTGTTGATTTTATACGAGATTCATTTGAGGGTCGCCACAGCGACGGTTGTCTCCGCCTTGTGTGAGACACTATTTTAGACCCCGTGAATTTCGTGTAAATTAGCCATCAATTTTCCTTCAGTTGTGTTACCTTCTTTTGTATCTCAGGACAATTTTAGGAAATTACAAAAAAATGGAAAAATAGAAAAAGAACAAAAATATGAATGAAGGAAAGGTTTCTGTATCCCCTTCGAGTCCATTTATGTTTCATGATGATCTTAGTATGGATTATATTCCTCTACATGCACAGGAACCTATTCTTGACCCTCATCTTTCTGGAGAGGGTCCAGCCATCCCTTTCCCTCAAGCACTCTGCTTAGCAAAGGGGAATAAACCAGAAAATCCCAAAAAGAGACACCAGTTAGAGTCTAGCCAACAGATAATCGATTTATTCCAGATACAACTAACTCTACAGGAGGCACTAGAGTACATCCCTCTCTTCCAAAAGAATTTGAGAGAGAAGATCACCATCTGCAAGAAGAGAAGGAACCACAATGCAGAGATCCATGTGCTTACTCGTGCCACCTGCTTTGCCATTTAGAGTCGATTGCTAGCCAAGAGACCTGATGCAGGGGCTCCATATTTCAGATGCCATATACATGAGAAGCGGTTCGATCGTACTCTATTAGACAGTGACTCTTCTATTAACCTTCTTCCGGCAGCCTTACTTGACCGATTCGAGTTCGGCCCTCTTAGACGGAGCAGGACAGTCCTTTCGTTTGCTGATAGATTTATCAAGAGGCCAAAGGGGTTGTTGAAGGACGTGGTCATCACAATTTAGGGCCTAAAATTCCCTGTGGACTTTGTTTTATTGGACATGGATATCCCTTAGTCTGTGACAGATACCCCCATCATACTAGGACGCCCATTCTTGGCCAAAGCCAAGGCGGTATCCAATCATGATAGTGGGAAGGTATACTTTCACGTTGAAGGTGAAAATGTACAAATCGAGATGATCGAGGAGACCAGAGCGCGAGATTCAGCCTGCTCCGAGCAGTCGAGTGATTCAGAGCAGATGACAGATGCAGAGCGAGACATCCAACAGGAGTGTGATTTTGTGATTACATATAATGAGGCAGTTTGGTCCAATCCCTTATCATGAGCTCTTGTCACGCCATAAGACACTACAGATTTACATATTGTAGTAGATGAGAGTTCGGAGAGCGCACTCTTGGCACCAGACACATTTGAGGCTGATGATCATGGTCAGGATAACGAAGCAGAGTATATTTCATGCTATTCTGATTCAGATCCCTCAGATTCAGGCATTGATTGGGATGACTTTGATGATTTTTTACCTTATCTTTATTTACCTTGTCTAATTCCTATATAGCCGGCAGCTAGGACAGAGAGTGAGCCAGCACAGATTACAGAGACACCAGCAGGACCACCTTTGTCAGATTTTCACATGTAGTGAATGTTCTCCCATGCAGATCTGGTAGCCTTCACTCAAAAATTTTAGAAGCCAGATTTGCCAGCGACTTGAGACTTTCCTTGTGAAGGCCAAGTTGTACCATTGGGAGGATATCGTTCTTTATCATGAAGGAGGGGATAGTGTCTGGTGTCGGTGCATTCCTCAAGAGAGCACCATAGCGTCCTCAAATATTGTCACAAGCTTGAGGCGGGAAGACATCATTCTGGGAGGAGGACAACACAAAAAGTGCTTCAATCCAGTCTATGGTGGCCTAGCCTCTTCAAGGATTCTGATGATTTTGTGAAGAGGTGTACTGACTGCCAGAGGATGGACACTTGTGGACAACGTGATATGATGTCGGTGCAACCCATTCATTTCTGTGAGGTTTTTGACGCATGGGGCATCATGGGTCCATTCCCTAAGAGTCATGGATTCGAGTATTTTCTTGCTTGCTGTGGATTATGTGAGTCGTTCGATTGAGGCCATCCCTGCTCAAGCCGTAGATTCTAAGACCGTTTGCAGATTTTTGAGGAAAAACATCATTTCACGGTTCAAGGAACCTAGAGTTTGATATCTAACGGGGTGACTAACTTTATCAACGACAAGGTAAGGGCCCTTGGTAACGAGTCTAGCATTGACCATCGTGTTTCCACTCCATATCATCCTCAGACCAATAGTCTTGCTGAAGTATTGAACAGGGAGATCAATACTACACCGGAGAAGGTTGTCCGCCCAAACCGAAAGAATTGGTCACATCTTTTGGACTCGATTTTGTGGGCCTATAGGACTTCCTTCAAGACACCATTGGGTACATCTCCCTTTTATTTCGTTTATGGAAAGCCATGCCATTTACCTGTGTATATCAAGCACAAGTCACTATGGTAGTCAATGAGTTATTATTGGATCCCAAGAGTATAGGAGATCAGATGAAAGTAGAGTTGGCAGCCTTGGAGGAGTTGAGAGATACAGCCTTTTCGAGTATCCTATAGTATAAGGAAAGAGTGAAGATATGGCATGATTCTCATATCAGCCATAAAAAGTTTGAGCCAAACCAGAGAGTATGGTTATTCGATGATAGGTTGAGATTATTTCCAGAGAAGTTACAAAGCAAATGGAAGGGACCATACTTGTTCTGAAAGGTGCATGACAATGGAAGCATTGATATATCTGAGTTGTCATCTGAATCTACTTTTCGAGTTAATGGTCAGCACCTGAAACCATATCTTAATCATGATCCGTTGATCGGTGATGTTGCCCCTATTCATTTTGAATGAGATGTGGTCTTTGACTCACATCATTTGCATCTCGTGCATGATTATCACTTCTCTTCCGCAGTTGTAGAGATCCAGTTGTCCATATCATTCATTCTTTTTGTCTAATACCCCATATTAATCATATGATTATGCTATACTTAGGGTGTGCTTTACCCTAAGTATGGGGGGTATCAGACTTGTGATTATTCATTTGATTCTTTTTACCTCTATTCTGCTGCCTATACTTAGGGATATTTTACCCTAAGTATAGGGGAGGTATACCATGTGCATCCTAACCCTCGGTTTTCCCCTTGTATATAGATTTCTATACTTAGGAACATTTGATCCTAAGTATAGGGGGGTCACCGACATCTATCATTTCAATCTTTTCATCGTTGCAGTATAGCCTTCTTTTCACTTCCCAATACTCAGCACGGGTTATGTCTTCCTTTCATCGCTCTTTGATCGCTCTGAGGACATCATTCGAGCTAAGTATAGGGGGTTTCGTATATATTGTATATATATACTTTAGCCATAACTTGTACTTTGTGTGAATGTGTTAATAAAATAAAATGGCTAAATATCATAAAACTAAATATCACAAAATTTTTAAAAAAAATTCTTGTACAAATTTGTTTGTAAATAGATTTTTGTAAAAACAATTTGTGTACAAATGTTTGTAAAAATGCTTTGATTGTAAAATGCTTTGTAAATATTTTTGTATCAAAATTATGTATATAGTAAAATTTTTTGAAAAATATTTGGAAAATAAAAGTTTGCAAAAATTCGTTTGTAAGTGTTTGTAAATATTTTGCAAAACTTTCCCTTTTTCCTAGCATTCAAAAACTTCTTCATAAATATTTGCATATTTTGAAAAATTGCACAAAAAGAGTTTTGTACATATTTGCTTATATATTCTTCTGAATCATAGTTGACATTTAAACTAGTCTGGAATTAAATTGAAAAATGGAGCTTGGTTAAGACATTAATCCACCTAACTTCAGAGGAACCTTATAGGATTTGAGGTTAAGACTTTTCAGGTCCATAGTGACTTAATTCTTTGAATCCACTAGGCTATGTTCACATGTCATCTTAATGAGCCTAAGTAGAACACTTAACAACACACACATGACTCTCAGAGACAATGGCCTGACTTGGACATGCAGTTTACACGTAGCTCAACATGGATGAGGTGGTAAGGAGGTAGAATTTTTTGGCTTGGGGTAGCATACAAGGGCAGTACTTCTAGGCGGAACCTCTCATCTTCCTCTAGGGAGGGATGTGCATCTCAGCCTGGTCTAGTGGCATTGAGGTCTAAAGACAGCAGTCTGTGGGTTGCAATAATGCTTCAAAAAGAGGGATAGTCTACTAGCTCAAGAAGAAAAACTCCTTATGTACATGTTGCACCATCTAATTATGTTGTATATATGCATATCGAAAAAATGTGAAAAAATATGAAAAACTCCAAAAAAGGGGGGACATGCATAATTGAAAATAAAATGCCTACTGGAGTGTATACAGTGAATAAGTAAAGCTTATGTATCCACCTTCTCATATCAAGGAAGCTTGCAGCGGGAGACTTAGCTACACTGGTTAGGCTCCCAGGGATATGTGGCTACACTGGTCACGATCCATTATCTTCTTTCCCCCCTTCTTGAGCTGGTTGAACTTGAACTTAGAAGGGAATACCTTGCTCCTCGAGGAAAGAGCTGCTAGACTGGGAAATTAGAGTTACCTTGTTGAGGGAGGTTGTTTCTTTGTTATTTCTGAGGTGGGGAGCTACATATCACTTACAGAGTACAAGGAAAGATGCATAGTCATTAGAGTTTGTGTATGTAGACTTGTTCTGATCTGGTTTATTGAGGAGTCTTGATCAAAGAATAGTGGAACTTAGAGGTTGTTGAGTCTTAAACCTATTTCCCAATAAGGTTCCGACAAACTAATAATCCAAAGGTCTGACTAAGCTCCATACTCCAATTTAATGAAGATAAGTTTAATAATAAACCTTGATTCTTTTCCTTTTCATTTCTTTTTATTTTTACTTCTTTCTCAAATAAGTGTTTGCTAAGGGACTAGCAAAGGCAAAGTATAGGGGGTGATGAATCCATGATTCTCACTCTTTATTCTTTTATGTTAGCTCCTCTTTTTGGCAAAACCTCCTGTAAATACATGTAAATTCAATAAATTAGCTCTTTGCATGCCTTTGTTAACATTGCATATTTAACATGTATTTTTGCACAAATAAAATAATAAAGGAAAAAGAAAAAGAATGATGTATTTATAATAAATACAAAGTGACACAAACCCCAAGAGAAGGTCAAGACTTGACCAGATCGCAAAATAATATAAGTAGAGAGAGATAGGGTCTACTATGTATTGTATATATCCCTTATACTTGTACATATTATCTATTTATTTATAAAACCAAAATTATTTTGTTCTTTTAAACCCTTATATATAGTTTTAATAATTTTATAAAAATAAAAAAATTAGAAAAATAAAAGAAAAATAAAAATAAAATCAACATACCTTTGTATAAAAGACACGTGTACATATCACATCCACTATTTATTTTTTACCCTTAAATAATCTATAAAAATAAATTAAAATTTATTTTTTACTCCTAAAATTATGTTGTAAATAAATAAAATATAAAATAAAGGTATTTGTGTAAAAATAATAAAATAAAAATACTTGTACATAATACATAGGTACATTATACTTGTATATAATACAATACACTGTATATAATATAATATATTAATTTATATAAATAAATAAAAATCACAAAAACACTTTGAAAAATTATAAACATTCTTATTTTATACACTTTTTAATTTAAATTCGTTTACTATCTTTAATTCAATTTCCTATTTATTTGTATATTTTGAATTTCTATTGGTCCACGTGAGTTTCTTGACCGCGGTCAATGTCAACCTCCAAGTCGGGTCACGTTCCTCTCGTCGGAGATTCTTCTCCGAATTTTCATGCCCGAACCTGACCGTTCAATTTTGAATTTATCGTTCGCTAAAAAAATGATGATTTCCCCGGCAACAGCGCCATCTGACAAATCCGAAATTCGATGTGTTAAGAAGATGTTTTTTTTGTTCGTGCGTAAAATTAATGTGTCGTTCGTTGTAGGCGGCAATCGGAATCGGTCAAGAAAATAACCACTAATAATTATTCAATTTTTAATCGTGTGGTTTTATGTTTATTTTACTTGGGCAAGTCCCAAGGTCGAACACAAGGAAGCAAAGGAATAATCTAGAATTATGTCTATCAAAATTCGTGTGTGGCTTTCGAGGCGTTTTTTTGAATTTTTAATGCAATAAAGGATGCATTATGCAATTTTAGCCTATTTTAGGGACTAAAATGTCAATTACGCCCAAACGATGTCCGAAAAATATTAAATTTGGCCATGATGTAAAATATGATGAAATGAATGCACTGTATTTTTTTTGAGATTTTTGGATGCGATATGAATTTTTTATGAATTTTTAAATGCAAATAAAATGAATTTAAATATTTAATTATAATAAATACTAAACCTACATATTTTCAAGGGATAAAATTATCTAAGATCTATCATTAGGTGATGGATCTCAGAAAAATCCTAAACCTCGAAAATGTGAGATTTAATATTGATTAAAAATTAAATACTGAAATATTTAAAATGATTTTTACAGGGCAATCTATGCATGCAAATGCAAATTTTTCAGGAATTTTTGGAGCATCAGTTAATCAAATATAAAAATTGAAGCACAAATTGGGTAAAATATGCAATTTTCCATAAAATAATTAATTATTAATTAACCATCGATCACAAAAATATCCGCAAGATGTCAAACTGTAGAGAATTATATGATGAACATCATTCTATTTTTGGATAATTAAATAGTATAATGTAGATATCTAGAATGAAGGGGAAAGATAGGGGTATTTCTGCAATTAAATAAATACAATAAATATGCAGAGAGGGACCTAAGTTTAATTACCAATACTAATGGGGGAGAATCTGCAAATTGTCCAAGGAGCATGTGCTGCGCACGTGCCCTTGGAATGGAGGGGCTGATGCGCAAATATGGAGTCTTCGAGGGGGCTTCTGCAAATGACCCAACGGGTCACGTGCAATGCACGTGACCCTTCGGGATGATGTTAAGCTAATGACGTCACCCCCGCCCTCATGTGCACAACACGTGGCGGGGAGTCTCGAGCTTGGCCTGGCGGCTCGACAATCGGCGGAGGGCACCCGGTCGAGGCGGAGGGGGCCATGGTGCAGTGGAGAGTCTGGGGACCGCTCTGGTGGTCTCCTGTGGTCGAGGTATGGCCGATGAAGGCGCTGGGGAGGGCCAAAGTCATTGGTGTGGAAGCTTCGCTGGAGTTCGTTGTCGGTGCGTTGGTGAAGACGAGGCGGAAGTCATAAGTTGGCTGCTGAGGTCCGGCGAGGTTGGTGTGGGGGCTTTGCTGGAGGTTATGTCGAAGAAGAAGTTTGTCGATGGTTGAAGACGTGGCCTTGTCGTAGTCGGAGTTGGCTTGACGGTGGATCACCGGTGCAGAGCAGCTAGGCCAGAGAATGCTGTGACGAGGGTCGGAGCGGTCCTCGGATCTCGCTGCGAAAAGGGTGATGTCGGGCTGTCACCACCGACATGGTCGAGGAGGGCACGTCGGCGGATGATGGCGAACGGTGACAGGGGCGCTTCTTAAATAGGGTCGGGGACCCAAGACTGGAGATGGCAAGTGGTTAGCGTTGGCGATTGGGATTTGATTGGGGTCGATTAATTCGAAGAGGAGATCGGGTCTTTGATAGAAGAGGCGGCGGAGATTTGGGAAGATCGGTGATAGATCGAGGAGTGATTTGACGAGGGAGAACGAGCATTGGTGCGAGATCGGAGGAGGAGGGGAGTAGCGAGATTAGCGGCGGAGAAACGGAGCGGCAGAGGTTCCAAACGTGGGGAGGAAGAAGACGCATAGGCGCCGTCCGATTGAACGCGATCGGACGGTTCCTGTGGTGCCACATGGCAGCAGGAGGTGGGAAAGGTGAGGCACGTGCTTGACGCGTGCCTGGCTGGCACGTGCCTCGCATGTGCAGAGGCATTTTAATTTTTTTTATAAAACAAATAATAAATAAAGCCAAAAAATGGCTGACACGTGGTGGTTCAGGGGCAGCCACGTGTCAGCACTAAAAAATTCAGAAATTAAAGACTTTGTAAAATCAAAAATAAATAGCAAACGACCTCGAATCGAAAAAGTTTCCTCATGAAAATTGCTCGTCTCGATGATATCTACAACTTTCATGAATACATCCAAAACTAAAATCGATCAAATGCACAAAGTGATATTTTTGGGGTATCCTAGGTACATAGGATACCTAGATTTTTGGGTTTTATAATTTTTATGTCATTTTTAAACCAGATAAAAATCCGGAAAAAATATGATAAAATCAAAAATAAATATTTACACATTAACCTATTTTTTTGATTTTTTATTAATTAAGAAAAAGAATAAATAACATAAAATATGAAACAGACCTATTTTGTGCAGTCGGTTAGTGAAGACTCGGACTCAATTTGTTTCTTTGATTTCAAGCTCAATTTGGATTTAGATTTTTGCGCATTTTAATAAAACTTTTATCAAAGAAGACAAATGGAAAAGAAACAAACTAATATAGGTTAAATATGTACATAAACTAGTATGCCAAAAAACGCTAAAATACAAAATGTACAAAAGAGGCCCAAAACCCAACTTTCACATATGAGCTCCGATTCACTTGAACTTGGTCTTGTTTTGAAGGGAATTGAATGTACATTAGTTCAAAAGTAAGAAAGATCAAAACGAACACTGGATGGGGAAGATATGAGGTTTTTAGTTCGGAAATCCTGAAACTAGGGTTTGGGTTTTTGGTCCACTTATTTGGGTTAGTGATTTTTTTTGTATTTTTTATTTATTCTTGTTAGTGATATGTACACAGTGGAGGTGGTTTAGTGTCATTCGGAGTTAGCATGAATGAGTTAAAAATCCAAGAAGTTAGGCTATTTACATGTCATTTTTGGCTTCTTATTTTGTGCAGAAATTAGTGCTAAAATGCAATTCTTATGAAAACATGCATGAATGCTAATTATGCAGAATAGATGCAGAAATGCTATTGATTTTGAGGGATTTGAGCTTAATAAATGAGATTTAGAGTGATGAATCCGAGATTCATCAGTCCTCTTTCCTTGATATTCAGACCCAAGATTCCTCGTACACCCGAGATTCACGTGGATCCCTAGAATCAACTTGATCCTTCTAGGGTTGCGCTCCATCTCTCGATCTTTCCAGACCCTCAGGCATCCTATAAGACATCTCTTCAACTCTGCCAGCCCAGCAGCTCATCCCTCGCACCCCCATTCTTCCCTAGCCAACTTCCTGGAGTGACAGACACTCAAGGAGCACCTTAGGATCTTTAGGAGACGCATGGAGGCTTGTAGCTCGCAACACGACCGGAGCTCCACCGCGTGAAGCCTCTCTCGCCCATCGTAGCAGATCGAGGCCAAGACCTATCGGATCACCTTCGCTGGAGCTTCTCAGCTTATTGGAAGCTTCACGTAACACTTTTATCCCCCACATTTCCCCCATTCGATTCCAACTTTGCATTTTACGTCGATGCTAGTTACTCTGCTCCGATCAGCTGGCCGGAGCTCCATCTCGACCATTTATCTGCTCCGATTGAACACCCTGCTCACCTCACTCCTTCCCATGTAGTCTGATCACCCTACATCTCACTCACCGGGGCGAGATTAGGACCGAGACTTCCTTCCCCCATCTCCGCCGGAAGTCATGTATCACCTCCATTGTTTCGCTTCTCTCCTTATGCAATAACATGGACCGGAGCAGTGCCCCGAGTCCCTCTACCTTATTTAGGTGATGGTTGGCACGAAGAAACCCAATTGATTCACCAGCTGACCAGGCAGAGTAGTTCTAGTGGGTGCGACACCGTCATGCACATCCAACCGTCCACCGCTCCATTAGAGCCCACCACTAGACATGGAGGAGCTTCACTACTGTGTTGGACCTCTCAGCGTCATCATTGGGCCTGTGGATCTTCCTCTACGGTCGATTGAAGGTCGCAAGAGCCGAATTCATCCAACATCTTCAGTCGTCGTCTGATCGGGACCCTATCTTCCAGATTGCATCTCCACTATTCATCCAGCCCCTTTTTCAGAGGCATCAGATCCACGTTTAACGGCCATCAAAGTTGACATTCTTTGTACCGTCTGATTTCATCAGAAGTCATCAGACCCGTACACCTGCTCCATTCGCCTAAGTCGTCATATCCTTAGCAGAGCAGATCAGAACCGTCAGCACATGCCTTCACAAGAGCCTGTCATGCATCCCACGTGCTCCGCACACGCTTGCAAGGGTATATTCCCCCTTTTACCCTGCGTATTTCTGTATTTTGCTTGAGTCCATTAAATAATTATTGTAGTAGAGAACTTTTGCAGTTAGACCCTTATTTACATTTCAGTCCAGTTGAGTTTGAAGTCACGTGCTCATCTGAAATATTTGCATTATATGCCTTGAACTTTCTTCTGGTTATTGAATGAATGCCAAGTTTTTTTATTTGCACTTATATCCCTGTGAGCCTGGATCACGTGTTGTGCACACTTTCTCTAGATTATTTGCATTATTGGCCCTTGGCTTTTCTATAGTGTTATCTATTTGGTCCAGAAACTTAAAGAATTCACGAATAGGTCCATGTGAATTGTGCTTAATTATGTGTCATGTTTTGGACTTAATAAATATTAAATTAATTCAAAAAATTCCGTAAAAAATACCATTGGCTCTTGTTAGTGTGTAATTTTTATAGTAAATTTATTAGGTTAATTTATTTGTTTTTTATTTTTTTAAAAAATCAAAAACACCTAAAAAGTGTCACGTCTAAGTTAGAAAAATCATAAAAATTCGAAAAATGTTTTAAAAATTCTATAAAAATTCGTGTGGTTCCTTTTTGTGTCTATGTGTACTTCCATTGTTAGTTTTGTTTGAAAAAATCATATAAAATCAAAGAAAAATCCAAAAATTCTAATTTAGTTTCTATTTGAAGCTTTTTACTTATATTTTATTATAAAATTGCTAATCAAGACTTTGGCGCATATTAAATATTTTTAATTTGCAATTTAGTCTTAATTGTGCACTGCTTTGATTTTTTTAGCCTTATTTGATTTTTATAAAATTACAAAAACATCAAAAAAATCTAAAAAAATATCAAAATATTTTAAAACCTCTAAAATAAAAAAATATCTAAATTTTCTGAGCATTTTTTGCTATCTTAAAAAATAATAAAAAGAGTGTTTTGAGTGTTCTTTGTGTTTTATGCTTGCTTGCCTCTATTCAAAAATTTAAAAAATCTAAAAATTTAAAACCACTAAAAATGCTTTATTTGTGGAGATTTGACTACTATTATTTGTGTGCTCCTTGTGTTCGAACCTGGTGGGTATACTAGGTAAATAAAATAGCAAACCGCTACATGTGTTGATTGTTTGTTTAATCTATCTTGAGTGGTTTTATTTTTCTCGATTTAGTGGGCCTATCGATTGGGGTCGCAACGACCTCTGTTTTACTTTGATACTTAACCCAAGTCAGTGACGAGCTCATTAGTTTACATCTTACTACTAGCATATGTTCATATAAGCACTACAGACAGAGCTGAAGATGAGTTCTGCAAACCATCCGTAGATCGACAGATAAAGCGAGCGCACCATTCATACACTTGAGGATTTGTTACGTGATTGTACCCTAGAGTGGAAAGGGTCCTAAAAGGACCACCTGCCATTGGTAGAATTCACGTACAACAACAACCATCATTCCAGTATTGACATGTCACCATTCGAAGCCCTATATGGGTGGAAATGCCTCACATCTCTCAGTTGGCGTGAGGTAGGTAACCACACTCTTTACTCTATGGATCTCCTTGAGGAGATTGTGAGGGTTGTTGATCTTGTGAGGCAGAAGATTCTAATGGCACAGAGCTGCCAGAAGAGCTTTGCAGATCATCGGAGAAGAGACTTGGAATTTTAGGTAATACAATCCTTTTCTCATGATCCATTTTTACATATGACCTATTAATTTTCAACTTAATCTCTCATACTACCTGAAAATACAGGCGGGAGATTGGGTGTTTCTACGAGTATCTCCCATGAAGGGAGTACAGAGATTTGGAGTTCATGGCAAGTTAGCGCCACGATATGTTGGACCATTTGAGTTATTGCTCATGTAAGGAAGATAGACTATCGAGAAGTCCTTCATCCACACCTATCAGCCATTCATAATGTCTTCCACATATCCAACCTAAGGAAGTACGTGTACGACCCTCAACACGTCATCGGCTATGAGAATCTTTATGTGAAGCCTGACTTGACATACGAGGAGAGGTCAGCGCAGATACTTGACAGTGTTGTGAAGAAGCTTGGTAGCAAGGAGATTCCCTTGGTCAAGATGTTATGACACTGACATGGGAGACCGAAGCAGACATGTGAGCACGACACCCGCAGCTCTTTTCAGGTAATTATCAAAAAAAAGCCAATTTAATTGTATATATATATATATTGTCAAAGGAATATGATTTGTTTTTCCTTTGAGGTTTTTATGGGTTCAAAATCCTATGAAAATTTTATGGCAAAAAACGTAGATGAAACTCAGATATAACAGACATTAACTCGAGTCTTGAGGATGAGATTCCCTTTGAGGTTTTTATATCTGTGACATCCAGATCCGAATAAATCTGAACCTAACCCGATTATACCATTTAATCCAATAAAACTCTCTATCATTATTAAATGATCTAAATCAATCCATAGATGGTAGATCAAAATTCATTTGGAATCAATCGATTAAAAATCGATTACATCATAATGTGTGCCATCAAAAAAGTTGTGAAGTAAAACTCAAACTACAAAACAAATCGAGACCATCATAAAATTCATATCAGTGAAATGATACCAATGTAATCGACCGCTCATCGATCAAAGGTCGTTTGATAATTTAAAATCACAACATTTGCTCAAAAATCAAGACCATATTTCGTCAATTTATGTAGCCATTGTGGATCAGAAAAGTATGAAATTTATATCACTTTATCATCATGCGTAGATGATTGAAATGAGCTATTGTAAATCGGAATTGGAGATTTAAGGTGCAAAAATGGGTAACTTTGATATATTAAATAAGAGAGAAGGTTTAAAAATAAAGAAATATCCGCATTCCAACAAACACCACTTGGATGTGCCTTCTCCCTCTGATTGGCCCAATTTTCTCTCCATGTGGCATGTAACAAGGACCCTCTTCACTTATATATACCAAACTTTCCCCTTCTCTCTTCCTCTCAAATCTCCAGCCCAAGATTTTTTTTCCTCCTCCAAACTGCTGCCAGCAGCTGCAGCGACCATAACTGCTCATCATATGCAGCCCTACTATTGCCCCATTACTTCCAGGAGCTGCTAAAGCTCTGCAACGGCCTGTTGTTGCACCCGAGCAGCAGATCCTTGTTGTTGAGCAACTGGAACCAACAACTACAGCTGCAGTTCTGCCCCTTCGTTGATGCAAAGTCGTTGCTCCTTTTCCTTTTGAATTGATGCATGCAAGCTTGGATCTCTATTATAGATATCCAAAAAGGTACAATTATTCTCCTCCTCTTGTTGTCATCCATGTCATTCTAAATCTAATTCAAGACCTATTTCTTAAGCTCATTATTTCCAAATTAAAAATTAAAATTTCAGTGAATTTGCATGTAAATTACTCATGCACAGTTCGATTTCAAACCAAAGTTTAGTACTGATTTCCAAATTTTAATATGTGTGGAAATGCATGTAAGATGAAATGATTCCTAGTTTGTCTACTATTACATTTTTAGTTTTAGAAAATGTTTGAATTGAAAAAATTAATCTCCTGCAAGCAGAAAGCTGCTATTTAAATTATTAGTAAAATATATTGAATTGAAAATTTAATCTCCTGAAAGCAGAAGCTACTATTTAAATTTTAGTTAAAAATGTTAAATTAAAAAATTTAATCTCTTGTAAGCAGAAAGGTGATGTTTAAATTTTGAGTTTAAAAAATATTGAATTGAAAAATTTAATCTCATATAAGTAGAACGCTACAGTTTAAATTCTTAGTTTAAAAAAAGAGAAAATTTTGATCTCTTGTAAGCAGAAGTTGTTATTTAAAATTTTAATTAGAAAAATGTTGAATTGAAATTAAAATTTTAAAAAATGTTGAATTGAAATTAAAAAATTTAAAAAATGTTGACTTGAAAATTTTAATTTCTTGTAACTATTATACGTTGCTGCTTAAATGTTAGTTTAGAAAAATTGAATTTAAGAATTTAATTCTCTACCAGTGTGAATTTCTACTAAATTTCTAGTAAAAAAGAATATCAATTGAAGAATTAAATTATTGCTACTTTAAGATGCTACTTAAGTTTTAGAAAAAAAATGAATTGAATTCTTTATGACTTTTAGGTATATGCTAATGAACACCCACTGATAATTTAGGATCTGATTTTTTTTAAGTTGCATGTTACTACTATTGATTAACTAGCTAAGACTTTTGAGAATTTTAAGAAATTACCATTCGATTTCTATTACTGTAGAATCAAATCGTAGATGAAAATTCATGATTTGAAACTTATAAGGTTGAAAAGAAAAGTTGGAAGTTTTGCATTGATTTGAACTTAGATCCAGACCCAATAAATGACTTCAAATCTCATAATTTTAAAAATAAGGTAATATGTGATCAATGACTGAAAATAGTCATGATTGATCCTTTAGGTATGAATCACTAACTATAAATCACTATTGAATAAGGGTGTAAACAAAGGACCTAGAGATGTATAGTCAACCATAGAAAAGATTGAGAAAGAAATGAGCAGTCAAGCAAGTGAAAATATTGGAAATTAGTGATGACTGATAATTAATAGTGACGTTATGGTGACCCTTACACTTGATCGTGCGAGGACGCGGTGACCCTCAGTTGGGCGGGAGATAGGAAGTCTGATTATGGCAGCGGCTGCCTAGTGCGTGAGTCTAGGATCCCAATTCTTTTTACAGTTTTACGCGAGCTCGTAGTGTTTTTGTGCTTTGTTGGGATCAAGGTTTTTGACAAATTCTACTGACCCTGTTTCAATAGGATGCCTAGGCAGGAGGACCCTTGGTTTTGGTTTTTAGCGCTCTTTTTGCCCATACCGATCGGGTTATTTTTCTGGAGTGATTAGTCCAGAAAGAGACACCCGTCTAAAGGGCATAGTTTGGGAGTGTGCCTAGCCCTCTCATAGACCGCACTTCCACTAGGAGGGTGAGACGGAAGAGTCTCTTAGGAGGCTTCCTTGCTGCTTGAGTGTTGGTTACTTTTCAGTCAATAGGTCTTGATGAGGAAAAAGATCATGGTTAGTTGGAGTTGAAGTTGGTCACAGATTGAGTTTGGCTACCGTGAGTTGGTTACAACTGAGTTGGTTATAGTTGAGATTGGTTACAACTGAATTGGTTACAATTGAGTTGGTATTGTTCTTGAGGTTGTTCACTGTTCCACAAATAGGTCGGGCAAAGAAAAGATTGTGAGACAGAAATCATCAATCATCATCAATCATTAATCATCGACATTTAATCAGAATTCAGAACCACGATTACATATATTAGGAGAAGCTAGTGGACGTAATGAGAACTTAGTTTGGATGCATTATACTCCACCGCATGCCTACTGAGGTACCCCAATCCTGGGGCATTCTTCACGCCTTAGAGTCATAGTGTCAGGTCACACTTCGACCAAGACCATATGCTATTCACTAGATTTTAAAATTTGACATAGACAAAGTTCAGACCAGAGACTCATCATCCTTAATACCAAGATACATCAACATGATTTATAAATGATAAAAAGCTAATAACCTACATATGGTTCATTAATTAATATATGAAAGGGTTATATATGGAAAGTTAATGGGTGATGGGTAATCGTAGCATTATACAAAACAACTTGAAAACCAATTTCCACGTAAGTAACTTGTTAAATTTAAATATCAAAATTTATCTACTTGCTTCTTTTTGAAACCACTGAAATATCTATTTTATTTTTAATAAATTTTGAGTGTACCAACGTTTGTTGAAATTTCTCTTGTTCCTAACATGTATGACAAGCAAGGCGTCTGCATCTCAGTAGATTGACAATTGACCTCGAGCTTCCGCAGTTACTCTCAACGATACACATATTATAGTGTTGTTCAGGATAATGTAAATATTTTTCTTTCTCTTCTGTTACATTTTGAAATACATGTATATAATACAATTTTTTTGTTACATGTAATTGTATATGAAAATTAATGCAATGTAAATTGATGACATTTGTTATTAGTTTTGTGGTTGTTTACATTATTGTGAATGTCATTCGAAACACGAATTTTTTTCCAAATTTCATTAATCTAATGCGATCAATTACGAATGAAATTCTACGAGTGTTGTGTAAACGGGTAACCCGGATCTACTGGTGTCACACAGTGTAAGTCAAACAACTTAATGGGCATGGCCAACACGATGCAATGATTTATCCTTCCAAATGAATTGTTTATGTGTGACTTTGAAAAGGTTTTTGAATCTACCACCATATTACTGATTTCAAGTATCGATATTAATCCAAGGATGGTTGACCAGATTTTCATATATTGTTATCAATGCTTATATTCTAAACATCGAATGTTTCTGATCATAGCAACCCTCGATTTATACAAGGAATCCATCCCATGAAATCGATTTTAAAATCTTCTTTAATATTATTGAATATAGAACTAAAAACCAACGATACTGTCTCATATTCAACATAATTATCAAGATAGCAACGGATCAAGTTATAATGAATAAATAAATAATCAACATGGTTATCCAAATTGAATAAGCATACATCGATAGCTAAAGATTACAATTTTATATCCGATAAAATAAACGACAAGATAAGGAAAAGAAAAAGACAAATAGTATGCAATAACATAAACAACCAATAAAAATAAAATTAGAATTACAAATCATTGAAGCACCCATTAAGGATTTTCCTTAAAGAATATCCCCTAGTTTATCAGTGCTTAGGATCTAACTATATGCTCCTGCATTATGGTGAAATATAGTAGAGGTAATCACAATCCTCAAAAGTACCTCAGAGAACAACTCGAGTTGAGAGAAAGAAAGCATTTAGTTGGAAAACTTGTGAAAGAATGTGTATCGCATTAGGTCCTAGAAGGGAGTGATAAATAACCATGGCAACCATTCAAGTCTCGCATGCAAAATAATTGACTCTCCAACTGGAGTAAGAGCATGAGAATGTGTGTGGGGTCCCTCCAATCCCCCTTGAATTTTTGTTGTAAGAGCTTAAAAGACTCGTAGCCCACCAAAATTTTATAGTCGAGCAATATAATACTAAAGCTTTTCTCTCGTATCCGCTATTTCTTCCTATCTTGAACTCCGACCTTAAATTAAGCATCCCAGTAGATGCTCTAATCTCTTGAATACACCAAAATATTTTTATCTAAACGTGTCTTTTAAATCTTTTCATGTTTTGGGTGTGTAGTTTTTCCAATATACCTTATAAACTTAGTTGTTTACACCATTACCCTAGTGATCAACGATTACATCATGACTGAATTAACCACATAACGACTCATGCAATCTTAATGATCGCACCACAATCTCGTAATCTTGCTTTCATTCACTATAGATATTCTATCATGTTTTTGGGAATACCGAGATTTTAGATCTTGGGAACAGTCGTATCGATGAGGTTAATGGTGTTTTGACCAAGATAATAAGAAAACGCCATCACCTTCATATATGATAGCATAAGATATTATTATGTTTATCAAATAAACACCAAGGATGAAGCCCTGTATAATTTTTTTGTATTTAAAAAAGAGACTAGACATAAACTCGCAAAATCCTCATATGTTTATGTCAAATAAAAGTGTTAAATATACATCTAATATATTTGGTGAACAATGTAAACGATATGGTATTGTTCAAGAAGTACAATACCATATCCAACATTGTTTCATGGATTAATAGAAAGGACACTACAACCTGTACCACAACAGGTGACAGTCGCTTACCGTCTCGCCTACAGGAGCAACCGTCCCGTCTCCGCATATGCGACGATCGTACGACCGTCTCTTCTAGACATTTCCCATCTATCTGGATGAGATGGGAACAAAACCCGTCCCATCCTGAAGCTCGGATGGGGCGATCGTCACCATCTCGTATAATGTCTCCCCTAATGATGGAAGAAGATAGTATTTGATGGTCACAACCGTCCCATGTATGTATGTATTGGTGAGACGCTCACGACCATCCCATACAAGTATTTAGATGGGATGGTCGTGACCGTCCCATATATTTCTAGATGAGACGGTCGCTACTGTCTCACCTAAAATTTTATATGAGATGATGTTGATCATCCTATCTAGGATGATATGGGATGGTAGCATCTGTCTCTTATACTCATATGTGACCGTTTCAAGTATACCATTGAAGTGGGTTCACTGTATATGGAATGGTAGGACCATCTCAATAGACCTATACAACCGGCCCATTTAATCTCTCTTGACTAATGGCACGGGTATGGAAGACTATATGGGATGGTGATGACCAATTTGTTTGCATCACAACAAAAAATACATGTTGATGTTGCGTCGCTGACCTATTCTCCATCTTCACCACACCCTGTATGAAATCACAATAACACTGCATACTAATATACCACTATCAACAATAAAGATCTATCAAGTCCAACAAACAAAGATCAACAAAGTAACTTACATCAAATATGTAAAAAAAACTCCGCTCATATGACAACTTCTTCATAGATCGATTGTTGTCGCATTCGTCAGTTAAGCCACGCCACCGTAGTAGCTGCTCGTCCAAGTTTGGTGCCACAACGTCAGTTGATCCTTAGGAATGTGAGCAAATATCATTGTGGTAGGTGTGTTCACATGTTCAAGCTCAAAATCAACGGCGAACCAAAACATATATATGTAAACAATAATTGAAATCAATCACTAGAAAGAGGTGGCTCAGGATAATCCTGTAGAGAGTCATTGTATGTATATGTATCAGGCTATGTAAAAAAAATATCACTGTGTTATTCTAATGCACTCAAAAAAAGCTAATGATATACATCAAATTATGCATGTCTTACAAAAAATATCACATCAAAAAAATAAAAAAAAATATAGCATCATAAGATATGGAATAGAAATGGCATCGGAATGGAGAGACATGGACGTTATAACATGCAGCAGTTGTAGAGGAGGTAAAAAGATGATCCTAATGTAAGTGGTTAAATCAGCTTCCACGGGCTCGTCTTTGTTCTTTCAATAGATTTAGGTAGAAAGAGACAGAGATGGGTTCTGAGGTCAAGCCCCATGGAGTATGGGTCCTCTTCCCCTTACAGGGGCACATCTGTTGAAAAACGCAGCATGCATATACATATAGAAATCAGATTTACAACATGTTTCCATTTTAAATCACAGTATGTATGGATCGAGATCATCAACGACAAAAATATATGTGTTCTCCATCTTTGCCACACCCTATATTAAATCACAATAACAATGCATACTAGTAAACGACTATCAAAAATAAAGATTTAACAAGATAAAACAATAAAGATCGAACAAGATAAAAAAAGGATCAAACAAGTCAAACAATAAAGATCAACAAAGTAACTTATATTAAATATGTAAACAAAACTCTGCTCATATGGAAACTTCCTCATAGATCGATTATTGTCACATCTATCAGTTAAGCTAGGCCACCGTAGTAGCTGCTTATCCAAGTCTAGTGCCGCAATGTCGGTTGATCCTCGAGAATGTTGGCAATCATCATTGTGGTAAGTGTGTTTACATGTTCAAGCTCAAAATCCATGACGAACCAAAATATATGATATGTAAACAATAATGTTAATGACAAATAGTTATGAATACTAAAATATAAGTTACATATTATTACATCATTCACTTCTCCCATCGATGAAGGATGTTTTCCCCTTTTCATTCCTTCTTTGGCTTTGCTTCTCCCTCTCTGCTCTCTCCGTCTCAAAATTCCTCTCGTAGATGACAACTCCGCGATGAACTGACTGTTGCATCGAGATATTAGAATGCTCCTCATCTTCATTGTCGTCATCGTCATAGTCCTCGTCACTTTGATCATCTTTCTCATATTTAAAAAGGGTCATCAAGCTATTTTTGGGATCCGACATCTCTACTATATATGATTTTCCATCTTCTCGCGCATACTTGAGGAATAAATCATAATAAGAATCATGATTTATATTGAAACTATATTTGTTTAAAACATGCTATAAAATGTTGAGGATTTCATTATGATTAGAATCACAAGAAAAAGTGTAATCGTATTTGGGCATTTCCCACTAGGCCTCATCTTTGCACAAGTCTGAAATCAGGAAAGTTCATGGAGAAAGTTAATTAATAATAAAATCAACAGAACAAATTTTTAAGAAAAAATGAAAAAAAATCATTACATTACACCATACACTCTATCATGGGTACATGGAATTTCTGTCAGAATCTGTAGGGAGATGATTAGATGGAATTTCATGTACCTATGTATTTAGCTAGATCAAAATACAACCATTTATGCCCACATTTCCTATAGGGAGATGATAATTAAAATTCTGTTAGTTAAATCAAAACATACCCATTCATGTCCACATTTCACTATACAGTCTTACACACCTACATGCATACCCACATTCCTCACTCTTGCATACATGCACAAATACACCCAAATACATGTGGGTAAATATAGAATAGGAGCATCAACAGAAATCATTGAGTTTTGTGATCAAATTAAGAAGGAAAAAAGCATTCTCATTTAATAATGCACCTTTATGAAAAATCTTCTACATAAAATTTACGAGATGAACCCAAGAAGATTAAAAATGCTAACTGTAGTCCTCCTTTCATTTTTTGGCAGCAGAGGTTGATGGTGCATCGTAGAGAATTGTTTTTTTAATTTGATGAATTTGAAGATGCTCCATCGATTACCACCAATGTATGGGAGCCCAAATGAAATCTGGTACCTTAATTAACCATAGCTTGAATACTCTTGGGATCACAACGCATCCAGTTCCTAAGAAGTCCACATCCACAAAGACGACAGTCAAGGATAAATCCTCCAAAATTAAAATTTGTGCATCCAAAGTTCGTGGGTCATATCAATGAGTCCAAACCCTTGCAAGTAATTATCAATCCAATGGATATCACATCCCCCCATGTAATAGAAGTTCAGAATTTCATAGTCCCTCAAATCCCTTACAGGATCCGGATAAGATATGGTAACCCAATAAAAAATATAAAAGATTGAAGAGCAAGGATCTAAGCATAGCAACTTGCATAATCAATACAAAATCTGATGCATGGTTCAATGTGTGATAGAAAAATCCATGCCTTTCAGATATTACCAAAAAAACAAGACCACAGAAGGTGGTAATGCAACAAGGATTCTAAGAGCTTCCTTGTACTCAGATCAACATCTAACCACATGTACTTACTATGATGATAATAACACTGGTAAGACTGGATGTAACCACCTCAAAATCTATTGTCGGCTTTCCAGAATAATGGGATATAAGTTGGCTTAAGAACTTAGGCAACAAAGATGCTCTAAGAAACAAATGTTGTAGGCCTCCTAGAAGTACGTTAATTTTTCTTAGCCTCTCTTTATCAGACGCTTGTATAAATTTCTTATTGAGGCAAGAACGTTAATATACTCAAATGTATCCAAAGTGTATTGAACGTTGCTCTCTACTGTTGTCATGAAAGAAGAAATGATCCTCTTAAAGTATTCTTCACAGCAATGTGCTCTCCCATGCATATTCGCAAAAACCATGTCTTCAATATCATCATTTGATGGAATCGCATGACCCATCCTCTTTTGGACCTCTAAAGGAAAGATCCGCGATAGAAATTCACTCATGGCTCTCCTCCAAAACATGAGTAGCAGAGAATTGTAATGGAGCAGAAGAGCACTGTAAGGGACATATTCACACACCAACACACAAACACACGCATACTCACACACACACTTATGCATACATGCACACACACTCACATGTACACACGCACACACTCACATAAACACACATATATACACATACAGACACTCATACACACATGCACACACTCATACAAACATTAGCAAAGCAATCATACACTATCAAATATATTATCATCTCCTATAACCAACAAATAACATTTCATATATAAAAGCTTATAATCATGTGTAGAAGGAATCGTATACAACAATCAAATAAAAATGATAGAGTATCAAATGGATGTGGAGAAAGAATCATCACTTACATATAATCATGTGGAGAAGGATGCATTGCAATCATACAACTATCAATGATAGAGTATTCAACATAATCATGTGATCATATATTACATCTAAATAAACTCAATAATAGTTACCAATAGATTTAATGACGAGCAGAACGTGGAGAAGGAAATGAGTTGCACATGGCCACTGATGAAGAAAAGATGACCAGAGGAAGAAGCGGATCATCGGTGGAGAAAGCGTGATCATGTGGCGAAGGGAAAAGATGGTTGGAGCACGTGGGGGCAAGGTCCATCATTGGCAGCATCGATGGGTTATGTGAGGTTAGGTTGAATTGTGTCAAGGCGTCGAGGGAATTGGCGGTTTCCTCGATTTGGTCGAAGGGGATGGTCGTAATTATCGTCTCCTCTGCGAGAATTAGGGACGGTCATAAGTAGGACCATCCCATCCACTGCCAAGCCCGCCTTTCTTTTTCCGTAGGTGGGAGGTCATAAAAAAGATCATCCCTTCCTCAGCGAAATAGGCAGGACGGACATGGCAACCATATCCTCTGGTTCCAACATTTGACGTGACATTCACATAAGCCTTTATGCGACAGCGAAGACCATCCTATCAACCCCTCTATAAGACTTTCTTCAAAGCAGAG
This sequence comes from Ottelia alismoides, assembly GCA_037367405.1. NCBI lineage: Eukaryota > Viridiplantae > Streptophyta > Magnoliopsida > Alismatales > Hydrocharitaceae > Ottelia > Ottelia alismoides. The sequence goes on along the minus strand of JAZKJV010007177.1, from coordinate 235,395 downwards.
AGTTGGATTAACCTGTCGTGATGGGTATAATGCATGTCGCTCATGTATTACCAAGTAGGACGGGCACAGAAAACTATTTGGGACGATTAAAACCATCACATAAAGTCCATATGGACAAAATTTTTGAACATAAAGGGATGACGGATCACGTGGGATGAGTATATCAGCGATCATCCATCCTAGTTAAATCAAGAAGAGACTGTAGTATTGCGATCGCCCCATCCATGTGCCAACAAGACAACCATCATTCTCATTGTCCTATACATGCCATTTATAAAAGGGATGGTGGTGATTTGATTGTACCTTTTGAAGATAGACAGGATGGGCGAGCCTTGACCATCCCATCCAAATACAGAAGGAACGGTTTCTATTTGATCTTCGCTTGTTCCCATCCCTAAACTAGAGTTCTATTATAGTGGGATGAATCTAACCCTAATAGAAATGATCAATTCACTCTTACAAAGTTATAGACTTCAATTCTATATATGAGCATATACTTTGAATATGGTTTTTCATACTTTAAATAGGATTCCTTCGATACATAAGGGATAGTATTGATTTGAGTTGTGGACAAATACAAAATTAAGTTAAAAAAGTGTGACAATATATGTGAAACCCTGAAGTACTAATTTTACTAAAACTTGATTTCTGACCTGATCAAATATCCAAATTGGGCAAATGAGCATTGTATCTTGTGGTACTCTTCTAGATCTTTTCAATGACCCCAAAAACATAAAAAATAGACATGTATGCAAAAGTTACTTGCAAATACGACCGTTTACAGTTTTTGAGCCACAACTCGGAACCTATATAAGGTCTAAGTGGTTGAGCCACTTAGCCATTATATCGAAGCTCATCATCAGAGCCGTGCTAGAGAGCTACCCAGGGCTCTGCTGCCGATGACATCCTATTAGAGATTTGGGCATGTCAAGTCGAAAAGGAAGTCAAGGTCATCACGTTGCTCACATATGTTTCACGTGAGGCACCTTGAAATCACTAATTTCAGGATGGAGGAGAAATCAAAGGAATGACCCCCGAAGGTATATATTTAAGTTTTTGTCTTATTTTTGGATCTCGCATCCCTTGTACATCGCATGTGCATCATTCTTGTATCGATCCATTGTATGAATCGCCCGCATTGTCTTATGCAAAGTCGGTTTACGTTTCATATCGTCACTTTCTTTCTGATTTCCAAAGATCCATTGGGTGGAAAAATATGATCTTTATCTCAGATTGATCAAGATAGAATGGTGAGAATCCACCTACAGTTTGTTTCTGAATCCGAGAAAAACATTTGGATAAGAAATTTCAATCCCGTGCCACTCTCGATAAAACGATTGATCAATGAAAATGACTGATCAATCATGTTAATCAATCAAACCTGCTCAATCAGCCATATTGCATGGTCGATTAATACCGATCAGATTGGACCCAATTGTGCTTTAAAAGTCAAAAGTGAGATGAAAGTGTGATAGGTATTTGTAGCATATCATGAGACATGATTAATTAATGAAAAATATGATAATAAGCAATTATATGATGAAACTGGGTCCCATGGGAAATTCTTAAAGAATATTATGTGGGGATTAATGCAAGTTTGTTAAGTAGAATAGATATCACTTAGATCTATCAATTTCCAGATATAACTACACAGATGAATCTGAATGATATCTTGTTGTTGTGTTGTGGATGTACTTTCTGCAATAATTATGTGTTTCTACAGGTATACTTTCCATAGAGGTTTTGCCTTATGAATAGATATATTTTTTTCGTGTTGTGTGGATAGTTAGAGAAGATCCGCCTCAAATCAGTCATTATCATAACCTCTTTAGGATTAGCAGACGATAAATCTCGTGATTGGTCAGATCAACCTAAGATAATTTTCCATCGATATCATATGAATAGTTGGGAGACACTTAGTACACAAAGATATTAATTTGACAATGTACACTATGATTCGTTCATAGGTTAGCCTATTAACCTTGATTGATAGTGAATAGTTAATCCAGCTAATATGAGTATAACCTAATTAAATGCGATTATTTCACGAGTTTAGGAGACATTGAATGGAAATGTGCATATACACATTAAGTATTTAAGGAGATTAGAAGTACAAGCACTAAGATATGTGTGTCTATATATGCGTGTGTATGTGTGTATGTGTGTATAAGTACATAAAAGGGTTGTGGATGTAAGTGGAGTATCGAGAACTTAATTATGATGTGTGTACTCCAAATACATGCCCGATGAACGCGGAATTCACCTCATTAATTATCTAAAATTGTAGTATAGGAGGCGAAAAACGATTCAGCAAAAACCACAATCTTTGAATGTTGTGGAGTATTTATACTTGGCAAGTCTACCAAGATCGAACACAAGGACAAGAGCTACTTTAATCTATCTATCAAACTTTGGTTAATTAAGATGTATGTTTGAATAAATCATCATTTTCAGGTCTTCATGCATATGTGCACAATAAAATGCAGAACAATGCAGATATATGATGCATGCATTTTTTAGTTGATTTTTCACTGTAATTTTAATACATGCAATGCATAATTTATTAATGAATGCGAAGGAGAAATATGCAAATAATTATTACAAACATGACCTAGAAAATCACAAAATTGAGCAACAAACTATGGCTTAAATTTCGTAGTCAAATTGAGCAATGAAGAGAATGCAAACGATCATCGATCAATGGCAGATACATATAGATCAAAGACACTATTTAGCAATAAAAATTCATCATTTTTCATTTGGTGTCAGATGAGAAAATTAAACATGTCATAAGATAGACGATGAGATAAGGAACAAAATGACACTGTCAAGTAAATTGGACCTACAATGCTCAAGTTATGAAGAAAACAATGCAGGGGCATAAATGTAATAAAAATGCAAAAAATAAATGGATAATTAATTACAAATAGGTCCATGAAAGGACCTATCTGCAATAAACAAAAATCGGTAGGGCCCCTTTGTAATTTTCCAAATGTGTGTAGGACCATAATGCAATTTCTGAAACCTGAGAGGGTATTCCTGTAAAATACCTAGGCATGCATGCGAGGCACGTGCCTGGGGATCAAAGTGCAATTTCAGAAAGCTTCCGGGTCTTCATGCAATTTACCCATCCCCCTAACGTGTTGGGCACGTGAGAGAGTCAGGCTCGGGAGGCGTCGCTGGCTTGGGCCACGTGGCTTCAGGCAATGGCTTCGAGGGATGGTTTGGATGGGTTGAACCTGCAGGATTGGAGCTAGTGATGTGGCGCATCCTAGGTTGTCAGATGGCCGCCGCGAGGCACCATCCGACGGCACCTGGGCTTCTCCTTCGGCTGAAGAAGTGGCATCGTAAACGGGGCTCCGGCAAATCTACCAGAGCCCCTCCTGTTCCTCAGTGATCGTAGATTGTTCAGGACCATCATGGTCCTTTGGCGAGGGTTGTCGACGGGAGGCGGGGCGTCCAGGCTGACTGAAGGTGGCCGAGGGAGTCACAACGTCGAAGATGGAGGTGGAGATCGGAGTGGGGTTGCAATTTCTGACCAATGCGTTCCTGCATGGGTTAGATGAAGTCGAAGTATGCATGTGATATGCATGAGGTGAAGTGGGGCGAGTGGAGGTCATGGTGCGATGAGAGGCGGAGGGCCTAAGCGTCTTCTCCAGCGAAGCAGGGGAGAAGATGGTGTAGAGTAGGAGAGGTTGTGAATAAAGGGGAAGGGTAAGCGGAAGTGTTGGGTGGATGACAGTGAGTTGGCGAAGGTTGTTGGATGGTCAGTAGACGATGAGGATGGCAGAGTACGACGAGAAAATTAGGAGAAAATGAAAGAAAATAGTAAGGAGGAGGGTACCTCGTCAGAGAGGGGAATCCGATGGAGGAATGGCATGTACTGAGACTCAGATGATGCTCGAGGTCTTCGCCTGACGTGCACGTCCATGCACGGAGCTTGGCGGTGCCGAGAGAAGCCGCAGCATGGTCAGGTGACTATGGATCACACCTGGGGACGACGGCCATCGTGGCCTCGACAAGACCGCCCTCCGCTGTCACCGGAGGTTGGAGGAGGCTAAGGTGGAGCCCCGTGGGTTGGTGGATGGGTTGGAAGTACGGTGGAGGAGGGACTTTTATAGGCGGAGGTGGCGGTTTCAGGCGAGGTTTAAACGACATGGATGAGGGTGTGGTGAGGGGGTGTAGTGATGAGGTGCACGAAGATGGTTGATGAACGGTCGACATGATGGTGGCGTTACAAGAGGGAGAGGTGATCGGAGAGCGGTGCGAAAATGGAAGGGGAGGCGGGTGGCGAGACGTAACGTCTGAAGAGGGGTGCCGGAGGAGGAAGACAAGGCATGGGTCATTGGATCATGTGATCCAATGTTCCAGATAGAGGTGCTGATGGAGGGATATGATCTGATCAGATCAGATCTAGCGGTTTAGATGAGGGCATAGACGAGCAGTGAGGATCTAGTCTAAGATCAGGTCGTATGGTTAGGATGGGTTGAGTGATGAGCGGTTGTGAGTGGAGGGGCGAGGAACGGTGAAGATGGAGCTTAGGATATCATCTAACGTTGGGGTGAGTGGATGATGTGGCGTGAGGGCAGTCATAAGATGATAAGGAGGATCCTGTGGCTGATATTTAGGTGCGAATAAGCGACAGTGATGACATCCAGAGGGTGATAGGGCGGCTGAGGATGCATAGGGAATCAATGGTGGAGATGGCGGTGAGTGAAGGAGATCCATGCTTGGGAGGGCGTCAGGTGGCGGAAGGAGGAGTGAGCCACGTGGGCGGCCCAGAGGGCGTCACGTGGCCCAATCAGAAAATTAGAAAATATAAAAATAAAGGGGAAAAAAGAATTAGATAGAGGTGCAATTAGGAAAAAGTCGAAACATGAAAGTTGTAGATCTCGTTGAGATCTACAAGTTTCATGTTGGATAAAAAACCAAAAGAGATCATTTGTACAAAAGTGATTTTGGTAGGGTATTTTTAAGGGGTTAAAAACAACGATTTTTGGTTTTGATATTTTTTTGTATATTTTAGTTCTTTTAAGAGTTAGAAAAGTTATAGACAATTATTAACCTAATTTTTATGGGTTTTTAATGACGAAATAATTACAAAGTAAATAATATTATTTAAATATATTAATTATAGGTTAATTATACATAATATAATACAAGATAATAATGAGGAATTATTGGTGATTTTTATTGCTTTATTTAAGATAGTGGATTAAAAAGTGGATTTTAGCATAATGAATACGAGATTCATCATACCCCTATACTTAAACCATGCTCGTCCTCAAGCATCTAAAGAATGAAGGAGTCGGATTAATTCCTGACAGTGCATGTGAATGTTTCAAGTCTCAATCTTTCGAAGACCCTCAATTTAAGTGACCCTAAAGTTCTGGGCTCAACCATGATCTAGTCAGAAGGAATCCAACTTCTCTAATTATCAGACTCTCTTTTTGTACATACAATATAAGGATATGAAATTAGTGTATTGCACTCATGAGAGTTGAGTCGAGGCATCAATCGAAGTTCCAATCCAAGAGACTCTCCTCTAGACCTAATCCTCAACACTAGGGAATAAGTCTATTCTTGCTCCAATCAACCGTCTCATTAGTTCGTCAGACTAGAAGCATAGATGGACGGCCAGATGATGGAGGATATAGGATTGTGTCTAATTTTCTCTCCCTCACATCGGAACAAGGGGCCTCTCGAGTGCCTTTTTAGTCAACACATGTAAATTTTTAGCTTGTTGATCAATGTGTCCGTTAAGAGAATTCGGAGTCGTATGCACTTGTTTTTCTGGGAGTACACCGGGGTGTGTCTTTTTTAAGTATCTAAGATACCTTCGACACCCAGACTTGTATCACTAAACGATGCAGAGCCCTTTTATGGTGTCAGCCGAACTCTTTGGTCCTAATTAGCGCTTGGTCCAAGTGGACAATTTGAAAATGTTTGGGAGCGCTCGCCATTGGTGGAAGCTCATTTGTAATTTGACTTTGGAGGATAGAGATTTTCTTTGAGCATTTCTTTCTTTTCTTTTCATTTATTGGCTAGCTCCTCTGCTTTTACCAAAAGTTGGCGCACACTGATCAATAATTAATTTAAGTTTCATAATACCCTGGCACATAGGTCAATATCAAACGATAGCATGCGAACTTGTTCACATACTATCTAGGGTTTTGCTGACACTCAGGTTTCTTGAAGCCTTCATTAACTTTATCCCATCCTCGAGCAACATTAGATCGGGTCTAAACTCAAATCACCAGTCCTACTTCCTCAAGTGGTAACTCGACTCATCTCATCAATCATGCAGTTGTGAAAGTGATGTGCTGAACATATTCCTTTAAACGGTAGAGATGAAGAGTTCAATATAATGCTCAAATCTTTTGAACTAGGGAGGTGTGGATTATTAACTTCAAAAACCCTAATGACTAAGGCATGCTAACTCAGACTCTTAAAATCACAGAAATCAAGTGTCCTCAAAATCCTCAAGCCTTGAGTGAATGTGGATGTGTCAGGAATACACCAATTCCTTGGCTGATTGTTTTTGTATGATTTTTGTTTTTACATTTTTTTGTGAATCTAAATTTTTTTAGATTTTTTAATTCCTTTGAAAGATAATGACTGGCCCATGCTCATATGAATAGTTGCATCCACTCTCAGCCAGTATGGGTGTAAGTATGGACTGTTAGACTGACCAATGTTACTTGAGGACGGAGACATATACAATGTCCTCTAAACCACCCACTCTGCTAAAGGAGACCGAAGTTCCCTCACTGAGAGTAGCTACTCATTTTTAAGCCTATTAATCAGAGTCTTTTAAAGAAAGAGTTTTAATTTTTCAAATTTTTATGGAGTTTTCTTTAAAAGGTTAATTTTATAAAAAATTAATTTTACAAAAATTTAATTTTTACAAAAATATTGATCCCTCAATTTTAAGAAAAAGCTTTTACAGGAATTTCACAAAACTCGGTTCACAAGTTAACTTAAACCAAGCCCAAAAAGAATTTTTCAAAGTTTAAAAATATATGAGATATGGCTAAAGTAGATATACAGTAATATACAGTATACCCCCTATACTTAACTTCTGCTAGCACAATGATATGAAGCCATGGCTCGGTCAAATATAGGTTGATATAGCCGAACTGAGGAGGGTCCCCCTATACTTAGGTCAAAAATGACCTAAGTATAGGAAGACTTAGAGAGGGAGGAAGGGATGAATTAGTCAGTTTCCCCCTATACTTAAGCTACAAATAGCCAAAGTAATGGATCTGAATCAGGGGGGACTGTGTTGGGAGGAGTATTTACACTAAGATGAATTTTTACAGAAGATAAGAGGGGGTGGGGTGCTTTGTGTATAGATTTGGAGGTGAGAGGAGAGAGAGAGAGAGTGATTGTGTGAAATACACAAGGAGGAGGGAGAAGGGTGAGTGAGTGTATATGTGCAAGTGTGTGTGTGTGTGTGGAAGGGGGGGTAGATCATCTAGTGATCTATATTTTTTCTTTTTTTTTACAACACGCGAGCCCTCTAATGAGGACCGCTAACAATGCACATGCAACACAATTTTTTTTACAACATGCAAATGCAAGCAGAGCTGACTAAACTTCCTTGAATTCTCCATCATTTCTTTTGCGGCCTTCTCAGCGGAAGCTCCCAACTTCATGCCTCCATGGAGATCAAGCATCCTCGATCTTCTTGGGCCCTGCCACAAAAGAGAAATGTTAGAAAAATAATGAGAAAAATAATCGGTAGAAAATGATGCAAAAATGCACGATGAGAAGACATGTATATTTTGAAAATATTCAACACAAAAATATATCAAAATTCAACAAATAAATAAAGGTGAGCCAAGTCCCCGGCAACGACGCCATTTGATGAACGTGGAATTTGCCTCTTTAATTATTTAAAATTGTAGTGTAGGAGGCGAAAAACGATTCAGCAAAAACCACAATCTTTGAATGTTGTGGAGTATTTATACTTGGCAAGTCTACCAAGGTCGAACACAGGGACACGAGCTACTTTAATCTATCTATCGAACTTTGGTCAATTAAGATGTATGTGTGAATAAATCATCATTTTCAGGTCCTCATGCAGATGTGCACAATAAAATGTAGAACAATGCAGATATATGATGCATGCATTTTTTAGTTGATTTTTCACTGCAATTGTAATATATGCAATGCATAAGATATGAGTGAATGCGAAGGAGAAATATGCAAATAATTATTACAAACATGCCCTAGAAGATCACAAAATTGAGCAACAAACTATGGCTTAAATTTCATAGCCAAATTGAGCACTGAAGAGAGTGCAAACGATCATCGATCAATGGCAGAGACGTATAGATCAAAGACACTATTTAGCAATAAAAATTCATCATTTTTCATTTGGTGTCAAATGAGAAAATTAAACATGCCATAAGATAGACAATGAAATAAGGAACAAAATGACACTGTCAAGTAAAGTGGACCTACGATGCTCAAGTTATGAAGAAAACAATGCAGGGGCATAAATGTTATAAAAATGCAAAAAAATAAATGGATAATTAATGACTAATAGGTCCCTGGAGGGACTTATCTACAATAAATAAAAACTGATAGGGCCCCTTTGTAATTTTTCAAATGTGCGTAGGGACCATAATGTAATTTATAAAACCTGTGAGGGTATCCCTGTAAAATACCCAGGCGCACACATGAGGCATGCACTTGGGGACCAAAGTGCAATTTCAGAAAGCTTCCAAGTCTTCATGTAATTTACCCAGCCCCCTCACTTGCTGGGCACGTGAGAGAGTCAGGCTCGGGAGGCGTCGCTGGCTTGGGCCACATGGCTTCAGGCAATGGCTTTGGGGGATGGTTTGGATGGGTCGAACTTGCAAGATTGGAGCCGGTGACGTGGCACATCCTAGGTCGTCGGATCACTACTGCGAGGCGCCATCCAACGACACATGGGCTTCTCCTCCAACTGAAGAAGCAGCGGCGTAAATGGAGCTCCGGCAAGCCTGCCAGAGCGCCTACATGTTCCTCAGTGATCATAGATGATTCATGGACCATCGTGGTCCTTTGGAGAGGGTCGTCGATGGGAGGTGGGGAATCCAGGCTAGCTGAAGGTGGTCGACGGAGTCATAACACCGGAGATGGAGGTGGAGATCGGAGTGGGCTTGCAATTTCCGACCAACGCATTCCTACATGGGTTAGATAAAGCATGTGCACATGATATGCATGAGGTGAAGTAGGGCGAGTGGAGGCCGTGGTGCGACGAGAGGCGGAGGGCCTAAGCATCTTCTCCGGCGGAGTAGGGGAGAAGGTGGTGCGGATCGGGAGAGGTTTGAAGAAAGGGGAAGGGTGAGCGGAAGCATTGGCGTGGATGACGGTGAGTTGGCGGAGGTTGTTGGATGGTCAGTGGACGATGAGGATGGAGGAGTACAGTGAGAAAATTAGGAGAAAAATGAAAGAAAATAGTGAGGAGGAGGGTACCTCGTCGGAGAAGGAAATCTGGTGGAGGAATGGCATGTGTTGAGCATCATCGGATGCTCGGGGTCTTCGCCCAGCGTGCGCGGTCATGCACAGAGCTCGGCGGTGCCTGGAGCAGTCGCAGCATGGTTAGGTGACCATGGATCACACCTGGGGATGGCAGCCATCGTTGCCTCGACCAGACCGCCCTTCGCTGTCATCGGAGGGTGTAGGAGGCTAGGGCGGAGCCCTGTGGATTGGTGGATGGGTTGGAAGTGTGACGGAGGAGGGACTTTTATAGGTGGAGGTGGCGATTTCAGGCAAGGTTTGAACGGCATGGATGAGGGCATGGAGTGATGGGGGGTGTAGTGATGAGGTGCACGAAGATGGCTGATGAATGGTCGACATGATTGTGGCATTATGAGAGGGAGAGGTGATCGGAGAGCGGCGCAAAATGGAAAGGGGGTGGCGGGTGGAAAGACGTAACGTCTGAAGGAGGGTTAAGGAGGAGGAAGACAAGGCCTAGGTCGTTGGATCTTGTGATCCAACGGTCCAGATGGAGATGCTGATGGAGGGATCTGATCTGATCAGATCAGATCTAGTGGTGTAGATGAGGGCGTAGAGGAGTGGTGAGGATCGGGTCTAAGATCAGATCGTATGGTTAGGATGGGGCGAGTGATGAGAGGCTGTGAGTGGAGGGGCGAGGAACGGTGAAGATGGAGCTTAGGATATCATCCAATGGCGGGGGGTGAGTGGATGACGTGGTGCGAGGGCAGTCGTAAGATGAGAAGGAGGATCCTGCATCTGATATTTAGGCGCGAATAAGCGGCGGTGATGACATCCAGAGGGTGATCGGGCGGCTGAGGATGCTTAGGGAATCAACGGTGGATATGGCAGCGAGTGAAGGTGATCCAGTAGCCTGGGAGGGCGCCGGGTAGCGGAAGGAGGAGAGGGTCACATGGGCGGCCCAAAAGGCACCACGTGGCCCAATCAGAAAATTAGAAAATATAAAAATAAAGGAAAATAAAAAAGAAATAGTTAGAGGCGGAATTAGGAAAAAGTCAAAACATGAAAGTTGTATATCTCGATGAGATCTACAAGTTTCACGTTGGACAAAAAGCCAAAAGAGATCATTTGTATAAAAGTGATTTTGGGGGGTATTTTTAAGGGGTTAAAAACACCGATTTTTGGTTTGATATTTTTTGTATATTTTAGTTCTTTTAAGGATTAGGGAAGTTATAGACAATTATTAACCTAATTTGTATGGGTTTTTAATGACGAAATAATTATGAAGTAAATAATATTTATTAAATACATTAATTATAGGTTAATTATACACAATATAATACAAGATAATAATGAGGAATTATTGGTGGTTTTTAATGGTTTATTTAAGCTAGGAGATTAAAAAGTGAATTTTAGCATGATGAATAAGAGACTCATCAATGCCTATGGAAGCACCCACAATCCTAAGGTACCTAATACTTTAGAGTCATAGCATGAGACCCGACATGGGTCAGAACCGCAGACTTATCACGATGTTGAATGACTAATGAAACACATGGAGTGTTGAGAACTTATTTAGAGTGCACATACCTCAACGCAATGCCTACGGAGACCCCCCCAACCCTAAGTACCAAGTACCTTGGAGGCATAGCATGAGACCTGAACATGTGTTAACAAATTATCCATGATACTGAGGTATGATAACTAAATGTACCTACCATGAGTGAGTGAGTGTTAATGTCTTAGAGGACCAATTGACTGTGTTGTTCAACACCCTGATAAGGAGTGGTTTGACTTAAAGAGCTAAGTATGAATAATACGGATATATTATGGTAATTGAAAATACATGTGTTAATATAATATGAGATGTATGGTGACCTGAGGTAGTCGTAAGTTCTCCAGACCACTTGAGGTTGATTGATGGATATGATCAGTATGCATGATCTTGTTCCTTGACTTGTGTCCTATGCCATTGTGGGTCCTTACAGATAGGTGGTGGATTTGTGCAATTACGCGATGGTTGTCATGTATGTTGTTATTGTGGCTCATCTTAATTTGATGATATCGTGATAAGAGGACATGAAAATATTAGATAATGCAACCCGAGATAGAGTATAGCTCTCTTGGTCCTAGTGGATCTTAGATGAGTGTTGTTTCGGTCTGACATCTCTTCTGGTTTTCACGTTGCCTGAACAGTGAGATGGCCTACTCGATCAAGTCTGTATCTACAGTTTTTTGATATGCAGCTCTATGACGAGTGACGCACTCAGTCAAAGATCCATACTTTTGTAAGAGTGATGCACCTTTTGCGATCCCTTTTGATCTTCGATGTACTCGTTCTCGGGTATTTCCCTTGTGGCTGGTAAGCTGTGGATGATGGGTTGAAGTTGGAATTTGGGATTTTTGATTGCCTGAACCAGTTCTCCAATGCATTGTATGTGACTGTTGAGGGATTTGCATATGTATTGAAAACTTAGGATTTTAGGATTATGGATGCTTTGTATTGTACTCTCACATATATATGTGTGTAGGATTATCCTCCAAAGTAATATATGGATGAACATGATGAGCTATTGATACAGTGAACAATAATGATCAGACATTTATAAAATATAACAAAATTATAAAGCATAGAACAATGAACCTTTGTAGATAGGTTATATTAGTGAATACTCATAAAAGAATGGTGATTTGGAAAATAATAATTATGAGAAAGTAAGACAATATCAAGAACATCACCCTTGTACTTCCGTTGAGTTTGAATTGATGAGAAATGACTTATTAAAAGATAGATAGCCAAATCTTCTAGGATTAGGCACCATTGTGAACTTTTACCAATGGACCTTTAAGTTTGTTATACTTGCAGTGGCTCTCGTACACTCATGATTTATGTATTAGATTTTCGTCCAGAAGAGTTGTGGTTCATTGTGGGCTTGAGTTGCACTTTTCGATAGTGTTTTATTGTTTTGGGTGGCTTACCATTGTTTTTTCCTTGTACACTTTATGACCATTATCTTACACTATTTATTTGTTTAGTTATTTACTGAACAACTTTGCTCATAACATACTCTTTTTCTGTGGCTCCAACAAGTGTTGTTGGTGCTATCGTGTAAGTGAGCGGCTTGAGTTTTGACTTAGTTTTGTGGTAGTTGCACCATTCTGGGTATGTATTGTACTTGTAAATACTTTTGTATAGCTTCCACATTTTGAAATGTTCATCCATGTAAATCATTAATTTTGTTAATTCTGTTAATATTTACTTATTGTATAAACTGTTGGGAACCATGAATATATATACATATATTGTTGGCATACATTTTTATTTAGATTCCTTCCTACTTTAAAATGTTAATCATGATGTAAGAAATGCAGCTATTGCTAAGTATTTGGATCTTAGGGTTAGGGGCGTGGCAATGTCTAGCTAAGGTTTTATTTCCAACCCATAAATAAAAGAATCTTAGTCCTAAAGTTATTGGTGTTGTCTTTTATGCTATTTTAAAACAATTATGCATGTTGATTTTTGGTAAGCATGAGATACATGGCATAGATATCAACAAAACTGTTGAACTCCATGATACTATCTTTTTTGAGGATATCTTCCTTATGAAGTCTGAAATTCCTTAAAATGTGACTAATGATACAGACTCTGCTTCAAGTTCTATTTCATATCAAGTGAAGAAAGATGTCATATGTGGAGATTGGATCCACTATTATCCTAATGAATCTTTACAAGAGGTTGATCTATACGGAGTAAGAGTTCGAGAATTTCCAATGATTTTGGTAGGATTTTAATGTCTATTAGATCTTAGGGTGATATGCAAATTCTGAAGAAGCCATGGCTTCCTAAGCTATACAATGGAAGGAAGCCATCAAATCTAAGATGGACATCATTATGGCTAATGGATCATGGGAGTTTGGGTGAATTAATTATAGGGTGCTCTATCGGAGGATGCAAATGGATATTTAAGAAGAAACTTCAACTAAAAAGTACAAAGTTAAATTAATTGCCAAAAGCTTATATAAACAAAAGATATTGATTACTTTGATACTTATTCTCCTATATAAACACATTCCAAATTCTTATTGCATTGGCATTCATATATAACACATCCATACAATGGATAGATACTAAGAATACATTCCTTGATGGCTATCTTGAGGATAAAAATACATGGATCAACAAGATGGATACGTGACATATGGTAGCGAGGGAATAGTTTGTGAGATTACTAAATCGTTGTAGGGATTAAACAAAGCTTCAGAGCAAAAGCATGAAAATTTGACAGTACAATTCATTTTTTGGCTTGACAATTCAATTCAATCGTGTGGCTTTAAAGTTCATAATCTGATAAGTATGTTCTATTCCAAGGTGAGTGATGATGAATGTATTGTCTCATCCTTTATGTTGATAAAATATTACTAATTTTGTTCAATATTTTGATTTTTAATGCAACCAAGTTATATTTAGGTAGCAAGTTGGAGACGAAAAATATGTGTATGGTTGATGTCATATTGATTCTCAAACTAATAAGGTTAGTTGATGGGATTGAAGTTGCTTAAGTTCATTATATTGAGAAGGTACTTGAGAAATTTTGTTATCAAAATATCAAATCTCTACATACTTCTTTGATTAATCAAAAACTTTAATGGGGTTCCCATTTCCAACGCAGCTACTCATAAGTTATACGAAGCTTAATGTATTTTGCAAATTGCATGATACATGATATATATTATTTTGGGTTGGTAAAATGAGTAAAAAATCAAGTTGTCATTGACCATGACCATTGAGAGGATTTAGATCAAGTATTCAGATAGTTGAAGGGAACTGTTACCCTACTTTCACATTATGACAGATATCCCTTCATGTTAAAATGATGTAGTGATGCAAGATGGACAACAAATATAGAGGAATCTGGGAGTAATCGTGTTAACATAAATATATTCATCCTTAGAAGCAGTGTAGTCTCCTGGATGTTTGTGAAGTAGACTGTTCTAGATCTGTCTACCTTTGAGGATGAGTTATATGCTTAGGACATCATTGGAGTTGAGACTAAATGGATAACATATCTTCTTTATAAAATTCCTATTGTGAGCAAGTCAATTCATGCAATCTTAGTGCATTGTGATAATATGATCATAATTATCAAGAAAAAAGTTCAAAGTTTAATCAAAAAACAAGAAGACACATTCAAATTCGACTTAAGTTCTTAAAGAATTTAATGTCTTAGGGTGTGGTGGATATTGATTTCATGGATCCAAAGGAAACACAGTCAGTCCGCTAACTATAGGACTTGATAGACCTCTAGACCTAAATTCAAGGGTTGAGATGGGATTGAGACCTATTGAGAGTTCATCCACAGTATTAATTCAATTTAGCTGAGTTGAGATCGCTCAAAGCAACTTCAATGTGGTAATAACAACCTTGAATATATCGACACTATAGTTATGCTTGATTGTCTAACCCATGGAAGCGTGAGTGCCTTAAAGTTGCAGGTAAGTAATACATTAGGCTCTAGATGAGATCCAACCTACCACCTGATGTTATAAGTGAACCCTTGCAGAATATTGGATGTGAGAGTGCTAATGTGGTCCACAGTTAAAGGAATAGAGCTCTTTCTAAACACATTCATAAAATACAATAGGGTACATGGCCTTTAAGAGTTCTATTCTTGAAGATAGTCACCAAGAACATCACTTCATTATTGCTACTATATACTTCCACATTAAGATTAGAATTTCAAGGCATGATTTACTTGTTCATGTGTTCATGTAGATGTGAAAGTAGTTAACCTACATAGAGGTTCAAACTAGAAGTCACCTCTACTAAATGCAAAGTGTGGTAGTTGAAAGGTATCTCTCTTTCACATCAAGTTTTTCAATTAACAAATTGCAGTGAATTATTATATTTTGGTAATTAAAGCACCAACTGAGGTGCTTAATATGAGGTTAAATTCAAGATTTGAAGCAATTAGTATGTATGAAAGGAGTTGCATCCATGTGCACTCTCATCTTTCTTGGCTCTAAAACTAAGACGTCTCCTTCTTTTCTTATTACTACCATCTTGCTTCGCTCTAAAACTTTTGTGGACTCGTATATTACACCCTCCCTAAGCTTTTGTACCAACTCACCCATGTTTTGGCTCAAGCTTAGGAGAGTCAATTCATATTTCGAGTCTCAAATATTGTAGTACAAATTACTTTGAATACTTTTGATGAATTAATCCAATCAATTTGGAAATCCAAACATTTCTGAATTTTGATTAATGACTTCAGAGCCCCATCCATTTTTTAGGAGTCCAAATGTGAAACCATGTGTTTTCATCCAGATTCCTATAGTTTTTTTATATACAAAAAGTATAAATGAACTTCATTTCATAGAGCTCTTCGATACATTTTCAACGATCTCAAGAACATCGAATTCTGGCATTCCTAGTTCAAGATATTGATGTTTTAAGATGGATTATCGAGACCCATATATGGACTCGAACCTGATTCGAACCAGATCTGAATTCACCTCTTCTTATATAAATATGAGATGGTAGGTTTCCCTCTCAAAAACCTATTGATGACACGGATTTGACGAGGGTCTAATGTAGCCTACACAAAGCGAGAACTACATTGTCGCTGAAGCGACTACTCACTAAACCTAAGGTCAATCAACAATTAACTCACACAAGCTATTAAACAATCAATCAAAATGAGGGGTCAAAATTTATCATAACCGTATATATAGATGTATAGTGGAAGTATGTACAGGGTGTTGAACACAGGGATAACGTGAGATAGTCAATAAAAAATGGCAAAAACAATAAATATTTTTGGGTTTTAGTGGAGATCTTTATTTAGTGGGTTTTTACTTATTTCAACTTTTTTAATTTTTGTTGTTTTTATATTTTTTTATGGATTGTTAATTTTATATTTATTTATTTTCTTTTTATATTTTCTAATTTTTGATTTTCTTTTTCTTTGTAATTAGTTAAAATATATGTATATATAATATGGTTAAGTAATATAGATAATAATGATAATAAAAATATAAAATGAAGACAAAAAATACCCTAGGTGTGGTCCTTTTTATATTCTAAGGTTTTAGAAAATATTTTTGGCATTTTTTATAATTATAATAATGATAAATAACAATTTAAGTAAATATAGCTATATACATAAATATGGCTTTTATATTAATAGATATAGCTAAAAACACTCAAAAATAGGAAAATAAAATATTTTTTTGTCTTTTTTAGGTTTTTCTCTTTTTTTGGTATTTTTGTTATACTTTTTAGTAATTTTTTGAATTTTTAATTGAATTAAAAATCCAAGATAGTACCTTATATCAATAGGCTGAATTGTTTTGGAAATTAAAAATAGTTAAAAGACTCAAAATTTTCCAAAACTATTTTCAATATATAGCTAATATAATAAACTAAATTTAGAAATAAAAACAAATAATTTTTTATATTTTTATAAAATTTTTTGTAATTTTGTAAGGATTTTGGAGCTTTTAATTTTTAGTGTTTTTCTTTTATTATTTTTAAGGATTTTAGTCT
This sequence comes from Ottelia alismoides, assembly GCA_037367405.1. Classification (NCBI taxonomy): domain Eukaryota; kingdom Viridiplantae; phylum Streptophyta; class Magnoliopsida; order Alismatales; family Hydrocharitaceae; genus Ottelia; species Ottelia alismoides. Next base: position 218,399 of record JAZKJV010007177.1, on the reverse strand, counting down.
GTAGTTACAAGATAGAGTAGTAAACAAAATATAATTTTTTTAGAATTTTTCAAAATGTAATTTTTATGTATTTTTTAATGTAAATAGGAACAAAAGGAAGGGTTTTGTATTTTAAAATATAAGAAAACCATATTTAAATAGCCCATGAAAAATATGTGTATAATACTATGGGGCACTTACAATAACTATTTTATAATTTTGAGATGCACTTTGATATTTTTAATAAAGCAAATAAATAAATAAATTACATGCACTAGTAGGGACCTAAATGCAATTATCAAAAAGTATTATTGGTTTCTAGAATCCCCTATAGAGCTATATGGTTAAACATGAAAAAAGTCTAAAATAAACAACTCAATATATGTTAACAGGGGCATAAATGCAATAAACAAAAAGCGACAGGTCCTTTTTGTAATTTTACCAATAAATATTACACTAGGAAATGAAATTACTAGAGTAAAAGCAAATAGCCAAACCCGTAGGGGTATGGGTGCAAAATGCTCAACCCCACATGGGACGTCACGTAAGCTGAGCTGAACCAAAATATAAATAATGGAAAGCTTGTGTTCCAATGTATATTTATTACAATAAAAATTACGCTGCAGATGAAAGATTTACTACTAAAAATTAAATACAAAAAGGTGTAGGGGAGACATGCAAAATACCCCAATGCGCACGCTGGCAGATGACATCGATTGATTCAATAATACACATGGCAGCCTCCTAGCAGCTGATGACGGTTCACCGATGATGATCCAAATTATATCCTTGGAGGAACATCAGATGGTTGTGGTCATTTTCATCTAACGACTATTGCTGCATCTGGAAGAGCATTCGGATCCGACGGTTGAGAAGTGGCTTGAAAGAATAGGGGAGAATACATGTCCGTCCAAGCTTCGATCAAATGTATCTTCATCCTATAGTGATCTTCAGTGCCGCAAAAAGGTCCTGAATCCTCTCGAAGCTACCCTGAATATGCTAGCGAGCTTAGATGGCTCTAAGGATCGCTGGAGAGGTCTTCAGAGCTCAATGAAGGTCAGAGGCTCAAGGTGCATGTTCTTTAACAAAACTCGATCTGGATGGGGTCTTTATGAGCTCAAACCTGCATGGTAAGCTTGGGGACACAAAGGGGAAGATCTGGGCTCTGGTTGGAGGTGGAATGAATGGTGGAGGAGTGTGGCGGAGGATACTCTGACGAGCAGCGGAGTTGGAGTATCATTTGCTTGATCTAGAACAGTTCAAGATGGATGGAGGTGCGTCGGGCATAGAAGAAGTAACGGGAAATGGTGTAAGGGTGAAAGATGGGTCGGAACTCATTCGGTGACGTAGAAGAGGTTCATTGGATCTCATCTCTGCGAACTACAATTCTTGATTTTAACGAGAAAAAGAGCAATTTCAACTGGAAATAAAAACTAACCTACTCTAATGATAGGCCTAGGAATAGAAAAATAAAAGAAGTAAATGCTTACCTACTTGGAATAGCTGGGAGCGGAGCTCACGACAGAGGTGGTCGATGGAGCGTGGATCAACTCGATTCAGCACCTTCCTCTCTCGCTGAACCCTTGGAGAGGTTCCGGTTATCACTAGGAGCTTTAATCACGTTTAGGGTTAGGGTTTGGATGGGTGAAGAGGATCAGAAACCAAATATATGTCCGACGAAGGGTTATGTACATGTGTGAGATGGGTCGAGAAATGTGCTCGATGCAATGCTCCTCCAATCAAGAAATCATATATATGTGGAAGTGTATTGATCGAGGAATAAAGTCAAAGAAGGAATTGAGCAAAATGGGTGAAATAATCAGGCAAAAGAAATCTCAGAAGTTGGTGGCATAGGATTGCCCGTCGTAGGCCTAGGGGGAGTGGGGAGTTGACCAAGGTCAACTCTGGTCGTGCCCTCATTGGTCCACGTAGGCCAGGAAAATGACAAAACAAGATGTATATTCCTTATTAAATCAAACTAAAATAATAAATGGGTTTATTACTTTTAGGTTAAAACATGATAATTATTTGTTATTTTATGTATTATTTTATGGTGATTTTTATTTATTTTTACAAGTTAATTTATTCTAAGTTACTTTTTACAAGTGTAGATATATGTATATTTACCTATAAAGTGTGTATTTTATTTTTATTTTGTATTTTAGATTTTATTATTTTATCTATATGATTTATGTATTTATAACTCAATTAAATCTATATAAATATATATTATATTATTTTATTTTATTGATACGGTACATACACTTAATTAATTATATCTATTTATTATATAGGTATATATATGTACAACTCATCTATGTATTTTTGTACATTTATTTTATTTAGTGTATTTTTAATGATTTTATTTTATCTCAATTATGTACATATGTTATAAATAATGTTTAAAAAATTATAAAAATATAAAATATTAAAGAATTAATAAATAAAATAAATATTTTATTTAGGTATAATATACAATAGGGGTCTAAAATCTAACTTTTGCATCTTAACTTCAAATTGAATGAAACAACATTCATTAAATAGTAACTAAAAGTTATATACAATTAAGTGATTTTGATAAATTTTGAGTCCATGCGGAGGAGATATAGGTCTGGAAAGTTTGGATTTTTATTCTGAGTGTAGAAAGCACAATATGCATTATTTTTGTGTGAATTAAATATTTATTTTTCTATATATTTTTATCTACAACTTTCATGTACAAAGTTTCTTGATTTGATGTATAAATATTAAAGGATAAAATAGGTCTCAAATTGGACTTATTGAAGAATTGGAAATTAGGGTTTTATTGTATTTATTAACCCTTATCTCCTCCTACTTAATTCCTTGTCAACCCAGTCATCATGATGCCTAGGTCTCAGAGTTTAGGATCATTCAACACCTACGGTATTTCGTTTCTTTTTCTTTTCTTTATTCTTTTATTTTGACTTTAAACATAGTTTGATACAATATTTACACAATAATTAATATGTGTTATTTTATGCAAAACAATATTATACATGCATTTAGCTAGGGTTTAAAGGTCAAAATGAAAGAATAAAGATGATGAAATGGAGATTCATCACCTAGCCACCGCCATCTCTTACCCTCGCCAAAGCACCATCATATTGGCCAGATTAGTCGTTGGAGGGCCACCATCGTCGTTGGAGTGATGCATTAATCAAAGATATGTGATCGTCGTCGAGTAAGGAAGCTCAAGGTCAACATTGTGTGGATGATAGTGCTGCGAGCAAGTGAGTGTAAACATTGTTTTGTGCGAGAGAAAAATCCTGAGGGAACATCCTCGGAGGTAACGATATTTCCTTTATGCTTTTTGTTGGTTTCACATGATTTCTGCTAGACCTATGTGCATGAATATTCTTATAACTATAGATATTTTTGTACCACGATTTCAGTATGTCGATGACACTTTGATTGTTCAAATTAAATATATAAGTACATGTTCTTAGAGGAATAAAAATATTAGCATATTTGATTCATTTTAGGTCCACATGTATAAGAGATGTTCCAATACTTCTTTTTATTAATTTTTTTGTGTGAAGATTTGTCGAGATCCCATTGATATATAATACAGTCATAAACTATCCTTATACAATTATGTACAAAGAGTGTTAACGGTTGTTCCAAGAAAGGAGGAGGCTAATATATTCTCATATATTTCTTTCCTTCTCATCTTTTGTTAACTAAAGAAATAATTAAGGTGAATCTTAAACGTAATGTACCTGTTTGTGCTAATTGTTTCTTCTTATAAAAAGGTCAATAAAGTTGTGATACTAATGATCACATTACAGTTTTAGCATTCAACATCTTCTAATAGTTTATATGTTATGATAGTACGATTACATTAAAATAGAGGGCATATGCTATTTATGCCATTACATGTAATGCCACGAAATCCGTGAATTTCTTAATCAATTCGTTGATGTTGTATGCAGTTTGAGTTACTCTGATTATTATTGTTGTTATAAACCATATCCTGTAAACAAATCCCCATTTGATTCCCATGATATTCAGACCGACTTAATTTGTCACCGAAAACAGTATGGTTGTTGTTGGGATATAACTAATCATGAATGATCCGTAGATTCTATATCATTTAAGCCTTATAAACGTCGGTTTTTATAAATCGGGGTTGGATGTGCTAGGATCATGTAACATCTGCATTCTTATGAATGATGGACATCTAACTATTTTTCTTGAAAATCTAATGCATACATACATAAAGGGAGAATTGATTCGAGATAAATTTCCACATCAATATACAGTTTTATTACCTAGTCACATGGGGATGAGTTCTAGCAATAGATCTTTAAATTGCATGGGATTCGATAACATTACAACTTTTCGTTTGAAGGTCCGCAATAGCATCATTGTGACATCATAGGATTATGCCAAATATTCAAATTCCATCAGGTTGTTTGAGTTGGCTATGTTCAGGGTAATTATTATTGTGTGGATGTACGATGATCGATCGGGTAGTTGGAGTTAGGCGCCACAAGGGATTGGGCATGCATCCTTGGGCTTCGGTAGATGCCATGAAAGCCGCGACCCTAACGGACGAGTTGGGTGATGTTACACCTGGTAGCCCGATTGTATCTGGAGTTGCTCGACGGAGTAGGAAGGTTACGAGGTTAGCGTTCTTGATTTCGCACTTATATATAATATTAAGACTTGAAATAGAATTAGGTGTGACCACATCAAATTGTATTTCGAGTAATAGTATTGTGAGAAGTGTTCCGGGATGCATGTTGAATTTGGAGGAATCATGGTTATGATCTTTTCCTGTTCTAATTGAATAGAGGTCCTTGAGGTTCAACCCAAGATGGCTACCAAGTTCTTGCGTAGCGGAGGCCTGCGAGTCACGTACTTGTGTGTGTTAAACTAATATGAGAAATGATTCATGATCGGATATCGATAATTGTAATTTGTATAACGTTGTGAACTCTAACCAACGGATGGAAATATCAAGATCAACATGGTAGTCTCAAATGATGTTTAAATTAACAAATAAAATCAATGAACATGTGATCTCTTTAAAATTAGAATAATTTGGTAATTCAGTCTTCACCATATATGCATATGTCACTAGATAAGGTTTGATGAATCTACGATTCATCACTCTAAAAGTTGGAAATAAAGCAGTATTCCCAAGTAATTAGCTGCATTTATTCATCTATATTGCATTATTATCACTCATGCATTTATAATTAATATTCACATTTTAGCATGCTTAATTGCATTAAATAAGAAGCCAAAATTCGCTAGTAAATTATCACATGTATGTTATCATAATTTCCCTTATTTTTAATATTTTTTACTAACTCAAAATTAAATAAAATTAACTTTATTGTGTATATATTACTAACACTAATAAAGGAAAAATATCAAAAAATACTAACTTGTATATTTGCCCAATAAAACCCAAACCCTAATTTGGAGACAAAAGGCCGTAAATGTGAATATATCCTTCATACAGTCTTCTATGAACCCTACTCACTTTTGAACTAATATACATTCAATTATATACAAAACAAGATAAAATTCAAAAGAATCAGAGTCCATATGTGAAACTTGGTTTTTGGGACCTCATTGTATAGTCTTATATTGATCATTTTAACCTTATTATTAAATGTACAAAAATAACTCTTTTTTATTTATTTCCTTTTTATTTTTTATTTATATTTTAATAAATTATGTAGAAATCCAAATAAAAATTAAAGCAAAAATCAAAGAAAATAAGTTACCCTTAGTCTGTATATGGAGTCTATATATATATCTCCTTTAATTTATTTCTTTATATTCGTTATTCTTAAAAATAAGAAAATTAGATTAAGTTGTAAATATTTACTTTAAATTTTATATGATTTTATTTTTATTTTTATCTTATTTAACTTCCACCCCACGACCGGGGGCGGTAATAGGGTACCGGCTATGTAGAGCCCAATCAGAAAGAACGGCTAGTTCATTCCAGTGTACCACCTACAAGAGAGTAAAAATGACAAAAAATTGCAAAAAACAAAAATATTGTATTTTATATCTATAGAGTACCACTAAACATACTTTTTTATACATATGATCTCATTTGATTTTGGTCCCTTCACAAAAGTTGTAAATCTCAATGAGACGAACAATTTTCCTGTAGACCACTTTTTAATTTGACATCGTTAGCTATATATATTTTTATTTTTCTTTTGATTTAATTTTTGAATTTTCTAGGACGACACGTGGTAGCACTTGGAACCGCTGCGCATCACCTCCATTTTTATTTTCTTTTTATTTATTTATTTATTATTTTAGTTTATTAGTTTTATTATTAGATTATTTTTTTAATTGGCAGTTCCATGTGGCAGCCCCCAACTCCTACCATGTGGCCACTTCTTCTCCTGCACCCGTCGCTCCGCCTTCTACGGCGGGGCACCTCCGTCAGCGTCTTCTGGCCAACGGTCGTCCACAACCCTCTCTCCTCCAAATTCTTTCCCACGCTCCTCCGCCTTATGTGTGTCTCATCCCGCAACTGCTGCAACCCACTCGTGCCTTCGCCAACTGCCTCCCACGCTGCCTAGGGGCAAAGGTCAATTTTCATGGTTAAATTAAATATTAACGTTTTATATCTATTGACGAAGGTGCGCGTCTCCCAGAGGCAATTGGTGAAGGCGCAAGTGGGTCACAGTTGTTGCGGGCAGAGGCGCTCACAAGGCGAAGGAGTGGGGAAAAGAAGAGGGAGGAGAGAGGGTTGCATACGGCCGTTGGCCGCAAGACGTGGGTAGAGGCGCTCCGTCGCAGAAGGCGGAGCGATGAGTGCAGGAGAAGAAGGGGTTTGTGGCAGGCATGGGGTTTTCCACATGCCAAGGAAAAATAAAATAATAATTAAAATAATAGAATAATAAATAATAAATAGTAAAAAATAAAAATAAAATAAAAAATTGAGGGGGGACACATGGCGATTCCAAGAGTTGCCATGTGTCTCCCCCAAAAAATTCAAAAATTAAATCAAAAGAAAAACAAAAAATAAATAACAGACGAGGTCAAATAAAAAATTTATCTACATAAAAGATATTTGTCTCGACGGGATCTACAATTTTATTGAAGGGACTAAAATCAAAAGAGATCATCCGTAGAAAAATATTTTTAGTGATACTCTACAGATATAAAATATCGTATTTTTGTATTTTACAATTTTTATCATTTTTAAATAATGTAAAAATAAAAAAATATTAGTTAAAATATAAAATAAACATTAAAACTTAATCTGATTTTTTGGATTTTTAAGATTACGAAAATAAAGAAATAAAATGAATGGGACATATATATATAAAAACTCAGGGTGATTTATTTTCTTTGATTTTTACTTCAATTTTTATTTGTATTTTTACACAATTTATTAAAACATAAATTAAAGAAAATAAATGGATCAAAAAAAGTTATTTTTGTTCATAAAATAATAAGGTCAAAATGGTCAATATATATATTATGCAATGAGGTCCTAAAATCCAAGTTTCACATATGAACTCCGATTCTTTTGAATTTGATCTTGTTTTGTAGATAATTAAATGTATATTAATTAAAAATGAATAGGAGTTCATAAGAGACTATGTGAGGGAGATATTCATATTTACGACTTTTTGTCTCCAAACTAGGGTTCGGGTTTTATTGAGAAAATATACAAGTTAGTATTTTTGGTATTTTTTCTTTATTAGTGTTAGTAATATATAAACAATAAAGTTGATTTTATTTAATTTTGAGTTAGTGAAAAATAAGAGAAATAATGATAATATACATGTGATAAATTACAATGGACTTTTGGCTTCTTATTTAATGCAATTATGCATGCTAAAATGTGAATATTATTTACATGTCCTTGAATGATAATAATGCAATATAGATTAATAAATGCATCTAATTACTTGATAACAAAGCTCGATTTTCAACTTTAGAGTGATGAATCACAGATTAGTCAGAGTTGAGTACACATGCATTGTTTACCCTTACATTGTTATTATAGTATTTGTCTCATTATTGGGAAATTGCTCATAGAATTACCATCTTGTGCCCAGGTGTCAGATTCCTGGTTGGACTGGGGGATCCTAGACCCGAGCACGTACGGTTCCCTGAGAAGGGAGTGGCTACCCACTGGAGCTTCGGAACAACCACATGCCAGCACACCAAATCACTGCTTCTAACATGTCAGAAGATAACTAACATGGAAGTCTAATTACCCTCTGGTGAACCCAATAGGTGTAGCCGAGCAACAACCACCAGAGTAGGGATATTTTGAGGAGATCAAGCTTTCTACGTCATACTTGCACTAGTTAGGGTGTGTTTTACTTAGAGTAATTTACTGCTTTCATATTATTTTTTGTTCTATTTGAGAGACAATGTTAATGAGATATTTGGAGAGCTTTTGATATACATTTTACAACTATATGATGTATCTCATACAGTGGACATGGACTTGTTGGACATTATTAATGAGAATGAATTGATGTTGCATTTATATTTCATTTTATAATATTCTCCTGTTGTTATATCTATTTCAAATGTTAATCTAGCGTGCATTAGATGGTTTGTTGTTTATCAAAGATCATGGACATATTTAGACCGTAGATCCGACGCTCCCGTCTCGTTGATTTCAGTAGCCGTGGAGTCGAAGTATCACACCAACAAACGCCTCCCTAATTGCAATGGTTAACACTTTCTTCTGCATGAGAGATTTATTTATTTTTCATCTCCAAACCATGAGCACTACCCATTCTTCATTGGTACTTCCCACGTAACACTTCTTTCTCCTGATTGTTTTTATTGAGGGTTTCAAGGATGATCATCATTAGAGTATGCAAGCCTCAATTATGTGTCACATATACTGTCAATAAATTGCATGATCATGCATGTCTATTAAGTGGAGGCAAAATCTTCTTTGAGGAAAGTTCATAATGAATGTTTTGGTGATTTCTATTCCTAACTTTATTTCCATCTGTTCAATTTTTATGATGTTGCATTATATATATATATATGTGTATTTTAAATTGTGTCATTTATTGTATCGAATGTTAAGTTTATAGATCTTGAATTATGTAATTATATATTTATCAATGTTTTAAAAACTGGATCGAACGTTGAACCGATCAGTCTTCGGTTTGGTCCAACCAAGTCAAACCGTCGGTCCAAATCGGTTGGACTGACAATGATGTTAACGTGACATCATCATTCCTATCGACTTGGAAAACCCGTACCTGGCTTAATTTAATGGCCCAACCGGTCGAATCGATTTTATGAAACAATAAAACCGGATACATATGCATAAATAAGTATGTATATATCAATGAAATAATCTTTTAAAATGTCGAATCTTTCAAATTCTAGCATTATATATAAGTACAATATTGTAATCATTTATGTATAGTTGCTTATAGAAAACTACTCCAAGAAGATAGGGGCACAACTGATATTCCAAGAAAGAGAGGGACATAACTGATATTGTGAAGTTAAGAAGGGCACAAGTGATAAAAATCCTATTATTTAATTATTTAGATCTTTATTTTTTGTAAATTTACTAAATCATCAAACCTTTCAATCCGATCCGACCACTCGGATCAACCCGATCCGACCACCGGTTGAACCCGATTCTTTATTTTCTTTTTTTTTAAATTAATTACAGGGAAATGGCCAAACCAACCGGATCGGGTCAGTTCCCGGTCAAACCAACCAATCCAGTCAGCTTTTAAAAACCCTGGTATTTTTCAATTTGGCTCACCGTATAAATTATTTGTTTAATTATTTATAAATTGATTAATTGTGGTCCTCGTAATCGAATTAAATAGTGATAATAAAATTGATGCTAAATCTGTTTTTAACATATTTTACACTGGTAAATAAAGCTTCACGTTAGATAATCATTATCATAGAAGACAAAAATACATGTCAAATATAAATATATATTATAAAAATTATTATACTCGCTAAGAAATCAATTATATTCGTAAAAGCATTTGGTGTCAATATCAAAATAATAATATTGACTTCTAGCACCTGTACAAGAAGAGAAGTTCTCTTGAATCTTGATTTTTGCTAGATATGTACTAAAATGGAGTATATGTCTACTCTTCTAGCCTTTGGTTAACTAATGTCGAAATCACGAGAGCTTAGGCTTGAAAACTATGGACAAGAGAAGGTTGAAACTCTATGGAGACCGATGTCAATCATGATTCGTGAAGCCAAGTATGAGACTTAGCTAATGGAAATGGGAGCTCTCTAAAAGAAAGCGCCAAACTCTTTTCATTGGCTATCTGACAACTCTATGATTAACCTAGCTCTCATTTGGCCTCTTTGTAGTCGCCTGACTCCTCTTCACTCCACTGAAAACTATGCTCTGCTTACATCAACAAAAACTTTCGAGTTTTCTGTTGCGATTTCGTGCCAAGTTAGAAGAATCGCTCGAAATTGTTTATCAACCAATTTTTCATACTCAGCTGGTACAGAGCAGTGCAACTTACGCAAGATCACTCTCAGTCTCACTTTTCATTACTCTTGTGCAGTCTCAATCGCTAATTTGCACAGACTGCACCTGACGGCAACTTACGATATTGTTTATGCATCATCCTCGATGTTATTGGCCCGGCATCCCACCTACCATCAACTCCACTCTCAAAGCCTGGGTGTTGGCCACATCCTAAGCTCATCGCCCCTCATGTAGAATGTACTATTTGTGACGAAGATCATGGTTTTCTTGATGGAAAACCTCATAATTTCTAACAAGGAAACAAAGTTGACATAATTCTTGTAGCTAATCTGATTCTACGCCAAAATTTATTCAAGCAATACACATAGTTGCAATAGTTATTCGCTTCAGAGTTAACGCCCATCACTCTCAGGAAGTTATTCCGCTCTTAACATTTCAGGGAGAGAATATACCAGCAGGTGATGACTGCAGGAACAAATTTTCAGTTCAATTCTGATGAATAATTTCGATTGCCTCTCCGAACCATCCACACAGATGGAAGTATGACAAGAAGATGACTTCAGATAGCCACGGCTTCACTTTTTGATTTTGATTGCACTCTTAATGCGATGTATGAGTTGATCTGCTGGCAGTGCTCCTTCCTGAGTAGAATAAACACAGCTAGCAAAATAAATAAGCGAGACAATAACCATCAATATCCAGGCCAAGTTTATTACTCCAAGAATGAGTAGGGCAACTTACGAAACGATCACGGGGCTTTCCATCCACAAAAAGAATGAAAGTAGGAAGAGCTTGGATCTCATAGCGATTTGCAATCTCTGTGTACTTCTCTGTGTCAATTTTTACCACTGTGATTCTTCCATCCAGTTTGGCGCTTACCTCATTGAGAATGGGGACCATAAATTGACACGGACCACACCTGCAGAAAAAAAGTATCGTCCCTGACAATATTTTGGCTGTTGACATCAACCAAAGTAAAGCTGTACTAAATGACTACTTGTTCCCTACCATAAACCTATACAAACTGACACTACTTGTACACTACCCATGTCAAATATTTTATCTGCTGAGCTAATCATAAATCAGAATCAACTATGAGCTTGCAGGACTTTTAAGGGAGAAGAGATTGAGTTCAATACCACTCTGAAGTTTGATTTTCTTGATAAAAATACACATAAAGGAAATGCATCTTTTCAAAAATTGAAACTAAGAGAACTGTCCCCTCGACATTAAAAAGCTCAATCAAAGATCTTGACACAGAAATAATTTTAAGAAAACACATTAATATCATCAGTATACTGAAAAACTAGAGTATCAATGTAAGGAATCTAAGAATACCTAACGAGAGCTAGACAAAAACTTCCAACCAAAGTCTACAAAAAAGTTCGGGAAAAGGTAATTTTGGGACTTAATCATGGTTTTTTGTATGGTGGAAGGCACGCTACTCTACCGCCAAACTATCGAACTGAGTTATATGCATGACAAATTTTTATGGAGGGGACTGTTATCCTTTACCAAATATAGCAAATATTACTCACCAGGTAGCATAAAAATCAACTAATATGGGGGTGCTGGACGATTCCAATAAGTCGTCAAACGATGAGAACGTCTGCTTCTTTGCTTCCACCTACAAAAAAACAAAGGAACAAAATAAATGGTCGCTCAATCCTCATTATTAATCATATAGTCAAGTTATGTGGTAAGAGAATGAGAACAAAAGAAGGCAACTACCAACTGGCACCTACTAGCATGACAACATCTCTTTCCACGACATACACAATCAAAGAGACATCTTGCACAAGATAAAAAGAAAGTGAGGACACCATATAAAGATGACACCTATTTTTATGGTCTCACTTGCATAAGCCTACCCAATCTAAAAAATAAACCAAAATTAAGCCAAGCCTTATCCCACACTATCTAGAATCGGCTGCATGTAACTCCATTTAGATTTATATTGTTCTGAATCCCAACCCATTTTAGACCCAGATAAGCAAGACTATGCTAAAAAACTTCTAAAAAAATTATGTCATCCTAGTTCCGTCACATGAGGGCCATGAGGCTCATCCTTGAACTTTCCATAGTCAATACTATATCTAGAGGTGTCCATGGGGTGGGTACCCGTTCCATTTGATCGTGACCCGTCCCTTCCTTTTGGTATTGGGTCACGGGTCGACCCACCCCATTCCAAACAAGTACCCAATTGTAACGGGTACCCGGTTAATTCCAATGAATGTTGGCTACCCGCGGGTACCCGTAGGTACCCGTCGGGATAAAGAGAGATACTTCTAATGAAAGGTGACATGTATAAAATGCAAACGATATGTCCAAGTATGTATATCCGTATCTATATCATATTCATAATAATAATGCTGGGACACGAAAATCTAAATGGTACGCAATGCATTCAGATATAGATATATAAACACAGATAAATAAACTAATTAGGATATATAAAACTATGTGGATAATGTAAACCATATGAATATATGAAATTGAAAGGAATACAATCGAATATCGAACCAATTACGGTACATTCAGGGAGGTTCATCCTCATAATGAATCAAATATGGATAAACAAGATGTAAATATATATAATCGAAGGACAACGTGGCAAACAATATATAAGTATATATTCCTATTCGTAAGTGATTGTATTAATTATCATCACATTTGGTTATCGCGGTGTGTGTGTGCATGAGTATGCGTGCACGTGCGCACATGGGTGTGGGCACGTGCGCGTGCACGTGGGCATGGGTGTGGGCACGGGCACGCGCACGCGTGTAGGTGGGTGGGTGTGCGCACGCGTGCGCGCTCGCGTGTGTGTGTGTGTGCGCGCGATACATTTCGTGTTCAATTGTATTCATTATCATCATGTTTGGATGGTAGGATATATATATATATCGATTTGGATCGTAGATTCATTATCATATAAGTTAATTCAAATTTTTGACATCCCTGCATATATTTCGATTTCAAAATGGATACATATACGAGCCCATTTATACAATTTTGATTCTATTATTTTCCTATCTAATTTGCATCCATTTCATACCGGTATTCATTTTTAATGATTTGACAATATATTTTCCATATTCACCGATATTTGTATCCGCATCTATATCTATATTTTTAAAATAGATAAGAATAATGTAACATATATATATTGGTATTTGTATCTAATCATTTGCATTTTTGTGAATCCGCTTCCAACCGGATACGCGCGGGTATTGGTCTGGTTTTTTATATGGGATACGGATCATGACATAACGGGTACTTGACCCATCATTTGAACGAACGGGTCAAGTCAGGTACCCATTGATCCGGATATTTTTGAACACCCCTAACTATATCTGACGGGAGCAGTCAACAATTGGATCTCATCTCTTTCCATTATTTACTATATTTTACAAAAAGCATGAGAAGAAGGCCTGCCCCAATGTTGTTCAGGACATAAATAGTGATATTAAATAGCTTTTCAAAAGAAATATAAAGGAAAAAGGGTGGTCACCGTTAAGGCACGTGCACCAAAAACTATATTATCTTCACAGTTTAAAAAAGAAGTTTACAGAGATAGGAACTTGGCATGCTCGATCACATTCTCAACATAGCATCTCTCATGGAGGAACTCCATGTTCCTAACAGCCAAATGCCCCAAAATAATATCTAGCAGCCTAGCACCATTAGATTATTCCGTGTCCATTCCATTCCAGTTGGCACCAATCGAGTTCTAGAAGCTAGAAGCATTCACACATGAGACACCACCGAATCTCATAGCTCCGCGAATATATCTAGAACCAGCACAAAAACAGAATAAGTGATCCACATCCTCCGATCCATCCAAGCAGCACATACACAAGTCATCCGCTTCTAGAATAAATCGCACATTCCCAGCTGTTGTCATTATACATCATCCACACCTCAGCAACCATAGAAACATTTTGATCCTTGAAAGCACTTGCCAGCTCCTGTCCTACAATCCGCAACAATAATACCAAAATCCAAAACTGAGGAGGCGCATAACACCTTGTAAGCCTTTCTTAAATTAAACATGCCATCAAACCAAATCCAACAGTCACATTCCGCTGGTAGGACCCTAAAAGGTAGCAAGGAAGTCGGACAATAAAAGGAAATCGTCCACCCTTTCATCCAATCAGTTTAACCAGAATAAAGACATCCAAGACGCCAACACCCAAACATTGCTAACACCAGCTCCCTGATCCACAGCAAGAAGATACAACTCAAGAAAACGATTGCTAAGAGGCACATCCTGGAACCTATCATCATGTCAAACAGAAAAACTACTATTACAACCAAGCTTGGGCCGCTGAAGGGTAAATCTCGAGCAAAACAACATAAATGCACCCCTCCCCATAGAGGTGTGATCTGGCCCCAGAAGTGTTAGAAAATAGAAATGCGGAAGCGATTTGATAAACATAGCATAAAGAAAAGAAAGATAAACTTGACACACATATTTTTACATGGAACCCTACTCCCTAAAGAGCGGGATGAAACCACGGCAGAACGCCTCAAAGGGCTGATAGTCTATTGCTTTTTCTCATCTGAATACAAGGGATGTGGGGGTCTATATATAGCCCCCACTGAGTCTCCACATCTCCAAACTGGTAGATGTGGGATTAAACTCTGGATGGGTAAATGGATCCTGAAGAGATCCATTTACCCATCTCTCATATAAGAGACGCATAACCAAATACTCCAACACCCCCCCTCAAGCTGGAGCATGCAATGCGCAGCTTGGACAAACAAAAAGAAAACTCAACTCACGCTACAAGACACTACAGACAATATCAACTCAACGCACACAACTTTCGGCTACTGTCGAGGACGTTGCTTCTCATGACATGCATGTGAGGAACGAGCTGGAGTGTGAGTCGATTGAATCTCCTCGTCAGAGAGCATGTGCTCTGTACTGAGCCTGTCAGAGTCACTGCAACTGGAAATGAATCTCCTCATCGGAGTACTATGGCCTGCCACAATATGTGGACAACTGCTCCATCTCTGAAAAGGACCGAGCTGAAAGGCTGTGGAGTGCAATCCTTGTCGGAGTCCATGCTCGCTGGAGAATGGAGTCTGAAGAAGTCTCCACGTCAGAGAATTGGGTCTCTCCCATCTGGCTCAGAGAATGGTACTCTACTCTGGAGTCCCTATGATACCACATGAAAACCCTTGCCCACATGGCATAGGAAATGGTTCTCTACTCTGGAATCCCTATGGCTACATGAAAACTCTGGCAGACAAAACAAGAAAAGATGGAGACCACTACAAAAGATGACAAACATCTGCACATCTGAATGAAGACCACATACATGTGTGAGTCTGAAACTGAGGACTCAGAATCTGATGTCGAGTCTGAAACTGGATCTGAACCATAGAGTCTGGAAAATTACTGGTCTAGAGAATCTGTATCTGAAGAATCTGAATAGACCTATGACTCTACATATACCCCCCTTTCTCCCATGCTTGTCGGAAAATGACATGACAAAGTTGGAAGAAGACATGAAGAATGGGGAGAAAACAAGAAACCAAATAAGCCGACTTCAATTTTTTTCCGGCTTTCAAAATCATTCATTTTTTTTTCTTTTTTTAAGTAGTTTCATCTCTCTTTATTTTTTTCGGCTTTTGCAACACATTTGTTTGGGAAATTGTGTGTGTTTTTTTGTATGTACGCGCCTCTTTTCTTTTCCTTTCTTTTTTTTGAATCAGTTTTTTTATGAAACATACAGCCTACTTGGGCTTTAACCCCCCTCCCTCTTTTTCACTTTTTTTTAATGGAGCACGCCCACTCGGGCCAAAGATGCTCCTCCTTTTATTTAGGGTTCCCAATGGAACCCTGTTTTTTCGCCGCCCCCGATGGGGTCCTGGGCGCTGCCTCCGAACGATTGGAAAGAGGTGCTCCTCGATGGAGAAGGGTGGGATGCGCCTGGAGGCGATGGGTGAGCACGAGGGGTCCTGCCTGAACTGTGGTCACGCGTCGCCTACGACGGGAGGGGCTTCGCACGGGCTTCGCGCAAGGGTGAGTCTGCTTGAGATCGACAAGAGCTACTGGAGGGGCTCGGTCTAGGAGATGCGAGGATCTGGAGGGGAGCAGGTCTGTTGCGTGGTCGTTAGTGTTCCCATTGGGAACCCTCTCGAGAAAGATCTGTCGCCCCCACGATGGGGGCCTTCTGCATTGAGTGTCGCCGCCTCTGAGCGGCATCGGAAGACTAGACCGCATGGGTTGCGGCAATCCCGCGCGCGGAAGATGGGGATCGGCACCACCAAGGGAGGAGGTCGACAGGGGGTATGCATCGCTTGGGAAGAAACACCTAGAGGAGCGAGGGTTTGCAGTGAGCGTGGACCGAACACATGAAGGGGGAGAGATGAAGGGTGCGCACAATGCCCACAATGGGATCCGCGAGGCATAAGGATGCTCGCCATGTGCTTGACAGGCTGCCAAGGATGAAGATCGTGCGTTGACTTCTATCCTGTACCGCCTTCGATGTGTGTGGAGGAGTTAGGGCTCACGATGGAGCCCTGGATCTGAACATGCACGAGGCTCCACGCTGCCATCACTTGGGAAGAAGGAAACCAGAAGTCGAAGGATGGGCGCCGCCTGCCTGGCCGTTTGGAACTTAGATCTAGGGTTTCAAAGATGAAACCCCCTTTCCAGATCTCAAAATAATCATAACATGATCTTCATGAAAGAACCTTAATTGAATCGAATCTCAAAAAAATAAAACATAAACTCCTCGAGAATCGAACCCGCTCTGATACTATGTTAGAAAATAGAAATGCGGAAGCGGTTTGATAAACAGAGCAAAAAGAAAAGAAAGATAAACTTGACACAGATTTTTACGTGGAACCCTACTACCTAAGGAGCGGGATGAAACCACGGGAGAACGCCGCAGAGGGCTGATAGTCTAGTGCTTTTTCTCATCTAAATACAAGGGATGTGGGGGTTTATATATAGCCCCGACTGAGTGTGGGACTAAACTCTGGATGGGTAAATGGATCCTGGAGAGATCCATTTACCCATCTCATATAAGAGACGCATAACCAAATACTCCAACAAGAAGGAAGCGCATAAACACATAAACAGACAAAAAGGAGATACGGATAGATGGTCACACCACTTTGAGAAGCATGAGATGCCCACACTTCTAATATACAAGAATCCTTTTAACCAGCCAGCCTCCTCTCCATCTTCGCCACCAAAGGCAAACCAGTCAACCTAATGAAATCTGACGCACACACTAGTGGTGGATCCAAATAGGTCAGAGGCAGGACCGCCCTCTGTATCCCCAGAATCACCTCACAATCAACAACTTCCTTAGAAGATAAACCAAAGGGGGTAGAAGCATACTCGCCCCCATTAACTTGCATACTAGAGACATCATTAAAAACCTCTAAGACCATGGCAATCCACTAGGCCTCATAGATGTCGCCCTTATCATCTACATTGCAAAATCGGGATGAAAAAATCATCTGGAATGAAGCTTCTTAAAAATCTACCTAAACCGTCCAGACCACCATAACTGTCAATGCATCAACCACAATAACAAAAGAAAAGGAGTCCATGCATAATTGTCTAATACCCTCCGAGGCTGAAGAAATCCCCTCTCATGACAACCACTAACCAACACCGAGCAAGACGATGTACCTCTTCACCCATGTGATCCAAACATACAAAAAACTACGGTGTGACAACAATGCGTAAATAAGCTTCCAATCCACATAATCATAAGCCCTAGAAAAATCCAACTTCCATAATATCTCATTGACCTTCATGTGTCTCCAATCTGCAATAATCTCTGGATACATGACAACATTGTCCATCAGACGCCGACCATGGATAAAAGCCAACTGAGAAAGAGAAATGTTAATTCTAACACCGCGCACAAACGGATTCCTATCAACATTGTGACAATGACGTAAATAGCATTTTATAAAGCAATCGATCAAAGATGCACCTTCGGCAAAAGGAAAATGGGTGAACTTTTTAGCTAGCGAAAACCCAAATTTTAGTGCCTAAACTCCTCAACCATCACCATGACATCCTCTACAATGACATTCTAAAACTCATAAAATAAGACGATCGGACAACCATTCTGACCCATAAACCCCTCTGCATCAAAGTCAAAGTCCTCGGCATGAAACTTTGCACCCAAAATCACGCAAGAACACATTTGCATGCACCTGAGAGAGCATGTTGATATTTATTCTCAACCAATGTACACCCTACAAGTGCACCATGTGACTCACAATCCAGAACTGCCACACCACAACTGCATCAACATCATGATCCTCGTATACTTTGTCATTCCCCACTGACAGAGAGTATATCAAGTTTCTCTGCCTCCTCCAACTAGCCATTTAATAAAAGAACCTAGTGTTCGCATCCCCGCCATTAACCATTTTGCCTCGACATCTGCTTCCACCACATTTCTGGTTATCTTCAACCATAATGATATCTTGTTGCAATGACCTAGTAGATAGCTCATCAACTCTTAATTCCCAAAAATCCTCCGTCCCATCAAGCTGGACAACCTCATCATCGACCATAGCATGTTGTTCTTCACGACTCCATCGGCTTTCCTATGAAAAGAGAGCAACGTCTTCCTCATAGTCAAGAGTTTCAAAGCTAGATGTTTCGTTGCCGACCCTAACTCATGCAAGTTTGACCATAAATCAACCACTATCTACCAAAAGCCAACCTCAAGCAACCAAGAGCGCTCACAATGACAAAATATCGTAAGAATGAATGCCACCAACAAATTCCCAACAAATACGGGTGTGATCCATGTGTGATCTAGGCAACGAAAGAACCAACTCTAGTCGGAAAATCTCCAACTTTGTAGATGCAAGGAACGGATCAATCCTAGAACGAAACAAGTTCTTATAAATATAAATTGTTCTAAGCGTCAAAAACATCCACATAAGTTCCCTAAAAAATGTCGTAAAGTCGGCTGAAGCAAGGTCATCTCTGCAGATGGTCACATAATAGCAAAGTGGCATTGAAGTCACCACCCACCAATCAAGGACGCACCGGAAAGCGAACACGAACCAACCCCAACTCATCCCACATCTCAGCCCTCAAGGAAGACTCCATTAGACCATAAACTGTGGAAAGAAATGAATGATCTGTTTACTCTGAGGCATAAGGTTCCTTCATATAGAGAGGAGTAAAGAAAGAAATGTGAAATACATAAATGTTAAGTGCTCTAATACCCCCCCCCCAACCCCCAAGGAGTATAGATATCTATCATGGTCGCTTAGAAGAACAATTGAGGAACGACCCCCATGCTACGACCTTGGTGAAAATGCATACCATTTGTTCCCCTGGGCTGATGTAGGAAGCAGTGTTCACAAAGTCGGCCTATGCGGCCACATACTCGTCCGCATACAAGGAGGCGGGCAGCTCACCGCACCGCAAATACTATATGCAGCATATATGCGATCATAGTGCATACTAGAACTGAGTAAACTGCATATTCGGCCGAGTATGCAGCAACATATAGAATAGAACGTCCTTTATGAGTCAACATTTTTGAATATATTCATGAGTTCCCATGTGCACATTTAGCTACATGAATACGTTGTAAGTGATTGGAAGAATGTTTCTTTATTTTTAAGTTTGAACTTGGACTTTGATCTCAAACATATATAAATTGATTTGTAGGTTTGTGAACTATTTATATTGATTTTACATAAAACTTTCCAGCTGCAATAATTAGGGATATTTACACCCATAACCCTGAGTAGTTTCGTAATTACCCCAGAACCCCTCGATAATCACGAATTACATCCAGAACCTCGAATAATGCTTAACCTTTACATGACATAACCCTGTGTCAAGTTCCGTCTTGATTGTCTGTTAACTTTGACGGAAAACATCATATGTTGACCATTTTACCCTTCGAAATACATCATATTTATAACATGATGTCATTCTTTACATCAAACAAAATCATGCCCCCCTCTCCCCGAAAAACCCCAGGCAAGCTGCCCCACTCTCCCCGCTCGCCCCCGACAAGCTGTCTCGCGCCTCCCGAGCTCCATCACCCCCTCCTCCCCCCTGCTCCCCACCGTGCCGCTCCAGAAACCCCCCACTCATGCGCCTCCGCCCCGCATCTGCCTCCTGCTCCCCCGCTCGCCCCCGACAAGCTGCCCTGCGTCACCCGAGCTCCATCACCCCCCCCACTGGCGAGCTCCAGCTCCAGGCACCCCCCCCCCCCCCCGTCGCGCCACAAGCTCCAAAACCCCACCACTTATGCGTCTGCTCCGCTATGCCCTGCGCCTCCCGAGCTCCATCATCCCCTCCCCCCCCCACTGGCGAGCTCCAGCTCCAGGCACCCCCCGCCACGCCACAAGCTCCAGAACCCCCCCCCCCACTCACGCTCCTGCAACGCGCCACTCGAGCTCCATCACCCCCCCCCCCTCCATCGCCGCGCCATAAGCTCCAGAACCCCCCCCCCCCGTCTCACACGCGTCCGCCCCGCATCTGCCTCCATCTCCCTCGCACGCCCGCAAGGTCCAGACCAATCCCCCCCCCCCCCCCGCGTACAGGCAACCAACCCCCCGCTGCGCTGCAATCTTCCCCCCGCGTACAGGCAAGCTCCAGGCACCCCCCCAAACCCCTGCACGCCCATACGGTCTAGACCAGTCCCCCCGCTCGCCCGCGCTCCAGGCACCTCCACCCCCCCCCCCAGCCCACCGCTCGCCCGCGTTCCAGGCACCCCCCCACCCCCCGCCATGCAAACCACCCCTCCCCCGCCGCTCGTCCGCACTCCAGACCAGCCCCCCGCTCGCCTGCATCTGCAAGCCCTAGGTCGGAGGTCCCCCTGCACGCATCTCTGTCGCCTACCATTCCCTCTAACTCACGTCCTCCTCTTCTTTTTTTCAAATTAATCTCAGCCGTTAGATCATTGACCGGTTAGATTAACTCAGCCATTTGGTTGAGTTAATGAACTAAACTAACGGAAGGTTATGGATGTAAAACGAAGCAGTTATTCATGGTCTTGAGTATATTTCATGATTATCGAGGATTTATAGGGTAATTACGAAATTACTCAGGGTTATGGGTATAAATATACCTTAATGTAATGTTACATAAACTATAAGCAAAAATTCCAATTTGAAAAATATGAGGTGAACCTAATAATCACTTTGATTTTGTCGAGGGAGAAGGATTGTCACAACATTAGATGAGTTTATTTTATTGTGTCAATTATTTATTAGTATAAAATATTAGTAAATGTTTCTAGAGATTATATCCAAACAACATAGCATCATTTAGTTGTTTGGTTATTTAGACCAATTATTTATTTAGTTAGAAAGAGTGACTTGAGTTAATATTCTTTTATTTGAATTTGTTATTATATTTTTAAATATTTAAAGTTAAAATAATACAAACCACATAATCCGTATATACTTCCGCATATACTTCTGCCTATCCGCTTACTCGTTCCAGGCCGCCTGCCCAAATGAATACCGCATACCGACTTTCTGAACCTTGGTAGCAAGTAGAGATGAATCCTTTCTGTATCATATCTCGAGTGTAATAGCAATCCACCTCGATGTGTTTCGTCCTCTCATGGAAAGCTGGATTGTTGGCAATGAATAATGCAGCCTGATTGTCACATAGCAACTGCAAAGGAAGAGGACCCATATCATCTTAGTGCTCCATTGCACCATGGCATGGTATTTGAATTCAACACTCTACCTAGCAACCAATGTCTACTACTTGCTTTTCCATGGGAAGAGGACCCAACGAACACCGGAAAATTAGAGGTAGACTTCCTCCCTTTTGGACAACCTACATAGTTAGCATCTACACAGGTTGTGATGGCATGAGAAATCCCTCTGATGAATAGCAACCATGTATCAAGAGAAGACTTCAGATACCTTAAGATCGTGTAGATTGCATCCAATGTTCAGAAAGTCGGTAAGGGTGGCCGCATATGCGAAAACGAGGGTCATAGTGCAACGCATACTCAATAGGCGTTCATTATGTGGTAATAGCGCATATGCAGCCGAGTAATCCACATATGCAGCCACATATGTATTAGAGAACCCAAAAGATTCAAATCCAATAACATATTATGTTGCCTTTGGCCTTTATGAATTTAGTCTAACATATTATGTTTCCCCAATTAGATAAGCTTCTCCCCGACTTCGAGTATTCCCTTGCCCCGACAATAAAATCTAGCCCTCAAATCCCTCGCTACGTCACGTTCTCCAGCTCCAGCCTATCCCTCGTCAGTCAATGCAGGCACAATCTCCAGCTCTAGCCAGTCTCTCTCTGCATCGTGTGCACGCTTAGGTATGGCTATCTTCTCTCTTGCGCTTGTTCTAGGGTTTCCACGAAGAAGACTTCTATTGCTTGCTATTGATTCCCCCCTCTAATCTTTGATTGCTTTAAATATTGCTACTCTATTTGTTTTGATTACCTCTCGATCCGATTCCATCTCAATGAGGATAGAGTATTTTTTTGAAGAATCTATACATATACATTTGAATGAAATGATTGAGATCAGATATGCTATGATGAGTAGATTATTGGGTGTTCAAATTAATTTCCTTCATTTTTTGCTTGAAAATTGATCTATTCAGTTTTTTTTCAGAACCAATTTTAAGATCCAGTTCACACCATTTCTGCACGAAATGATCTTAGTACTGCAAAAAGCAAACAAAATGGTTCCCATTCGGTTCATTTCTCTATGCAATTGTATGTCACATTATTTTGAAATGCTTTTATTGAAATCACATTGTACTAAAAGATCTATATTTTATATCTTATCTATGCCATATTTCTTTGAAACATAATTTTCTAATACTTGATTTTGTTATTTTATTTTTAATTATTTTAATTAAAATAATACAAACCGCATAATCTGCATATACTTCTGCCTATCCACTTACTCGTTTCAGACCACCCGACCGAACGAATACCACATACTGACTTTATGAACCTTGATTACATCAATGTGAGTCTGACATGGTCCACGTGGATGCTCCATAAACACTTTGTGTAAGATCCCTAAGTATTAGCTATTACTAAATCTCATTTTCTAGCATGATCCGATATCCAAATTAGATAAATGACCGACTATTTTGTAGTATTCAGTGAGACCTTTCCAACGAGCTTGAGAACATCGAAATATGAGATTGTATGAGAATGTTACACGTATTTTAAAACTGATTTACAGTTTTTGGATGTGGATCCTAATCCGGATCCGAGCCTATATAAGGCCAAGGTGGTTAGACCACTTATCCACTTGACTCCAGCCCTTTGCAAGAGTGTTGTCACACCTCACCAGGGCTCCGCCGCTAGTAACCAGTTCAAGTGTCTGATCAATGATCTGAAGGCGCCGATGCAAAGATAATTGCATGGTCATTACCATTTTCTTATGCATTTCACGCAAAACGTTCAAAAATAAGGTTTTGGAGCAAAAGGAGGAATTCGGGGGGATGTCCCTGAATGTGCGGATTTTGATATTTTTGCCTTGTTCATGGGTCATACTATCTTTGTGTGTTGCATGTGTGAAGTTTTAAAGCCAAATTGGATTGTTTTCATCGCATGCAAGTCAATTTTACAAAACTTATCGTCATAATTTTTCCTCATTTCTAAGAACCTCGTGTATCTAGGAAAATATGAAAATTAGATCATCGTGTTGAGGGTAATGAGAGGAACAAATGCATGTATTCAAATTCGAGATTTGGAGCAAAGATATGTCACGAATTTCTCACTATCTCCAGGTTGATCGATCAGTCAATGTGACTGATCGATCAGTCTGGTCGATCGGTGTGATAAATGATCGATCATACTAATCGATCAAGCTGACTGAGTGATCGATTAGTAACTGATCGATCATCTGAATAAGACTGATTGATCAATCAGTTCTATCGGCCCAAATCTTGAAATAAAGAGGATTATTGGAATTTGAATATGATAGATATGTTTAGGGTGTATGAGATGAAATGAATAATTATCTGTTAAATGAAATGAGATAAAAATCGAGTCTGACATGTGTATAACTAAAATTGATATAATGAGGTGAATTTCAGAGTGCGAGCATCATATATAAGAGTAGAATTGCCATGTCTGATCTTTAATCTCTTGCTCTTGTTATCTGATTGTTGTACTGGCCCATGGACAACTCTTTCAATGATGTATTGGTTGCCCATTGATGGTGTTTCCCATGATGTGCTTAGTCTTGCAACGGATGTGGTTTCCCGTTGTGTGTAGTTGGAGTTATTGTTCACAAGGGATGGGCATGCACCCTTGGATTACTAGGTAGAAGCTTAGATGGTTGTGTTGGACATGCGAGCCCACGACGAGCCATCATGCAATAAATGTTATTGCAAATCATTCCCTGATCTGAAATGAAGAACAACTAATTTGCATTGTAGGTCCCTTAGTATAATTAGGGTTATTACCATGGCCATCTTAAATATCATACAACTGTTGATTCAAATGTTGAATTAGAGGTTGGTGCTTGGATGATATCTAAAGAGTTAGATTGAGCACTCATCAAGCACTGTCAAGTGATTATTAAGAGAGGATCTCCAGCCTGAGAAGAAGATGACAATTCTTCTCTAAAGACCGATATATAACAGACCTCTTGATGCAGATCCTTTGTATAGGAATAGAGATTCAGAGGTATTAGATAAGTTAGCTCAAAGAATTGACTTAACGAGATCGAGATATCCAAGACCTATGACGTATACTGTCACGATATAGGCACGCATTCTCTGACCGAAGACTGATGTGTTACTGTATGTTTGAGTATGTATATTTGGCAGACCGATAGGTTAATGATCTAATCAAGGTATATACACCGATGAGTTGGCATGCATATAAGGGCATATGAGTAATACAATCTCTCAAAGGGATCATACAGGTTCGTGAATGAACCGGAAGACATGAGCTCACTCATGAGATATTGGTATCAAATTCCTTGCACAGTCATCTCGCTTTGGAAGCTTGACCAAATTTGTAGGTTTGATATATGTTTTTGGAAAGTATATGATCAATACATGGGTATGATATATGCTTTAGAAAGTATATGATGGATACCAACTCCCAATGATCGAATGAGAAACTTAATGATAAAACTCTGAAGAAGAAAACCTAATTAAGATCTAAAACTTCGGATTTATTCTAAGTCTTACAATATGCAGGATGTACGGGTATTAGGAATACTCGAGGGTGATGTGATCATAAACGATTGTATAACCATGGCGCTTCTATTCCGAGAGAGTGATGAAACAGGTTTGGATTTTAGTGACTCCTCTCAATAGAGAAGTAATCTAATCTTAGTCCAAATATTGGACATTGATCTGAATGTGATTCAGATGCAATGAGAAGATTAGATCTACGGCTTTGATTTAATCAAGCATCTATGAGAGGTCCTCAGGATCTGGATTTGAAATGTGATCTCAGTATCCAAGTCACCATACATATAGCATACAATCTCCATGTCCTTATCTCCAAGTATCCGCGGAGAAAGCGCATTATTCTTGAAAGATTTCAAGAATAATTCCATTGATGTATTGTATATCTCAGCATTGAAGAATTGATAATTAAATATGATTTAATTATCATGAATAATGTGAATGTAATTCGTATTATTTAGATGTATGAGAATGATGATCCAAGATAAATAAATATGATTTAATTATCACGGATATGAATAATGTGGATAGTACTATCCATATTAATCATATATATTATAAATATGATTTATAATATATTATAGAGAGCCATTTGTAAATAGTATTTACAATTTAAATGTTGATGTGAATTGGATTCACATTGGACAATTAATTGAAAATACAATTTACATTTTATTTTGGGTGTATGAATATGATTCACATATTTCCAACGACATAATTGAAATTATCACAAAATAATTTGAAATTATTTTTGTGAAATAATATACAATAAAAGGTGTTGTATATAATGAAGGATTATATGAGATATGAGATCTCATATATTAGGAATGAGGAGGCCAAGGTTCAGGAAAGCGGTATGCGTATGCGTTCGGACAGGTTACTGAATAGCGATTAAGCAGTGTGCAGGGGCATATGGGGTATATGTTGGCCATATATGCGCAAATGACGCATAAAGTGGGGCTTCAGGTAATCGGTGCGCTGAGGAGACCGCTTAGGCATATGCGGCCGCACGGATCGCTTTCATGAACAGAGGAGGAGGCCCTTTCCATAATAGGAGGGTAGACGACCACACTTGATCGTCCCCCCCCAATTGGAAGGAGCTTTGCCTCCTTAATCCTTCTTGGTTTATTGATTTGATTGAATTAATTTATATTGACGATTTATTCAATATAAATTAAATTAAATTAAATTAATTGTCGTATTTTACAACAAAATCATTGCCATTGAAAGAAACACAAATCAATCTCAACCATTGGATTTGTGTTGTCTATGGATTGTGATCCATGTACTCCCAAAATATTATAAAAGAAGAGGCAACCCTAGCTCTTCTTTTGGAAACAACATAATTCACAAGCTCTCTCTCTCTCATCATCATACACACCTCATCTCTCTCTCTCTCTCAAGAGTGGTCGTCCACTTCTTGACCTAGAGAAGATCGTTATCGCCGCTACGCCATCGTAATGCTGCTTCGATTGCTCGTGGATCTCAGTATTCCTCAGTGCTTCGTGTACGCGAAGAAGATCTCAAATTTCGCGTGACGAAATCAGGAGATCCGTCGCTTGGATATGCATCTTGGATTGCGAGAAGGACGCGTCTCATTAACATGCTCACATTCGTCTCCTCTGTCGGGCCGGACTTGAATGGTCTCTTCCTTTAGACGCTTCGATCGCAACCACATTTCAAGAGGTATTCCTATATCTACTTTTGGTTTAAATGAAACGATTCGAGAAGTATTCTCAGATCATGTGGTCTCATCGCTTTAAAATTTTTTAATTTCTGATGCCCCGAGCAACTAGTATGATTGGTCGCTCCTGATCGTATATGATGTGATCTTCACGTTTTCGTAATGCGCTTAAGGTTTTTCCCATAACCTTCATGTTGCAACTCCAGTTGCGTTGACTGGGTAACACGTAGTACTTGGTGCATCGTCGGAGTTGGTACCAAGTCATATAACCGGTAGTTTAGTCTTTGCTTTCAGATATAAAATTAGTGTGAGGGGCAATAAGGCTAATAACTCAAGTTGATTTTCTTGTGATAATTCTAAGAGGGAAGTTTTGGGAAGCAGTTAGCGAAGGAGGAGTTTTTTTTGAATAAAAAGGAGCCCTCCCAAGGCAGGAGTCGCTGCACCAAAACTTTCATTAATAGCAAGAAGGTACATCAGTTGGATATCCAGAAGTTGTACAAAGCATTACAGTGTGCGAGCACATTCTCATAATAGAACCGCTGACCCTAGAATATGCAATCATTCCTGCCAAGCCAAATTGCCCACAGCACGGCAAAAGGCCTCGAAACATCGTCAGAGGACCCGAGACCCACCGATCGAATAGATCTCCAAAAACTCTCCGAGCCGAAAGCCTAGACCCAAGTCAGCCCCAACAAATCTCAAACATGTGCTGAAGACCTGCATCCGAAGAAAATATGCTCCGCGTCCTCCAGACACTCCTGGCATCTATCACATGTCATATCTTCCACCCCCAACAGCCTCCCCCTCCTTCTCTGACTTTCTAGTAAGAAATTCTCCACTTTGCTCCTCTCTTCGGCCCACCTCTACCTCCCGCCACACAAAAGAAAATGGGAATGACCCGCATATCGGCACCGCTAGGATAGATGTATACATACAATAAAGCAGCGAAAAGTTACCTTGTCGCACAGACGGTTTCTCCTTAGGCACCAAAGGAATACCTTAACCCGAGTAGGGATTTTGGCCGCCCAAATTACCTTAGTATCGGCACAAAGGTCCTCATCTCGCCCAACTCCACCTCCCCATATCTTGCGATAAGCTTCCTTTACCGAGAACCTTCCCTCTGCCCACTCAAAATGGTCTAACACCCCAGACATCTCCGCAGGGGCAAGAATCTCCGACAGCAACCGCAAGAACTCATCCAAACGCTGATCCGACAGAACCAAGCGAAACGTCGGAGCCCACGACCCCGAGTCCGTGACCTCCACCAGCCGAGCCTCCCTGTCAACTGCCAAGGCCATCAACCTTGGGAAGCGGCGTCCCAGCTCCCCCTCCCCCGTCCAGTTATCCTGCCAGAACCTGAAACGCTGGCCATTCCCCATCCTCGGCCTAAGGAAAGACCTGAGCTCCGGCAGCACAGCCCTGATCCCCATCCACAACGACGACTCACCACGCTTTCTCCCAGCCACCAACTCCCCTGTGACTCCGTAAATCCTCCTCAGAAGCCTGTAGACCAAGGACTCCGAGGAACCCCAAATCTGCGGCACCCATTTGGCAAGCAAAGCTTTGTTCATTGTCTCCACATCCCGGATACCAAAGTCCCCCTCAGCAATCGGCATGGCAAGATCCTCCCAGGCCACCAAGTGCAATCCCCTCGCCGCTTGCCTCCCGAGTCCCATCCGACCAAAAAAAAGACCTCGTCAAAGCTTCCACCTTCCTTCTAACCCCGACAGGCATCAACATCGTTGAGAAGAAAAAAACCGGGATGGCTGAGAGAACGTGCTTAAGCAAGGTAAGCTTCCCACCCTTGGACAAAGTAGTCGCCTTCCATCCCTCTAGCAGCTCCTCCAGTCTTCGAAGAACGCAGTCCCAATCGGCCTTCCTCAGCCTATCAACCACCAGAGGGAGCCCCAGATAGGAGATCGGTAGCTGCCCCAAGGGGTACCCCGTCCACCCAGTGAGCATGTCGCCCTCCTCGTCGTCCATCCACAGCGGAACCAGCACCGACTTATGCCTGTTTATCTGCAAACCCGATAAGCAACCAAACACATCCACCAGAGCAACCGCATTGTTATTCTGCTCCTCCGTCCCCCCCAGGAAGACCAGCACATCGTCCGCACTGCAACACAGGTACAGAGATGTCCCCCAATCGGAAACCCTCGCACCATATCTCCCCTACCGCACGCTGAAACAGAACCGCAAGACAGTCCACCACCACGACAAAAAGCAAAGGAGCCAACGAGCATCCTTGTCTCACTCCCCTCTGCGGCTGAAACCACCCTCCCTCCGGCATGCCATTGACCAAGATAAAGCACGAGCTGGTAATGACACATCTCTTGATCCACCGAATCTACTCTTCCGGAAATCCCCTCCTCTATAAGGAGACCCACAGGAACTTCCAACCGACACAATCGTAGGCCTTAGAGTAGTCTATCTTCCAAACTGCCCCCTTCTTTCTGGATCTCTTCAACTCAAGACAAATCTTTGAAGTAGTCACGATTCCATCCGCCATATAGTGCCTCGGAACGAAAGCGGATTGTGCAGGTAACACCACCGAGCTCCACACATCCTTAAGCATGATCGCCAACACCTTGGCGATAATGAGATAGATGCCATTAGAAATCAAGATAGGCCTGAAGTCCTATACCCCCACGGGGGTCTCCTTCTTCGGCAGCAGAAATATCAAAGCCCTGTTAATTTTCTCAAAACCCCTGTTGCCACCCCTGAATTCATCCATGACCTCCAAAATGTTGTCCCTCAGCAAATCCCAGAACTCCCGGTAGAAGGATATAGAAAAGCCGTCCGGACCAGGAGCCCCGTCCACATTCAAGCTCCAAACGGCCATGCGCACCTCCTCCTCAGAAAAGGCACCACCAGCGAATCGTCCTGGGGCCCGCTCAAAGAGCCAGCGCCCAGACCCGTCCACCCCTAACCACTGCCCTCCCGCGCCCTCCGCGAGGCCCTCACGCAGAACCCCCGCAAGGCACCACCAATGCTCCTCTCCCTCGACACCCTAACCCCTCCAACCTCTAACTCGTGCATGAAACTCCTCCTTCGCCCGGACGCCATGAAATGAAAGAAGCGAGTGTTCGCATCACCTTCCCTCAGCCACTTCTGCTTCGCACTCTCCCGCCAATGAACCTTTTCTTTTCTGTCCTCCAGGAAAGCCGCCTCCAAGAACGCCGCCCTCTCATCACCTCCTCAGAAGACAGCCCCCGCTCATAATCCACCCCATCCAACCTGTTAATCCTCGCCTCTGCCACCTTCCGACGCCTAACGACCTCCCTCCCATACGACAGCAGCAAACGCCTCAGCGACTCCAACATAGCCGCGAAGCGCGACACGGCGGACCCCAACACCTCACACCCCCTCCAATGATCAACCACCATCTCCCGGAAGCCCTCCTCCAACAACCACTTTTCTCGAACCGAAAGAAGAATCGCCCCGACCGCTCCTCCCCGGAGAACCAAATAATAGGGGTGTGATCAGAAAGCATCCTGGGGAGGGCCTAAGCCCTCGCTAGCGGGAAGGCCTCACCCGCCTCCACCGACATCAGGAATCTGTCAAAGCCTGGATCTCGACCTGACATTCCTCCAAGTGAACTTTTACCCAGCCACGTCAACAATAGATAATCCCAAGGAGCTATACGCCTGCCTGAACTCTTCTAACCCCAAGTCTCTACCACCGGCACCTCCAGGCATGTCGTCAGGGAACAAAGTCACATTCAGGTCACCACTGATAAGCCAAACACCACCCTCAACGTCCACCGATGTAACTGCCAGATCCTTCGCCAAGGAGCTGTCCTCCCGTCGACACGGGCCATATACATTAGTAACCCACACGTGCGCACCATCCGCCCTCCGCAGCAGCTTCACCGTCAGAGAGAACGTCGAGCACGAAGTCCCCAACAGATCAAAGGAATCAGACTGCCAGTCCGATAGCAGACCACCAGAGGCACCCACAGCCCCCCTGTCAGCAAAGGAGAACACTTCCCCCTACCCAACTCACATCGCAACCGCTCATCCAAGCCTTGCAACTTCGTCTCCTGAATCAAGAAGATATCCGCACCTGCTTCCATGACCAGATTCCGCAACTCAAGCCTTTTATCAGGGTGGCCCAAGCCCCTCACATTCAAAGACAACATCTTCATTTAACAACCTGAAAGTCCATCTTCTTTGGGGGAATGACCCCTAATCGCCGAACAAAATCCCTGTCCAGAGCAGCAAACCTGTTCCGAACTGACCACGGGCTGTCAGCCAGATACTTCAACCCCACAGGAGACTCCGCCGCCAAGGAGGCCTGCAGCAAAGCCCTCCTCAACTTCCCTGACTTCCTCCGCGAGCCCCGCCTCTCATATGCTAGCCTAAAACGTCGTCGCCACGACCCCTCCCCCTCCCAGATCGACGCCTCGGACTCCCGCCGACCAGCCACTCCACCAACGCCCAACACAACCGGATGAGCAGACCCGTCAGAGCCAGCAGCCCCAACACCGACCTGACCCGACTCCACCAATACAGGATCAGAAACCCTCCCCTCCCTCCAGTGAGAAGCGACACCATCCCCACTCCCACCGAGCCGGCCCCCCTCCGATACCACCAAACCCGAGGTTGGCGCACCCCCCTCCATTTGTACAGGTTTCTCGTATCCAGAGAAAAATGAAGGTGGTCGTAGGTATTCTCAACTACTTAGAATAAGGTAATTTATCAGATCTATTAAGTATGACCTTGTGGCCAGACTCATGCCTTACGTCATCGTGGACCTTCATCGATTGGTAGCGGACCTGGACGATTTTCTGTGACAGTTCTATGAGAGTCGTGTTTAGCCTACCCGTCGGAGTTAGCCCATGTGAGAGGCTGTGTGGTTAATAATTAACTAAAAGATTATAAACATGTTCCACCATTCAGAGTTATCCCAATGACAAGAGTTATATAAAAAAAGTGTGGTTAATAAAAAGGCTTCTGGAAAGATGACACTTGTGTGTGTATCGAAAGACATGGATATGAATTAATGAAGTAGAATGAACGTGTTCGGAACTTAGGATACACGTACTCCAAATGCATACTTGCGAAGGCACCCCAACCCTAATCTACTAAGTACCTTAGAGTCATAACGCGAGACTCTTACGAGTCAAGACAGTAGAATGTCCATTATGCTAAAAGATGATTGTAATTAATGGATGTACAACGAAAGCTTAAATGTGAGTGCTTTGGTGTGTTGTGTAGTTGCATTGTAGTGTATGCATGCATTAACGATTACTAGTTTAGCGTGTTATCTTTCTCTTTACATTAGTGATTACTTTTACATATGTACTGAGCAATTGCCCATAACATACCTTTTATGCGTGGTTCAACAAGTGTTCGGGACCCGTTACTACAACAATAGCAGCTTGGACTTTGGGAGTTCTTCAGAGCCGATCGGCGTCAGACAGAGCGGTGTTTTTTTACATATGTTACTTTTCCTATACTTTTTCTTTACTTTTGGAGACATTTTGTGATACATATACATGTTATACTCTGATGGTATATTTGTAGATGTGGACATGGTCTTTTATTTGTTATACTTGAGGAATGAATGGATAAAGTGAATACATCATTTACTTTCTTTTACTTTACTTTTCTTTTTCTTACGTGCTTGTCGTATTTCAAATGTGAATTTGAGTCCTAAGGGGCGAGGCGTGACACTTTGCTTACTGCAAAGGAGATATCTGACATGGTAACAATCACATAGAGAAGCTTCTCAATGAGCTCCATGTATCACCTCTTGTCCTTTTCATATATATCATCATAATAGTTCATGCTGGGATCTACAAGAGTAGTGCAAAGGAAGTAAATAAACTTTGTTATGAACTTCGCTTCACGGAAATGCGG
Source organism: Ottelia alismoides (assembly GCA_037367405.1). NCBI lineage: Eukaryota > Viridiplantae > Streptophyta > Magnoliopsida > Alismatales > Hydrocharitaceae > Ottelia > Ottelia alismoides. The sequence goes on along the minus strand of JAZKJV010007177.1, from coordinate 185,221 downwards.
AAAATAGCAAACTATTTGCTTAAAACAATGTATTTTCATCGTGTGAACAAGAAATTTCAGCATAATTTGTGTACATTGTGAAATCATTAATTTAGAGAAACAATTTTCTTAACATGATTTCTAATATTCTAATGAATATCAAGATGAGATAGGGTTACATCTTGAAGCGTGAGTCTCTAAAGCAAGAAACCTCTCGAATCAATTTCGATCTGTGCTTGTCTCTCTTGTAGGCACGATGATGAGTCGTATTACTTCCTACGAACTTTGACGTCGTCTTCTTAATCTTGTACACACAAAAATGATCAAAATCCTAATTTTGTCGCACGAAATCGATCATTCTTCACGTACGAGGAACACGAAGGAGACGATCTTCTCCTCCACAAGGCCACGCTAAATGAGAGAAGAGAGGCTTGACAAGGATGAAGTCTAGTACCTTGAAGAGTGGACGTGTATGAGAAATAAATTTTCAAGACTCTTCTATTCTTTTGATTCTCAAGGCAATAGAATTACTAGGAGGAACAAGTATACTATGAAAGAGAGGCATTGCCCTCTCTTTTATAACTATGGGGGACGTATATGAGGAGTCTTCTCCTTATAGTAGACGTCCTCCACGGTGTCCCTTGGATCATGAATGCGATTTAGTCCTTATTAGAAAATAAACATGCATAAGTGAAACATGGAAAAAGATAAAGAACAATAAGAACAGTGGGATTTACGTGGAACCCTAAGGAGCGGGATGAAACCACGGGAGAACGCCTCAGAGGGCTGATGTGTCTATTGCACTTTTCTCATCTGATAAAGGAGGTATGGGGCTCCTTATATAGCCTCCACAGAACCTCCAAGTCCCACCAATGGTAGATGTGGGACTAAACTCTTGGATGGTGTAAATGGATCCTGGAGAGATCCATTTACTCATCTCCCATATATGTGGAGCACAACCAAATATTCCAACACTCCTCCTCAAGCTGGAGCATGCAATACTCAGCTTGGACAAACAAACAGAAAGAAACTCAACTCACGCTACAGGACACTACGGACAATATTAACTCAACGCGCACAACTGCTGCTGTCGAGGACGTTGCTTCTCATGCCGTGCAGGTGAGGAGGACGAGCAGGCTGGAGTGTGAGTCTGCTGAAACTCCTCGTCGGAGAGCATGTACTCTGAACTGCACCTGTCAGAGTCACTGCAACTGAAAATGAGTCTCCTCATCGGAGTACTCTGGTCAGCCACAACATGTGGACACGCTCCATCTCTGAAAAGGGCCAAATTGGAAAAAAGCCGTGGAAGTGTAATCCTCGTCAGAGTCCACGGTCGCTGGAGAATGGAGTCTGAAAGAAGTCTCCTCGTCGGAGAACTGGGTCTCTCCCATCTGGCTCAGAGAATAGTACCCTACTCTGGAGTCCCTATGATACCACATGAAATCCTTGCCCACATGGCATAAGGAATGGTCCTCTATTCTGGAGTCCCTATAGCTCACATGAAAACTCTGGCTGAAACAACAAGAAAGGATGGGGGCTACTACAAAAGATGGAAAACGCGTGCTCATCTGAAAAGACCGCATACTCGTGTGTGTCTGAAACTGAGTCTCTCTGGAGAACTCGAAAATTGGGTCACTCAAACATGGAGTACCTCGAACTTGGACTCTGACCAATCCGAATGTCGAGTCTGAAATAATCTGTTGTGGAGTCTGAACATCCGCCCAGCCTGGAGAATCTGCAGTCTAGAGAAGACCTGTGACTCTACATATGCTCCCCCTTTCTTCCATACTTGTCGGAAAACATGGACATTGACCAAGTTGGGAGAAGACAATAACATGGGGAAAACAACCAAAGAACAATAAGTCGATTACATCTTTTTTTCGGCTTTTAAAAAGATTACAAATCATTTTCTTTCTCGAAACATTTTTTAAACTGTTTATTTTTTTTCGGCTTCATTTTGTAAGCCGTCTCAACATTTTTTTCGGCTTTTTCTTGCAACATTTTTTTTGAAAAACTTTGCATATGCCTTTTTAATTTGTATGCGCCTTTTTTTCAAAACTTTTGCATACGGCTTTTTATTGTACACGCCTTTTTTTCTCGAAACATTTTTTTAACTTGAATCTCGGCCCAAACAAGGGTCCAATCTCTCTCTCTTTCACTCTCTCTCTCTCTCTCTCTTTCGTTCCTTTCTTTTAATGAGGCCTCTTTTTTTTTGAATGAGGTCTCTTTTTTCCAATATGGAACTCCTCCCCTCCTTTTTTTGTTACTTGAGCTCAATAACCTCTCGGCCTCATTTTTTTAATGTCGGCCCAAACATGGCCCAAACATGGCCCAAACTGCAACAGGTCGTTCCCCTTGTTTTCCTCTCCTTTTTTTATTTTTTTTTAAATCATGCGTAACCCTATTAGGACTGCCGCCATGGGCAAAATGGAAGGAAATAAAGTCGCCGAGCCGCCTTGCCTACGCATGAAGTTAGGGCTCCCGATGGAGCCCCTGGAGATCGAGTGAAAGTCGGGTGTGCGCGATGGAGGTCCCCTCGCACCGCCTGCGCGAGGGAGATGTGGCTGGAAGCTCGGGGAGGCGCCGCCAGGAGGCTCTGGCTGCGAAGAATGTGTCGCATGCTCGCGGCTAGGGTTCATCTGGAGTGGGAGCACGAAGGAGCGCCGTGTACAGGAGGTGCGACATCGCCCTCGCTTGCTGGGGAGAGAAAGATGTCGAAGGAGGTTCGCCTGGGGATTCTTTGAACCCTAGCAGGCACGCCACACTGGAAATGCTGAAGCGGGCAACGCCGCCAACTGAGGTCTGGACTCTGGAGACCTCCGCCGATTGTTGAAGCCGCCGTAGGGAGCGGAGAGGCTTGCAGGATATACGCTTGGGTTCGAAGAGGAGGGCTTGATCGGGCCCCTTCCTATAGGGTTCTCCTGTAGCGATCGAAGAAGAGGGCATGATCGGCTAGGGTTGTACGATAGGGAAGATGAACCGTAATATCGCCTGGAACTGGAACAGCCTGGAATTTTTTGATCTAAGGTTTCCGAAAAACCCTAAAAACTTGAACCAAAACTGGAATCGAAACAAATGTAGCAAAGTCTCCAAGAACAAAATCGAATCTCTAACAATAATGAAATAATTCTTCGAGAAATGAACCCGCTCTGATACCATGTTAGAAAATAAACATGCGGAAGCGAAACATGGAAAAAGATAAAGAATAATAAGAACAGCGGGATTTACGTGGAACCCTACTCCCTAAGGAGCGGGATGAAACCACGGGAGAACGCCTCAAAGGGTTGATGTGTCTATTGCACTTTTCTCATCTGATACAGGAGGTATGGGGCTCTTTATATTGCCTCCACAGAACCTCCAAGTCCCACCGCTAGTAGATGTGGGACTAAACTCTTGGATGGGGTAAATGGATACTGGAGAGATCCATTTACCCATCTCCCATACACACAGCGCACAACTAAATACTCCAACAGCCCTTATTAAACACGAAATAGGACTAGAATTGTCTCTTTTTAATCACCAACTAAATTAATTAATTAAGTAACAAATTGAGAGTCCAATTTTGACTCTCATAGAGGGCGCCATGTGTCCTCACAATACACGCTCCCCTCTTTCCATATATGGATTGGAATTGTTGCTTTATTTATTAATTTGATAATCCAATTATCAAAATGAGAATAATCATAATAGTCCATGAATCATATTCATAAAACCAAATAAAAAATGTAAATCCAATTTACAGTAATTAATCTAATGTGAATCGCATTCACACATGTGCCTTAAAAATGATTATATGAATCGCATTCACATAAATATTAAGTATATGAATCATATTCATATAAATATTAATTACTATGAATCATCGTTCATATTAATTAATGAATTAAATTTTGTGAATAATATTCACAAAATTACACTTATGAATGACAATAACAATTATTATCTCAATATTGACATCAAATAGTATGAGTCTTAATCTAATTAGGATTCATGAGATACAAATGCAGATACTTGGAGATAATGTCGAGGAGATCGTGCTATCTGCGTACAATGACTTGAAATTTGGATATCTATCCGATTTCAGGGTTTATACCATTTTTAGTGAAAATATGTCACTTACGAATGTTGAGCTCGAATTGAAATAACTCACACTCTAAGTAAGCTCAACGAAATGCATCACACTCTCCATGAATTGGAGAATGCATCGGTGAGTTGAATCCATCTTCCTTGACCATTTTCTAATCAAAGTCCACAGCATTTGGAGTTTAGAAATGATATCAAGAAGTGTATATATTTCCATTTCCATCACTATTTCACTTTCCAACATTTGGACATTGAAATCGGGATTGGAATTGGACATTGAATTCATTTGAGCCACGAACACGATCACGAACTTCTCAAGGTCTTTCTGACCTATTCATAAGTTCCATCAAACCCATTCATGAGACCAAAAGGCATCACTAGGAACTCGTAATGCCCATATCTCGTACTATACATCCGGGTTGTTTTAGTAAGATCATCCTTTATTCTGAGTTGATGATAACCTGACTGCAAATCTTTCTTAGAAAAGCAAATAAGATAATAGTGTTTCTTACTGGTTGAACAATTCATCAATCTGGATATTTCTTTTTCACTGTCACCTTATTCAAAGTCAATGCAGAGCCTCAGTTTATTGTCTTTCGTCTTCACGAAGAGGACAGGTTCTCCCCAGGGAGAAAGACTAGGTCGTTCATTAAGCTAAGAAATGGAGCCAATAAAATCCATCACGTTTCATCATTCCCTCGGAATGGAAATGTCATGCCAGATGATCTATTATGATTTAACTGTGAGTATTCCCAATACTCATCCCAATACTCATTCATCATTCATATTGGAAGACTTTGATATATCCGAAGTTTAAACCCTAGTTTGTATGTCTTCTTCAGAATAAATCAATAGATTTCTCATTCGATAATTGGATGACAGTATTAATCATAACCCTTCCAAAAGCATATATAAATATCTTGAATTCGTGTCTTATTTCACAAATAAGACGACCATGCATGGAATTCATTATGACCCCAAATTATCTCATGAGTGAGATCTGTCCCCCAGTTCATCAACTGTGAACCTGTATGATTCCTTTGATAGATCATACTTCTCATATGTCTTCATATGCTCACCAACTCGTCGGTATACGGGTGTTGATTAGGTCACCGACCTATTGGTTTGTCAAATGTGCACACTCAAACATATAGATGTATATTTATCTCCGATCAAAGGATGTGTGCCTGGTCATGATAGTTACGATTCAAGTCTTAGTTTAGCTCGACCTCATCAAGGCAACTCTTTGACTTGATTATTCCAATACTTCTGAATCTCTATTCCTATGCAGAGGACTTGTACCAAGAAGTCGGTCAGAAACCAATATTTAGAGAAAGATTGGCATCTCTTTCTCAGACTGGAGGTCTTTATTGAATATCACATGTCAAGTCATTTGTGTTCTCCCAACTGCATGGTATTCAATATGGCTATGGTACATAACCCTAATTGTACAAAAAGACCTTAATATAAAGTGCATTCATAATCATTCAATTCAGATGGACATGATAAATCAACAAGTTTTATTGCATTAGTGGGTCGCCAAGGGCTTACAAGTCCAAAAGTTTCCCACTAGCCCTTAAAGCCATTCAATACAACTCTTAAGCCCATATTAATTATATGTTGGCCGAAATCCTTTTGAGTCAACGACTTGGTTAGCGGATCGACAATGTTATCGACAGAGGCAGCCTTGGTGATCGTGAATCGTGATATCGCCACGATTCTGGATCTCCTGGATGATGTGATATTTCCTCTTTACGTGCTTGCTTCTTTGATGCCACCGGGATTCCTTTGCCTGAGTTATGGCACCGTTGTTATTGCAGAACATGGGATGGGAGATTCTGAGGAGGAAACTACGTCAAGTTCCGCGATGAACTTGCGTAACTACACAACCTCTTTAGCAGCATCCGATGCAGCTATGTATTCTGCTTTAGTTGTTGAGTCAGCCGTGATGTTCTACTTCTTGCTTTTCCATTTCACAGCACCACCGTTCAACATGAATAAGAATCCTGAGGTTGACTTCCTATCATCCACATCTGATTGGAAGTCCGAATCACTGTATCCTAAAATTTGGAGATCATTATCTCCATAAACCAATACATAGTCTTGAGTTCTTCTTAGGTACTTGAACATGTTCTTCATTGCAGTCTAGTGTTTCTCTCCATAGCATGATCAGTAACAGCTTACCACTCCCATTGCATGGCAAATGCCTAGTTTTGTACACATCATGGCATACATCAAGCTTCATACAATCAATGCATAAAGGCATCATACAATGACTTTCTTTTTGTCAACTGTTTGAGACGTCATCCCTTTAGATAGATGAATACCATGTCTTAAGGGGAGGAAGCCTTTCTTGGAATTATCCATATTGAATATTTTCAAGATATTCTAGATATATACTTGTTGTGATACCCCCAATATCTTTTTTTTGTATTTCTAAATAGTTTAAGACCCAAGATATAAGAGGCTTCTCCGAATTCTTTCATCTCAAAAGTATTGGACAACCATATCTTAATATTAGTCATCATCTATGTATCATTCCCAATGATAAGGATGTCATCTACATAAAGCACAATGAACACGACAACGCTCCCACTAAGCTTCTTGTATACGCATGGTTCATTCGGATTCTCCATGAAATCATAACTCTTTATGGTTTCATCGAATCGAATGTTCCAACTACGAGAAGCATGTTTGAGCCCATAAATGGATTTCTTTAGTTTGCACATGTTGCCTTCCTCAGCTATGAAGCCCTAGAGCTGCTCCATATAGGTATCCTCTTCAAGGTATCCATTGAGAAATGTTGTCTTGACATTTATTTACCAGATGTCATAGTCAAGGTTTGCAGCTATTGCAAGCAATGCCTTGATGGATTCAAGCATGATCACATGAGGGAATGTCTCATTATAATCGATGCCTTCTCTCTGTGTGTAACCCTTGGCCATTAGTCGTGCTTTGAAGATCTCTACATTCCCATCGGTCTCCTCTTTCTCTTGAAGATCTATTTGCACCCAATGGATTTAACCCCTTTAGGTGGATCTTTGAGGATTCATACACCATTCTTATGCATTGAATCTATTCAAACTTCATTACTAGCATCCAACTATCCAAGTCACGATCACATAAAGCTTCATCAAATGAAGTTGAATCATCATCAGACTCTTCTGATACATAGAATCCTTACCTTTCAGGTTGTCTCACAACCCTAGAACTCTTTCTAAGAGGTACGGTCGTGTCATTTTCAATCATCTCTTCAGTTTTTGGTTTATGAACTTCATCGGTCTCACTAGACTCAATTAGTTCCTTAACTTCATTATTTTCTTGACTTGTAGGGTGCGTTTGGTTACCAGGTTACTCCGAGGTAAACTGGGAGAGGATAACCCATTTTTGTGTTTTAGTGTTTGGATAGAGGATTTTGGGTTGAGTAGGTTTGTTGAGATGTGATTGTATTGAAGTTTGAAAATTACCTCGGAGAGGATAACCCATTTTTGTGTTTTAGTGTTTGGATAGAGGATTTTGGGTTGAGTAGGTTTGTTGAGATGTGATTGTATTGAAGTTTGAAAAAGTGAGTAGTTATTGTGATGTGATCTTATTGAAGTTTGAAAAAGTGAGTAGAAGTTGAATAGTTTATAATTTTAGATGATATGACGGTATAATATATTATTTTTTGATGGAATGGATGAAAGAGAAATGATTTATTTAATGTATTAAAAAAGAGAGGGAGAGTGGGCCCCACATGAGAGAGGAAGTATGGGTTTTGGGGGGGTAACCTCTCATTTTTGGGGGGTTACCCCCTACACGAACAACCCCATAAGCAATTCATCTTCCAGAAATTTGACGTCTCTATAACAAATACCTTTTGAGTCTCAAGAAGATAAAGTTGGTATCTGATACCATTCTTTACGTATCCAATGAAGTACCACTCTCTAGTGCGAGATTCCAACTTGCTTGCATCTACGTTTTTAGCATGGACCAAACAACCTTAAATCCTCAAGTGTCGTATACTCGGCTTAGTACCATACCAAGCTCGTGAAGAGAGTTAGGCACATATTTAAATGGAATCTTGTTTAGGACATATGATGCAGTCTCTACAGCATGTCATCGAAACTAAGAGGTTAGTTTGCTTTACTCATCATTGATCTCACCATACCCAAAATGATTTTGTTGCATCTCTCTGCAACTTTGTTGAGTTGGAGTACCTGGAGGAGTGAGATTGGAAATAATTCATCTATTTTTAAGATATTCTTTGAATTCATCTGAGAGATATTCATCACCTCGGTCAGATCGAACTCATTTTATCTTCTTATTGATTTGGTTCTCAACTAAAGCCATGAACTCTTTGACTTTTCAAAGATTTTGTGTTTGTGACATAATAAGAAGACAACCCGTGAATTATCATCAATAAAGGTCACGTAATATTGATGTACATTTTGAGTAGCAGTACGAAAGGGACCATATACATTGGTATGCATTAAGTCTAGTATACCTTCGCATCATTCACCTTTCTTAGAGAAAGGTGACATGAACATTTTCCACAAATATAATGTTCGCAAGTTGGTAAATCGTGAACTTCTAGGAAATCCAGAGGTTTGCCTTTTTTACCAGTCTATTGATCCTATCAATAGACACATATCCGAGCCTTTGATGTCATATCATAGTTAAATGGTCTCTATCTTCTTTGATCGTTTAGGGGTTTTGATAGGGCGGGTACCACCGAGTGCTTCCCTCTACCTTGCAGACTTCAAAAAAAACACTTACGACACATTTATGCATGTTCAATTCATAGAGTTCATCTGCTGTTAGAAAATCATCAGCTATAAAATTATCATAACAACTTACGATAAATGTATTACATAATAGGAACGAATATCTAAGTCTAGCAAATTTAGATACAGATAAAAAGTTCCTTCTAACACCAGGAACATAGAGACACTCTCTAATCATTGGGACTCTTCCACTTGATATCGATGGTCGGCACGTCCCAATAGCAATTGTTGTAACCGTTGCATCAGATACCATTGGATGACTATCTCTCAATTATCAAGACTTCTATTTTCTTGAAACATATGCAGCAAATTGCATACACGAACATATGCACCATAACCAACAATCCAATTATCTTCTCATCCTACGAGTAAGTTGATTTCAATGACGTAAATAGATAAGTTATATGTAGGAGCCATACCATTACCCTTCTTAAGGGTCTTTAGGTATTCTGGACAGTTGCGCTTCCAGTGTCCCGGCTTATTGGAGTGATGACAGACATCTATCTTCTTGGATGCCAGATGTTTACAAGCTTTGGAAGAAGTGCCAACAAAAGTTTTGTTTGATTGGTTGAATCCTGAGAATGTTGAGCAGTTGCGGAAGGAGTTGGGATCCCATACCTAACGGTGAAGAAGCAAGAGATTTGAAACCCTAATTGTCTTTAGGGCCATATGGATGGAAAGAAAATGGTTGTTTTTCAAAAAGAGAGGCATTGCACATGCTTGTTGAATTTGAATATCGGTCCAACCTATTGTAATATTTTACTATGATTTTTGATGAAGTTAGAATGAACACCCTTTTATAGTAAAAAAATCTCTAATGAGGGGTATAATAACATCTTCACCGGCATTATACACAGGTACGACACGCATCATGGTGGACTTGGAAGTGTGTCCCATCCTAGGAGGATCACGACCATGCAATCTCAACTATCCGCCCACACCTTTTAGCTCGATCGTCAATCTCGGATGTTACATATGTGATATCCATTTTGCCCCTCCCTCTCTCTTCAACCATACAAGGGAGGAGGAGTCCCTCCATGTCGCACCATCTCTTCCACTTTTTGTCTCTTTGAAACCTTTCCATCCCCCCTCAACTCATCATCTTACTTCATTGGTTTTCCAGAACTCCTCCAACCCTAATTGAGCTCTCCCTTCCTTGGTTAATTACAAAATAGGTATGCACCCATGGGTATAGAAGTCCATGATAGGCAAAAGGAGGATGGGACTGATGTATTAAGAATTGTAATTAGATTTTAATTGGAAAATCTATGTAATTACAAATAAAGTTAATTTGGTTTCACTTGGGAAACCAAATGGCTTGGAGGGAAGTTGGGAATTCCCAAATTTGAAACATGGAAAAGTTTGGGTGGAAGTTTAATACCATACCTTGGAGCTCTAAACTTTTGGTGGGATTATATATGAGTTCATACCCCAATATCCTGTAGCAATAGTAGAGAGGAGGAATGGAAGACCACACATGCGCGCGTGCGCGCTCCACTCCGTCTCCGTCTCCGGCTCCGGTTCCGGCTCTGGCTCCGGCTCAGGAGAGTCAATTCGGATCTCGGATTTCGATACTTTTGCTGCGGGTTTCATTTGGTAAGTCGATTAAATTAATCACACGACTAATTTGGTAAGTCGACTAAAATGGGAATTCAACTCGTCGTTATGGACGCACGATTCTGACCGCGATTTCGGGATCCGAAATGACGCGCCCATTGAGGGGCATTTTCGGAAATCGAAGGATATCGCACTAGGTCACGCGAGCGTCTTTATATACCTTTTCCCCCCACGTTGGTTTACACACTCGCAAGAAAAACTCTCACGTCGTCTTGGCTTTGTTCTGGTTCTTCCCCTCACGGACGAACATGCCTCTCTTTCTTTCGGTTGCAGTTCTCTGAGGTACATTCGAGGACGATCTCATCGGTATGCGCAGATGAAGATCGTGTGCCATCGTATCCTGGGAGCGGATCGCCAGTACCCTACGCACCGGTATTGTGGGGGCGATATCCTCTCTAAAGACAGTCCATTTCATGGACGCTTCGGTGATTTCTAATCTAATCTTTCTTATATTTTGTTTGCCGCAGTTTGTTTATTATTTTATCTTTCCTGGATCTCGCATGGTTTTATGTTTCCATTCGTTTAATCGGTTCCTATTTGCATTCTGTAATCGGATAATGGATTGGAAATGCATGACGTTTATGATATTAATCTGTAATGCGTTTATTTCCTTTCATTTGGATCCGTGTGATTACTGTTCATTATATGTGGTAATGATCCTATTAACAACAGGGACACCATAAACGCCCATGGGTATCCTTTATACAAACGGGTACCCATTATAATTGGATATTATTCATAAATTTCATATCAGAGCAGATTGGTCCATGCCCAGGTCACACAAATTGGTTCGGGTAGAGTCGTTAATGCCATGCTCACCCCTAATTTCGGTTATTTCTCCTCTCTCCAACACAACTTCTTGAGAATGTGTTTCTAATCTATGTTCGATTCATCTTTAAAAAATCGCAGCATTGGAGAATGAAAACGATAAAACAAACATAGACAAAGGATCAGTTGTTGTCCGCGTATCAAAGGGGAATGCAATTTTATGTTCCGATATATATCATCCGACATGCAATATGAAATATATTCTGGAATTTCTCGTTCTCAAAATAAAAGAAACGAGATTTCAAATACATCGTAAGAGGGTGATTACCCGAGGAAGAACGCGGCGCTGCCGGAGTGCGTGGAGGCGGCAGGGGGTTCTCCTAACCTCAGCGCCCCAAGTCAGCGAGCAGCAGAGGGATCTCGACGTGGAAAGCTTCGGAGTTAACTCGGAGGAGGAGGCGCGCCACGGACCGCGAGACGGGGCGGCCGCGACCGGGGAGATGGCGGCCATTCGTCGAGAGCTCTCGAGCACCGGAGAGTGGAAGGCTGAGGTATCGGTCGATTTGGAGGGTTGAGATTCCTAAGCAGGGACCTTCAATCCCATCCGACTTGGCCGCCGTGTAAAATTACGTCAGCGTGGATGAATTATAATCGTCCGATTGCACTTGAATGGTTAGATGTTGTATCGTAAATCCCTGCTTCAGCATGATGTGCAAAATTGGATTGGAAAATGATTCTTAAACTAAAGTGCTCATCAAACGTTTACCTATTAAGTGGTCATCCACGTGGACCGTCAACTCGAGTCTCCAATATAGTCAGTCATCCACGAGAAAAGTTATATCACGATATTCTAAATATATAACAGTAAAGTTTATAGTCATGTGTTCTGAATTCGTGGCATGAAGATTTTAAATAGAATTCGTATGTGTAGCACGTTTCTAAATACGATTGTATTTATAGCATGATTCGAGATTTTACAGTGAAACATCCTTTAAATATATGACGTGTTTCATAAATTTATAGCAAGATTTTAAACATTGCATGATTTTACAAATCATGTTATCATTTTAAAGCATGTTTACATTATTATAGTTAATATACGATACGAAACCTATTGTATATTTAGATAATACTAAGAATCCTTTATAAGTTTTTCAAATGGGTAAAATGGGGTTGCCTCGAGGTAGAGCTAACTTTGATCTTCATATCTCATTTTCCTGTCTTTTTTATTTTTTTGAAAAATACTTCAATGAATTTTCATTATTATATCATTATATTATGCCATTCAAAATTCATGCGAAACAGATACTCCTACGGTCTCCATCCAGACGGGGTCGATTTCAACAATTCTGTGATCATTAAAAAATGATTGTGTAGATAGAGGTCGTAGGAGTCTTTATTTCTCACGAAACTTGAAAGACATAATATAGGGATGTAGTGATGAGTTTCCTTTAATTCATTTTTCAAAAAAAATAAATAAATACAGGGAAAATGGGGCGAGGACCCAAGTTAGCTCCCCCAAGGGCAGTCCCATCTTTCCCTTTTAGAATTGTGTTATAAATTTAGAGTTGGTTATATGAAATTATGAATCCTTGTAAAAACCTTCATGCCGTGAAATTAAGATATAATGATGAAAGTTATTTCCATCCTGCTACATGTTACGTCACAAAGACATGACTATAATTGGGGACAACTGACGTGAACAGTTATTTTCAGTTTCCAAGTTAATCTTCGGTATTTTTTCAGATATATATACCACTTCAAGCCTAGTGGGTTGTATAGAATGCTTTTGTGATGGATTAAGACAATGTGGATTAGTTGAAAGGTTAGCTGATTAACATTTATGGTTTAGAAAGAAGTATGATGAGAGAGTCTACTCCAAGCTAACCTCTCATGCACAGTGGAATGCAGATGAGTCTCATGGTCCATAGTCCCTCTATCATGAGATGAAGAGAATGGTAGGAATGAATGGCTCAACAATACAAGGAGCACATAATTTCTACTAATTTCCACCCTTATGACACATGTTGATCACGCAAGAAGAGTGAAAGCGGTGATCTTTGGACATGTGTAGTCCTCTCTAGGAAGAGAGATGGAGTTCTCAAAAGGAGTACAACTCTATCTTCTCAATTTTTATATAGATGCTGCTACTTCAAGTCTAGTGGAATAAGCCATCTCTTTAAATAGAGGGATCGATCCTTCATTTAAGAATCCCAATAGGTTTATGATGACGAAGCACCCTGAGGGGCAATTCTATAAAAATCCCTGAAATCAAGATCCCCTAGCATATATTGGCTTGACCATCTTTAATGACTCTAGCTTTTTTTTCCTTTTGAGACCACGATGTATTACCAATGATGAGTGGCGGGAATCTGATCATTTGTGTGGTCAATGGTGATCATACTTTTTTCTAGGACACCCTCACTTACCGTTGCCAGACTAGACAGGGCCGTCCCTGAGCCTTGTCCCGGGATGAAAACAGATTGGATACAGATCAGATATGCATATTTCTGTATCTATATTCGCTTCATCTCTATCGAATACGAATACGGATTTGGATATGTATTAAGGAAATCGTATCCTTAAAAATACAGATATGGATACGAATCAGATATTTATCGAATCCGAATATCGATCGAATAAAGAGCGAACCCGAATACAAATTAAATAAATAGCTAATCTAAATATGAACCAATGAAAGAATGAATCCAAATATGGATCCAATAAACATGAAATTCAAATACGGGTCTATTAATGATCACATACGAATACGAATTGATATTTGATCAAAGTTTACAATGATTTTAAAAATTGATAATGAAATATAAATAAGTTGCATCGTGACAAAAGAGATCGTTGAGGTAGCATGTGTTCTTAACCAGAAGCAAAAGGGGGGATATAGTTTTGTAACTTTTGTTCGTGCTCATCCCCAAATAAACAGAAGTTTATTAATATCATTGATATATTGTATTCTATAATATATAACACTAATATAATAACACGAGGTTGCGTCTTGTATTATATTAACTAATATATAAAATAATATTAAATGTTTTATTCTGATATCCGGATCCGGATATTCAAGCCATCACCATATCTGCACCCATATCCGAAAATTTTTGCAATCCATATCCATATCCGATCAGTATTCGATTAATATTTGGATATGGATATCCATATCCGGTAATTTTTTTCGAATACTGTAAGCAGATATTCAGATATATCCGTATTCGTTTTCATCCCTATCAAATACCAATCCAATGTCTAAATACCTACACAGGTCTGTTAATTATTTACAGTTGCATGTGTCATTTGACTCTTCATATTCCTATATGCCTAAAAATCCTTTGGGTTCCCCAATTCCACATTAATATCTTAAAAGTTAAGACCACACATTAAACTTAAATGTGTCATTTGAAGACAAATATGACCTCTTTTTCTTGTGATTTGCGATTTCTGTTGCAATTTCTCCTGTTTTCAATTTATGACTAGTTGTTGTTGGGCACCCGCAAATCACGGCCTCAGTTAATATCATTTTTTATATTTGTGCATTGTAATTTTCTCTTAGATCTATAAATCACGGTTATTTTTTGGATTTGAGCATCTACTCGCCATATTTGTATAATGTAAATCATCTCTTATCTTTTTTCTAAGAAATTACAAATTTGAAAGTTATTACGCATTCTAAGGGATTGAGAATGTGGTGCTAACGACTTGAATTGCTGTAATCTTTTTTTACAAAAAAATCATCTCTCATTGCTCAATCACAGGACATACGTTTCCTTTTTCAAAGTTTTATTGTCATTATAATCAGTTTTATATTTGTGATAAGAATATTTTATGGTTGGATTGTGAATAACGATCAAATAATCTTTTTATGTAACTTGGTTTGTTTTCCGTAAAACTAAATCTTTATTATTTAATTTAAGTTTCAAGATTAATGCTAGTTGTGATTGAGAAGTTATTTTATTAACATATATATGTTTGGATCTTGGACTGTTAATAGAAACTATCAGCTTGGCCTTATTACCACTGTCAAATAAAAAAACCGAAGACTTGATTATTTTTTCCTAACTATTATTTTATTATCTGTTTAAATCATGTATTATTTTTATTATAATTAATTGTTTAGTGCTTCTTGCTTGAATATTATTATTCTCTAACCATATTTTTTTCGGTCCATATGATATGGAAAATAGACACTAAGAGATGAAACTCTTAATTTTTTAATATTTTTATATTGTAGTCAATAGATATACGTGCTTCTGTTCTTCAATGTTCTCAAAAATCCTAACTTAAAAAAAACAATGTCGTACATTTTTTCGCTAGCTATTGCCAATAGCTTTTGTTTGTATTTACGTTCCTTGAGTTGCATTATATCTATAGATGTCTATTTCGATTGTAGAAATTATTTTTTATAATTTTAATTCATTACTTATTGTTTGATGCTCGTTGATCATAAACATACACAGTTCTTTGTAAAATTTAAAGAACTTTATTTATAAGAAATTTACAAATTTAAAAATTAAATTATTTTTTTATACAGGCCCTTTTCTTCTCTTTTGCCTAGGGCCCATGAAATATCAGGGACGGCACTGAGACTAGATCGCGCTTATGGAACATGAAGCAATGAATAGATAATATTTTCAAGTCGCTACATCATCCCATCTTTGGATCCCGATATTGAATAATAATAATAATAATAATATATGTCTAAAGACTAAAAGATATCCTAACGTAGTAAAGTATGTTGTCAAATAGATATATTAACTTGATTTTCCATTATACATGGTTTCTAAGTTTCATATTTATATTTACCCCAAAACGTTGAGAAGAATGCTCCTAAAACAAATATAAAACGACATGAGACTTACAAGTGGATATATAGTTGGTTAGATATCAATATTGTTGACCTTAAGAAACTTGCATGTGTATATTAAAATTTCAATAATTACATCTTTTGATGATTTTAAGAAAAAAATGCTTTTCAATGTTTGCAAACAATCATGAAATGGCATATATATGGTAATTATCACTTTTTTTCATTAAATTATTTGTATCATTTAAGCACCCTAATTTTATATATTTTAAAAGTCTTCACTAGAATTAAATGCAATTATTAATCATTTTCAACAACTTTAAAGAGTCAAAAATGCAAAATTCCCATCACCTAAGTACCTTAATTTCATATGTTTTAAAGTCTTCGCTATAATTAAATGCAATTATTAATCATTTTTCAATAACTTTAAGGAGTCAAAATGCAAAATTCCCATCACATGCAATGCAAAATTCCCATCACCTGCAAAAGATAAAAGGAACCAATCAAAATAAGAGGAAAAATCAAGAAAAAACTGGATGAAATTGAAGAAAATAGAGATATAGAATGCAAGGAACAAATATGAATAAGACCATGACTTACAATATAATTTTTACAATAGCCGACAAGACTCTAGTTTAATGTCAAAAAATATGAAAATGAACCAGTCCATGATAAAAAAATAAGAATGATCCTAAATTCAAGATTTGATAATAAAGGAAAAGCGGTATTAGTTTGAAGATTGAGAAGTTATCCATGAAGACCTTCATAAAATCACCTACCATTTTATAAAAATGGTAACCATGCGTCTTTATATGTGGTAGGAGCATTACATTATCCCAACATCATCGCCGGTATACACAGACATGTTCTTGGTCTTCAAGGTGACAACCACTTGATTATATCACGAGTTAATGTCCAAGAAATAGAGAAATCTCTTCTAAGCCAGTCTTTTGATGATATAATAAATAGAGGGGCAACAAGGCACGATCTTTCTATCAATCACTTTTTCGTGCATAGTTAATCTAAACGAATTCACTATGAAGTAAATATGTGAATGGTGATGTGACGTGACATGATCCTATCATGATAAGACAAGAAAATTTTCTTAGATCACGGACTAAAAGGCACCAACATATTCTTAAATTAAGTACTATTCACTCTCTACCATAAATTCATGTTGTGTATGAAATAACACTAAAGAACCACTAAAAGACAAAAGAACACAACAAAATGTCTCACTTTTATTCATTTATATGTACATCATAGTGAAAAGAAAGAACACAAAAGAACTACCAACTGTCTGAGATGGAAAGAAAACTACCATCGGTTGGCTAACTAATTACTTTCTTTGTGATGGCTCATCAGTGCTTGTTCGATTTTTAGAAAACATAGGATAAGAGTGGGCGAGCTCCCAGTAGCGAAAAAAATAACACTAAAAAGTATTGTAAAGAACCCGATCGTTCAAGAATGTTGCGGAAGCGAGAAACTCAGCGGACAACTCGGGAACGTTACTTATAGCATCAATCATAGCATAAAAGAGTGGTAAAGAACCAACTAAAAAAGCTTTTCCATAATCATAATAAGGTCACAATTCCAAGAGTTCCTTAAATAAAGAAACATAATAAACTAGATGAATCACATCTACAATTTCCTTATTCCAGTGGGTATAATGAAATCCTTCCAAATCGAATCAACATTAGTCACGTACCAAATCTACTTTTTGATGAAGGTGAAATCTCCCTTGAAGCGTAACTAACTTAATCTTCACGTTCCCCTAAAAAAGAGTAACAATACATGTCATGAGCTCAACGCTCAGTATGTGCCGAGTTGAGGTCAAGCCGGCTAGCGTAGAATCAAGTCACATCTAACTATTCCATACATAACATAATGGTAATTATTCCAATAATAAAGATTTATAAATTTGGTTCTCTATATCCTTACCATGTTGTAGAAAGTATTATGCTTGACACAAGTCAAAAATAATCATAGATATCATTAATTAATTCAAAGATGCATACGAAGTATATTTCTTTCATATCCAAGCGTTACATACAATTCTTACGTATATACCCTTAAGTTTTGCCATATTGTGTGTAGGTACACAATGTTAATATAAGTACACATATACCCTTAACATTAACTTAAATTGCATATATGCCTATATCATTAACATAATTGCAAACATGACCTTAGCTTAACATAAATTTGCATGTAAGTCCATATCATTAGCATAATTGCACACGTGCCCTTAGCCTTAACATAAATTTGTACGTATGCCCTTGCACACATGCACTTAACATTAACAGAACTTAATCGTATGTCCATAACAGTAACATAATAACATATATGCACATAATATTAACATATATTGCACATATGCTATGACATTTCTCATGTTTAGAGTGGTCTTGATTGTTAATTCTTAGGCGGCTTTTGATGGCTTTGATGGTTTACCATCGGCACAAGCGGTCCATAAACAATACATAACATGACAGTATAGCTACAACTATAGAGGACTTATCTTTTGCCTCACGCTCCCGGTAGGCGTTGGCCCTTTAGGCCCCTGATAAACGGACTCTAGAGGTGGCTCCCACCGTTAGGTGTAGCACTTAGCTTTGCTTACCAGTATTGTGCCATTATTCTTGATATCTTGTAAAACCTTACAAACAATATTATTATTATCCTTGTTATTTAAAACTATAAATAACAAAATCATATCATTAATCTCAAATATCCTGGAACTAAATTCGTATGACATGATATAAGATAGTTACTTGAATTACAATGCATATTGTATAATCCACGTATAACTTAAGATCCGGGTGTACATTATAACATATCATTCCGATGGAATCACACACTAACTAACATTATATTATATACGTAAATATTATATGTTTTTATTAATAAGTTGAAGTAAATAAGGTTAGGAATCCATTAACAATGAGCAAACCAGATGCATTATGAAGTTAATTGACCCCCACATTCATGTTTGATGAATACCGGTATCCCACGACATACAGTATACATTATGTTTAAATAATTAATTAAATAAATGCTAACATGCATAAATAGCCTTCAAGCTTTTCTTCCTCTTCGATTCTTGCTACCGAAACATATACTCCATGTAATGATTATTTGATCGGAAGGAAAATAAACCTCATCATAGTCAGCAAATTGATGTATGGGGCTTATACAATAATGATCCTAATATCGTCCATAATATTTAGACAAAAATCACTCATAAATGAAAATGTTGGTTTAACAATTAGTGAGAATGGTTGGTCCATAATTGATGAACAATTTTCATCAGTCCACGTTAATCTCGAAACCAATGCATATAGAATTAGATATATGTATTCTTCGATGCTAACTAAGGATGTCAGAAATTACTTCTTACAGTCAGTAATGCATTTAGTAATATATCATGCGATCTAAATATGTGTGCACGACCAGCAATGAATCTTACTTTCAGTTTACGACGTGAAATGATATTACATGGTACGAAGCCTAAAGGGTTTAACACATACATCGTCGATGTAAGAATTTCGTCGACCGAGATTCCACCAATCCTGATTGTTATCGGCCACGTCGCTGCTCCTCCAATTTCATCAGATCAAAACTCTAACAGTGACGGAGAGGGTTGTCGATGTTGAATTTGGAAAAGGCACGACGAAAGAATGTCATCGTCGGCTTCTCTCTCTAAACTCTCTCTCCCAAAGACAATGTGTGGGGAAGTCATTGGAGTCCCATGGTATTTATAGGCACAATCAATGAGATAATTGATAATAATAAATTGACCTTAATTAAGAGATAAAGAAATAATCAACTTTGATTGTTGGCTATTTTATCTCCTTTTATCTTATCTTGTATTATCTTAAGGGTGATGTGAGGGTGGTTTTATTTTAATTATTTTATTATCCTAAAAAAACTCATCCGTTACAATCTACCCTCCTTAAAGAAATTTCGTCCTCGAAATTTATACTATAAAAAGTCATTTACCAAAGAGATGTGGATAGTGTTGACGCATTTCATCCTCCAACTCCCAAATTGCCTCTTTCCTCTGATGATGCTGCCAAAGTACATTAACCATCAGAACTAGGCGGCGTCGCAACTGGTGTCCCCTACGATCAACGATATGAACTGGTCTTTCTTCATATGTTAGATTCGGTTGAGTGTCCGGAACTTCATGCTCGATCATGTGTATGGATCGAGATTATACTTCATTAGCATTGATACGTGAAAAAAATCATGTAACTTGGAATGATGAGGTGGAAGAGCAACCTGATATGCTCCCACTTTCTTTATTATCTTGAAAGGTCCCACATATATAGGACTCAATTTTCCCTTTTTGTCGAATCGCACTACTTCCTTGGTAGGAGAAATCTTTAAGGTCACCTAATTCAAAATTCAATCTCGTCTTCGACGATCGGCATAAGACTTTTGTCTACTCTGAGCGGTTAAAAATTTCTTCTGAATTACCTAAACACCCTTCGTATATGCTTGGACTAATTCATGTCTCAATATGTATTTTTCCCCAACATCGCTCTAGCACAATGGGGATCTACAAGGTCGACCGTATAATGCTTCAAAAGGGGCCATCGTAATGCTTGCATGATAGCTATTGTTATATGCGAATTCGACCAAAGGTAAATGTCTATCCCAATTTCCAGCAAAGTCGAGGGCATAAGCTCTAGATCATGCGCCGGGTAATTCCTTTCAGCTTCCTTCAACTGTCGGGATGCGTAAGCCACAACTTTTCCATGCTGCATGAGGATACATCCCAAACCGAAGCCTGATGCATATGTGTAAACCACAAATCCATCACTACTAGATGGTAGCGTGAGCACATGAGCAGTCGTCAGTCTTTGCTTTAACTCTTGAAAGCTTTGCTCGCATTTTTGAGACCATTCAAACTTCACGTCCTTTCTCAACAATTGGGTCAGAGGTAGGGAGATCCTAGAAAAATTCTAGATGAATCTCCTGTAATACCCTGACAATCCTAGAAAACTGTGGATTTCCAAGACATTCTTTGGTTGATTCCAATTTAAAACCGCATCAATCTTTGCGGGTTTACAGAAATACCCTTCTTAAATACAACATGTCCAAGAAAAGCAACTTACTGAAGTCAAAAGTCAAACTTGGATAACTTAGCATAAAGTTGGTGTTGTCGCAATGTCTCAAGAACTAATATGAGATGCACTCGGTGTTGTTCTATTTCAGGTGAATAAACCCAGATATAATCAACAAAGACGATCACAAACTTATCCAAGTATTCTCAGAATACCCTATTCATCAACTCCATAAATGCAACAGGCACATTTGTGAGGCCAAAAGGCATCACTAGGAATTCACAGTGCCTGTGTCTTGTCTTGAATGCTGTCTTTGATATGTCTTCATCCCTAATCCCAAGTTGATGGTAACCAGACCGAAGGTCAATCTTGGAGAAGACTGCTGCTTGTTGCTATTGATCGAATAGATCATCGATACGAGATAGCAGGTATTTTTTTGGTGATTTTATTCAAAGATATGTAATCAATGTAAAGCCTAAGTGATATGTCCTTTTAACGAATAAGACGAGAACACCCCAAGGTGAAACACTTGATCTTAAAAACCCTTTATCTAATTGTTCTTGTAACTACTTTTTTCAGCTCATCCACTCAGCAGGAGCCATCCTATATGGTGTGTTAAATATGGTTGTAGTGCTCGGTAGTACATCAATAGCGAAGTCAATCTCTCTTCTAGGCGGAAGAATTGGAAAGTCGTCTTGAAAATATCCGAAAAATCTTGTACAACCTCGAAATACTCAAGTTGCACCATGAGGTTTTTTTTACTAATTAAGCTAGCCAAAAGAAGTTGCGCACCCTATTTCTATCAGCCATTACATGTCTATAGCCATCTCGTGGGTCGATGAAGACTTCTGGTCTCCGCTCGCTTCATTCCCACGATGAGTGGCCATTTGCAATGATGAAGTGTGAAATGTTCGGTCGAATATTTAGATTTTCTAACCTAACTAATCTAAGTTTGATTTGGTCGGATATCACATGCCCAGAGGAACTCCTGCTCTGATACCACTTGTAACGAACCAGATCGTCCGAGAATGTTGCGGAAGCGAGAAACTCAGCGGACAACTCGGGAACGTTACTTATAACATCAATCATAGCATAAAAGAGCAGTAAAGAACAAACTAAAAAAACTTTTCATAATCATAATAAGGTCACAATTCCAAGAGTTCCTTAAATAAAGAAACATAATAAACAAGATGAATCACATCTACAATTTCCTTATTCCAGTGGGCATAATGACATCCTTCCAAATCGAACGAACATTAGTCCCGTACCAAATCTACTTTTTGATGACCGTAAAATCTCCCTTGAAGCGTAACTAACTTAATCTTCATGTTCCCCTAAAAAAGAGTAACAATACATGTCATGAGCTTAACGCTCGGTATGTGCCGAGTTCAGGTCAAGCCGGCTAGCGTAGAAATCAAGTCACATCTAACTATTCCATACATAACATAATGGTAATTATTCCAACAATAAAGACTTATAAATTTGGTTCTCTATATCCTTACCATGTTGTATAAACTATTATGCTTGACACAAGTCAAAAATCATCATAGATATCATTAATTAATTCAAAGATGAATACGAAGTATATTTCTTTCATATCCAAGCGTTGCATACATTTCTTACGTATATACCCTTAAGTTTTGCCATATTGTGTGTAGGTACACAATGTTAATATAAGTACACATATACCCTTAACATTAACTTAAATTACACATATGCCTATATCATTAACATAATTACACACATGACCTTAGCTTAACATAAATTTGCATGTATGCCCATATCATTAGCATAATTGCACACGTGTCCTTAGCCTTAACATAAATTTGCACGTATGCCCTTGCACACATGCACTTAACATTAACAGAACTTAATCGTATGTCCATAACAGTAACATAATTGCATATATGCACATAATATTAACATATATTGCACATATGCCCATGACCATGGGCGGAGGGAGAGGGGGGCGGGTAGGGGCCATGGCCCCCCTCCCAATTTGGCAAATTATTAAATAGTCCTTCCATTTTCCATTTCTAGTAGCATTTCTCCCATTTTTTTTGAAATTGTTATAAAGGACAACTTATATTTTTTTAAATTTCCTTAAAGTGTCACCACCAGTACTTTCCTCATTTTTCAAATTTACGCAAGCCCTCCATTTCTATTAAAGATGCAAAGAAACAAAGACTCATATAGGTGTTACTATTTCGTTGTCTATTTTTAATTACAAATATAGATGTGGATACAGATATTGACGAATATGAAAACTATATTACTATATCATTAAAAGATGGATATGGACGTAAGACGTATATTTATCGCATATGAATAATGTTAGAAATATTGTATATATTAGCTTAAATATACATGTATTGGATAGATGCACGTCATTGAATGTATTAAATTTGTTTATATCATAGTAATTATACCAAATAGGTGAAAGAATGTATAAAATTATGTTATATATACTTAAAAACAAGTCTGCAAGTATATTTATGTTTGATATTAATGTACAAATATTTTAGTTGATAGATTGGGAATAGGTATAAATATCTAAACTTAACTATTTTTCGAAGATGGATGGAATATGACCTTGTCGGATATCGAATCATATGCTATCTCATTTTATTTTAGGGTTGGTTACATGTCATCTATATATATATATATATATATATATATATATATATAGGAGAAACTTCCGATAAGGTGGACCTTTCCTGGATGCATGGAAAGCCACTTTGATTTAGACATTTTTTTATTTATTTTACAATTTCTAACACCATAAATTTAATGTAAATATCGACATAACATGTATATCATGAAAGATTTATGAAAATATTAGTATATTTGACAAAAAATATTTGTTACAATATGGATGATACATTTTACAAAACTATTGAACATCATTATTTTACAATGTGCAGTTTAAATTTACAAAATTGTTACATAATTTACAAATTTGATAGTGGCTTTCTGAATTTCAGGAAAGACCCACCTCATTGGAAGGGCGTCATATATATATATATATATATATATATATATATATATATATATATATATATATATATATATAGGGTAAATGGGACTGCCCCCAAGGAGAGATAACTTGGCTTCCCCCGCTCTATTTTTTCTATTTTTTTTGAAAAACGCTTCCGTGGATTTTTATTGCTATATCCCTATATTATGTCATTCAAGTTTAGTGTGAAACAGAAACTCCTATGACCTCCATCCAGACGGGGACGACTTCAACAATTCTGCGACCGTTCTGATTCGCATGAAACTTGAATGACATAATATACGGATATAGTGATGAATTTGTACGGATTCATTTATAAAAAAATAAAAGGAAAAATGAGATGGGGGGCAAGTTAGCTCCTCGAAGGATGCAGTCCCATTTTTTCCATATATATATCATTTGTATTTTTTTTGAAATAAGATCTTTTTTTAATGATTGCGTTGCTAACTACACTTTTTCACCTCTCCATAACTGGCATACCAATATACGATATTTATCATTTTTGTTGTATTTTTAATTAATATTTTCAATCATATAATTGGTCTCATAACGTGCCTTATGAGTCGGACATAAATTGGATTATTTTATGATTTAGATATGAATCATTCATATATGTTTTGGCCCCACCTGTAAAAATTTTCTGGCTCCGCCCCTGCCCATGACATTTCTCATGTTTAGAGTGGTCTTGATTGTTAATTCTTAGGCGACTTTGATGGCTTTGATAGTTCACCGTCGGCAAAAGCGGTCCATAAACAATACATAACATGACAGTGTAGCTACAACTATAGAGGACTTATCTTTTGCCTCACGCCCTCGATAGACGTTGGCCCTTTAGGCCCTGATAAACGAACTCTAGAGTTGGCTCCCACCGTTATGTGTAGCACTTAGCTCCGCTTACCAGTATTGTGCCATTATTCTTGATATCTTGTAAAACCTTACAAACAATATTATTATTATCCTTGTTATTTAAAACTATAGATAACAAAATCATATCATTAATCTCAAATATCCTGGAACTAAATTCGTATGACATGATATAAGATGGTTACTTGAATTACAATGCATATTGTATAATCCACGTATAACTTAAGATCCGTGTGTACATTATAACATATCATTCCAATGGAATCACACACTAACTAACAATATATTATATACGTAAATATTATATCTTTTTATTAATAAATTGAAGTAAATAAGGTTAGGAATCCGTTAACAATGAGAAAACCATATGCATTATGAAGTTAATTGACCCCCCACATTCATGTTTGATGAATATCATTATCCCACGACATACAGTCTACATTATGTTTAAATAATTAATTAAATAAATGCTAACATGCATAAATAACCTTCAAGCTTTTCTTCCTCTTCGATTCATGCTACTGATATACTCCATGTAATGATTATTTGATCGGAAGGAAAATAAACCTCATCATAGTCAGCAAATTGATGTATGGGGCATATACAATAATGATCCTAATATCGTCCATAATATTTAGACAAAAATCACTCATAAATGAAAATGTTGGTTTAACAATTAATGAGAATGGTTGGTCCATAATTGATGAACAATTTTCATCAGTCCACGTTAATCTCGAAATCAATGCATATAGAATTAGATATATGTATTCTTCGATGCTAACTAATGACGTCAGAAATTACCTTTTACGGTCATTAATGCATTTAGTAATATATCATGCGATCTAAATATGTGTGCACGACCAGCAATGAATCTTACTTTCAGTTCACGACGTGAAACGATATTACATGGTACGAAGTCTAAAGGGTTCGACACATACCTCGTCGACGCAAGAAATTCTTCGACCAAGATTCCACCAATCCTGATTGTTATCGGCCACGTCGCTGCTCCTCCAATTTCATCAGATCAAAACTCTAACGTTGACGGAGAGGGTTGTCGATGTTGAATTTGGAAAAGGCACGATGAAAGAATGTCGTCGTCGGCTTCTCTCTCTCTCTCTCTCCCCCAAAGGCAATGTGTGGAGAAGTCATTGGAGTCCCATGGTATTTATAGGCACAATCAATGAGATAATTGATAATAATAAATTGACCTTAATTAAGAGATAAAGAAATAATCAACTTTGATTGTTGGCTATTTTATCTCTTTTTATCTTATCTTGTATTATCTTAAGGGTGATGTGAGGGTGGTTTTATTTTAATTATTTTATTATCCTAAAAAAACTCATACATTACAGTATGGTCAATTTATAAAGATAATTATATCAAATAATTTTTTTCTATTTATATGTTTCGTTTATTCCATTGCCATAAATTCTTATTCATTTTATTACATGCCGGAAATTATTCCATGCGATATCACCTTACCTTTCACATATAAGAAAGACACCGATACTCCAAGATTGGAGGTTTCAATGAATCAAGCTTAATGAATCAGGCTTATGTGGGTGCTCGTCAGTTCAACAATCCTCCAATGCTATCCCAATAATTTTCTTTTATCTTATTATTTATAGCCTATAAATCTCAATCTATCTAAAAAAGAAGTGCACCATCCTCGAAATTATGGTTGCTTAAATATTCAAGTTTGTAACCATTTAATTTGCATTACTAATGACTCAAGGTAAATGTTATAATGAAGACACTATCATTCCTATTCGTGCCTCTACGAGATACAACCAAATCTTCAGTCGCAATTTATCAGATGGCAATTGAGTACCACACATCGCAGATAATTTGTTTTACATGCTCAATGTATTAGCACAAACCATCTACCACCTAGGATTGGCCTACAATGCGGATTTGTTCTAAAATCTACAGGTTACATGCTCTCAGATCGCCTCCCTATGATCCGGGTACTCAACAAACCAGTTCCATGCACCCATGGGCGGAGGGAGAGGGGGGCGGGTAGGGGCCATGGCCCCCCTCCCAATTTGGCAAATTATTAAATAGTCCTTCCATTTTTCATTTCTAGTAGCATTTCTCCCATTTTTTTGAAATTGTTATAAAGGACAACTTATTTTTTTTTAAATTTCCTTAAAGTGTCACCACCAGTACTTTCCTCATTTTTCAAATTTACGCAAGCCCTCCATTTCTATTAAAGATGCAAAGAAACAAAGACTCATATAGGTGTTACTATTTCGTTGTCTATTTTTAATTACAAATATAGATGTGGATACAGATATTGACGAATATGAAAACTATATTACTATATCATTAAAAGATGGATATGGACGTAAGACGTATATTTATCGCATATGAATAATGTTAGAAATATTGTATATATTAGCTTAAATATACATGTATTGGATAGATGCACGTCATTGAATGTATTAAATTTGTTTATATCATAGTAATTATACCAAATAGGTGAAAGAATGTATAAAATTATGTTATATATACTTAAAAACAAGTCTGCAAGTATATTTATGTTTGATATTAATGTACAAATATTTTAGTTGATAGATTGGGAATAGGTATAAATATCTAAACTTAACTATTTTTCGAAGATGGATGGAATATGACCTTGTCGGATATCGAATCATATGCTATCTCATTTTATTTTAGGGTTGGTTACATGTCATCTATATATATATATATATATATATATATATATATAGGAGAAACTTCCGATAAAGTGGACCTTTCCTGGATGCATGGAAAGCCACTTTGATTTAGACATTTTTTTATTTATTTTACAATTTCTAACACCATAAATTTAATGTAAATATCGACATAACATGTATATCATGAAAGATTTATGAAAATATTAGTATATTTGACAAAAAATATTTGTTACAATATGGATGATACATTTTACAAAACTATTGAACATCATTATTTTACAATGTGCAGTTTAAATTTACAAAATTGTTACATAATTTACAAATTTGATAGTGGCTTTCTGAATTTCAGGAAAGACCCACCTCATTGGAAGGGCGTCATATATATATATATATATATATATATATATATATATATAGGGTAAATGGGACTGCCCCCAAGGAGAGATAACTTGGCTTCCCCCGCTCTATTTTTTCTATTTTTTTTTGAAAAACGCTTCCGTGGATTTTTATTGCTATATCCCTATATTATGTCATTCAAGTTTCGTGTGAAACAGAAACTCCTATGACCTCCATCCAGACGGGGTCGACTTCAACAATTCTGCGACCGTTCTGATTCGCATGAAACTTGAATGACATAATATACGGATATAGTGATGAATTTGTACGGATTCATTTATAAAAAAATAAAAGGAAAAATGAGATGGGGGGCAAGTTAGCTCCTCGAAGGATGCAGTCCCATTTTTTCCATATATATATATATCATTTGTATTTTTTTTGTAATAAGATCTTTTTTTAATGATTGCGTTGCTAACTACACTTTTTCACCTCTCCATAACTGGCATACCAATATACGATATTTATCATTTTTGTTGTATTTTTAATTAATATTTTCAATCATATAATTGGTCTCATAACGTGCCTTATGAGTCGGACATAAATTGGATTATTTTATGATTTAGATATGAATCATTCATATATGTTTTGGCCCCACCTGTAAAAATTTTCTGGCTCCGCCCCTGCATGCACCTACATTCTACATTCGAAACACTCAATGTTATATAAACATGATAAAATAGCACAAAAGACTGGAACTTAAAATTTCTTTTCATTCACAACATATCCATCATTATTTCCATATCACATGTCCATAAAAGTCCACAATGTATGAGGTATGCATCAAAATGTGTGTCCATACATACATTGTACATCTCATTCCTCTCAAAATGCTACAAGTAAAGTAAATCAGTAAAAGTTAGCTGCAAATATTGTACCACAAGGAAATTGTGTAGTTGCACAAAAGAGTAGTTTCGAGCCGTAATCGCTCACTATTGAGGTTGTTACTGAGAACCTATAGATCCAACACAAAGGTCGTTATGAGAAAGGTTGCCTAGTACTGTGCCAAACTACAACAAGTAAGATACTAAAAAGTGTGCAAAAGAAACCAAACTAGTTATACTGTCCCCACGAAGAAGAACATCACTCTACTCATTCCCATTAGCCTTGAAGAACCCAAGCTTCATGGGTAGTCTGTGGTCTTGGTCCACATATAGGGATGCAAACGGACGGATACAGATATGGATATAGGTACTACCGTATCCTTATCCGTTTTTTAATATGAATACGGATGCAGATACGGATATTAACGGATATTAAAATTATCTTACCATATCCTTAAAAAACAAATACGGATGTAAAACGGATACTGATCGCATATGAGCAATGTTAGAAATACTATATAAAATTGACTTAGATATATACAAATTGGATCGAAAACACATGATATAAATTTATTAAATGTGTTTGTATCATAAAAATTATACAAGTATGGTAAAAGAAGGTACATAATTATGTTATATAGGGTGAAAAATAAATCTCTGACTATATTTATATATGAAAACGGATATACGGTTACGGATATGGATGTTTATGGATATCAAAATTATATCCATATCTATATCCATTTTAAAACGGATACGGATACGGATATCAAAATTTATATAAATGGATACGGTGAATACGGATATATCCGTAACCGTTTGCATCCCTATACACGTGGTACCTCACATTATGACTCTAAGGCACAAAGAAAGCATTGAGAATGGAGTGTCTCCGTAGGCATGTGGTGGAGTACAATGCATCCTAACTAACTTCCCGAGACGTCCACTTAGCTTCACATACCAAATGTAATTCCCATGTTAAAATCCCAAGCATTCCGCTTGACACCATAACTCCGATTCCTTGAAATTTTCCAATCCACGAATCCTCGCAAACCTCCCAAGTCCACTGCCCACATGTAAGAGTCCACGGTGGTGTGGGACACGAGATAGAGCACTGATCACTGAGATCATTCATTATCGTAGTCGGAAAACCCATTGACTATCTCAATCCTTCTTATACATAGGATCACTTCATTTGTTCCATTTCCTAACTTCTATAACCACACTTCCTAGAACTCCCCTCTTAGTGCTCCAACTCAGAATACTAACCAATGTGGCATACATCAACCGGTACACGGGTATTAACCCTAAGTGAAAAAGCGAGATAATAGACTACCAACCACAACTACTTGGCGCGCAGTCTAAGTACTGGGCTAAGCATGGAGTGCCAAACAACATGTCCCCCAACCAACACATGTTGGGATCATGGCATCTAAGCTCCTACTCGAGGCCCCAAGGATGCATGCCCCTCATGAAATAATGAAGATCCAGAGGGTCGCGTCTAGGGATGGCTATCGAGCCCAACGAGCTGAGCTAGCCCCTGGCTCGGGCTCGGGTTCGATAAGCCCAGCCGGGCTCAGGCTCGTTCAAGCCCAGCTGAGCTGGCTCAAGCTCGAGCTCGATGAGCTCGAGCCCTTATTGAGCAGGCTCGGGCTCGATAAGGCTTGAGCCGAGCCCCTTATCGAGCCCGAGCTCCTTATCGAGCCCTGTCTGGGCTCGAGCCCAAGGCAAGCTCGTTAAGGAAAATGGGTACTTTTTGGCGGAAAAATGTTTTGCACGGGTTCGAACTCAAGACCTGCTCTATTTAAGATTGTGTTCCTTACCAATAGGCCACTATCCAAGTTGTGTACAAAATCTTAATTATAATATATATTGTAACATTCCATTCGCTTATAAAAAGAAAATTTCTAATTTTCTAATGCGTCGACCGGGAGAAAATGTGTAGGCAGGAACGTGATTTTGAGAATTGGGCCATGACTCATGGCTCGTGGGAGGGGCAAAGTTAGTAGAGGAAAAATTGAAAAGGGCTACTTTTATTTTGTTTGTATTATATATAAATAATATATGTATATATATATATTCCTTATCGAGCCCCTTATTGAGTTATCGAGCCGAGTGAGGCTTGGCTCGGGTTCGGCTCGTTAATCTATCGAGTCCAAAATCCTGGCTCGAGCTCGGCTCAATAGCTTAATGAGCCAGGCTCACGAGCCCTTATCGAGACGAGCCCGAGCCTGGCTCATCGAGCCGTGACTCAATAGCCAGCCCTAGTCGTGTCAATCCACAAGGCGGATCAACAGTCGCTGAGTTGACTGCTCAAGAAATCCGTTAAGTTCAACAATTAACCCACAATATAAATCAAGCAATGAAAAATAAGATGTGGAGTTAAAATTTATTATACCTCTACAAATGTGTATATAGGAGTAAGTATGTGTAGAGTATCGACCACATGGAGGAAACGGTAGATTGGGCAAATTAATGCGCATAAATTTGTGTTCCTATTGTCTGTGTATTTTTGTATGGGTTTTTTATTTTATATTTTTTGTGGATTTTAGTTTTTATATTTTTTAATCATAGTTAATTTTATAAATTTTACTTTCTTTTTATATTTTTTTATTTTTGATGTCTTTTCTTTTTAAAATATATAACATAGAAATATATAACGTTATTTATACAATATAAAGAAATATAATTATAAATACACTGAAAATAATCAAAATATAAAAAAATAATGTTTTTGGATTATAAATAATTTTTTTACTATTTTTGTGATTTTTAGATACTTTTGTTAATTTTTATATGTTTTAAAGTAAAAAAAATCCCAAAATAAGGATTAAATAAATAGGTCGATATGTTTTGGAATATGAAAATAGGAAATTGAGTCAAAATTTTCCAAAATTATTTTTAATTAGTATTATATAAAAACAAAATTCAGAGATGGAAATAAATATTTTTGGATTTTTTAGTGATTTTTAATATTTTTATAAAGGATTTTTGAGCTTTTTAATTTTTAGTCTTTTTCTTTTAATTTTAGTGGTTTTTGTCATGTAGTTAGAAAATACTAAAATAAACAATATATATATATTTGGGAATTTTTCAAAATGTTTTTATTTTTTTGGTATTTTATAAATCAAACAAGAACATAAATGTGCTCTTTTTATTTTTGATAAATATTTAAAGATGACTAAAATGATAATGCAAAAATATGACGTGAATCTGCAATCAATCATGCACTTAACCCTATTTTTTGTGAAATTTCGGAGCATGGGTGATATTTTTAATAAATAAAAAACAACTACAAAAATTAATGAACCAGCAAGGGCATTCATGCAATTTAAAATAAAAGCATTGTGCTTTCTGCAAAATACTCAAAACTATATAACTAATATTTAAATTTCTTGGACTAAATGGAAATTTTGAAACCCCCAAGGGTATCTTTGCAAAATTGCCACCTCACTTGAGTCTGCGCATGAGGTGATGTGGACTGGACCCAAATGAAAATATCAAAAATGGTAGGGGGGTCCTTGCAGATATTACAAAACTATTAAACGACAGATGAAAGTTTAAGTATTAAATAATAAATTACAAAAGGAGGGGGTGAAGGTTGCAAAATACCCCAACTGCGCACGATCAGAAAGTTCTAATGGTTGACTTGAACACGTTGCGTCCCAAGAATGCATGGTGATGCAATGATGTGAAGGCATGTGATCATATACTATTGGCAATAGAATGGTGGCGGAGCATCTCATCCAACGGTCCCTGTGCATTCTGGAGCGGCGAGAAGATCTGAAGGCTGGAAGGGCAGCTGGAAGAACATGCCAAGAACTCGATTGGGCCGAGCTTCATTCAATCCTCCCTTGCTCCTCCGACCTTCTGGAATGCTCGAGTGATGAATCTCCATTTCATCACATTTATTCTGTCATTTTGGCCTTAAAAACCCTAGCTAATGCATGTAAATACCTCTTATTTGCACAAATTAACATTCATTCTTTGTTGAGTAAATTGTGTATAAAATACCGTTTTAATCATAAAATTATAGAATAAAGAAAAGAAAAGAAAAAGAATAAAATGCCAAAGGTATTTTATGACCCTAAACCTCGATACCTAGGCATCTTGATGACTAGGTCGACAAGGAATAAAGTAGGGGGAGATAAGGGGCCAATTATACAATAAAAATCCCATTTAATAATTCATTATTTATTCATTTTTGAGACCCATTTTATTTTTCACTTTTTAAGAATCAAATAAAGATACTTTGTGCATGAAAGTTGTAGATAATAATGTATTGAAAAATACAAAATTGAGTTTGTACAACAATAATACATATTGTACTTTTATACACAAAATAAAAAGGCAAAATTACAACTTCACATACCCGTATCTTCCAAATAAAAACTCAAAATATATCAAGATCACCTCTAATTGTATATAACTTTTCATGAGCTATTTAATGAAGGTGGTTTCATATTTTTTGGAGTTAAGGTGTGTAAGCTAGGTTCTGAACCCCTATTGTGCAATAGACCCGAATAAAACATTCATTTTATTTACTCTTTAATATTTTTATAATTTTATATTTTGTAATTTTGTAAATATTATATATAATATATGTACATATTAAAAATAGAATAAAATCATCAATAAAACATTAAAATAAAATAAGTATATGAAATATATAGGAAAAACGCCTATGCTAATACTTGTAAATAAATAAAAGGGAAATCTATTCTTTAATTCTTTTATTCATTTATATTTTTATACTCTTGCAAATATTATCTATACTCTATTAAAAATATATAGGTAGAATAAACCAAAGAAAGCACTTCAAAATAGATAATAGGGCAAATGCATAGATAAAATACTTGTGTTTATACCTACATAATATATATCCCTATTTATTTAAATGTATACACTATGTCCCAAAAATAAAATAAAAATATATATGTACCTAAGAATAAGTTATAAATATATAAAATAAGGAAATAACAATAAAATATACAAAACAAAAATTAAAATAACCTAAACATAGATGAAGATACCTATAAATATACTCTTAAAAATTAACTTGTAATTAATAACACCAAAAAATAAATAAAAATCATAATAAAATACCACATAAAATAATAAATATTTTTTATTTTACAATAAAAATCAATAAAATCATTTACTATAGTTAATTAATAATTTTGATTATTTTGGAATGTTTTGTCATGTAGTGGATCATGTGGCCCAATCATACCGCGTCGACTGTTGACCTCCGGTCAACTCCCCCTCCAAATCTTCTAACTCGTCAGAACTGTCAACTCCTCGCTTTTCATCCTTAACTCCTGCTCGATCCATCGATCCCTTCCTAAGATCTCTTCCCTGATGTTCTATGATTCACACCAAGCCTCCAAATCCATTGTACATAGCATCAAAATGCCCGAATCCGCTGGTCAATAAGGGTGCTGATAAACATGAATTTTGTCGAAGTCATGTCAGTCCACAAGGCGGACTGATAGTAACTGCTGTGACCTCAAACGAAATCTTTGTTTAATCAGCAATCAGTCCACAATATACATAATTCAATGAATAACAAAAATGTGGAATTAAGATTTATTTTTCTCTACCATAAAATGCATAGCAAGCAAGCATGTAGAGGTCAAGCCACAGAGAGCAAAATGGTAGCCTAAGGTTATTCATGTACAACCAAGTCATTCATTTATATAGATCTTTTTGTGGGTTTTTAATCTTACATATTATATATATATGTATTGTTTTCCATTTTTGTATGTGATTTTTATATTTTTCAATTTTTATATTTTCTTTTTATATTTTTCTATTACCTTTTCTTTTATATAAACAATATAGCATATATAAGGTTTTATATACATAATATATAGTATTATATATATAAATACTAATAAATATAGACAAATACAAATAATAAATTATTTTTTGGTTTTTAATAATTTTCTAATGTTTTTATAATTTCCAAGATTTTTTGCTAGTTTTTATGTATTTTAAAAGTCAAAATTATCCAGAACAAGGGATTAATTAATAACCTGAAATTGATTTGGATGTTAAAATTAGAAATTATGTCCCAAAACTACCCAAATTAATTTTAATATATAAATATATATAAAGAAAATTATAAAATAAATAAACATATTTCTGGATTTTTATAGGATTTTTAAAATTTTTATGAAGTATTTTGGGGGTTTTCAATGTTTTTTCATTTTTAGTGATTATTGGTCTGTAATTAAAATAGGACAAAATAGATTATATATATATTTTTTGAATTTTTAGACGCATTTTTATATTTTTTTGATAATTTAT
Source organism: Ottelia alismoides (assembly GCA_037367405.1). NCBI lineage: Eukaryota > Viridiplantae > Streptophyta > Magnoliopsida > Alismatales > Hydrocharitaceae > Ottelia > Ottelia alismoides. The sequence goes on along the minus strand of JAZKJV010007177.1, from coordinate 150,030 downwards.
ACTTTAAACAGAGGAGATATGCGCTCTTTTTCATTTTTAATGAATAAATAAAATGCTCAAAAATGCCAAAAAAAAGAGACATGACATAAAGCATTCATCCTTATTTTCGGAGCACAATATGTATTTTTAATAAACAAAGAAAGAGCAATAAAATATAAGACCTGATAGGGGCATAAACGTAATTAAAATAAATTCAAGGAGCTCGATGCAAATATTCCTAAACAACATTTATTTAATTTTTATGAACCATTTTACAATATACAAAAGTCGCCAGGGCATACATGCAAAATGCCCAGCTCACGTGGGACGACACGTGAGCTGACCTAGATAGGATTAAAATGTAAATTCAGAAAGTACATGGGTCGATTTGCAAAAAATCCATTTACTTTTAAATGCTATATTTAATTTATAGATTTAAATAGTAAATACAAAAAAGGTGGGGCTGGATATGCAATTACCCCAAAGAGGCACGATCAGACGGTGGGGCACCATCCACTTTTCCGTGTGTCATACTATGGTGGCCCGATGATGCTTTAGCTTCGACGCACGAGATTAGATAACTCAAAGTGATCTGATGGTCGATGCTAGCCTTGATCTGACGTCTGCTACTACTCGTGAAGAACATGTCTCGATCTGACGGAGGAGGAGTGCGTTGGATGAACAGGGAAGAAGCCCCGCCTGGGCGAGCTTCCTTCGGTCGAAACTCTCTCCACCGTCGGGCATCGACGCTCAAGGAAAGTCAAGAAAGTTGTCTGGGTAGAGTCTCCATCAGATGGGGGCTTTAGAATGGTCGGAGGCACACTAGAGTGCCACCACGAGGTCAAGGAAGACGTGGTGCCCCAGGTACTTCCGACGAGAGTCCAGACCATCCCTAGATGTTGTGATGTGCGTCTTCCCTGCATAGGACGAAACTAGGAACGAGGGCGAACCACCTCATCCCATTAGAAAGGAGAATAGATGAAGGGATGACGGTGGGAAGTGCTCTCCGGCGAAGGGTGGAGAAGGGAGAGTCGTTCTCCAGATCCACGATGGACCTGGGGTGAGATGAACTGTCTGGGATGACGAGAAGATGAAGGGTGATGAAATGAGGGTGAGAGTGAGGTCGGAAGACAGCCTGGGTCACGATGGAAGGTGGCTTGAGCAGAGAGCTCCGGCGATCGAGAATCTTAACCCTCGATATTCTATTAATCTCTACACTAAAGTAACTGCTGAATTGAAAACACAAAGTGAGAAACTACGTAGAAATGATAAATGCACAGCTCTTACCTGGCTAGAGACCAGGGAGCAGAGACGTCGCTAGAGCTCCGCCTTGGACCACCCCTCATCCTTGCTACACCGTCTAAAAGCGCGGGGAAGATCGCAGCTGTCACCTGGTCCTCTACGCATGCACAAGAATACGGGATGAAGCTCAAAAGGGGATCAAACTCGAAAGGAAGGAGGATAGGATTATTTATAGACAAGCATGATGAGGGCTTATTAGATTAGGGTTTCTGCTTGAATCGAGGAGCGTTTGACCATGGAAAGGAGCTGGCGTGAATGAGGATGGATTGAAGAAGGTCTTTCGTGAAGGAAGCGAGAAGAGAAGATCAATAGATTGGAAGAGGAAATTCAGAGAAGACGGGGTGATGGACGTCTGACACACATGGTAGTTGGAGGAATGATAGTTGACCTAGGTCAACAGGCGGGGAGGCGGCTATTGGTCCAGGTCAGCACACTACATGACAAAACATGCTTACTAAATAAAAAATAATTATTTTATAATAGTAAATGATTTTATTAATTTTTATGTAAAAAATGAAAAATATTTATTATTTAATGTAGATTTTTTATGTTATTTATTTATTTTCTGACTTTATTTAATAGTAGTTACTTTTTAATAGGTTATTTATAGGTATATTCATCTATGTTTGTATATTTTTATTTTTATTTTGTATATTTTATTTTGTATATTTTATTATTTTATTTTATATATTTATAACTTTTTTTATGAGTATAAATATAATTTTGTTATATTTTTATGATATTATTTGTACACTTAAATAAATAGATATGTATATTATGTAGGTATAATTTACACCTTTTATTTTAATGTATTTTATTGGTTTTATGTTGGGTTTATATTTTTAATATAATATAGATAGTATCATAAAAATATAAAGAATAAAGAATAAAAGAGTGAAATCCATTTTTATTTATATACAAGTAATAACATAGGTATTTTGCCTATGTTTTCACATAGACTTATTTCATTTTGCATTTTTGGTTTTATTTTAGTTTCAATATGCACATTTATTATAAATAATAATTACAAAATTATAAAAATATAAATTTATAAAAATAATAAAGGATGAATAAATTGAATATTTTAATTAGGTAGAATGTACAACGGGGGTCAAAAACCTAACTTCCACACAGTAACTCCAAAAAATATAAAACCACCACCATAAATAGCTTGTGAAAAGTTAACAATTTGAGATGATTTTGATATATTTTGAGTTTTTATTTGAAAGATATGGTCTAAGAAGTTTGGTTTTTGGCTTTTTTGTATATAAAATGAACATTGTATGCTATTTTTGTACAAACTCAATTTTGTATTTTTATTTACATTACTATCTACAGGTTTCATGTAAATAATAAAGAATAAAATATGTATAAAAATGCATAAATAATGAACAAAAGAATTGTGTTTTTATTCTATTTTGGCCCTTATCTCCCCCTAATTTATTACTTATCGATCAACTCAATTCTTGACTTGGTCTCGGAGTTTAGGATCATTAAATATCTTTGATATTTTATTTTTTTCTTTTCTTCTATTTATTCTCTAATTTTGGTATTAAAAACCATGTTTTATATATAGTTAATACAAGAAATAATGAATGTTTATATGCACAAATTAATTCTATTTACATGCATTAGCTAGGGTTTTTAAGGCCAAAATGATAGAATAAAGGTGATGAAATGGAGATTCATCACCCCCCTATACTTGCCTTTGCTAGTCCCTAGTGAACACTTAAGCAAAAAGAATAAAGAAGAAAAGAAAAAGGAAGAATAAATGTATCGATTTCAATAATTAAACTTGTCATAACAAAATCAAAGTTTGGAACTCAAGTTAGACCTTGGTGTGAGAATGTGTCTGGAACCCTTTCGGGAACCAAATTTAAAACACAACAGCCTTCGAGAGTCACACAACTCGATTCAAACCACCTCAATAGCTAGGTCAGAATAGCCTACATCATACGCAAACCCTTATGACTATAAAGATGACTTGTACAGTGTAAGTGATAGTGGCTCTCCCCAACTGAAATGACAAAGGAACTGACTTCTCCAGAATGACAACCCAATGATTCCCCAATCCAGCACTCTGTCCTCGAGGAGCGGGGTACTCCCTTCTAAGTTCAAGTGGCATCCAACTCAAGAGGAGGAGGTGAAGAAAATAATGGACGGTAGCCAGTGTAGCTACCTATTCTGGGATGCACGACCAGTGTAGTCAAGTCATCCAGCTGCAGGCTCACATGGTATAACTTTGATGCTCAAGCTTACTTATTTTCTAAACAACATATATACATACTCCAGCAGGCATTTTATTTTCAATCAGGCATGTCCATTTTTTTGGAGTTTTTTTTCAACATACTATTTACATCAGCATTTACATAAGGAGCTTTTCCTCTTGAGCCAGAAGACTATCCCTCTCTTGAAGCATTATTGCAACCCACACTCTCCTGTCTTTAAACTTCATGGTAACTGGACTAGGTTGGGGTGAACTTACCTCCCTAGACGAGGACGAATGTTTCCACTCGTGTGCATCTCAAACCGACAAATCCAACTCCCTCACCACTCCAACCGAGTTGAGCTAAGTGAAAGGTGCATATGTCCAAGTTAGGTCATGACCGACAAGATTCATGCGTGCATCTCAAAAAGTTCTAGTTAGTCAGTTGAGGTGACTTGAACTCGGCCCTAAGTCTCAAAGAATTATGTCCTAATAGATCTGAAGTACCTTAAACCTAGTTCCCATAAGGTTCGAGTGCAGTAAGGTCCAACCAAGCTCCAATCTTCGACTTCATTGGACTAGTTCAATCATCAAGCTCAATTCAGCTATGATCAATGCAGAAAGAATAATGCAATTTTCAAAAAGAATTTGAAAATAAAGATAAAAAGAAATTTTACACAAAGAATTTTGGCATACAAATAAAAGATATACACAACTATTTACACAGGCATGCCGCTTTTTATTTATTTACAAGAGTTAAGAATTTTAAAGAATCTGCAGATTTCAACAAGCTATTTTTATAGGTATATATACAATTGGTAAGGAATTTATTATTTTTGTATAATTATTTTTATTTAATAATGTATTTATTACTCAAATTTATTTGAAAACAATTTTCAAAACTATAGTACAAAATAATTTTCGCAAATATTTACAAACATTTGAAAGCCATTTTGCAAAGATTTTTCATGGTATGCATACAATCATTTTCAAAATCATTTGAAAATAGGTTTTCAACTCTTATTTCACACAAGAGAAGATATTTTGCAAATCAAAACATTTTTACAAAGTTGAAAACATTTCACAAACAGTTTTCCAACCGGGCCACGCCTTTTTTCAAATCATTTTGCAACAAATGTTTTTAACCTGATTTATTAATAGTATATACAAAAAGAATTTTGAGGAATAAAAATACCCTTTGTTAATAAATGTGTAAATAGAATATGATTTTGGTATTTTTTAGTTGTGATTTTTGAAAGCAAAAGGTTTTGGCTAAGAAAATAGGTGTAGATGTGTACACGGGGATGTATCTTATATCTACAAGAGTTTTGGTTATTAAAGGATTTACAAGTAATAATTGATTATTTTTATAAATATACATAAATAATTCTTAGTATGGTGTGTATACTCCTCAAACTTATTTGAAAATCATTTTCACAGTTTTTGAAAACTATAGTCCAACATAATTTTTACAAACATTTACATGCATTTGAAAATCATTTTGCAAAGGTTTTTCAAATACTATATATAGATTTTTCAAATAGCTTTGCAACCATTTTTTCAAATCATTTGAAAATCATTTTTCAAACATTTTTATTTCACGCGAAGAAAATAGAATTTTTTGCAAACAAAAATATTTTGACAAAGGTAGAACACATTTTACAAAATCTTTTCCAAATAGTTTCCAAAAAAATTTTTCAAAAAAGTTTTCAAACTATTTTTCAAACATTTTGCAAAAGTATTTTTTTGCCTATTTATTAATCAATATGTACAACGGGTGTTTGAGCAGCTATAAGCATCTTTTTATTTGAAGGGTTGTAATGATTTTAACATTATTTTTAGCCATGAGTATTATTTAATATACAAAAGTAAGAGTTATGGCTAAAGTAAATACATAGTATATACGACCCCCCTATACTTAGCTCGAGCTATGTCCTCATAGATCAAGGAGAACAAAGAGAAGACATAAATCAGACTGAGTATAGAAAAGTCTAAAGAATAAAGGAACGAAGGCATGAATGAATGAATGGGAAGTTGATCGTCCCCCCTATACTTAGGATCAAATAATCCTAAGTATAACAGTAGGTACACAAGGCAGGGAAGATCAAGGGTGAGGATAAACAGACCGTACTCAGACTGTCTCCCCCCTATACTTAGGGTAAGAGAGCCCTAAGTATAGACGGAAAGAGAGACAGTGGAGAGGATCAAAGAATGAAGGTAATCGGAGTGTGCACCCCCTATACTTAGGGCAAAGTGTTCCCTAAGTATAGAAGACTGACCACAAGGGGTGATACACCTATATATATACATATATATATGATATATATAGTTTAATAGAGCGAAGGTGGAAACGAAAAGAAGAAAAGAAGAAAAGACAAAAAGATTTAAAGGAAAAGTTTCTGAGTTGCACTATCTGAATCTTTTGATGTTAACAGTGTTGTGGATGTATCATTGTAGCGCAGTACTTGGATAGAGTCGACGACGGCCAAAATGTGTCATGCTCGAGATAAGGCTTCAGGAGTTGACCGTTGATAGCAAATGGTTGTGCATCATGAGACAATTCTGGTATTGCAATGCTGCCATTGTCATACACTTCTTGAACTTGAAATGTTCCTGTCCGTTTGCTCTTTAATTTACCCGAGAAGATCTTCAACTTTGCATCGAATAACCACACTTTCTGTCCAACTTTGAAGGTCTTTCGTTTGATGTACCGGTCGTGCCAGCGTTTCACCTTCTCCTTGTACATCAATGTGTTTCATATGCATAGTCTCGAAATTCCAGGAGCTTGTTCAGATCATCTTTCCTTTCTGACGACTTCTTTGTGAGTCCAAATTGTAAATATTGATTGCCCATAAGGATTTGTGAATCAATTCCATGGGCAGATGACATGGCTTCCCCATATATAAGATGGTAGGGCAACATGCCCAAAGGAGACTTGTAAGTAGTTCTGTATGCCCATAGGATGGAGTCCAAGAGTTGGGACCAGTTCTTTCTGTCCGGCTTGACAAGCTTCTGAAGGATCGTCTTGATTTCTCTATTTGATAATTCTGCCAGGACATTGGTCTGGGGATGGTAAGGAGATGTGACTCGATGATCGATGTTGTATTCCTTCATGAGCTTCTTGACCTCCCTACTTATGAAGCGACTACCCCATCTGATATCAGTATCTTTGGAATCCCGAACCTCAAAATGATGTTCTCTTTTAGAAACTAACAAACTATACGACTGTCTGCGGCTCGAGCGGGGATAACTTCAACCCAACGACTCACATAATCAACAACGAGAAGGATGTGTTCATATCCCTTACTGTTGGGGAAAGGTCCCATGAAATCAATGCCCCAAGCATCAAATACGTCTGCTATCTGAATGATCTTTAGGGACATTGAATCTTTTGCTGTGAGGGTGCCTTTCAATCTTTGATAGTCAGTGCATCGTTTTACGAAGTCTACTGCATCCTTAAATATTGTAGGCCACCAAAGGCCACATTGAAGTACTTTCGATGTCGTTCTGTCTCCAGAGTGATGTCCACCAGATTCAAGCAAGTGAAAGTGCTCGAGGACACTATGATGCTCCTCCTGAGGAATACACCTGCACCAAATGCAATCTGCTCCTTCCTTGAATAAGAGAGGATCTTCCCACTGGTAGAAATGGATCGTCGATAAGAATTTGTATTTCTGAATCTTCGTCCAGTCTTGCAGAACTACATCCAAAATGAGGTATTTGACAATATCAGCATACAAAGGGAGTGAATCCACGGCGAGAATCGACTCGTCAGGAAAGGTGTCTGTGATGGGTGTACTGCTCGGCAGGGGCTCTTGCTGCTCAATTCTGGAGAGGTGATCTGCTAACACATTCTGAACTCCAGTCTTTTCCTTGATTTCCAAATCTAATTCCTGCAGGAGAAGGATCCATCTGATCAGTTTGGGTTTGGCATCCTTATTCTGCTGTAAATATCAGATAGTAGTGTAGTCGGTAAAGATGGTGATTTTTGATCCAAGAAGATATGATCTGAACTTCTCAAGGGTGAATACCACAACCATCAATTCTTTCTCTGTCACCGTATAATTTCTTTGAGCTTCATCTAAAATTTTGCTGGCGTAATGAATGGTATAGGGCACCTTGTCTTTCTCTGTCCTAATACAGTCCCAACTGCAAAGCCTGACTCATCCGTCATGATCTCAAAAGGAAGAGACCAATCTGGTGGTTGTAGGGCTGGAGCTTGAGTGATTAGCTCCTTCAGTTGATTAATGAAAGGAGAACTTGTTGATCCACATTAAACTCAGTCTCCTTACATAGAAGTTCTGTAAGAGGTCAGGAAATGCGGCTGAAATTATGGATGAACCTTCTGTAAAGTCCCATATACCCCAAGAATGACCTCACATTCTTAACTGTCTGAGGTGACTCAAGATTGGCAATCACATCCACCTTTGCCGGGTCGACTTCCATGCCACGTTTGGAAATGACGTGACCCAACACAATCCCTTCGGTGACCATGAAGTGGCTCTTTTCCCATGATAGCACTAGATTGACTTCACGACATTTCTGAAGTACTCTATCCAGGTGCTTAAGACACGAATAGAAGCTGTCACCATAGACGGAGAAGTCATCCATAAACACCTCGAGAAAACATCCTACCATCTCGGCAAAGACTGCAAGCATGCATCTTTGGAATATCGCTGGTGCATTGCACAATCCAAAGGGCATTATCCGAAAAGCATATGTGTCGAACGCGCAAGTGAAGGTTGTCTTTTCATGATCTTCAGGGGCGACTGCCACTTGGTTGTACCCGGATTACCCATCCAAAAAGCAAAAGAACTCCTTGCCAGCTAGTCTTTCCAGAACCTGATCAATGAATGGCAAGGGAAAGTGGTCCTTCTTCATTGCTACATTAAGACAGTGGTAATCAACACATACACGCCAGGATGTTGGTACCCGAGTAGATATCTCCTCTCCTCCGTCATTTGTAACCACAGTAAGCCCTGACTTTTTTTGGAACTACGTACAAGGCTCACCTATTTTGAATCGGAGATGGGATAAATGAAGCCTGTGTTACACCATTTTGTGATTTCTTTCATGACGACATCCCTGAGATTTGGATTTTAATCTTCTTTGAACTTAGCAGGACAGCTTGGCATCTTCTTACAGGTAAACGTGGTGTGAACACAACAGAGGATTTGTCCCGCAGAGATCTGACACATGCCAAGTAAGTGCCTTGCAATTTTTCTCTTAGAACCCTAGAAGTCAAGATTCTTGCTCCGAGGTCAGCCTGCTATTGATGATGACCTGATACATGTTTTCTGTGCCCACAAGGAAAGCATACTTCAGGCCTGCTGGGAGTGGCTTGATTTCCATTTCTGATCTGACTAGCTCCTCGGTCACTTCTGAGACTGTACTGGTGGTAGGATGTGCTGCATGAACTTTGGCAAAATTGTCGGCCTCAATGCTAGGTTGAGATTCTATTATTGTATCAAATGTTCTACGATGGAATCAGTGTATTCAGTCTGGAGTGAATTATCGTTGTCAAAGAGCTGCATCTACAAGTTTGACTCTGTCTCCCAAATGTCATCGGAGTATGCGTCGACTGTGCTTTCCAGGTCCTCCTCGAGAGAGAGGATTTCCTGTGTCCAAGGATCGTTCAAAGAAAGTTGTGTATCTTTGATTTCCGCAATGAAGTCACAGTCTTTCGCTGCATGTCCCTTACCAGTTACGACTTTGGCTCACCGATCATGTCTATGGTGATTCTATTATTGACTGAGTTGAAGGTGATATTACCGGACCCATAGTCAACCACAACTTCTGAAGTGCGCAGGAATTGCCGGCCAAGGTTGATAGGGGTCTGGAGTAAGGGTGCGGGTGAGTCCATATCAAGGATCACAAATCACTGGAAACTGCATTTCCCACACCTTCACCACAACATCTTCCAAAAGACCTCTAGGTCACTTGATAGATCGATCCACAAACTGAAGGATCATTTGTTCTGTTTTAGAGGACCTAGCCTAATTCCTAGCAATAATGACGAGGTTGAAGGTTGATGGAAGATCCGCTGTCAAGCAGAGTGCGCTCGAAGACTTGATCAAAAATCTTGCAACTGATCAGAGGTGCTCCTTTGTCCTGCTTCTTCTGTGGGAGTTACTGATGGCTGCTACTATGGCCATAGGGAGAATGTGCTTCTGAACCTGCAAGTGTCTGTTGTTTCGTGCTGGGCAATGCTTGCTCTACATGCCTCTTTCAAACCTTTCTTCACAACTAGCATGTACTCCACGACCTTCATCAAAGGAATCTCAATAGTCTAATTATTATAATGTCCACAACTTCAGGATCAGATAATGCACTTTTTATTTTTGCATTTTTGGATTTTTCTATTGCCTCAGGAAAAGGAATATGTATAGTGTTGAAATCAGACATAGAGTTCTTATGTACAACAAAATTCTTGTCCATAATATCTTTTAACATCCAGATTACAAAAAGGTGTACAGTCTGAAAGTGAAGATTCTGCTGCAGGTGGACAAGCAAAAAGTTGGGCCTCCGCTTCATCGACTGTCGTAAGATCGGCTGCTGTTGGCGGCTCCTCCATGGCTGGAACGACTTTGCTTTGGCGATGATCTTCTTTTTCTTCTTTTTGCTTTTTATGGTTTTTGTGTTCTTTTTGCTGACGCTGATGGTGGTGAGTGGAAGTTGGAATGACTCCTCCTCCTTCTTCTTCCTCCCCCATCCCTGTAGCTGGCACAGTTGATGCATAAGATGACGATTCACCTGAAGCTTTATTCTTCCCCTTGTGGTGGCAGGCGGAGGCAAGGCCCTACCACTTATGAGAGTTACAACATTAGATACAACAATAGTACAACTATATGAATCTACATACATATACTGGACATCACATTCTACCTGCTCCTTTCTCTTGAAGCTATTGGGGTTGGCTTCGACCTGTGCCGGAATGGTAGTTTTGGTGGGGGTAAGGTCGCCGAGCTTCTTTATCAGGTCTACAAGGCCTTTGATGAGCTGGGCTAAGCAGTCAAGGGTTGGGTTCACGGGGTTCGCCTCGGTAGGTTCAGCGTGGGAACCACACTGCTGTTGAGTGTTTGAAAGCCGAGGCCGCGACTGCTGGTGGTGCTGAGAGGTGGAGGAAGCTGATAATGGTGGTAAGGGGGGGAGGATACTGTTGATACTACTGAGGTGGTGCAACCGTATACTGGTGATATGGCTGAGGCTGACGGTACTGCAGCTGTTGATACTACTGATGCTGCCTCCATTGGTTGTTGAATTACGGAGGCTGGTGATACTGAGGCGGTGATTGTGAGGACTGTCCAAAACGACCACCCTGTGGTTGGTGGTATTGCCGGTTGTCTTGTTGCTGGCCTTGGGGGTATCCGATAGGATGGGCCAGCTGCGCATCATTGCTCCATACCCATTGACTTCTTGGATCAAGGGTGGTGGTGGGAATGCTGGATCTAATGATGGAAGGAAGTCCGGCTGGTAGAGAGCATCTGCTGCTGCATCAGGCCCTGATTGGGTGCCTGTACGTAGTATATGTGCTGGACTGCCGGTGGCTGTTGGCTCGGCTGAGGTTGATGTGGAAGTGATGGCTCATCTTTCTTCTCAACTGGAGCTTCTGTGGATAGTGTTGCCGACTGGACAGAACTGATGGTGCCCACCAGCAGTTCCAACTGCTTGGTGATCGGGTCCAGCTTGTCGAGATTCTGTGTCCTCTTCTCGATTACAACGAGTTCTCGAGATCCCGTAATCGCTTTTCAATGATATCTACTTTTGAGAGATGTCCCCCGATGATGCTAAGATTGGAGCTCTCATCTATCTCCGCCTCACGGGACGCTGCCATATGAACTTGCTTCTAGAGGATCTGGGTTTGCTTTTGATATGCCTTGGATGAAGAGAGGGTGGCCTCTCCTTCGGCCATTTCCTCAAAAATCTGCCAGACTACATCTTAATCCTTATTGAAATGTGATCCCCCGTAGGATACGTCAACGAGCCTTTGACTTTCTATATTCAACCCCTTGAAGAAATGTTGGACCAAGCTGGTCTTCGGAATTTCATGATGGGGCATCTCTCCTACAGATCTCTGAACCTCTCCCAGGCTTCATTAATAGTCTCGTGGGCTCCCTGGGAGAAACTGCTGATTCTGGCTCGCATCTAATTGAGCCGACCGATAGGTTAAAATTTGTGCATGAAGGCGGACTTTAGTTCCTCCCATGTCGTCACAACCTTTACCAAGTGGTTAACCAAATAGAGGGCCTTGTCTTGTAAACTGAAGGGGAACACCATCATCTTCACTACGTCCAAAGGACATTGGGGTAGTGGGTAGTACGACAAATGCGTGAAAATTACTGGAGATGAATGTAGGGTTCTTCACTGGTGTTCCCGTGGAAAGAAGGGAGAAGAACAAGGAACTGAGGCTTTAGCTCGAAGTGAGCATGCACCGGTGGAATAAGAATCCACTCCGTCATCTGGCTGTCTCCGGGGTTGTATGTCTCTTTTTAACATGGGTTTCGGCCTTCCATGTTCAGGCTCTTCCTCATCTGGGTTATCACGGAGTCCACCACCTCCTCCTCCTGGTCTGTCTCCTCCTCCTACTTTCCTATTCATAACATCGTTCAACATGTCCTAAAACGCAGTCTGTGCTAGGGATTGCTTTATCAGCTGCTGCTGTATGGCTTGGATAGATGCCAATAAATGTGCATTTACACGATTCTGATCAAGCATCTCTCCTTGCTCAGGTTGGGGGAGGCTGCTGACCCTTTCCTCTTCCTTGAGGTGCCATCTTGGGGTCTGAATATGAAGAGATGAATTATGTATTCAGATCCAGGACTGGGACTGTCTTATATCTGCAATGTGAAAAAAATCCCCAATCAGACCTTATTGTAATTGAATCCCAACTATCAAGATGAATCTGAAATTAAGTCAATCCCAAAGTGTTGTGAATGGAAAAGGATATAGACTGTAATCGACTTTCATCCATAACGGTGAAGGTGGGACAAGAGTGATCCCGGTTTATCGGGTGGTCAAAAGGAAGGGTAGAAGACGAGGAGTCTGGAGATCGATCTGCAAGGTCCAGATCGGGTTCTCGAGAATTGCCTCAAATTTTTGATGAGGCCGAGTCCATGGAATCGATGTGGGTGTCGGCAGAGTCCCGACTAAACCATCCATGGATCAAATTCGTGAAGCAACATGGTGATTGATGCAGGGAGAAGGATACGATGATCAACGAGGAACAAATTGGAGTGCAAAATAATATAAAGGCTCAAAACTTAGCGGGGGTCAAAGGGAGACATACATGACAAAATTTGCGCAATTGCACTTGATATTTGATTCTTAATCTAGATCCATACAAACACAATACAAAATCAGTTTATCAACTCATGCCATGTGAAGCGTGAAGGTTCGACTACTTATTATCTTTTCAGTTTCAGAGTTGTTATTTCATGCATATCTTATAACAAGTCCTTAGCACGCTAACCCTATAGGAGAGAGTACTGCCAGAAAGGTATAACGTACTTGTCATCCTCCTTTGTAACATGTAGTCCGCACTTTTTGAGGTCCTTGTAACCCTTCCCAGATCCCTACTCAGCCAAAGAAATAGAGAGAGGAAGCCGATAGGCGAAACCGCTACTTTGGTCCTCACTCGCAATGGAATCACCTGTGAGGCGTACAAGAACCTACTCGGACGTAAACCGATGAGACAAACACCCCCGTGAAGGCGTGTCCTATGCTCAATATTTCAGACCATGTCGACGTTCCACACAAGCAGGAACACCATCATTGACAAGGCCTTACTCGATCATGTACGATAGAAGCGCCGTTACTTCGGATATCTAGGCGATACACAAGCAACTGCAGACTGGGTTTTGGGCTCTAATCCTTAGCGGGTCGTGCCTCGCTCATGGGAGGGGTTTGGTCCCCTCCGTAGGTACCTGAAAATAATGAGGGCTTTATGAACCCAAGACAATGATAGTCCATTACGGATTTTAATTAAGGGCAAAGTTTATTTAGCAGTCCCCTTGTTTTAATTTTTGGGTTTTCACTTTTTGAGTCTATTTTCATACAAGCACCTAACATTTTTGTAGATTCTCATTGAAGTCCTAGGTTCTCAAAATCAGAGGGAGATAGCGAAAAAGCCATGCAAGTCGATTCAATGATGGAAAACTCACCATTGAACCTAATGATGCATGCTGAGTTAGAGGACTTACAGTGCTTCCCATCTCTCTCCATGCGGTATGCAAAATAGAATTTTAAAACTTATCTACATGGCGGTGTGCAATCGATAAAATTGTCCTAAACAGTAGCTGCTATTAATCGTGAAGAACTAGTTGTTAGTTATTTAGAAATGGGACCAAGGGCCGGTCTCTGATGCTGATCGGTGCCCGCCACAACGGGTCCTGCACGTGCTGTATACGACCTCTAGCGGTACGCGGTCTCAGATCTGGATTACTAACATTATTAATTTGACTAGATCCATACGTAAGAGACTATAGGAACAAGCATTCTTATTAGGGTTTAGACCTAGTTAACGAGTCAAGCAACCTAAGTCTAGGGGCCCCATGTACACAAAACAAATAAAAATAAGATGAAAAAAAATCAAAACAACAGAAAACAAAATAAAAGAAGGCGAGAAAACACATAAAACTATGATGAGGCCCCCCAGGTCAACAGACACCCAGGCACTGGACCTCGTTGTGGGGAGTAGAGTCCAAATTAATTATTACATGCCAAAATAGTCTCTCTCTCTCACCAATAATTACATGAATGAAATCTTAAATTAATTCTAAGATAATTTCTTCTTTTTACTTCCTTGTTGCCCTCTCCAGCTGTTCATAGAGCTAAGATCAGCCTCCTCCAAGCTTGGCTACATCAGCTTCCTAGAAAGTCGTCCTCACGTGGTGGACCATCGCAACAAAGTCACAAAGAGATGTCATTAGTACATGTAAATAAATAAATGGATCAATAAATATTTACAACAATAATCAAAGAATTAATTGAAAATAAATCAATGAATATCCACAACAATGAATCAATAAATCAAATAAATGACTATACAAAAATGACTGATGAAATTAGGCTACGGTCATTGCTCCCTGGCAACGGTGCTATCTGATAAACAATAATTTTACCGAAGTCATGTCAATCCACAAGGCGGACAGACAATCGTTGATGTGACCTCAGACTAAATCTCTGTTTAATCAGCAATCAACCCATAATTTAAATAATTCAATGAATAGCAAAAACATGGAATTAAGATTTATTTTTCTCTACCATAAAATGCATAGCAAGCAAGCATGTAGAGGTCGAACCACAGAGAGCAAAATGGTAGCCTAAGGTTATTCATGTACAACCAAGTCATTCATTTATATAGATCTTTTTGTGGATTTTTAATCTTACATACATACATATATATTGTTTTCCATTTTTGTATTTTATTTTTACCTTTTCCGATTTTTATATTATATATATATATTTATATTTTTATATTACCTTTTCTTTTATACAAACAATATAGCACATATAAGGTTTTATATACATAATATATAGTATTATATTTATAAATACTAATAAATATAGACAAAATATAAATAATAAATTGTTTTGGGGTTTTTAATATTTTCGTAATGTTGTTATAATTTTCTAGGAATTTTTGCTAGTTTTTATGTATTTTTAAAGTCAAAATTATCCCGAATAAGGGATTAATTAATAACCCGAAATTGATTTGGATGTTAAAAATAGAAATTAAGTCCCAAATCTACCTAAATTAATTTTAATATATAAATATTTATATAAAGAAAATTATACAATAGAAAGATGTATTTTTGAATTTTTATAGGATTTTTTAAATTTTTATGAAGTATTTTGAAGTTTTTCAATTTTTAGGCTTTTTGTTTTTCCATTTTTAGTGATTTTTAGTTTGTAATTAAAATAGGATAAAATAGATTATATATATTATTTTTGGAATTTATAGACGTATTTTTATTTTTTTGATAATTTATATTTTAAATAGGGGATATATGTGCTCTTTTTTATTTTTAATAAATAGATAAAATGCTAAACAATGCCAAATAAAATAAGAGCATGAATATACATGACATAAACCATTCATCCCTATTTTTGTGTATTTTTCGGAGCACAATAGGTATTTTAATTAACATAGAAAGAGCAACAAAATATAAGACATGGTAGGGGCATAAACATAATTAAAATAAATTCTAGGGAGCTCGTTGCAAATTTGCCTACATTAAACAAAATTTATTTAATTTTATGAACCATTTTACAATATATAAAATTCTCCAAGGCATACATGCAAATTGCCCAACTCACGTGGGACGACACGTGAGCTGATCTGGATAAGACTAAAATGTAAATTCAAAAAGTACAGGGATCGATTTGCAAAAAATACATTTATTTTTAAACGCTGTATTTAATTTACAGAGTAAATAGTAAATACAAAAAGGCGGGACTGGATATGCAAAATACCCCAAAGAGGCATAATCGGACGGCGGGGCGCCATCCACTTATCCACGTGTCGTACTGTGGTGGCCTGATGACGCTTTAGCTTCGACGCACGATATTAGATCACTCAAAGTGATTTGACGATTGATGCTGGACTCGATCTGACATCTGCTGCTACTCGGGAAGAACATGTCTTGATCGTACGGTCAAGGAGTGCGTTGGATGAACATGGATGAAGCCTCGCCTAGGCGAGCTTCCTCTGATCGAAACTCTCTCCACCGTCAGGCGTCGATGTTCAAGGATGTATAAAAAGTTGTCTGGGTAGAGTCTCCATCGGCTGGGGGCTTTAGAATGGTCAGAGGGATACTAATGCGCCACCACGAGGTCAAGGAAGACGTGGTGCCCCAGGTACTTCTGACGAGAGTCCAGAGCATCCCCAGATGTTGCGTTGCGCGTCTACCCTGCATAGGACGAAACTAGGGACGAGGGCGAACCACCTCGTCCTGTTAGAAAGGAGAATGGATGAAGGGATGACGGTGTGCAGCGCTCTCCGGCGAAGGGAGGAGAAGGGAGAGTCGTTCCCCAGATCCATGATGGACCTGGGGTGAGATGAACTACCTGGGATGACGAGAAGATGAAGGGCGACGAAATAAGGGTGAGAGTGAGGTCGGAAGATAGTCTGGGTCACGGTGGAAGGTAGCCGGAGCAAAGATCTCTGGCGATCGAGAATCTTAACCCTCTCTATTCTAGTAATCTCTACACTAAACTAACTGCTGAAATGAAAACACAAAGCGAGAAACTACCTAGAAAGGATAAACGTGCAGCTCTTACATGGCCGGAGACCAGGGAGCAGAGACGTCACCGGAGCTCCGCCTTGGACCACCCCTCGTCCTTGCTACGTCGTCTAAAAGCACGCGGAAGATCGTAGTTGTTACCTAGTCCTCTACGCACGCACAAGAATACAGGATGAAGCTCAAAAGGGGATCAAACTCGAAAGGAAGGAGGATAGGATTATTTATAGTCAAGCATGTCGAGGGCTTATTAGGTTAGGGTTTCTGCTCGAATCTAGGAGTGTTTAACCATGGAAAGGAGCCGACGTGATTGAGGATAGATTGTAGAAGGTCTTTCGTGAATGAAGCGAGAAGAGAATATCAATAGATTGGAAGAGGAAATTTGGAGAAGACGGGGTGATGGACGTCTGACACGCAGGGCGGCTAGAGGCAGGATAGTTGACCTAGGTCAACAAGCGGAGGCAACTATTGGTCCAGGTTAGCACACTAGATGACAAAACATGCTTATTAAATCAAAAATAATTATTTTAAATTAGTAAATGATTTTATTAATTTTTGTGTAAAAAATAAAAAATGTTTATTAATTAATATAGAATTTTATTATGATTTTAATTTATTTTTTGACTTTATTTGTTAGTAGTTACTTTTTAATAGGTATTTATAGGTATATTCATCTATGTTTGTACATTTTTATTTTTATTTTTTTATTTTATTTTATTTTTTTATTCTTTTATTTTATATATTTATAACTTACTTTTATGAGTATAAATATAGATTTGTTATATTTTTATGATATTTTTTGTACACCTAAATAAATAGATATGTATATTATGTAGGTATATTGATAGGTATTTTATCTATGTTTTGATATACACCTTTTTATTTTATTGTAATTTATTGGGTTTTATGGTGGGTTTATATTTTTAATAGAATATAGATAATATCACAAAAATATAAGAATAAAGAATAAAAGAGTGAAATCCTTTTTTATTTATATACAAGTAATAACATAGGTATTTTGCCTATGTTTTCACATAGACTTATTTCATTTTGCATTTTTCTTTTTGGTTTTATTTTAGTTTCAATATGCACATTACCAACCAGCCACCTACAGGGCTAACCACCAGCTAACAAGGCTTACCACCAACCCTTGGGTGGTCGTTATCAACAATCCTCTCAACCTCCAGCTCAATATCACCAGCCTCCGCAGTACAACATCAATGGAGGCAGGATCAACCGTATTCACAGCCGCATTACCACCATCCAGAACCGTATCACCAATACGTAGATGCACCATCTCATCAATACCCTTCTCCCTCATATCAGCAGTATCAACTTCTTCCACCTCCTCATCCCCACCCGCAGTCTCATCCTCAGCCCCACAACAATTAGCCACAACGTAGTCTGTACGCTGAACCTTCTGAGGTAAGTCCTATGGACCCTACCTTGGATTGCTTGGCCCAACTTGTAAAAGGCATAGTAGATATGACGAAGAAGCTAGATGACCTGACCGCCACCAAAATTTCCATTCCGGCGTAGGTCGAAGCAAATCCTAATAGTTTTAAGCGTAAAGAGCAGGTAGAATATGATGTCCACTTGTGCCTGTAAAGTCAGATAATTGTAATATTGTTTTATCTAATGCTGTCACTCTTAGGAGCAAGTAGGACATTGCCTCGATCTGCCGCAAGCCACGGGAAGAATAAAGCTTTGACAGATGAATCGTCATCTTCTGCATCAGCCGCATCAACCTAGGGATGGGTGAGGAGTAAGAAGAAGGAGCCATACCAGCTGCCATTCATCTCCACCACCCTCAGCAAAAACACCAAAAAAATCAGAAAATTCAAAAATATCAAAAAGATGTTTGTCGTCGATGTGAAGTTGATCCAACCATAGAGGAGCCGCTAGCAGCAACTGATCCTACGCCAACCAACAGAGTGGAGGCCACTCTTTTCTCTTGTCCACCTGCACCAGCATCTTCGTCTCCCGCTTGTACTCCTTTTTGTGATCCGGAAGTACATAATATTATGGACATGGATTTTGTTGTAAATACGAACTCATTTTTTATTTCAATACTATGAATATTCCTTTTCCTAAAGCAATATAAAATTTAAAAAAAAATGCAAAAAGAAAAAGTGCATTATCTAATCCTGGAGTTGTGGATATTATTAATAATCCGTCTGTTGAGATTCCTTTGATGAAATCCATTGAATACATGCCCATTGTAAAGAAAGGTTTGAAAGAGGCATGTACAAATGAGCATCGACCAACACATAACAACCGACACAAACAAGTAGAGAAGCACGTTCTTACCATGGCCACAGTTGCAACCATCAACAATCTCCCACAAAAGAAACAAGATAAAACTTTTGATAAGTTGTGAGATTTTTGATCAAGTCTTCGAGCGAACCTTGCTTGACAGCAGTTCTTCCATCCTCCTTCCCTCTTCATTATTGCAAAAATTCGGGTTAGGTCCTATCAAGCATACATGAATGATCCTTCAGTTTGCTGATCTATCCATCAAGCGACCTCGAGGTCTCTTGGAAGACGTTGTGGTAAAGGTGCAAAACATGCCGTTTCATGTTGATTTTGTGTTCCTTGACATGGACTCTCCCGTACGCTTACTCAAGACCCTTATTATTCTAGGTCGGCCATTTCCTCACACTTCAGAAGTCGTGGTTGATTTTGGGTCTGGAAAGATCACTTTCAGCTCGGGCAACAATAGAATTACAATAGTTATGATTAGCGAGCCTAAAGTCATAACAAATGAGAGTCATGCAGCACCGCCTGAAGCATACTGTGACTTCATTGTAGAGATAAGAGATACAATCCTTTTTTTGAATGACCCATGGACACAAAAAACCCTCTTTCTTGAGGAGGACCTGAAAAGAACAATCAATGCAAGCTCCGATGATACTTGAGAGACATGATCCACTTCACTTGTGCATCTTTTTGATTCAGATGATTCACTCCAGCCCAAACACAATGAGTTCATTGCAGATCTGTTCAGCACATCTTCAGAAGATCAGCGAGGTACTGAGGTTAGCACTACCTCTAAAGATCAAGCAGATCATCCTCCAACCAGAACAATCTCTGAAGTAACCAAGAAGCAGGACAAATTAGAACATGAACTAAAGCCACTTTCGGACGGCCTAAAGTATGCTTTCCTTTAGGGTGCAGAAAACATGTATCCGATCATCATCATCATAAACAGGCTGATCCCAGAGCAAGAATCTTGACTCCTCGAGGTTCTAGAGAAAAATCGCAAGGCACTTGGTTGGCATGTGTCAGATCTTCACAGGATAAATCCTACTCTGTGCTCACACCACATTTATTTGGAAGAAGATGCCAAGCCATCCCGAGAATTTTAAAGAGGAATGAACCCAAATCCGAGGGACGTCATCATGAAAGAAATCACGAAGTTGTGTGACGTAAGCTTCATTTATCCCATCTCAGACTCCAAATGGGTGAGCCTACTACACGTAGTTCTGAAGAAATCAAGTGTCACTTTGGTTAAAAACGACGGAGGAGAGAAGATATCTACTCGGATACCAACATCCTGACGCGTATGTGTTGACTACCGTCGTATTAATGCAACAACTAAGAAGGACCACTTCCCCTTTCCATTCATTAATCAAGTATTGGAAATACTGGTTGGAAAGGAGTTCTTCTGCTTTCTGGATGGGTACTCTGGGTACAACCAAGTGGTGATTGCCCCTGAAGATCAAGAGAAAACGACCTTCACTTGCCTGTTCGACATCTATGCTTTCTGGAGAATGCCCTTGGACTGTGCAACACACCAGCGACATCCCAGAGATGCAAGCTTGTAGTTTCCGCTGAGATGGTAGACATTTTCTCGAGGTGTTTATGGATGATTTCTCCGTCTATGGTGACAGCTTCGATTCTTGTCTTGAGCACTGATGAATCTCGTATTCATCACTCTAAATCTCATTTCTTAAGCCCAAAACCCTCAAAATCAACAACATTCTTGCATCTATTCAGCATAATTAGCATTAGTGCATGATTTCATAAGAATTGCATTTTAGCACAAAAATCTACACAAATAAGAAGCCAAAAATCCATGCCAAAAATGACCTGTAAATAGCCTAACTTCCCGGATTTTTAACCCATTCATGCTAACTCCGAATAACACAAAACCACCTCCACTGTGTACATATCACTAACAAGAATAAAAAAATACAAAAAAATAACTAACCTAAATAAGCGGACCAAAAACCCAAACCCTAATTTCAGGATTTTCGGACTAAAAGCCTCATATCTCCCTCATCCAGTGTCCGTTTTAATCCTACTCACTTTTGAACTAATGTACATTCAATTACCTTCAAAACGAGACCAAGTTCAAGTAAATCGGAGATCATATGTAAAAGTTGGGTTTTGGGCCTCTTTTGTATATTGTATATTTTAGCTATTTTTGACCTAATATTTTATGTACAAAAATCCAAAAAAATTAGATTAAGGTGTCTTTATTTATCTTTGATTTTATCGTAATTTTTTCCGGATTTTTATCTGTTTTAAAAATGACATAAAAAATACAAAACCCCAAAATCAAGGTGTTCTATGTACATGGGATACCCCAAAAATTGACTTTGTGCAAATGATCGATTTTGGTTTTGATGTGTTCATGAAAGTTGTAGATCTCATCGAGACGAGCAATTTTCGTGAAGACACTTTTTTGATCCGAGGTCATTTACTATTTTTTATCGAATTTACAAAATCTTTTATTCTCGAATTATCTGGGGTTGACACGTGGCAGCACCTGGTGCCGCCACGTGTCAGCCATTTTTGGGCTTATTATATATCGGTTTTTATAAAAAAATAATAAAAATAAAAAAAATAAAATAAAAAAAATAGACGCACGTGCGTCGCGCGTGCCTTCAAGGCACACGCTCCGTACGCGCGTCCCCTCCCTCTTGCGCCCACGTGGCGTGACAACAGCCATCCGATCTCGGCCGACCGGATGGCTGCTGTACTTCGTCATCCTCAGCCCCCTTCCTCCTTTGGAACTCCACCGCCGCCGTTGATTTCGCCGCCGCCTCTCTCTCCCGCGGTTCTCACCAATCAGATCCCACATCCAATCCCTCGCATCTCGCCGATCTCCTCCAGATCCCGCCGCCATTCCCTCACCGCGTATCTCGCACCACCTCACTCTCCAATCTCGTCAAATCCCGCGAATCCCTTCACCTCCTTCCATCTCCGACGCACCCTCTCCACCTATTTAAACACCGCAGCCCCCCGACGTCCCGATCATCCGCCGATCCTCGTCGAAGTGCCTCTCCTCCGGTAGTGACATCCCGTGAGCCACCACACCTCACCGGCGTGATCCGAGGGACTACCACCCTCGTCGTAGCAGACCCTCACCATCGCTGCTCGCTCCGGCCACGCCCAACGCCGTCGAGCACCTTTCCTCAGGTATCTTTTCTCTCTCTCTCTCTCTCTCTCTCTCTCTCTCTCTCTCTCTCTTTCTCTTTCTCGCTCTATTCTGACCGCAACTCCACCATCCTTCGCCTTCTTCGACTTCGCCAACCAACTCCTCTTCGCGCCGTCAAGCAACTGTTCCAACACCATCTTCATCGACCTTCGTCACCCCCGAGCTTCATCGTCATCTCCGCCCAGCGATGCCAGCAACGCGTCTCCGCCGCAGCCTCTTCCGCCATTCCGCCCTCTTGGCTGTGTGTCAGCCAGAGGAAGGTCGACGACCACCGATACGCCATCGCCGTTCATCTTCATCGCCGTCGAGCCCCCTTCCTCAGACCCGTGGCCGTGTGTCGGCTGCGCCGCCAACGACGATCGACGCCCACCATCTCCTCCGCCGTCTTCGCTTCATCACCTCCGCCAGAAGCCGCAACCTCCTCCGCCTGGGCAATGCACCACCGCCGCTGCCATCACCGTCGAAGCCCGAGGCCCCGGCACGTGCGAGGCACGTGCGCGGGGAACGACCCTTTCTCATCCTAGGGGTCACGTGATCTGCACGTGACCCGCTGGGTCAATTGCAGTGACCCCCTGGAAGACCCTCATATTGCGCGCAGACCCCCACCGACCAGGTCACGTGCTTGTCACGTGACCTAGTGGCGATTTTGCAAGAATACCCCCACGGGTATAGGTATTTACATTTCAGTCCTCTGCAGTCTTTTTTTTATTTACATATTGCAGACATACCCTTGTGTTCCTCTTTTGATTTGAACCTTCTCTCTACATTATTTTATCAATCTAAAAATAGCATGATGTTTGTTAATTGACTCTCTACACGTTGACATGTTGTGGGTATTTTTCTGATTGATGGTTAATTAATAAATAATTATTTTGTGGAAATTTGCATATTTTGCCCATCTCTTGCTCCAAATGTCATAGTTGATTACCTATTGCTCTAAAAATCCCTGAAAAATCACATATTGTAGAGTTAATTGTACTTGACATTGTGCCCAAAAAGATTTACATTTGCATGCATAATTTATCCTATAAAAAATATTTTGCATATTTTAGTATTTAATTTTTAATAGGTATTAAACCCCACATTTTTGAGGTTTAAGATTTTTCTGAGATCCATCACTTAATGATAGATCTCAGATAATTTTGATCCTTGAAAATAAGTAGGTTTAAGATTTATTATAATTAAATATTAAAAATCATTCTGTTTGCATTTAAACATTCATAAAAAATTCATATTCCATCGAAAAAATTCCAAAAAATTAAAGTGCACTTATTTCATCATATTTTACATCTCGGCCAAGTTTCATATTTTTCGGACATCATTTGAACGTAATTCACATTTTAGTCCATAAAATAGGCCGGATTTGCATATTGCACCCTCTCTTGCATTGAAAATTCTAAAAAAAAGACCGCCTCGAAAACCGAAAACGAACTTTGATAGACTTAATTGTAGGTTGTTCCTTTGCCTCCTTGTGATCGACCTTGGGACTTGCCCAAGTAAAATAAACATAAAACCACAAGACTAAAAATTGACTAAATTATTTGTGGTATTTTCTTGATCGATTCCGAATGCCGCCTACAATGCATGACACATAATTTTTACGCACTTCACGATAAAAACAACTTTTTAAAAACGACATTTTCGGATTCGTCAGATGGCGCCGTTGCCGGGGAGGCAGACGGCCTAGATTTTTGTCTTGAAAATTTTTGTTCGGTTTTTCACATTCGGGTAGTCTGACCCCCGAATTTCGCATTGTAAATTCCATTTTTTTCCTGCAATTTATTTCCAGCACTTATTTTTCATATTCTTTTGAGTTACTCTCTTACATTTTTTCTCTTATTTTTTCTTGCGAGGTACGTTGTACAGGGAGCGGTTTTCAAAAACCGACGCAACTTCACCGACTTTTGCAAAAACCGCAGTTAATCTAAGATCGAGTCGAGTCGTGAGAGAGCGTAGAGTCTAGATTTTTAATTCCTGCAATTTCTAATTTTTTTTGTAATTAATTGCTTTATAGCGGTGTCCATTTGGACGCTCGCGTGTGTAAAAAGACCTTGAACTCTATTTGTGGTGTGTCGTGGCCTGTTTCACTCTCCAGCGAGGGTGGGGCCCGACTTGAGTGGCGAATAGGATAGACCTGCACATACGGCTCTCAGAGCAATTTAATTTTTAATTGTGCTCGTAGGATTAAGCCACACTGCACTATTAATTGAGACGCACATAGATCGTTCAACTTAGCCAAATTTAACTCAATTCTTTCCCGCTAATAGAACTTTCTGCTTAGGTGCGGTTTTCATCGGCTTGCATTCCATATAGAATAAATTTAAATTTCTGTCTAGCATCCCACATGAAGATTGCGAGGATTCACTGTAAGTCTTCTAACTGAGCATTCATCATAGTTTTCCGCGTGCATCGACTTTTCCCTACTTTCTCCCTCTTGTTTTATCGCATAATTCTAAAGGAAATTGGGGCTGGACGGTAGACGTGTTATTCTGCTCACTTAATTCTTCAGTGATCACCTAATTAAAATTGGGACTGCTAAATATAGCCGATCTTAAGAACCCATAAAATCAAGAATTCTTGCGGGAGAACAACCCTCAACATTGTTTGATTTTTTCTTGCAGCGAGGAGAGAGACGCACACTAGGATAGAGCCAAAGCCAGGATTTTCATACTGACTACTGATTCTACCAAAAGCAATTAGCTACTACTCAGTGAGGATCTACGGGTAGCCGGTAAACGGTCCGGATTTCCTTAGCAGAGTGGGTGGTTTAGAGGACACTGCGTAAGGCTCCGTCCTCAAGTAAAGGGTAGCCGTTCTACGGTCCTTACTTACTCCCATACTGGCTGAAAGTAGGTGCAACTAGTCGTAAGAATTCGGGACAGTCGGTCGGGAAATACAGGCACCTAACAGCTCGTTTAATCAGCTTGCAAGATTTGAATTCTCATCAATTAAAACTGACAAAAAAATTGGCCGAACTCTCAAGGACTTCACTGAGTGAGTTGGTGAAACAAACCCTTGAATTGTGTTTGATTTGTGCGTAAAACTTAGTTGATCATTGAATACCGCACACTTGTGCCTAGATCATGAATCGTACACCTCTTGATAATCTTTTGGATTCGAGAATGGAAGATTGTGGTAATTTCTGTTCGGACTCAGCGAACCCCTTTCTGACCACCACAAACTTACCACTCTCAAACGTTCTGAGCCACTCTTACTCAGAACCACCTTGGATTCAGGGAATCCTTCCCCTGGAAACTTCCTCTTATAATCCTTTTCAAAATATTGACTCCAATTTCTCACAATCTGAAGGTGAAAAGAAGTACTCACGAAAGATGCCTCCAAAGAAGAGCAATCAGGAAGATGAACTCAATGAAGACCCGATGCTGATGGTTCTAGCAAGACTAGCCGCGTCTGAGCAGCAACAAAATTTGATAAGGGAACAACTAGAACGGTTGAATGCAGAGGAAGATCCACCAATGGAAGCCGCATACAATCCCGGGCAATATAGAGTCAGCAATTACTTGCAGCCACCTCAGCCTGAGGTTCACCATGAACTGAAGCCACACTTCCTGAGTCAATTACCACAATTTCATGGTAATGCAGATGAAGAACCATACGAATTTTTGCGTGATTTGGAGCTAGTATGTTCTAATCAAAGGCACCCACAAGTCAGCCAGGACTACATTCGTCTCACTGCATTACCTTTCGCCTTGAAAGGTAAAGCAGATTACTGGGTGAAAAATTTGGGAGTGACGGTGACCACTTATGATAGGTTCAAGAACCTATTCTTGAAGAAATTCTACCCTCTGAGTCGAACCAATCAAATGAGGACTCGCATCACTAGCTTCTCTCAGATGCCTAATGAACCACTTTGTGATGCATGGGATAGATTTAAAGATCTGTTGCAGAAATGTCCCTGTCATGACCTAGATAATAACATCCTGGTCCAATCTCTCTATTCTGGCCTTAACCACGGGACTCAGGGTTTAGTCAGTGCTGCTTGTGGAGGAAATTACACATCCCGAGGAGCTGATACCGTCTGGAAAATACTGGAGCAAATGGCGGAGACTAGCCGTTCACAAATTGCTAGTAGAGCTTACACTGATTCACTGAACACTTATCAAGCCAAAGGAGGGAAACAAACTGTCGCAGAAATAGCAGAGGAATTGATTCCCAACATGAACATCATCACGGATAAATTAACAGTTGTGGATCACATTAATAAAAGGGTGAATGACATCGACAACCGGCTCTCCCATTTTCCAAAGCAAATGGAGGAACTTACTGAGAAGGTATCCAAGATAGGAATACCCACTGCACCTGCGGTCCCGATTTATCATGTGCATCATGTCCAGGAGCAGCCAGGGTCAGCGTAACCGTGGGCTCAGGACCAATCCTATGCCCAACCTTCCCATCAGTCACCTCCCCCAGCCGAGACAGTCGTAGAAGCCTCGCCTCTGACATTCGAGATAAACGGCATATGGTACTCACAGAATAATACCCGACAGGGTAATACGGGGGACCGTCAGCAATATCAACGTCCAACCACCTTCTATAATGCTACATTTCCCACAGCTCCACAACAAACTCAGCACTCGAAGCAGCAGCAACCATACAACCGTCAGAACCAACCTCAACAACATCGTCAGCAGTATCAAGCTCCAAACCAAGCATCTCAATCATCCAAGCCTCCAGAAGACCTGGTGGATATCCATAAACAAATGCTATAGGAAATTCGCAGCTTCCGAAATGAACTGTACGATCTACGGGTAGATGTTAATCGTCTATCCCGTTGGAAGGAAGAACAGACAGCCCCAGCCACAGCCATTCCCGCCCAAGTTCAAGCTAACCCCAATAGCTTGAACAAATCTCAGTCATCTCAATACAATAATCAGGTATACTATTCAGATTTTTCCACATCTGAACACGAGATCCTTTCGTTTGATAATATCCATGCCATGTCACTCAGGAGCGGAAGGACCGTGGTCGTACCTGACCGGGCAAGGGAAGCTGACCATCAAGACTCGGAAGATCAACCGGAGGATGCTTCTGAGGATGAAGAAGAAGGACGGCCGAAGATTTCAGCACAAGATAAAGGAAAGGCATCTATGAAGACCGCAGAGGACATTGAACCTCTAGTTGCTGCGAAATTACCTTTGTCACCATTTCAGCAGCATAAGTATTATGATTGTAATAAGAACTCCAAATCTAATAAAGATGCTCTTATTTATGATTCTGGCTCTCTTTCTCCTGTCTCAAATGCTTCCATTCCTTTCCCTCATGCTCTAAAGAAAGAAAACAAAAGAAAACCATTCAAAATGACCCAGTAATGGAAAAATTCTGCCAGCAGAATATCACAGTCAAAGTACCCTTTGATCAATATGTAGCCAGTAATCCAGCATTTCAGAAATACTTGAAAATGAAATGTACTCCCACCAGGACTCGTACAAAGAAAACAAATCAGTTTGTGGAGACTCATGTCCTGACAGTGGCTACTACTAAATGTGTCAGAAATCAGCATTTACCAAGGAAGAAAAGGGACCTAGGTGCTCATTATGTGGAAAGTCGCATTGGCGGTATTGCGTTCGCACGCACACTTCTCGACAATGGTTCTTCCATTAATCTTCTTCCCTTAGCCTTATATTATAGATTGGAGTTAGGTCCTCTCCAGAAATCATTATCTTTACTTCGATTCGCTGACAAATCCACTAAAAGGCCTAAGGGAGAAGTGAAAAATGTTATCATTATGGTCGAGGGTACGGAATACAAAGTGGACTTTACTTTCCTTGATATGGAGACTCCGAACCACTGGAAGGAATCACAAATCATTCTTAGAAGACCCTTCTTAAGAACCGCCAAGGCTGTATTTGATTACGGCATCAGAATGATGAAATTCCGCTCCCTAGATGGAGAAGTTGATCTGGAAATGAAACAAACAAAGTGGCAAAGACCAGATTCTGAATCCACCACTGAAGATGCCGAAACATCCGAGTGTAATCTCATCAGCACTACTGGACCATGGGACCAACTGCCAGACCTTCAGATTGACAACACCCCGGTAGAAGAAGAAGAAACAGTGCACCAGTCAGTATGCGAGATATTGTCAGACAATTCCAAACACCCGGATGTTTGTAATCTTGATGACACAGAAATCCTTTCGGATTTGTCAATCCTATCTTCTTCGGGAAAATCAAGAAAAATAGATGACGAGTCGGACACGGCTTTGGCTGAATTACCACATTACTTTTGCGATCCGACTCACATTCCTTCAGGATTAGTGGCTAACATATCACAGAATGATCCATCACCAACAAGCACAGAGCCAGACTTAAAAGACCTTCAGCCAGATTTGATTGATGATTCAGATTTGCCAGAGCTGAAACCTCTCCCTCCCACACTGAAGTATGCATTTCTCAATGGACCCAAAGATAAATTCCCTGTGATCATTAGCTCATCATTAACCATAGATCAAGAATCCAAGCTTCTAGAAGTCCTTGAGCGAAATCGAAAAGCCATCGGTTGGACTGTGTCGGATCTCGTAGGAATCAACCCTGCTCTCTGCTCGCACCAAATTTATGTTGAGGATAATGCAAGGCCTTCCCGTGAATTTCAGAGAAGATTAAACCCCAATCTTCGGGAAGTGGTTAAGAAAGAGATAGAGAAATGGTGCAAAGCAGGTTTTATATACCCCATTTCTGACTCCAAGTGGGTGGCCCCCCTTCATGTCGTCCCGAAGAAGTCGGGAATCCAGATGGTCACCAATGAGGAGGGGGTAGAGATTGCGACCCGAGTACCCACGTAAAGTGGCGTGTCTGTGTCGATTACAGGCGCCTGAATGCTGCGACCAAGAAAGATTACTTTCAACTGCCATTTATTGATCAAATCTTGGAGAGACTTTCTTGATGGGTACTCTGGCTACAATCAAGTAGCTATCGCTCCCGAGGATCAGGAAAAAACCACATTTACATGTCCCTTCGGTACCTACGCATTCAAGCGCATGCCATTTGGGCTTTATAATGCCCCAGGCACATTTCAGCGATGCATGATTGCCGTATTTGCCGAAATGGTGGGTGATTTCCTGGAAGTCTTCATGGATGACTTCTCGATCCATGGTGATTCATTTGATACATGTTTAGCGCACTTGGACCGAGTCCTCAAGAGATGCAGAGAAGTTAATTTGGTACTCTTCTGGGAGAAGAGTCACTTTATGATGACTGAGGGTATCGTGTTGGGGCATGTCATCTCCAAAAAGGGTATGGAGGTCGACCCTGCCAAGGTGGATGTGATCAAGAAACTTGAGCCACCAACCAACGTCAAGTTAGTGCGGTCTTTTCTAGGGCATGTTGGATTTTATCGAAGGTTTATCCCTGATTTTTCAAAGATTGCCCGCCCACTAACTGAGCTCTTAGGAAAAGACACCGAGTTTATTGTAAATCACATGTGTCTTGAGGCCTTCGAGCTCCTGAAAAAGAAAATATGTGAATCACCGATATTACAAGCTCTTGACTGGTCTCTTCCCTTTGAGATCATGACTGATGCATCAGATTTTGAAGTCGGAGCTGTGCTTGGACAAAGACGGGATGGAATCCCTTATGCGATTCACTACGCGAACAAAGTATTGGATCCTGCACAGAAAAATTATACAGTGACTGAAAAGGAAATGCTCGCGGTTGTTTGGGCCCTTGAAAAATTCAGATCATATATATTGGGCTCCAAGGTGACAACTTTCACGGATCATACGGCAATTAGATACCTCATGGATAAGAACGATGCCAAGGCACGACTTTTGAGGTGGATCTTGTTAATACAGGAATTTAATTTGGAGATCAAAGATAAACCTGGAATAAAGAATGTTGTTGCTGATCACCTTTCCCGAATTGAGAAAAATGATTATCCTGATACTGGACCTATTAAGGAGACTTTTCCAGACGAATCTGTTTGCATTATTGATTCAACCCCATGGTATTCCAACATCGTGAACTATCTTATCTCCAAGAAGGTTCCCTTTGGTTGGACAAAGATAATGATTGATAAACTGAAGTCGGATTCAAGAAAATACCATTGGGATGATCCTTTCCTTTTTTATGAAGGAGCGGATTGTGTCTGGAGAAGATGTATTCCCCAGGAAGAATACCAGAGTGTCCTCACACATTGTCATACTCTCGAGGCTGGAGGGCACCATTCGGGAAAAAGAACCGCACACAAGGTACTCCAATGTGGATTTTATTGGCAGACCTTATTTCGTGATGCTAATGAATTTGTACGGTCTTGCCCGATTTGTCAAAGGATGGGAGGGACTGTTGGATATAGAGATGAAATGCCCATGCAACCAATGATTTTCTGTGATGTCTTTGATGCATGGGGGATTGATTTTATGGGTCCCTTTCCCAATAGCAATGGATTTGAGTACATCTTGTTAGCGGTTGATTATTTGTCTAGATGGGTAGAGGCTATTCCAACCCGAACCGCAGACAGCAAAACCGTCTGTAAGTTTATCAAGGATAATATCATTGCAAGGTTCGGGATACCAAAAGTCTTGATTTCTGATGGAGGTAGCCACTTTTTGAATAGGGAAATGAGATCTTGAGCTAAGGAGTACAAATTTGAACATAGAATATCCAACCCGTATCATCCACAATCTAATGGCATGGCAGAGGTTTCTAATAGAGAGGTGAAGAGTATACTTCAAAAGTTGGTTCGTCCAGATAGGAAGGATTGGTCAAAACTATTGGATCAAGTTCTTTGGGCCTATAGGACAGCATATAAAACTCCACTCGGTACTTCACCTTTTAGGATGATCTATGGCAAGCCATGCCATCTACCTGCAGAACTGATTCACAAATCTGAATGGGCGATCAAAAAGTTGAACTGGAGTTGTCACCTTGGGAAATTATGTCGAGACTTGAATTTAAATGAGCTAATTGAAATCCGAAATCGAGCATATGACAACAGTGTAATCTATAAGGACAAGGTCAAGAGATGGCATGATAGACACATTCGAGATAAAACCTTTGTCCTTGGGCAGAAAGTATGGTTGTTTAATGCTCGGTTAAAGATTTTTCATGGGAAACTGAAATCAAAATGGACGGGTCCCTATGTTGTCATCGATGTGCATACCAATGGAAGTGTGGATATTGCCGAACTAAAAGATAATGCACAACCTTTCTCAGTGAATGGACAATTACTGAAGCCATACATAGAATCATCCAAAGAGCATACAGTGTAAGTTGAGGTCATCTACTTCACGCAGAGCGAGGACATTGAAGATTTATCAGATCAATCCCACCCTCCCTCCCGACCACATCAGTCTCCTTGTACAGCTTCTTCGTCTACTTAGTCCAAGGCCTAAGTATAGGGGGGACCGATGCCATCTATATATACCATTACAGTCCATCTCCATATCGACTCGCCTCCACCCTTCTTTTATACTTAGGCTGACCAAAGCCCAAGTATAGGGGGAACCGACGCCCACCTGTATATACTCTCCTTATTCACATACCCTGACCGCTTCATTTTTCTTTCTTTTCCGCTCTTCTTTTTCCTTTTTCACTCTCTTACGCTTAGCCCGAGCTATGTCTTCTTTACGCTTCTTGTGCTCTGAGGACACATCACTCGCTAAGTATAGGGGGGTCTGTATATTTACTTTGTATATATTTTATCCATATCTCGTACTTGCGCCTAAGTCTATATGTATTTACGGGGTGGGTATTCTTTTAAAAAAAAACTTTTTGCCACTAACACTGACTGTATCCAAAATTTTTGAAAAAATGGCTTCTTATTCATTTTTTTGCATAAAAAAACACACACAAAAATCTTTTGCATAAAAAAAAGAGAGAGAGAAAAAATGTGTCTGCATTTCACACACCTGCATTTCATCAAGCATCGCATTTGCATATGTGAAAAGTCTTGGGTTCTAAACCGAGTTATGAGCCGAAACCGAGAGTGGTCTGGACTTGACCTTAATCCACCTAATTTTCAGAGGAACTTCACCGAGAAATAGGATTTTAGAATCTTCAGGTCATTGACTTAAATCTTTGAGTTCCACATAACAATGCACAGAGTTTGACTCTTAGTGTCTAACCTGGTCTCTTCATTCTGGGTACAACTCTGGAATAAGGAATTAATTTGTACTCTCGCACTATGCACTTAGCTCAACTCAAACATATGTTGGAAGACTGCGTGAGTTTCTTTTCTGGTAGCGTGGAAATCTAAAGATCGGAGTACGGGTTGAAATAAAGCTTCGGAAAAGGGATGGACAACTGGGCACAATTTTTCTAAGACCCCAAAAAATGTACGGAACAAAAAGATGCTATATTCGTAGGGGCAAAACAAGATCCAAGTAGAACCACCAAAAATTTCAAATACAAAGAAGCATTCTACCGAATAAAAATTTGACCAAAAAGGTCCAAGCTTCAAGAAACTTGCAGATCTTGGTGAAGATTCGGCTACACTGGCCATCTTCACAAGGAGAGGTGACTACACTGACCACCCTCCAGTTCTTTTCTCATTCTTCTATCTTCTCCCCCCAATTCGATTGTGAACACAGCGCGACAGACCTTAGAAGGAAATACCTGACTCCCCGAGGACGAGTTACTGGAGAGGAGGTTCGTGCGGTAGTCCGGCATTCTGGATGGGAAGAGCTAAAACCTTTCACACACATGAGTCGGTTATTCAATGTTCATAGGGTATACTTTGGGAAGATGATTGATCTAAGATGACTTCTGAGCCGAAACTGTAGCAATGATGTGTAGACATTGAGGGCCGTTGATTTTAAAATTCTAAGTCTCACAGAAGTTCCGACATACAAATAATCCAAAGGTTGAGTTTAGGTTCACTCTCACCTTCAGCTCATGGTCTCGGTATGGAACCCAATCTCATTTCACCTCATGGCATTTCTTTTTGATGCTCAGGGACGAGCATGGTTTAAGTATAGGGGGATGATGAATCTCGTATTCATCACTCTAAATCTCATTTCTTAAGCCCAAAACCCTCAAAATCAACAGCATTCTTGCATCTATTCTGCATAATTAGCATTAGTGCATGATTTCATAAGAATTGCATTTTAGCACAAAAATCTGCACAAAATAAGAAGCCAAAAATCCATGCCAAAAATGACCTGTAAATAGCCTAACTTCCCTGATTTTTAACCTATTCATGCTAACTCCGAATAACACAAAACCACCTCCACTGTGTACATATCACTAACAAGAATAAATAAAAAATACAAAAAAATAACTAACCTAAATAAGCGGACCAAAAACCCAAACCCTAATTTCAGGATTTTCGGACTAAAAGCCTCATATCCCCCTCATCCAGTGTCCGTTTTAATCCTACTCACTTTTGAACTAATGTACATTCAATTACCTTCAAAACGAGACCAAGTTCAAGTGAATCGGAGCTCATATGTAAAAGTTGGATTTTGGGCCTCTTTTGTATATTGTATATTTTAGCTATTTTTGACCTAATATTTTATGTACAAAAATCCAAAAAAATTAGATTAAGGTGTATTTATTTATCTTTGATTTTATCTTATTTTTTTCCGGATTTTTATCTGTTCTAAAAATGACATAAAAAAATACAAAACCCCAAAATCAAGGTGTTCTATGTACATGGGATACCCCAAAAATTCACTTTATGCAAATGATCGATTTTGGATTTGATGTCTTCATGAAAGTTGTAGATCTCATCGAGACGAGCAATTTTCATGAAGAAAGTTTTTTGATCCGAGGTCATTTACTATTTTTTATTGAATTTACAAAATCTTTTATTCTCGAATTATCTGGTGCTGACACGTGGCAGCACCTGGTGCTGCCACGTGTCAGCCATTTTTGGGGTTATTATATATCGGTTTTTATAAAAAAATAATAAAAATAAAAAAAAATAATAGACGCACGTGCGTCGCGCATGCCTTCAAGGCACGCGCTCCGCACGCGCGTCCCCTCCCTCTTGCGCCCACGTGGCGTGACAACAGCCGTCCGATCTCGGCCGATCGGACGGCTGCTGTACTTCGTCATCCTCAGCCCCCTTCCTCCTTTGGAACTCCGTCACCGCCGTTGATTTCACCGCCGCCTCTCTCTCCTGCGGTTCTCGCCAATCAGATCCCACATCCAATCCCTCGCATCTCGCCGATCTCCTCCAGATCTCGCCGCCATTCCCTCACCGCGTATCTCGCACCGCCTCCCTCTCCGATCTCGTCGAATCCCGCGAATCCCTCCACCTCCTTCCATCTCCGACGCACCCTCTCCACCTATTTAAACACCGCAGCCCCCCGACGTCCCGATCATCCGCCGATCCTCGTCGAAGTGCCTCTCCTCCGGTAGTGACAGCCCGTGAGCCACCACACCTCGCCGGCGTGATCCGAGGGACTACCACCCTCGTCACAGCAGACCCTCGCCATCGCTGCTCGCTCCGGCCACGCCCAACGCCGTCGAGCACCTTTCCTCAGGTATCCTTTCTTTCTTTCTCTCTCTCTCTCTCTCTCTCTTTCTCTTTCTCGCTCTGTTCCGGCCGCAACTCCACCATCCTTCGCCTTCTTCGACTTCGCCAGCCAACTCCTCTTCGCGCCGGCAAGCAACTATTCCAACGCCATCTTCATCGACCTTCGTCACCCCCGAGCTTCATCGTCATCTCCGCCCAGCGACGCCAGCAACGCCTCTCCGCCGCAGCCTCTTCCGCCATTCTGCCCTCTTGGCCGTGTGTCGGCCAGAGGAAGGTCGACGACCACCGACACGCCATCGTCGTTCATCTTCATCGCCGTCGAGCCCCCTTCCTCAGACCCGCGGCCGTGTGTCGGCTGCGCCGCCAACGACGATCGACGCCCACCATCTCCTCCGCCGTCTTCGCTTCATCCCCTCCGCCAGAAGCCGCAGCCTCCTCCGCCTGGGCAACGCACCACCGCCGCTGCCATCACCGCTGAAGCCCGAGGCCCCGGCACGTGCGCGGGGAACGACCCTTTCTCATCCCCAGGGGTCACGTGATCTGCACGTGACCCGCTGGGTCAATTGCAGTGACCCCCCTGGAAGACCCTCATATTGCGCGCAGACCCCCACCGACCAGGTCACGTGCTTGCCACGTGACCTAGCGGCAATTTTGCAAGAATACCCCCACGGGTATAGGTATTTACATTTCAGTCCTCTGCAGTATTTTTTTTATTTACATATTGCAGACATACCCCTGTGTTCCCCTTTTGATTTGAACCTTCTCTCTACATTATTTTATCAATCTAAAAATAGCACGATGTTTGTTAATTGACTCTCTACACGTTGACATGTTGTGGGTATTTTTCTGATTGATGGTTAATTAATAAATAATTATTTTGTGGAAATTTGCATATTTTGCCCATCTCTTGCTCTAAAATTCATAGTTGATTAACCATTGCTTTAAAAATCCATGAAAAATCACATATTGTAGAGTTAATTGTACTTGACATTGTATCCAAAAAGATTTACATTTGCATGCATAATTTATCCTATAAAAAATATTTTGCATATTTTAGTATTTAATTTTTAATAGGTATTAAACCCCACATTTTTGAGGTTTAAGATTTTTCTGAGATCCATCACTTAGTGATAGATCTCTGGTAATTTTGATCCTTGAAAATAAGTAGGTTTAAGATTTATTATAATTAAATATTAAAAATCATTCTGTTTGCATTTAAACATTCATAAAAAATTCATATTGCATTGAAAAAATTCCAAAAAAATTACAGTGCACTTATTTCATCATATTTTACATCTCGACCAAGTTTCGTATTTTTCGGACATCATGTGAACGTAATTCACATTTTAGTCCATAAAATAGGCCGGATTTGCATATTGCACCCTCTCTTGCATTGAAAATTCTAAAAAAAAGACCGCCTCGAAAACCGAAAATGAACTTTGATAGACTTAATTCTAGGTTGTTCCTTTGCCTCCTTGTGATCGACCGTGGGACTTGCCCAAGTAAAATAAATATAAAATCACGAGACTAAAAATTGACTAAATTATTTGTGGTATTTTCTTGATCGATTCCGAATGCCACCTACAATGCACGACACATAATTTTTATGCACTTCACGATAAAAACAACTTTTTTAAAAACGACATTTTCGGATTCGTCAAGCACCTGGACAGAGTACTTCAGAAATGCCGTGAAGTCGATCTAATATTATCATGGAAAAAGAGCCACTTCATGATGACATAGGGGATTGTGCTGGGTTACATCGTTTTCAAACGTGGCATGGAAATCAACCTGACAAAGGTGGATGTGATTGCCAATCTTGAGCTACCTCAGACAATCAGTAATGTGAGGTCATTTCTGAGGCATGTGAGATTGTACTAAAGATTTATCTGTGATTTCAGCCGCATCGCCCGAGCTCTTACATAATTATTGTGCAAAGGAGACTGAATTCAATGTTGATCAGCAAGTTTTCCTTTCATTTAATCAGCTGAAGGAGCTAATCACTCAAGCTCCAGTCCTATAGCTGCCAGATTGGTATCTTCCTTTTGAGATCATGACAGATGTGTCAGATTTTACAGTTCGGGTTGTTCGAGGACAAATGAAAGATAAGGCGCTCTATGCTATTCATTATGCCAACAAAACATTAGATGAAGGTCAGAGAAATTACACTGTGATAGAGGAAGAATTGTTGGCTATGGTATTCACCCTTGAGAAGTTCAAATCCTATCTGCTTGGATCAAAACTCACAATATACATTGACCACTCTGTTATCCGATACTTACAACAGAAGAAGGATGCCAAGCCTATACTGATCAGATGGATCCTTCTCCTCCAAGAGTTCAATTTTGAAATCAAGGACAAGTCTGGAGTTCAGAATGTGGTAGCAGACCACCTCTCCAGTGAGTAGCAAGAGACTCTATTGAGCAGTGCACCCATCACAGACACCTTCCCTTACGAGTCGATTATGGTCGTGGATTCACTCCCTTGGTATGCTGATATTGTAAACTACCTCATCCCGGGCGTAGTTCCACATGAATGGATGAAGATTTATAAGGATAAATTCTTGTCAATAATCCATTTCTATCAATGGGAACCTCTCTTATTCAGGGAAGGAGCGGATTATATTTGGCGCAGGTGCATTCCCCAAGCAGAATAGCATAATATCCTCGAGCATTGTTATTCGCTCGAATCCGGTGGATACCATTCTGGAGATATAACAACATCGAAGATATTGCAGTGTTGCCTCTGGTGGCCTACATTATTTAAGGATGCTGCAACATATGTTAGACACTGCACTGATTGTCAACGACTGAAAGGTACCTTTACAACTAAAGATTCCATGCCCCTGAAGATCATCCAGATTGCTGATGTATTCGATGCTTGGGGGATCGATTTCATGGGGCCCTTCCCAACAATCAGGGATACAAGCACATCCTTCTTGCTGTTGATTATGTGAGTCGTTAGGTTGAAGCTATCCCCGCTCGAGCCGTAGACAACCTTACAATGTGTCACTTTCTGAAAGAAAACATCATCTCACGGTTAGGAATTCCAAATATACTAATATTAGATGGGGGTAGTCATTTCATTAACAGAGAGGTCAAGAAATTAACGAAGGAGTGCGACATCAAGCACTGAGTCGCATCTCCTTACCATACCCAGACCAACGGTATGGCAGAACTATCCAACAGAGAAATCAAGATTATACTCCAGAAGCTTGTCAAGCCAGACAATAAAAATTGGTCCCAACTTTTGGACTCAGTCCTTTGGGAATACAGAACAACATACAAGTCTCCGTTGAGCTTGTCACCCTATCGCCTTGTATATGGAAAGCCATGCCACCTGCAAGTGGAGCTGATTCATAAATCATTATGTCCAGTTAACATTTACAATTTGGACTCACAAAAAGGTGGTCAGAAGAGAAAATATGATCTGAACATGCTCCCAGAATTCAGAGACTATGCATATGATAACACATTGATGTAAAAGGAGAAGGTTAACATTGACATGACAGACACATCAGATGAAAAACCTTCGAGACTGGACAGAAAGTGTGGTTATTCGATGCAAAGTTGAAGATCTTCTCGGGCAATTAAAAAGCAAATGGACATGGCCATTTAAAGTTCAAGAAGTGTGTGACAATGGAAGTATTGTGATATTAGAAATGTCCCCTGACACACAACCATTTACGTCAATGGTCAACTACTGAAGCCCTACCTCGAGCATGTCACTTTCTTGGCCGTTGTCGACTCTATCCAAGTATTGTGCACTGAAGATACATCGACAACAGTAGCATCATCACAAGATTCAGATAATGCCACTCAAAAACTCTTCCTTTAAGCTTTCATATTTTCTTCTTTTCTTCTTTGTGTTTTCAGTTTTCGTTAATCAAATTAAAAAAATGTGTGTATCACCCCTTTTTTCTTAGTATTCTACACTTAGGATGTACTTTATTCTAAGTATAGGGGGTGTATAGCCTGAGTTATTTCATTCTTTGATCCTCTCCCCTATCTCCTCTTCCTGTCTATACTTAGGTATATCTTACCCTAAATATAGGGGGAGACAGTCTGAGTACGATCTGTTCATTCCCACCCCTGACCCTCCCTGCTTTGTGTACAGTCTGCTATACTTAGGCTTTTCTATACAGGAGGGTTGTATATACTGCGTATATACTTTAGCCATAGTGTGTACTTTTGTATTTTCAATATGTATGACTAAAACCACTGTATAAAATACTATATAACTAATTAAAATCGCTTAATAAAAAGATGCATACTATTCCTAAAAACTTTTTATATATACTTATTAATAAATCATGTAAAAATACTTTTGCAAAATGTTTGAAAAATAGTTTGAAAAACTTTTGAAAACTATATGAAAAAATTCTGTAAAATGTTTTCAACCTTTGTAAAAATATCTTGTTTGTAAAAACTTATTTTCTTTGCGTGAAATAAGAATGTTTAAAAAAGTATTTGCAATAGATTTGAAAAATGGATGCAGGAATATTTTGAAAAATCTATATATATTGTTTGAAAAACCTTTGCAAAATAATTTTCAAATGTGTATAAATGTTTGTAAAAATTATTTGTAAAAATTATTTTGGACTATAGCTTGCAAAATTGTTTGAAAAATGATTTTCAAATGAGTTTGAGGAATATATACATCAAACAAAAATTCTTTATGAACTGTATGTACATACCAATAAAAATGATCACTTATCCCTTGTAAATTCTTAAAAACCCAACTCTTGTAACTATAGGATGCACCCCCGTGTATATATTTGTACCTATTTTCTAAGCCAAAATCTTTTGCAAAATCTTTTTGAAAAAGTTGCATTTGCATCATCTTTTTAAAAATCCATAAAAGGTTCAAAACTTTGAAAATTACATTACAAAAATATTTTCTTCATTGTACATAGCTTTTGCATGGCATTTGCATTCGGATTGAGTTTGACAATTACACGAATCTAAGTAAAATCCGAAGGTTAGAGCTTGGTTGGACTTTAAATCTACCTAATAACATGAATCGTATATGAACTCAAATTGAGGTACTTCAGGTCTAATTGACTTGATTCTTTGATAATCGTGAGACTTAGTTCATTGGATTCTTGACTGTCTAAGTAGAGTATTTTGGAGCACACACGACTCTTGGTGATAATGACGTAACTTGAACTCATGCACCTTTCACTTGGTTCAACTCAGTTGGAGTGGCGAGGGGATTGGATTTGCCAGTATGAGACACACACAAGTGGAAACATTTGTCCTCGTCTAGGGAGAGAAGTGCACCCCAACCCGTCCAGTAGCAGAGATGTCTAAAGACAGGAGAGTATGGGTGGAAATAATGCTTCAAAATAGGGATAGTCTATAGGTTCAAGAGGAAAAACTCCTTATGTAAATGCTATTGTATATAGTATTTCAAAAAACTTCTAAAATAAAAAACTCCAAAAAAAGTGGGCAGGTCTGATTGAAAATAAAATGATTGCCGGAGTGTACATATTTGTATAGTCAATAAGCAAACTTGTTCTTCAAAGTCATGATATGTGAGCCTGCAACTGGATGACTTGGCTATACTGGTCAAGCATCCAAGGATAGGTAGCTACACTAGCTACCATCCATTCTTCTCTTCACCCCTTCCTCTTGAGTTGGTTGCCACTTGAAGTTAGAAGGGAATACACCGCTCCTTGAGGAAAGAGTTGCTGGATTGGGGAACCATTGGATTGTCATGCTGGAGAAGTCAGTCTCGTTGTCATTTCAGTTGGGGAGAGCCATTATCACATATACTGTACAAGTAAGATTCATAGTCATAAGGGTTTGCGTATGAGTTGAAGTATTCTGACTAGGCTATTGAGGAGACTTGAGCAGAGTTTTGGGATTCTTGAAGGCTGTTGTATTTCAAAATCGATTCCTAATAAGGTTCTGCCCGTACTAAAACTCCAAAGGTCTGACTTAAGCTCCAAACTTTGATTTTTTGAAGACAAGTTTTATGATTAAACTTACTCCACTTTCTCTCTTTTTCTTTTCTTCATTTTTATTCTGCACTTATTGCCTAAGTATTTGCTAGGCAAAGGCAAGTAAAGGGGGGTGATGAATCTCCATTTCATCACCTTTATTCTATCATTTGGCCTTAAAAACCCTAGCTAATGCTTGTAAACACCCCTTATTTGCACAAATTAACATTCATTCTTTGTTGAATAAATTGTGTGTAACATATTGTTTTTAATACAAAAATTATATAATAAAGAAAATAAAAAGAATAAAATGCCAAGGTATTTTATGAGCCTAAACCCGAGACCTAGGCATCTTGATAACTAGGGCGATAAAGAATAAAGTAGGGGGAGCCAAGGGGTCAATTATACAATAAAATTCCCATTTAATAATTCATTATTTATTTATTTTTGGCACCCATTTTATTTTCCATTTTTTTTATAAATCAAATAAATAAACCTTGTTCTTGAAAGTTGTAGACAATAATGTATAGAAATTTACAAAATTGAGTTTGTACAAAAATAATACACATAAAAAGCCAAAATTCCAACTTCACATACCCATATATTCCAAATAAAAACTCAAAACATATCAAAATCACTCTAATTATATACAACTTTTTATGATCTATTTAATGAAGGTGGTTTCATATTTTTTGGAGTTAAGGTGTGTAAGTTAGGTTTTGGACCCCTGTTGTACAATATACTCAAATAAAATATTCATTTTATTTATTCTTTATTATTTTTATAATTTTATATTTTTGAAATTTTTTAAATATTATTTATAATATATATATATATACATATTAAAAATAGAATAAAATCACCAATAAAACATCAAAATAATATAAGTATATAAAATATATAGGAAAAACACCTATGTTGATACTTATAAATAAATAAAAAGGGAAATCTATTCTTTAATTCTTTTATTCATTTTTATTTTTATACTATTGTAAATATTATCTATACTCTATTAAAAATATGAAGATAGAATAAAACCAAAGAAAGCACTTCATAATAGATAATAGGGGAAAATACATAGATAAAATACATGCGTTTATACCTACATAATATATATCCCTATTTATTTAAATGTATATACTATGTCACAAAAATGACATAAAAATTATTTATGTACCTAAGAATAATATATAAATATATAAAATAAGGGAATAATATAATAAAAATAAAATATACAAAATAAAAATAAAAATAACCAAAACATAGGTGATTATACCTATAAATATACTCTTAAAATTGAACTTGTAATTAATAACACTAAAAAACAAAAAAAATCTTAATAAAATACTACATAAAATAATAAACATTTTTATTTTATAATAAAAATTAATAAAATTGTTTACTATATTTAATTAATTAATTTTGATTATTTTGGACTATTTTGTCTTGTAATGCCAACATGGCCCAATCATATCGCGTCGACTGTTGACCTCCGGTCAACTACCCCTCTATGTCTTCTGACTCATCAGAACTGTCAAGTCCTCGCTTTTCATCTTTAGTTCCCACTCAATCCATCATCATCGATCCCTTCCTAAGATCTCATCCCCGATGTTCTATGATTCACGCCAATCATCCAAATCCGTTCTACATAGCGTCAAAACGCCCCAATCTGTCGGTCAATAAGTTGCCTACACATGTTTATAAATAAGCCCTCCGACCTTCCCCTTTGCTTTTGGTCATCGCTTGAACCCTAAAGCTCTTGCCTCCAACCTAGCGAGTATCCTTGTGATAGGAGGAGTCCCCTGGAGGTCCGAGCACGATTGAGGGAGAAAGGAGGTGCACCCACGATAGCCATCAGGCCACCTCTGCTCCCAGAGCAACCCTCAAGTTTGATCTACGTTTTTAGCCATCTCTAGGTAGCCGTAGCTCATTGCTTTAGTTTTATGCATTTTATTTTCAGAATTTAGTTAAGCTAGTATCTTAAAATAAGTTAAGGACCTGATGAATCTCGGATTCATTACTCTAAAAGACATTAATTAAGCTCAAATCCCAAAAATTCATTTGCATTTCCCCATTATTTTACATAATTAACATTCATGCATGTATTAATAATAATTGCATTTTATCACTTATAATTGCATAAAATAGGAAGCTAAAAATCTCAACCAAATTGACCTGTAAAATAGCCTAACTTCCCTGATTTTTAATTAATTCATGCTAACTCCAAATGACCTGAAGAGCCTCCATTGTGTTCATATGATTGGCAAGAATAAATGAAAAATAAAAAAATCACTAACACAAATAAGTGGACCAGAAACTCAAACCCTAATTCCATGATTTCCGAACTAACGCTGTTATCTTCCTCAAACAATGTCCGATTTGATTCTACTCACTTTTAAACTAATGTACATTCTATTACCTTTAAAACAAGACCAAGTTCAAGTAAAATGGAGCTCATATGTGAAAGTTGGGTTTTGGGCCTCTTCTGTATATTTTGTATTTTAGCGGTTTTTGACCTATTATTTTATATACACAATTAATTCATTTTATTTTATTTCTTTTTCATTTATTTTATTTGATGAAAGTTTTATTAAAATGCATAAAAATCCAAATACAAAATGAGCTTGAAATCAAAGAAACTAACTGAGTCCGAGTCTTCACTAACAGTCTGTACAAAAGTTATCGTTTTGTATCTTATTTTATTTCTTTATTTTCTTAATTAATAAAAATAAAAAAACAGATTAATGTGTAAATCATTATCTCTTATTTTTTCATGTTTTCCATATTTTTATCTTATTTAAAAAAGATAAAAAATTTATTATACCCAAAAATCAAGGTATTCTATGTACATGGAGTACCCCCAAAATATCACTTTATGCAAATGATCGATTTTGGTTTTGGTCTCTTCGTGAAAGTTGTAGATCTCTTCGAGATGAACAACTTTTGTGAAGACAATTTTTTGATCCAAGGTAGTTTGCTATTTATTTTGGATTTTTCTTTATATTTGTTTTTTTCCTGAAATTTCTGGGGCTGACACGTGGTTGCTTCTGGAGCCGCCACTTGTCACCCATTTTTGGGATTTATATATTTGTTTTTATTTCAAAAAAATAAATAAATAAGGCCTAAAGTGCAAAACACGTGCCTCCTACGCACGCGCACTGCACGTGCTTCTTCCTACACCTTGCTTCTCAGGCGGCAACGCCGTCCCCCGACTTTCACGCGACCGCCCTCATCCATCGGATCTCATCACCTCTATCCTTCCATCTGAGGATACACCGCCTTCTTCCAAACCCGACCACCTTCCATATTTGCGCTGCCATCAAATCCCCTTAAGATCCCAGATCGTACCTCAATCTCATCTCTTCCCCAATCAAATTCCTTTGAATCCCCTGAAATCACATCTCGTCATCGCAATTTCCTTCCATTTCCGACCTTACTCATCTCCCTATTTAACACCGCCGTCCCTTCCCTTGCTCTTAATCCGTCGATTACCCTACACAATAGCTAAGAGAAGGGCACCGGAGGTGACAGCTCCGG
The DNA here is from genome assembly GCA_037367405.1 of Ottelia alismoides. Classification (NCBI taxonomy): domain Eukaryota; kingdom Viridiplantae; phylum Streptophyta; class Magnoliopsida; order Alismatales; family Hydrocharitaceae; genus Ottelia; species Ottelia alismoides. The sequence continues at coordinate 105,937 of JAZKJV010007177.1, read as the reverse complement.
CCTCCCACCTTGCATCGACGAGATCCGGTGTCTCCCTCCTGCGACGCTGTTGTAGAGCCATACCCACGACAGCTCTTGCCTTGCTCCGCGCCACCGCCGTCAAGCCAACGTCCAATTACGTTCGTCACCCTACAGCTACGCCTCGCCGTCATAGCTCCTCCAGTCGGATGCCCATCACCTTCTTATCCAGCCCCCACTCCACCAAGGGTTCCGCCTTCCACAACCGGAGCTTTATCTGAGTAGGGTACCCTACCACGACTCTGCCTCGCGCTGCCAACCTCGACCGACCTTGCCTACTCTGCACAGCAGGAGGTCCGCGCTCCATTCTTCATCGATGCTTCTCCACCTCCAGATGCCGGGGCTACTTCGCTCCATCCAGCCACACCCCTGCCCACTCTATCGTGCTTACCTCCTCTGCCATCACTGGGCATGAGTCTCGAGGCCCCCACCATGTGCGTCACGCGTGCGTTGGGGGAATGCCTAGAAAGAAGGCCCCCTCATGTGATAGGAACGTGCGTGGAGGGCTAATGACATCGAAGCCCATGGTAATTCCCTGATTTCCTGAGATCCCCGTCACTTCAAGGTCACGTGCATTGCATGTGAAAGACTGGAAATATTGCGCAAAGCCCTCAGAGATCCACCAATTTCCAGAAGCGCCCCCACTACCAAGGGCACGTGTTGTGCATGCGCTCCTTGGCTATTTTGCAGAATCACCCTCTAGGGTTTAGGTATTAACATTTATGTCCCTACGTACAATCTTTCTTCTAATTTAATTATTGTAATTTTGCATTAAGACCCATGTGTTCCCACTTTATTTTGAACCTCCACATCGCATTATTTTTATTATTAAAAAATAGCATGTTGCTATATAATTAATTATCTACCATATGTCATACTTGGATATTTTTACTCTCTGTGGTTAATTAAAAATTAATATTATTGTGATAAATTACATATTTTACCCATCTTGTGCTTCAAAATTCATAAGTAATTAACCATAGATCTAAAAATTATCGAAAAATCATGGATCATAGAGTTACTTGTATTTCATGTTGTGCCCAAAAAGAATTGCATTTGCATGCATGGTTTGACCTATAAAAATCATGTTTTGTATTTCAACATTTAATTTTTAATAGATATTAAACTAGTATTTTTGAGGCTTAGGATATTTTGAGATAAATCACCTACTGATAGATCTTGGATTTTTTTATTCCTTGAAAATAAGTAGGTTTAATATTTATTATAATTAAATATTGAGATTCATGTGATTTACATTCATAAATTCTCTAAATATTTACCTTGCATCCGAAAAAACCAAAAAATGCAATGTCTTCATTTCATCATTATTTATATCTCGGTCAAGTTTTATAATTTTCGAACATCGTTTGATTGAAAATTGCATTTTAGTCCCTAAATTTGGCCATATTTGCATTTTGCATTTCAAAATTGCATTCAAAATATAAAAAATACTGCCTCGAAACCTTGAGTTCGACCTTGGGACTTGCCCAAGTAAAATAAACATAAAATCATGCCAATTAAAAATTGATTAATTAACTGCGGTTATTTCTTGACTGATTCTGAATTCCCGCCTACCACGAAACATCAAATTTAAATGATAATTACGATAATTAAAGTAGGGTTTTCACAGCTCGTCAGAAGGTGCCGTTGCCGGGGTGTTTGTCTAAAAAATTAGTGCTCTGTTTTCCACACATTCGGGTAGTCTAACACTCGAACGTGCCATTGTATATTTTCCATCTTTTCCTGCATTTATTTTTATTTTATTTTCTGCATTTATTTTTTTATTATTTTATTTTTTATTAATTTTTATGTCACCCTCATACATTCTCTCTCTTATTTTTGTGTGAGGTACCCGACACCTGAGAAACGGTTCTCTTGAAGCCGACACATCTTCACCGATAACCACCAATCTGCATTAAAATTAAGATCGAGTCGAGTCGTGAGAGAGCATATAGTCTAGGATTTATTTTTTCTGCAATTTTAATTTTTGTAATTAATTGCTCATTCACAGCGGTGTCCGTTTGGACTCTCACGAGTGTAAAAAGACCTCAAACTTTTTCTGTGGTGTGTCGTGGCCTGTTTCACTCTCCGGTGAGGGTAGGTCCTGACTTGAGTGACTCGTAGGTTAGACCTGCACATACGGCTATGAGAGCTTTTAGGATTTTATTGATTGTGCTCGTAGAACCTAGGACCACACTTCACATTAATCGAAACACACATTAGATCCTTCAACTTAGTCAAAAATTTAACTCATTTCTTCCCGGCTAATATAATTTTCTAATAGGTGCGATTTTGTCGGCTTGTATTCATTTAGAATAATCTTTTAATTCTTATATTGCATCCCACATGGAGATTATAAGGAATTACTGTAAGCCTTCTATCTGAGCATACATCATTGTTTCACGTGCATCGGCTTTTCTCGAATATCTCCCTCCTGTTTTGTCACGTAAATTTTAAAGGAAATTAGGACTGGATGGCAGACATGCATTTGTGGTCACCTAATTTTTCAGTGAGCGCCTAACTAAAATTGGGACTGCTAAGAAAAGCTGACTAAATTAACTCATAAAATCAAGAATTTTTGTGGGAGAGCATCCCCAACCTTGGATTCATTTATTTGTCTGAGTGAGCGAGCAATGACACTCAAGGCTAGAGCCCAACTCCGGAATCTTTGTTTAGACTACTGATTCTATAAAAATGATTAGCTACTTCTCAGTGAGGAAATACGGGTAGCCGGTAAATGACCCATATTTTCTTAGCAGAGTGGGTGGTTTAAAGGACACTGAGTAAGGATCCGTCCTTAAGTAACATGGGTAGTTGTTTTACGGTCCGTACTTACTCCCATACTGGTTGAAAGTGGATGCAAATAGTCGTAAGAATTCGGGCCAATCTTTAAGAAAATTTCTGACTCCTAACAACTTGCTAATTATTTTCCAAGATTGATTTATCACCAACTAAAATTGGAAAGATAATTGCTGAACTCTTGCGACTTCATTGTGTGAGTTGGTGAAACTGGGGTTTGTATTGCATTTGCATTGGTGTGCATGAACCGATTTTGAAGATAAAAAATTGCATACGTGTGCCATCTTTCTCCTTGATTTAAATTTTTTTTGCTTCTTATAAATATACTGTGCACTTGCACCGAGATCAACCATGTCAATTCATCAACATCCATTGACAAAGACGGGATGATGGTCCGAGTACCCATCTGATTTATATTATGAACATGATTTTTTATCGGTCAGACCCAAACCATCTAAACCCTATTCTATCAAGAATCCTCTGACATTTTCTAAAGACTTTGACTCGATCCAATCTTCGAATTCAAAACCATTTTACCCTGATCTTTCCACTAGTTTATCTACTTTTACATATACCCCATCTCCCCTGACCTTTCCTACATGCGAACCACTGCCATCTTGGGATGACCTGACTTATTTCTGGTTTCTCGCTGAAACTCATGAACCATTTAATGATCAAATCACTTTTGAGACTCATAACTGGATGAGACACTAAACCCAACCACCTTCATTCTTTCCTCACAATCTTGTTGGGAAAGGTCCACAATTCACAGAAATACATCTAGACTGAACCTTAGGGAATAATATGATGGCCTGATCAAACCACAAGGAGAGCCCCACACCTAATGATCAACCATACTGGATTGACCCTAATGATCAAATCCCTATTGACCAACCAAAATACCACTCTTTCAGACAACCCACACATACAGAGAACCAAACGGATGATATCGACACCTATGCACCCTGTATGACTTTATAGTTTGGGAATGCTATCAATCATGACCATGGAAGTATACTCTACTCAAATCAGCATTGCAAGCCAGAGTCACAGTATGCTGAGTATGAGACCTATAGATTCCATCAAAATCCTTCTACTAAGCAGACTCCTTCCATGATTTTGAGGAGAAATTCTCAGAAAATAACGATCATATATTGGATATTCAAAGAGAATCTTCTCCTAGCTCATACAGAAAAATGAAAGATGAAATGATCGGATCTCAAATTCAAAAATGAGAATCCACACAGACTGCTCGCATGATTGATCATGAAAAGTTTTTGAATGATGACATTTCGAGGACTAATAAGAGATATGAATTAATTGACACTGATAGACTAATTTCATTCTATGGTGGCTCGGATATAAAAATGACAGATGAAAAGACTGGATCTTTTGTTCAAAGCCTTGAGGATCTTCAGAAACCCATAAACTATGTTCACCCTAGGAACGACTCTGACAGCGACACCTCTGCATATTATTCCCCTAGGGATGACTCTGATTCTGACTCTTACTCGGTGACTCAAAACCCTTCATCATCTATGGAAAGCACCACATCAACACACCACATAGAAAATACAAAAAATGAAATATTAAAAAATACTCAAAAAACAAAAAACGAGAAAAATTCATAAAAAATGAAAGTGAAGAGGATTTGAAGAATTTGTATCATGCTCTCATGGAAGCACTGGAGAAAAGATTGATTTTTGAACTTCCCTTGATACAAGCCATTAAACACTTCCCCGACCTTAAAGGATTTGTAATGAGCAGATTAATAATGAAAAGTCGGGCAGGATAAGAACAAAGACTGAAAGATATATCTTGTCGATGGCCACCTCCTTGGTGTTGAGGAGAAAAACCAAGAGCCGCATAGTGAAGCGGTTGCCCATATTTGACTGTGGAATCAAAGACACAATATTTACCCATGCTCGAATTGATGACGACTCACCAATCAATATCCTCATGACCTTTGTATTTGCAGCTCAAACTTGGACCTATCAGAAAGATAAGAGAGATCGTTTAACTAGCTGATCGATCGATAAAGCGGTCGGGAGGAACCATTTCAGTCATCGTTACATTCCAAGGTGCTCCACTCAAAGTGGACTTCATGATAATTGATATTGAGCATCAAAGAGAATTCAACCAATCCCCAATCATTCTCGAAAAGCCATTCTTGGCATGGCTAAGGCAATTATTGAGTGCGAGACTCGAGAAATCAATTTTGTAGTTTTTGGAGCACTTCGATCTCACCCGATCTTTGAGAAAACTTGATATTTTGAGGCATCCCATGAAGCTGTCAACAGACGTAACCACCAAGCGATAGATGAGCCCTACCCCGCTGTTGCACCTGAGATAACGGCTGTTGAAGAGACTATTGATTTACAGACTCATCCCATTGTTCCATTTACTGCTGCTCTCACCATGGGAAATGACTTCTTATATGATCCTGGGACATATGCATGGGCGCATCCTGAGTTGGCCAAAATCTCCTCTTACCACTTCGATCAAATCAGCCTGACACAAGAATGCACCAACATCAAGTCAGTTGAGAACAAATATGCAGGACATGCACTAACCAGTAGTTCAGAGAATCTCCCCATTGTTCCATTTCCTACTGCTCCCACCATGGGAAAGGACTTCTTATATGATCATGAGACATATGCATGGGCACATCCTGAGTCGGCCGATATCTTCTCTGACCACCTTGACCAATTCAATCCAACTCAGGAGTGCACCGACATTAAGACAACATGAAATAAAATGGCTGCTCCTTCATCTAAAAAGAAAGTCACCTTTGACATGCTGAAAAAGGAATCATATGATGATTCCTCATCAGGTCTGGAAAGGGTAATCTACATGAGTGAGGTCTGTTCGACAGTTCTAAAACCCTATCTCCGCAAGGATCCAAACATCGATTCCTGATGGACGACTCCTGTTCCTCACTATTGTTCATCGAAAGCCGATTCTCTTGGTCTCATTAAATATACTGGAGTAATTTCTTATCAGGTGGCTGAGACTGGCGCTTCTGAATATTCATCCAAGGACGAATCGCTTGACCCCAAGACTAAGCACAATCTGATAAAGCAGCTTAATAATAAGAATGTATGGAGTGCCTCCACTTTCAAATACTACTCCTCTGAGGATAACTCTGATGATGGCCGGATATCATCTGATTCAAACACTTCATCTACTTTCTAACATGAGTTTTTTGAGGATAACACTGACAATGGTTTGGAATCATATGCTTCGTCTTCTTCGTATCATTACGATCTCCCACCTCAGGCTCACAAAAAGATTGACCGAAAATGCCATAATCATCAGCTACCCTCCCTCCCTTCCGACCCCATCGGTCTCCTTGTACATCTTCTTCCTCTACTTAGGCCAAGGCCTAAGTATGGGGGGGGGATCGATGCCACCGATATATACCATTTTCATCATCAACTCCTTCTCATGATCACCCCATTTCCACCCTTCATCCGTACTTAGGCATACCCGAGCCTAAGTTTAGGGGGAACCGATGCCCATCTGTATATACTCTCCTCATTCACATCTCCTGACCACCTAAGTTTCGCTCTTCTTCTATACTCAGACTGTTTACAGTCTAAGTATTGGGGGGTGAGCCGATTTCTATTATTATTATTTCACTCTCTTACGCTTAGCCCGAGCTATATCTTCTCTATGCTTCCTGTCCTCTAAGGACACAACACCCGGTAAGGATAGGGGGTGTGTACATATACTATGTATATATTTTACCCATAGATCGTACTTTCGCATAAGTCTATATGTATTTATAGGATGAGTAACTAACTTGTAAAATCTTCAAAAAAATCAACTAACACTGACTATGTCGAACCAAAAATTTTGAAAAACGGCTTCTTATTCATTCTTGTAAAAAAATCCTTACATAAAAAAGTATATCTCTAAAAAAATCAAATAAAAAATCACAAAACAATTGTGTGTGCATTTCAAACACCTGCACTTCATCCAACATTACATGCATTTGCATTTGTGAAAAGCCCTTGGGTTCTGAACCGAGTTATGAGCAGAAACCAAGAGTGGTCTAGAGTTGACCTTAATCCACCTAATTTTCAGTGGAACTTCACTGAGAAAAAGGATTTTAGAAGCTTCAGGTCTTCGAGTTCAACATGACAATGTGCAGTGTTTGACTCTTAGTGTCTAACCTGGTCTCTTCATTCTGGGTATGACTCTTGAATAGGGAATTAATTTGTACTCTTGCACTATGCACTTAGCTCAACTCAGACAGGGTGTTGGTAGACAGTGTGAGTTTCTTTTCTGGTAGCGTTGACATCTAAAGACTGGAGTACGGGGTGAAATAAAGCTTCAGAAAAGGGATGGATGGCTGGGCATAATTTTTTATAAGACCCCAAAACATGTACGGAAAAAAAAGATTCCATATCTGTAGGGGCACAATAAGATCCATGCAGAGCTACCAAAAATCCAAATACAAAGAAGCCTACTACCAAATAAATATTTGACCAAAAAGGGTCCAAGCTTCAAGAAAACTTGCAGATTTTGGTGGAGACTTGGCTAAACTGCCCGTCTTCACAAGGAGAGGTGACTACACTGGTCACCCTCTAGTTCTTTTCTCCTTCTTCTAATTTCTCCCTTTATTCGATTGTAAACACAACACGACAGACCTTAGAACGAAATACCTGACTCCTCGAGGATGAGTTACTGGAGAGGAGGTTTGCATGGTAGTCCGGCATTCTGGATGGGAAGAGCTATAACCTTTCACATACAGGAGTCGATTGTTCAATGTTCATGGGGTATGCTTTGGGAGGAGGATTGATCTAAGATGACTTCTGAGCCGAAACTGTGACAATGATGTGTAGAACTTGGAGGCTGTTGTTTTGAAAATCCTAAGTCTCACAGAAGTACCGCCAAACTAAAAATCCAAAGGTTAGGGCGAGTTCTATTTTCACCTTCTGCTCATGGTCTTGGTATGGAACCCGATCTCATTTCACTTCATTGCATGCTCATGGAGGAGCATGGTTTAAGTACAGGGGGATGATGAATCTCAGATTCATCAGTCTAAAAGACATTAATTAAGCCCAATACCCAAAAATTCATTGGCATTTCCCCATTATTTTGCATAATTAGCATTCATGCATGTATTAATTATATTTCATCACTTATAATGGCATAAAATAATAAGCTAAAAATCTCAACCAAATTGATATGTAAAATAGCCTAACTTCCCTGATTTTTAAATAATTCATGCTAACTCCAAATGACCTGAAGCACCTCCATTTGTGTTCATATGACAGACAAGAACAAATGAAAAATACAAAAAAATCACTAACACAAATAAGTGGACCACAAATTCAAAAATTCGAGAATTTCTGAACTAAAATGCTGGTGTCTTCCTCATGCAGTGTCTGATTTGATCCTACTTACTTTTGAACTAATGTACATTCAACTAACTTCAAAACAAGACCAAGTTCAAGTAAAACAGAGCTCATATGTGAAAGTTGGGTTTTAGGCCTCTTTTGTACATTTTGTATTTTAGCGGTTTTTAACCTATTATTTTATATACATAATTATTTTATTTTATCTTATTTATTTTTCATTTATTTTCTTTGACAAAAGTTTTATTAAAATGCGTAAAAATCCAAATCCAAAATGAGTTTGAAATCAAAGAAACTAACTAAGTCCGAGTCTTCACTAACAGTTTGTACAAAAGTTATTGTTTTCGTATCTTATTTTATTTATTTATTTTCTTAATTAATAAAAATCCAAAAAAATAGTCTAATGTGTAAATATTTATCTTTTATTTTATCATATTTTTTCTTGATTTTTATCTTATTTAAAAATGAAAAATAAACATTTATTAGACCCAAAAATCAAGGTATTCTATGTACACAGAGTACCCCAAAAATATCACTTTGTGCAAATGATCGATTTTGGTTTTGGTCTCTTCATGAAAGTTGTAGATCTCGTCGAGACAAACAAATTTGTGAAAAAAGTTTTTGATCCTAGGTCATTTTCTATTTATTTTGGATTTTTCTTTATATTTGTTTTTTCTGAATCTTCTGGGGCTGACATGTGGTAGCTCCTGGAGCCGCCACGTGTCACCCATTTTTGGGATTTATATATTTCTTTTTATTTCAAAAAAAATAAATAACAAATGCCTGCACGTGCAGAGCACGTGCCTCCTACGCACGCGCACTACACGTGTGTCTTCCTCCACCTTCCTTCTCAGGTGCCATCACCGTCCTCTGACTTTCGTGCGGCCGCCCTCATCCATCGGATCTCATCACCTCTCCCCTTCCATCTGAGGATACACTGCCTTCTTACAAACCCGACCACTCTCCATCTTTGCACCACCATCAAATCCCCTTTAGACCCCATATCGTACCCGGATCTCGTCTCTTCCCCAATCGAATCCCATCGAATCCCCTGAAATCGCATCTCATCATCGTAATTCCCTTCCATCTCCGGCCTTACTCGTCTCCCTATTTAACATCGCCACCCCTCCCCTTGCTCTTCATCTGCTGATTACCCTACACAACAACTAAGAGGAGGGCACCAGAGGTGACAACTCTGACCTCCCACCTTGCATCGACGAGATCCGGTGTCTCCCTCTTGCGACGTCGTTGTAGAGATACGCCCGTGATGGCTCTTGCTTTGCTCCGGTGCCACCGCCGTCGAGCCAACGTCCAACCACATTCTTCACCCTCCACCTATGCCTCGTCGTCATAGCTCCTCCTCTAGCCGGATGCCCAGCACCTTCGTATCCATCCCCCCACTCCGCCAGGAGTCCTGCCTTCCACAATCGGAGCTTTTCCCGAGTAGGGTCCCCTACCATGACTCTTCCTTGCGCTGCCAACCTCGGCTGACCTCGCCTACTATGCACAGCAGGAGGTCCATGCTCCGTTCTTCATCGATGCTTCTCCACCTCCAGACTCCGGGGCTGCTCCACTCCGTCTAGCCACACCCCTGCCCGCTCTACCATGCTCGCCTCCTCTGCCATCACCGGGCACGAGTCTCGAGGCCCCCGCCACGTGCGTCACACGTGCGTTGGGGGAACGCTTGGAAAGTAGCCCCCCTCACGTGTTAGGAACGTACATGGAGGGTGAAGGATATGATTAGATCCTCAAGCGCATCACGGAAGCGTGAGCGTCGTATCGAATACGACGAGGAGCGACTAGTCGCACTAGTTGCTCGATGCAACAAAATTAAAAAATTTTCTTACGACGAAACCACATGATCCAAGAACACTTCTCGGATCGTTTCGTCTAAACCACAAACAAGTAATAGGATTACCTCTTGAAGCGTAGTTGTGATCGAGTCTCTAAACGAAGAGACCTCCTGTCTCAAGTCCGATCCGACGGAGGAGACGCTTGCGAGCGCGGGGATGAACCAAGTGCTTCTCGCAATTCATGTTGATGATCCAAGCGGTGGATCTCCTGATCTCGACACACGAGATCCGATGTCTTCTTCACGAGCAAGGCACGACGAAGTAGACAGAGTTCCACGAACAAAACATCGGGCAGCATAACGACGACGCTGCGGCAACGAAGAGTCTCTCCATGGCATCCATGGTGGACGGCCATGAGAGGGAGAGAGAGAGGGCTGACGTCTAGAGAGAAAGAGAGAGAGAGAGATATGCTTCTCAAGTATTGTCTGTAAAATAGAGAGCATGGTATGCCTCTCTATTTATAGGGTTTTGGGATCCATGGATCTCAATCCATGCGACATATAAAATCAATGGATGAGATTGATTTATGTCAATCCAATGGTCAAGATTATTGTTGGTAAAAACCAACAACATGTGATTTAATTTTGATAAAATATATTTGATAAATCAAATAAATATTAATACCAAATTAAATCAATCAAATAAGGAGAGAAAATACAAAGGAGATCAACCTTCCCCTTTAGAGGGAGGTGACGGCCACCAATCCCATAAGGGATTTGGTGCCGCCCCCTCCTTTCCTAATGGGAGGGCAATCTCATGGATTCCCATGAGATTGCACATCTCCTTGATTTTCTCTCTACTTATTTTCCAACAACTATTTGTTGGGATTTTTATTCACCAAAATAATTCTCAATTAATTTTGGGAATAATGCAATCTTGACATTGGAATATTGTGAATCATATTCACAACCCAAAATAAAATGTAATTTACATTTTCAATTAGTTAGACAATGTGTATTCAATACACATTAATAATTAATCTACTAATATAAATTATATTTAACTCTCTCCAATACATTATAAATCGCATTCATAATATATTATGAATAATTAGATATTACTATCCACATTATTCTTATTCATAATAATTAAATCACATTTTATTATATTGGATAACTTATTCTCTTGTGCTCAAATAATATGAATCACATTCACATTATTTACATCTTTGATAATCAAATCACATTTAATTATCTAAGATAACTCTCCTTATAATATGAATCAAATTCATATTATTCACGAAAATTAAATCATATTTAATTATCCATTTTCTCATTGCTCAGATACATATATCAACAATAGAATTATCCATGAACTCTTTCAAGGATAATGCGCTTTATCCGCGAATACTTGGAGATAAGGACAAGGTGATTGTATTGTTCCACGTATAGTGACATGGATATTGAGATCATATCTCAAATACAGATCGCGGGCCTCCCATAGATGCTTGATTAAATCAAGTCCGCAATCTAATCTTCTCATTGCATCTGAATCACATTCAGATCAATGTCCAACATTTGGACTAAGATCAGATTACTTCTCTATTGAGAGGAGTCACTAAAATCCAGACCCGTTTCATCACTCCCTAGGAATGGAAGCGTCATGGTTATACAATCGTTTATGATCACATCACCCTCAGGTATTCCTAATACCTATACATCCTGCATACTGGAAGACTCAGAATAAACCCAAAGTATTTGATCAACTTTACACTGTCTACTTCAGGGTTCTATCAGTAAGTTTCTCATTCGATCATTGGAAGTTGGTATCGATCATATACTTTTCAAAAGCATATATCATACCCAGGTCTTGATCATATACTTTCCAAAAGTATATATCAAACCTACAAATTTAGTCAAGCTTCCAAAGCGAGATGACCATGCGCATGGAATTTGATTCTTCCCAATATCTCATGAGTGAGCTCATGTCTTCCGGTTCAGTAACTGAACCTGTATGATCCCTTTGAGAGATTGTATTACTCATATGCCCTTATATGCACACCAGCGCGCCGGTGTATAGACCTTGATTAGGTCATCAACCTATTGGTCTGCCAAATGTACATACTCAAACATATAGTAACACATCTGTCTCCGGTCAGAGGATGCGTGCCTATATCATGACAGCATACGATATAGGACTTTGGTTATCTCGATCTCGTTAAGTCAACTCTTTGACCTAACTAATCTGACACCTTCGAATCTCTATTCCTATGCAGAAGACCTGCATCAAGAGGTCAGTCAGATATCAGCCTAACTGAGATAGGATTGCCATCTCCTACTCTGGCTGGAGATCATCTCTTAACAATCATTTGACGGTGCTTGATGAGTCCTCAATCTAACTCTTTAGATATTCATCCAAGCACCAGCCTCTATGATTCAATAATTGAATCAACAACTGTATGATCGTCAAGATGGCCATGGTAGATAACCCTAATTGTACTAAGGAACCTATTATGCAAATTATTCATTCTTCATTTCAGATCAGGGAATGATATTTGCAATAACATTTATTGCATAATGGCTCGCCGTGGGCTCGCATGTCCAACAATCTCCCACTAGCCCAAAGAGCCATTAATGGGCTAATCATTTAAACCCACACTCATGTGACAATCATATGCTATTAAGAAAATAGCTAGGTAAGTTGATCAGTCACTCTGTTCCTGCGAGACTACGCCAAGTCCTTTTACGGCACTTGCATATCCCCAGTAACAGTGCTCGCATCTAATGCGAATGTTGCATCTCATGCAACCAATACTCATTTTTGTTAAAGCTATTATAGGGTCCTTGACACTATTGCTTAATAAATTGTTATAACCAGTATTTCCATAATCCTTATCAGAATACCTTTATCCTTGGAGATCACTATCTCTAGAGGTTACCAAAGTTAAGACCTTTTAGATCACTATCTATAAAGTCTTAAGTACTTGAAGATAAGACTATCTTATCATCTATGAAGATTTTGTTATTACTGCAATCAAGTAGTTTATCTCCATAGTAGGATTAGTAACAGTTTACTACTCCCACTGCATGGCAGTCATCTGGTATCCGTACACATCCAGCATACACTCAGCTTCTCGTAACTGATGCACAAGTGCAAGCAGTTTGTATTCACATCCTCAACTCTTTGAGGTGCTATCCCTTTAGATAGGTCAATACCATATCTTAAGGGATGGAAGCCTTTCTTGGAGTTTCTAAGAATAGAATATGTCCAAGGTGTACTACAAATGTGACAAACCCAATATCCTCTTCTCTTTGCTTCTGAACAACTTTAGAACTAGGATCTAAGAGGTATCCTTGAGATCATATCTCAAGGTATGGAACAACCAAATTATAAAACACTTACTAGTATCATCCTTAGATAACTCCAAATGATTAGGATATTATCTACATTTAGCACGATGAACACAACAACACTCCCACTAAGCTTCACATGGTTCATCAAGATTTTATCTAAAATCATAACATTTATAATTTCATCAAATCTTATGTTCCAACTAGGAAGCTTATTTGAGTCCAAAGATGGAGTTCTTTATCTTACACACCTTGCTTTCCTCAACCATGAAGTTCTGGGGCTACTTCATATGAATATCCTCAGAGAGGTATTCATAGAGGAATGCAATCTTGACTCACATCATGAAGATATCATAGTCAAGTTGTGTAGCTATAGTTAGCAATATTCTGATGGGTTAAAGCAAGGTTACCGGAGAGCAAGTCTCATCGCTAGCGATGTCTTCTCTTCGGTGTGTAGCTCATGGCTACGAACCGTGCTTTGAAGGTCTCTACCTTCTCATCAGGTTCCTTCTTTCTCTTGAAGATCCATTTACACCTTAATGGGTCTTACCCATATAGGTGGATCCTCTAGGGTCCATATACAACACTTGTATATGAAGTCTACATTAGACTTTTATTGCTAACATCCATCTTTTCATGTCATGATCCTCAGGAGCTTTATCACATGAAGTCCGATCATTGTCAGATTCAACTGACACATGGAATCCATCCTCAAACTCATTTGAAGAGGTATTAGTGTTTCATCTTTAATTGTCCTTTTAGTTTCTAATTTCAGGAGCCTCATTATCTTCTCAAGATTAAATGAGTTCCTTTACTTCATTTTATCTTGATTCTCAAGAGAGTCATCCTCTAAGAATCACATTCTCAGAGATGAGATCCTTTAAGAATCATAAGGTCATAAAGTAGGTATACAATACCATCCTTTATTTTCCTAATATGTATGAGATCTTGAATACCTTAATCTTACACCTTTCCCAAGGAAGGGTGTATTGGACATTTTACTTTGAATACAATATTCACAAGTATGTGAGATTTGAATCTTTAGACAATCTAAAGTTTCATATCTTACTAGTCCGTTGATTTCATCAACAGACATATGTCCAAAATTTGATGCTAGATCATTGTCAAATGATCTTTATCCTCCTATTGATCTTTAAAGGTTTAATTTTCAGTATTAGAAATCTTAATGAACCATTCAATAATTTTCTAATTTAATAGAGTCCACTAGATTTTAGATTACTATCTAAAATATCTCCATCATAACTCTTTATGATAGATTTATTACAGAATTCATGTTTATATCCAACAATTAGAAATAAACAATGAGTGTATTCTAATATCTAGGTCATAGAGACATTCTCTAAGACTAAGGGCTCCCACTGAAAATATGAAGTCTATTGATCTCATGGAAATTGTTGCAACACTTGCATCACTTTCAACATGGATGACCAATAAACCCCAAGATCAAATTTCTAATATTCTAACACATATGCAACCAATTGCGAGTGTCATTAGAAGATTGAGATACAATTATTAGACTTTACCTTATCAAATAAGTAAGTCAATTTCAATGATTATATGTAGGTTATTCTGATGTGTTATCTGATTCCTTCTCTAAGGATTCTAGATAGGTTAGACAGTCATACTATCTACACATCAACATATTGCAGTATTGGCATTCATCCAACTCTTTGGATGTTATATGGAAGTCACAGAAGTACAATCAACTCTTTGATTATACTTCTTGCTTGGGTCCAACCCATGCTTCCACTGCGCTCCCTTTATCTATAAACAACCATTGCTTAAGACTAAGGACCTCTTATGTTAAATTCAAAAGAATTTAATGTAAGAGCATTTCGACATTTATACATGCTTCACCCAATTCATACAATATGAATACAATGAAGTTTCATGAATTACTAGAGTATAGACAGTAGAATGATGACACTCATCATCTACATCCATCTAAACTCTTAAAACATAGGTTCATGTAGGTACTCAAACAATTTGAATATATCATCTCTTATAGAGCTACCATTCTACATGATGCAGAGAACCATGTCATTCATGATTAAATGTCAAGAGCACATATGTATGCCAGAAAATCTTCTTAGATTTTATAAGGATTATTTGATAATTACGATCATTATCTACATGTCACTTCAAAAGTACATTCGATGAGATCAAGACTTATAGAGACATACAAACCCTAGGGTTTTATTCCTATTGTCTATTTAATTATCACTTCTCATTATTATGAGGAAACTTGCACATTGCAACCACATACATTATGTGTCCAATTGCACGTACAATATCTGGATCAAGGGTCCAATCCATGATATTCTACTGGTTATTATTGAGGATAACATTGAGTGGGATTGATGAAGGATTATCTGAAATAAGAAATTTGCATAAACTTATATAAATATATAATTTACTTTGATTTAGGAATTTTTATATCAAAGTTGTCTTGCCATGTCAACAATGAAAGTTCATTCCCTTAATCACTTTCAATGTAAGAGATATACTTACCACTATATCTCAAGCAAGATCTGGGATCTCCTTCCTTATCTTTGTTGCATCCCAATAATATGAGAACCTACAACTTGGATAAAAAGAAGCGGGACACACATTCCGCCTTGCAAGTCCAACTTGCATCTCCCATTTCGGTCTTTAACACCCGAGCCCACCACCCCTAAGGTGATGTTGACCCGTCATTAATTGAACTAACCGTCAACAGGAATACAACTCGCTATGCGCAATCCAATATCACCTCAATAATATGAGGACCCGATATTGGGGTCACTACGCATACGTCCTTACTCTTTCGAGAAGCGACGAGCCCGATCCAAATGGATCATATGCAGGAGCTGTCACTTCAGACATGCGTCTCCCACATATAATATCTGGCGACAAAACCCTTCGCCTTGACGGGAGACCATGGATGTCACTTATGAGATCCTCCATATCATATTCAAATTATAATTAATCATTATGAATCACATTCAATACGATTAATTCTTCCAAGGTAAATAATAACTCTATTCATAATAGAGTGTTCTTAATTGGATATAATTAACTTAATCATATTAAATTAATTTTTCAATCCAATTCAATCAACAAACTTGATTTTACTTGAATATATGGTATTATCTCAAAATACGTATTAATTCGTATTTTAATAATTAGAAAAATACAACTTAATCCCTCAGACATTATCCCGGCTCTACCCGCTGTCATGGCCAGTACCGGCAGGAGTGGGACGGACCGCATACGTTGCAACCCGCTACCCCAGCGATCCCCGACTAGACACCATATCCGCCTCGGGAAAGGATAACGCCAAATTGATTAATTTGTACTTGAGATGATCATCGGTTCTTCAACCGAAATTATACCATATAGTAATCAAAACAATTTTGATTATAAGGAAATTTGCTAGACAAATTTCCAATCCTATTCAAGCAAGGAGTTTGATGATTGTGTTTCCAATTATGATCTAGATCACATCTAATCAACTAATTGGTTGAGGCCAAGTCAATTAAGGAAATAATCATCTTCCAATATTTCTCAAATATTTTCCATAATTATTTCTTCAAATTAACAATTAATTTCATTACTTGACAATCACATGATTCTTGATTAGGAAAGTAATTTCAGCAGTGACCCCTACTTACTAAAGTTAGCATATCTCAATCAATTTAAATCCAAATTAAGCAAAGTAAGTTTCTATAGTTTGATAATTTGATGTACGACAGAATCTATGTGATTTGCACGCATTTCGAGGCGTCTCTAAATAGTAATTAACTCCTTAATTACGTTAAGATTCGCAGTTCCCGTAACAGTGCATACATGTTCATTAAAACAACCATATCTCGAGCATACGAAATCCGATTTACGCAAACTCAGATCCTATGGTTTCCTTATTTAAAGGAGAACAAAATCCAATTAAATTCGTGTTTAAAAAATTTAAACAGTGCCGAATTTATTTACTAAACAGATCTGCGAAATCAAATGCGATGAAAACTTTCGCGACCTTAATGAACCCAAGTCGTCCTCGGTTAGCGAATCATATTAGAAACCGTCAACTTAAGGCTCTGATACCACTTGAAGGATATGGTTAGATCCTCAAGCGCATCACGGAAGCGTGAGCGTCGTATCGAATACGACGAGGAGCGACTAGTCGCACTAGTTGCTCGATGCAGCGGAATTAAAAAAATTTCTTACGACGAAACCACATGATCCAAGAACACTTATCGGATCGTTTCGTCTAAACCACAAACAAGTAATAGGATTACCTCTTGAAGCGTGGTTGCGATCGAGTCTCTAAACGAAGAGACCTCCTGTCTCAAGTCCGATCCGACGGAGGAGACGCTTGCGAGCGCGGGGATGAACCGTGTGCTTCTCGCAATCCATGTTGATGATCCAAGCGATGGATCTCCTGATCTCGACACACGAGATCCGATGTCTTCTTCACGAGCAAGGCACACCAAAGTAGACGGAGTTCCACGAACAAAACATCGGGCAGCATAACGACGACGCTGCGGCAACGAAGACTCTCTCCATGGCATCCATGGTGGACGGCCATGAGAGGGAGAGAGAGAGGGCTGACGTCTAGAGAGAAAGAGAGAGAGAGAGATATGCTTCTCAAGCATTGTGTGTAAAATAGAGAACATGGTATGCCTCTCTGTTTATAGGGTTTTGGGATCCATGGATCTCAATCCATGTGACATATAAAATCAATGGATGAGATTGATTTATGTCAATCCAATGGTCAAGATTATTGTTGGTAAAAACCAATAACATGTGATTTAATTTTGATAAAATATATTTGATAAATCAAATAAATATTAATACCAAATTAAATCAATCAAATAAGGAGAGAAAATACAAAGGAGATAAACCTTCCCCTTTAGAGGGAGGTGACGGCCACCAATCCCATGAGGGATTTGGTGCCGCCCCCTCCTTTCCTAATGGGAGGGTAATCTCATGGATTCCCATGAGATTGCACATCTCCTTGATTTTCTCTCTACTTATTTTCCAACAACTATTTGTTGGGATTTTTATTCACCAAAATAATTCTCAATTAATTTTGGGAATATTGCAATCTTGACATTGGAATATTGTGAATCATATTCACAACCCAAAACAAAATGTAATTTACATTTTCAATTAATTAGACAATGTGTATTCAATACACATTAATAATTAATCTACTAATATAAATTATATTTAACTCTCTCCAATACATTATAAATTGCATTCATAATATATTATGAATAATTAGATATTACTATCCACATTATTTTTATTCATAATAATTAAATCACATTTTATTATATTGGATAACTTATTCTCTTGTGCTCAAATAATATGAATCACATTCACATTATTTACATCTTTGACAATCAAATCACATTTAACTATCTAAGATAACTCTCCTTATAATATGAATCAAATTCATATTATTCATGATAATTAAATCATATTTAATTATCCAGTTTCTCATTGCTCGGATACATATATCAACAATAGAATTATCCATGAACTCTTTCAAGGATAATGCGCTTTATCCGCGAATACTTGGAGATAAGGACATGGCGATTGTATTGTTCCACGTATAGTGACATGGATATTGAGATCATATCTCAAATCCAGATCACGGGCCTCCCATAGATGCTTGATTAAATCAAGTCCGCAATCTAATCTTCTCATTGCATATGAATCACATTCAGATCAATGTCCAACATTTGGACTAAGATCAGATTACTTCTCTATTGAGAGGAGTCACTAAAATCCAGACCCGTTTCATCACTCCCTAGGAATGGAAGCGTCATGGTTATACAATCGTTTATGATCACATCACCCTCAGGTATTCCTAATACCTATACATCCTACATACTGGAAGACTCAGAATAAACCCGAAGTATTTGATCAACTTTACACTGTCTACTTCAGGGTTCTATCAGTAAGTTTCTCATTCGATCATTGGAAGTCGGTATCGATCTTATACTTTCCAAAAGCATATATCATACCCAGGTCTTGATCATATACTTTCCAAAAGTATATATCAAACCTACAAATTCAGTCAAGCTTCCAAAGCGAGACGACCATGCGCATGGAATTTGATTCTTCCCAATATCTCATGAGTGAGCTCATGTCTTCCGGTTCAGTAACCGAACCTGTATGATCCCTTTGAGAGATTGTATTACTCATTTGCCCTTATATGCACACCAGCGCGCCGGTGTATAGACCTTGATTAGGTCATCAACCTATTGGTCTGCCAAATGTACATACTCAAACATATAGTAACACATCTGTCTCCGGTCAGAGGATGTGTGCCTGTATCATGACAGCAAACGATATATGACTTTGGTTATCTCGATCTCGTTAAGTCAACTCTTTGACCTAACTAATCTGACACCTCCGAATCTCTATTCCTATGCAGAGGACCTGCATCAAGAGGTCGGTCAGATATCAGCCTAACTGAGACAGGATTGCCATCTCTTACTCTGGCTGGAGATCATCTCTTAACAATCATTTGACGGTGCTTGATGAGTCCTCAATCTAACTCTTTAGATATTCATCCAAGCACCAGCCTCTATGATTCAATAATTGAATCAACAACTGTATGATCATCATGATGGCCATGGTACATAACCATAATTGTACTAAGGAACCTATTATGCAAATTATTCATTCTTCATTTCAGATCAGGGAATGATATTTGCAATAACATTTATTGCATAATGGCTCGCCGTGGGCTCGCATGTCCAACAGAGGGCTAATCACATCGAAGCCCCCTAGCAGTTCCTTGATTTGCAGAGATCCCCGTCACTTCAAGGTCACGTGCATTGCATGTGACTGATTAGAAGTATTGTGTAAAGCCCTCGAAGATCCGCCGATTTCCAGAAGCACCCCAACTGCCAAGGGTACGTGCTGTGCACACGCCCCTTAGTCATTTTGCAGAATCACCCTCCGGGGTTTAGGTACTAACATTCGTGCCCCTATGCATAATCTTTATTCTAATTTAGTTATTGTAATTTTGCATTAAGACCCATGTGTTCCCACTTTATTTTGAACCTCTACATCGCATTATTTTTATTATTAAAAATAACATGATGCTATACAATTAATTCTCTACCATATGTCATGCTTATGATATTTTTACTCTTTGTGGTTAATTAATAATTAATATTCTTGTGATAAATTGCATTTTTTGCCCATTTTGTGCTTCAAAATTCATATGTAATTAACCATAGCTCTAAAAATTGTCGAAAATTCACGGATCATAGAGTTAGTTGTCTCACATTGTGCCCAAAAAGAATTGCATTTGCATGCATTGTTTGCCCTATAAAAATCATTTTGCATATTTCAATCTTTAATTTTTAATAGGTATTAAAACTCATATTTGAGGTTTAGGATTTTTTTGAGATAAATCACCTGTTGATAAATCTTGGATAGTTTTATTCCTTGAAAATAAATAGGTTTAATATTTATTATAATTAAATATTGAGATTCACACCATTTACATTCATAAATTCTTTAAATATTCATCTTGTATCCAAAAAAAATTTATGTGTTAATGTCATCATTATTTACATCTCGGCCAAGTTTCATAGTTTTTGGACATCGTTTGATTGAAAATTATATTTTAGTCCCTAAAATTGATCATATTTGCATTTTGCATTCCAAAATTGCATTAAAATGCCAAAAAAATACCACCTAAAAAACCTTGCATGAACTTTAATAGACATTATTTTAAGTTGTTCCTTTGCCTCCTTGAGTTCGACCTTGGGACTTGCCCAAGCAAAATAAACATAAAACCATGTTGATTAAAAATTGATTAATTAACTGTGGTTATTTTTTGACTGATTCGGTATTCCCACCTAAAACGAAACATCAAATTTAAACGATAATTCAAGCAAATTAAAGTAGGGTTTTTGTGGCTCGTCAGGACCCTCGCAGGAGCTCTTGAGCTCCGGCCACGTTTTTGCCATACCCCACTATGCCTCCAATCGTGTTTTCCACCCTATTACCTTCCCCTATGCTTTCTTCATGTAAAGCATCCATCGAATCCCCCTGATCGTGCCCCGATCAACAAATTGGGGCTCTTTTGCCACCGTTCGTCGGAGCTCCTCCGCCCACCTACATTTTTACGTTAATCATCTTCAAGACCCGATTGAGGTTCATCCCCTCGAGCCAAGTGACATCTCTGTACAGGTCTTGCACGCGAAGGAGACCTTCTGGGCTGGGATCGGTTTGCAGGAGGTTTAGAAAAGGCACCTTGCAAGCCTTGAGCTCGCCAGCCCTATCCGTGAGGTCCTGGTGCTTCTCGTGACCATTAGACAAAGCGGACGACCCTCCCGGTCGTGTAGAGGCAGGGATCATCTTATAAGACTATAGAGGGAGCGAGCATTCACGACTTGAAGATCAGGGAAGGCCCGCTTCTTCCCTGTTCTTCCCGTGGAGCAGATACCATCAGATGAAGAGGCTCCCCCAGTTTGAATCTTAACCGACCATTACCCGCTCCGCTGAGCTGTTGATGAAGCAACACGATCAGATCTGGAGCGATGATCGGCGAAGGGGTATCGTAGGCTGTGCGAGCAACATGTGGCAAGTGGGAGAGAGCAGAACCCTCTGATGGCACACACATTATGGGGTAAATGGCAAGTGAAAATAAGATGGTTAAATTGCATGTAGACTCCTAGATTCTTTTAATATTGCATTTAGGTCCACGCTAGGTCATTTCACGTACGGTCCCACGTGAGGTGGACATTTTGCAAGTATGTCCTTATCCCTTTTTATATTTACTTTCAGTCCAATAACATGTAATATACATTTTATACTTTTGGAACAATTGCACAGAGGCCCTCACATCTTATTTTATTTACATACATGCCCTTACCAGAAATTGTATTTTTTTGCTTGTTTTAAACTATCTATTATGCTCCAAAAATCACAAAAAATAGATGTAGGCTCCTGATTGCTTGTAGTTTCATACCATATATTTACTTAGTAATTTTGGACCTTCTTGCTATTTATTAAAAATCATTTAGAACACATTTATTCCCTGTCTACCGTAAAAAAATCCAAAAAATATAAAAATGTGTTGAAAAATTCCCCCAAAAATATGTTTTTTAGTTATGTATTTCTACCCTCAGACCAAAATTCACTAAAAATAGAAAAAACAAAACTCATGAAAATTGAAAAACCCAAAAAACCTTTATAAAAATCTAAAAAATTCTCAAAATCTCTAAAAATACTTTTTCTATTTTATAATGTTTTCTATATAATATTCTATGTGAACTAATTTAGATAATTTTGGACCTCATTTCTTATTTTTAATATTCAAATCAATCTCGACCTATTATTAAATCCCTGATTTAGGATACTTTTGAA
The DNA here is from genome assembly GCA_037367405.1 of Ottelia alismoides. Classification (NCBI taxonomy): domain Eukaryota; kingdom Viridiplantae; phylum Streptophyta; class Magnoliopsida; order Alismatales; family Hydrocharitaceae; genus Ottelia; species Ottelia alismoides. The sequence continues at coordinate 83,212 of JAZKJV010007177.1, read as the reverse complement.
TGTAAAAATACATAAAAATTAGCAAAAAATGGCAGCAAAATCACAAAACATCTAAAAAATTTTAAAACCTAAAAATATTTAATTTTGCATTTTTTATATTTTATTCATATTTATAGCTATACTATCTATTCTGGCATATATAACATTATATACATTATATATTAAAAAGAAAAAAAAGAGATTAAAAAATATAAAAAATGTAAACATGAAATACAAAATTATAAAATAAAAAAACAAAATACAAAAAATATATGAAAATAAAAAATATATATAAAAATTGAAACCCACAAAAATATAATAAATGACATGATTGTACATAATACGCTTTGTTTAATTACCATAGGTTACTAATTTTACTCTCTGCTGTTCGACCTCTACATACTTACTTGCTATACCCTGTGTTTATAGAGAATATTAAATTTTGGCTCACATCTTGTGATATTCATTGCTTGATTTATTCGTGGATTAATTGTTGATCGATTGAAGTTTTGTGAGCAATCGCTTAAGCGATGCTGTAGTTCTCACCTTGTGTAGACTACTTTAGACCCTCGCAAGACCTCTCTCATCATTGGGGCAGGTGCAAAATGGAGCATGGACTCCTCTGCTTCAGATGATGGTCTCCAATGAGCTCCTAGATCACTGTCGTGGGTTGACGGAGTTGGGTAGGAGGGCAACTCCAGGTGCTCTATTATCAATCAAAATCGACTTTCAATGAGTCGTTTAACCCTCCAAAACCTGCAGAAGAATGAAGCACGCAACAAGGGTGGTTCTGGGGGTCTCAAAGGGATGGAATGAGGTAGCAGTTAAGGAGGGCAACGAGGTCCGACGAGACGGTGGACTTGGGCCTCGATTGGCCAAATATGGACTCAATATGGGTAATTGGGTGGTGGAACAAGGTGAAGAAGCGGTGGGGAAGGGAATGGGATGGTAGTGGATGTCGGAAATAGTGAGGTGCACGGTCGAGGTGTTCGTGGAGTTAAGCTCCAGTGAACTACGAGTGGGCTTCTATAAGGTAATACGACTAATTAAAACACAAAATAAAGAGTAGAAATGAAACCTAAAGCTACTGGCTAACTAAAGAGCTAAGAAAAGATACCTCGAGCAGCCGGAGCTGCGAGATGGGGGACCTCACGGCGGTGCTTCGTCGGAGATGATGGAATCACCTTCTACACCTCTTCCTCGATCCCCTTCAATGCTAGGTGAACCTCCTGTCACAAGGCTTGAGCCTTTGGACGCAAGAAGGGGAGAGAAATCAGAGCAATTGTGATTCAAAAATAGAATGAAGGTCGGACAGAGCTTTTGTATAGGTGATGAATGGGAGACAAAGAACGAGGCAGAGCAGATGATTCAGTGATCCCATTCTTGAGGCATCATGGGCATGTGATAGCTGGGAGATCGAGGATAAAAAGTGAAGAAGAAATCAACTCTTTTCGATGATTACATCGATCAGAGGAAAAAGGAGGAGGGGCCAAAGCTCGGTCTAATAGACCTTGCACTTGGGGAGAAAAGTTGACTGGGTCAACTCTTGACTCCCCCTGGTTGGTCCACGTGGACCAACTAGAAAAAGGCAAGCCAAAATTATTTATAAATTAAATAATGAATAGTAAACAAATTAATTAAATTTAGGTTATAAAATAAAAAATGTTTATTATTTTGTGTAGTATTTATTATGATTTTTATTTATTTTTATGGGCTTATTATTACAAGTTACTTTTTATTTACCTACATTTTATATCTTTTATTATCTTATTTTAATTTTATTATTTTATTTTATATTTTATATATTTATAATTTTTTTTTATACACATAAATATATATTTGTTTTATTTTTATGGTATATCATGCATACTTAAATAAATAGAGGTATTAAATATATAGGTATAAGTATATGTTTTTCATCTATGTGTTTTTGTATATTATTTTATTTTTTGTGTTTTCTTTATGGTTTTATTATATTATAAACATGTAAATATATTATAAATAATATTTAAAAAATTATACAAATATAAAATTGTAAAAATAATAAAGAATAAATAAAATGAAAATTTTATTCAGGTATACTATACAATAGGGGTCCATAACCTAACTTTTACTTCTTAACTCCAAATTGAATGAAAACCTTCATTAAATTGCTTATTAAAAGTTATATACAATTAAAGATGATTTTATACATTTTAAGTTCATATGGAGTAGATAAGGGTCTGGTAAGTTTGGATTTTGGATTCTTATTCAGAATATAAAATGTACATTGTATATTATTTTTGTGTGAAATCAATTTTGTATTTTTCTATATATTTTTATCTACAACGTTCATGTACAAAGTTTCTTTATTAAGGTATAAATAATAGAAAAATAAAATAGGTCCTAAAAATGTAATATTGGAAAAAATAAATTAGGGTTTTATTATTGTTTTTGACCCTTATCTCTCCCTACTTTATTCCTTGTCGACCCACTCATCAAGATGCCTAGGTGTCTCGGGTTTTGGGTCATAAAATGCCTCCGACATTTTATTATTTTTTCTTTTTTTCTTTATTCTAAAATTTTAGTATTAAAAACTATATTTTATATATAATAAATGGAATAAATAATGAATGTTACGTTGTACAGAATAATGCTATTTATATGCATTAGGTAGGTTTTTTAAGGCCAAATTGATAGAATAAAGGTGATGAAATGGAGATTTATCACCACCTATACTTGCCTTTGCTCGTCCCTAGCAAACACTTATGCAATAAGTACAGAAAATGGAAATAAAGCAAAGAAAAAGAAAGAACTAGGATTGAATTTAATTCTTAAACTTGTCTTTACGAAATCAAAGTTTGGAGCTTAAGACAGACCTTTAGATTTTTAGGTGCGGTCTGAACCTTATTGGGAAACAGATTTTAAATACAATAGCCCCCAAGAATCACAAAACTCTGCTCAAGTCTCCTCAATATCCATGTCAGAATAAATCAATTCATATGCAAACCCTTATGACTATGAATCTATCTTGGACAGTGAGATATGTAGCTCTCCTCGACTAAACCGGTAAAAGTCAATCTTCTCCAACATGGTGACCCTAATTCCCCAATCCGACAACTCTTTCCTCCAGAAGTGGGGTATTCCCTTCTAAGTTTAAGTGACAACCATCTCAAGAAGAGGAGATGGAGAGAAGAATATACGGTAGCCAGGGTAGCTACCTATCCTATGATGCTTGACGAGTGTAACCAGGTCATCCGGCTTGATGAATCTCGGATTCACCACTCTAAGTCTCATTAATTAAGCTCAAGTCCCTTAAAATCAACTGCATTTATGCATTTATTTGGCATAATTAGCATTTATGCATGATTTCATAAGAATTGCATTTTAGCATTAATTTCTGCATAAAATAAGAAGCCAAAAATCCAAGCCAAAAATGACCTATAAATAGCCTAACTTCCCCTATTTTTAACTCCTCCATGCTGACACCGCATGCCACAAACCCACCTCCACTATGTACATATCACTAAAAAGAATAAATAAAAAATACAAAAAAATCACTAACCCTGTTAAGTGGACCAAAAACCCAAACCCTAGTTTCAGGATTTTTGGACTAAAAGGCACATATCTTCTCCATCTAGTGTCCGATTTGATCCTACTCACTTTTGAAATAATGCACATTCAGTTACCTTCAAAACAAGACCAAGTTCAAGTGAATCAGAGCTCGTATGTGAAAGTTGGGTTTTGAGCCTCTTTTGTACACTGTATATTTTCGCGGCTTTTGACCGATATTTAATGCATATATTTCTTAATTTATAAAAATCCATAAAAATTAGAATTAAGTGTCTTTTATTTATCTTTGGATTTTCCATATTTTTTCGGATTTTTATCGTGTTTAAAAAAATGACAAAAAATTAGAAAACCCAAAAATCAAGGTATTCTATGTACATGGGATACCCCAAAAATTCACTTTTTACATTTGACCGATTTTGGCTTTGATATCTTCATGAAAGTTGTAGATCTCATCGAGACGAGCATTTTTTGTGAAGAAACTGTTTCGATCCGAGGTCATTTGCTATTTCTTTTTGATTTTATAAAATGTTTTTCCTGCGAATTTTCTGGTGCTGACACGTGGCAGCCTCAGAGGCCGCCACATGTCAGCGTTTTTTGGGTGTTTTATTAATTCATTTTTATAAAAAAAATAAAAATAAAAACCGGCCGCACGTGCGTGGCACGTGCCTCCCAGGCACGTGCTCCGCACGTGCCTCGCCGCTCTCCCTTTTCACCCGCGCCACGTGTCTCATCCGCGGCCGTTCGATCAGCGGCCGATCGAACGGCCGCTGGCCTTCGTCTTCCCCAACGGTTCTCCCCCGATTCATCCGCCGTGCCGCTCGCCCCGCAACCGCCGCACCCCTTCTCCGCAATCTCCGCCCGCTAATCTCGCCAACAGCTCCCTGTTATCTCCGGCCGCCACCAACTACCTGCATTCCTCGCGCCCGACTCGACCCCTCTGTCTATAAAAGGACCCCGGCGACCCCCCAGACCAATATCCGTCGCTGGGTGCTTCAACGGAGGTGACAGCTCCGCCGAAGCCTCGCCGTCGAGGTCCGAGGGTGCCCACCGCCCCTCGTTGCAGACGAGGCTCCGCCCCGACGTACTGCTCCTTGCTCCGGCCCTCGTGCCCGTTGAGCCTACGACCATCGAGCTCCACCGCCAACGCCTCTCAGCCGTCTTCTCCGACTCCGACCATCCTCCAGAAGCTTCGAGCTTCACTTACGTCGCCTTCGTCTCCGACTACGGCCTCCGTCGCCCCTCCAGGAACTACGTCTCCACCGACCCTCTTCATCGACTTCGCTGCGTCATCGTCTCCAGCCACGACGCTGCGCCATCAGCCGCCATCGCCTCATCTACTCCATCGACTACCTGCTGCACCGACGCCAACTCCGCCTTGACCGACGCCGACCACCACTACAACCTTCGCCGCTGCAGTTCCTCCATCAGTCGCCGCACCGCCACGCCTCCGTCGCTGCAGTTCCTCCTCCAGCCACCGCCGCTCCCACGCCTCCGCCGTGGCCATGCACCAGGTGCTCACCGCCGCACCAATATCCGCCGATTGCACGCAGGTGGCCCTCACGGTGGTGACAGCACCACGAAGCGCCTCCTCCGACGCGATCCGACCTCTCCAGTCGTCGCCGCGCCTCCGCGCACGCTCTAGCTCCGCCCCCTGGCGTCGAGCCTACGACTTCAAATATCTCCGCCTCCGCCGTGCGCTATCATCATCGACAACCGCACAACGCCCTCCTTTGCCTTCGATCTCCAAAGCTCCCCGTCGACGACAACAATGCCAGCAGCTCCAAATCGCCGCGAGCATCTTCGTCTTCTCCGACAACGCTCCAGACACTCCAGGAGATCCTCCACCGCCAACCTCGACTTCTGCTCCTGGAGGTGTCAGCGTCTTCCCCGACCTTCGTCCCCAACACCTTCGCCGTCCTTCCGCAGCTCCAGCTAGCTTGGCCGCAAGCTTCGCCTCCACCAACGCCATCGCTCCATCGGCTCGCCCACCACCTTCTTCTCCGACCAAGCATTGACGGCAAGCCTCCGCCGGGCCCCCGCCACTCTGCCTTCGACCGCTGGGCGTTGGGCCCGAGGTCCCCCGCACGTGCTCTGCACGTGCGTGGGGAAACTTCTTCAGCACTCAACCCCAAGTCACGTGCCTTGTACGTGACGTTTGGTAAATTGCAGCACCCCCCCGACCTTCCACCATATTGCAAACGAGTCCAAGAACTCCAGGACACGTGCACCGCACATGCATTGTGGTGAATTTTGCAGTGAACCCCCCATGGTCTTGGTAATTACCATTCAGTCCCTGTCTGCACATTTTTATTTATTTTATTTATATTTATTGCATTTACCCCCCTATGTTCTCCCTCTGTTTTGAACCTCTTCTAGACCTCATTTTATTTATACAAAAATAGCACTTTGTTCATAGCTTAATTCTCTACATTTTGAGATACTGTGGGTATTTTTGTGATTAACGGTTAATTAATAAATATTTGTTTTGTGGAAATTGGTATATTTTGCCCACTTTGTGTTCTTAAAATTGCCATTGATTTACCATTGCTATAAAAATCTTCTAAAAATCACAGATTGTAGAGATATATTTGCTTGACATTGTGCCCAAAAATCTTTGCATTTGCATGCATATTTTGTCCTATAAAAATCATTTTGCATAATTCATTGTTTAATTTTTAATAGGTATTAAACTCCACATTTTTGAGGTTTAAGATTTTTCTAAGATCCATCACCTAGCGATAGATCTTAGATAATTTTATTTCTTGAAAATAAGTAGGTTTACTATTTATTATAATTAAATATTGAAAATCATTCTCTTTGCATTTAAAAATTCATAAAAAAATCATTTTGCATCCAAAAATTACAAAAAAATTACAGTGCTTTTATTTCATCATCGTTTACATTGTAGCCAAGTTTCATATTTTTCGGACATCGTTTGATTGAAATTTACATTTTAGTCCCTAAAATAGGCCGAAATTGCATTTTTCATCCCTTTATTGCATTGAAAATTCCAAAAAAAGACCGCCTTGAAAACCGAACTCAAAATTGGATAGACACAACTCTAGGTTGTTCTTTTGCCTCCTTGTGATCGACCTTGGGACTTGCCCAAGTAAAATAAACATAAAAGCCACTTGATTGAAATTGAATAATTATTTGTGGTAATTTTCTTGACTGTTTCCGATCGCCGCCTACAACGAACACATTTATTATTTTCACACTCGAAGCTAAAAATAATTGCTTAACCCGGCGATTTTGGACCCGTCAGATGGCGCCGTTGCCGGGGAGGCAAACGACTTAGATTTTTGTTTTGAAAATGTTCGTTCGGTTTTCCGAATTCGAGTAGTCTGACCTCCGATTTTGTCACTATAAATCCCATTTTATTTTCTGTATTTATTTTTCAGCATTTATTTTATTTATTTTATTTTTGATCACTTTTTTTGAGTCACTCTCTTACACCCATCTCTTTTATTTTTCTTGCGAGGTATCCAGCGCACGTGGAGCGGTTTTTCAAGAAACCGCCGCATCTTCACCGACATCCGAAGAAGCCGCAATTAAATTAAGATTGAGTCGAGTCGTGAGAGAGCGTAGAGTCTAGGTTTTAAATTCTTGCAAATTTTAATTTCTGCTCATTTATAGCGGTGTCCGTTTGGACTCTCGCGTGTGTACAAAGACTTTGAAATCTATTTGTGGTGTGTGTGGCGTGTTTCACTCTCCGGAGAGGGTGGGGCCCGACTTGAGTGGCGATTAGGATAGACCTGCACATCCGGCTCTTAGAGCATTTTATATTTTTGATTGTGCTCATAGGATCTTAAGCCACACTTCACTTTAATCAAGACGCACATAGATCGTTCAACTTAGCCAAATTTAATTCAATTCTTCTCCGCTAATAGAACTTTCTGCTTAGGTGCGGTTTTTCATCGGCTTGCATTCATTTAGAATAAATTTTAAATTCTGTCTAGCATCCCACATGGAGATTGCGAGGATTCACTGTAAGTCTTCTAACTGAGCATTCACCATAGTTTTCCGCGTGCATCGGCTTTTCCCGACTTTCTCCCTCTTGTTTTATCACATAAATCTAAAGGAAATTGGGACTGGACGGTAGACGTGTATTTGTGCTCATCTAAATTCTTCAGTGATCACCTAATTAAAATCGGGACTGCTAAATATAGCCGATTTCAAAATAACCCATAAAATCAAGAATTTCTGCGGGAGAGCAACCCCGACCTTGGATGATTTTATTTTTCTGAGTGAGCGAGAGACGACACTTAAGGATAGAGCCCAAATCCGGAATCTCACTTCGCTAAATTTTTGCCAAGATTGAATTTATCACTAACTAAAATTGAAAAGATAACAACCGAACTATTACGGCTTCATTGTGTGCGTTGGTGAACTCGGGGTTTGAATTGTGTTTGCATTGGTGTGCGTGAACTGATTTCAAGATCAATAGCCGCACATTTGATTTCTCTTGACTATCTCGTGCAATCATCTCTCCTCTTTTCTTGATAATGGAACTCTTGTCCAAAAACTCTCGCAGATCCAACCCCCCATTCCTCTCAAAAATGATCGAACACCCATTGTTTAACCCGAAAATCGGTGATCTTAAGTTCCACACAAGGCGGGAACTCAGTCGCTGAATCGACCACACGAAATTCGGATTAAAACAACAATTAACCCACGACAAATATATCAAGCAATGAAAGTAAATGTGCGGAGTTAAAATTTATTATAACTCTACAACAAGATGTGTATAGTGCAAGTATGTGTAGAGGTCGAACACAGGGAGCAGAAAGGCTAGATCGGGGCAAAAATGCTCAAAATGCGTGAATGTGATCAAGTGGCTACTAAGCTATTTTTTTGTGGGTTTTAATTTTATATTTTTTATTTAATTTTTAATTTTATAATTTTGTATTTTGATTTTTGATTTTCTGATTTTATATTTTATATTTTATATTTTTCTATTTTCCTTTTCAATATTGGAAAATAAGGACAATGTAATAAAAGACAAGCTAAGGTATTTATAAAAATGTGCAAAACTAACCAAAAATTCAGAAATAAGATGTTTTTGGTCTTTTTATACTTTTTTACTGTTTTTGTGATTTTTGGGTAATTTTTAGAATGTTTTTTGTATTTTTAATTAGCAAAATAAAGAAAACAGTGGCAAAAATACCAGGCTGAAACTAAAATGGAGAAATAAAATAGCAAACAGTAACAAAACTTCTCCAAATTAATTTTCACTTAAGGATAATAAAACAAAGAAAATTCAGGAAAAGAAAACACGATTTTGGGATTTTAAATTTTTATGAAGGTTTTTAGAGTTTTGCAATTTTTAGGAGTTTGGTTTTGTATTTTTTAATGATTTTTGGTCTGAAGTTAAGACACACCAAGAGAAGCAATATATAATTTTTTGGGATTTTTCTGGAGAGTTTTTATATTTTTTGGTATTTTATGACGCAAACAGTGCTGAAAATAACTATTTTTGAATTTTTATAAATAATAAAATGCAATAATTATGAAAAATAAAAATATGGTAATGAACTACTATGCAACAGGAGCTTAATGCGATTTTTGTGGGATTTTTTTGGGTTTTTATAAACACATGCAAACATTACAAGAAACGAGATGAAAAGGCACACATGCAGGGGTAGTTTTGTAATATCCAAGAAATATGAGGGCCTGCGTGCAATATCTCAAAAAGATTATAACTAAAGAAAACACTTGCTGGACTAAAAAGAAATGCTCAAAGCCGTGAGCGTACGAGTACAAAAATCCCTCAACGCACGTGCTACACACGCGCCTGGTAGGGGTAGGCTCGCAATTATCAAAAATGTCGAGGGCTTGATTGCAAAATTCCGAAAGTTTTTATACTGTAGTCCAATGTTTTAGCACTAACAGCAAATGTTCAAAAGACACTGGGGGGGTCCCCTGCAAAATCGCCGGGGCCACGTGCGAGGCACGCGACCTGGCGGGGACCCACTCGCAAGGAATTAAAAGAGCAGGGGTTCTATTGCAATTATTACAAAAAGCATAAAGCCTTGTAGGAAAGTTTTAGCAGCAACTAAGGAATACAAAAATAACTGGGCATTTAAATGCAAATTACCCAGACTATTATGGGGCACGGATGACGGATGGGGCATTACTTATGCCACGTGTCGCAGCAGGGGGTGACGATACCCCTTCGCGTATACGGCCAAGATCAGATGATGCAAACGACGATCAACGGCTCGGGCTTGAAGGATCCGACGGTAGCTGTTCCACCTGGAGGATACGCGTGATCGAACGGCCCAGCGACTGGGAGGAAGAACGGCCGAAGATCCCGCGTGGGGCGAGGTTGAAATGCTCCTCCGGCGCCCCTCCGACGACCCCTTTCGTTTCCAAAAGTACGCAGAAGCAACTGGAGCACTTCTTTAGCAGGTGGCGGCTTCCAAAATGGCGTGGAACATGCCGAAACGCCGCTGCGACGTAAGAGAACAGAAGCTGCTCCAGGCCGTTTGTTCTTCAGCGAACTTCGACAAAAATCGAGCCCCAGCGAGGCTCTCCAGCACCTGGACCTGCAGAGAAAGAACACGGCCAACAGAGAAGAGTTCCAGGGGCTAGCAAAAAGAGAATGGACGGCGGATGTAAGTGGTGCGTGGAGTCGAAAATGGCCGCCGGAGCTCTTGAGCTCCGGCAAGGTGTTCGATGGCAAAAGCGAGTGGATGATGTGATTAACAACCTAGGAAACACATGAACTAAATAGTACTACTGATATCTAACTAAACTACAAAGAAAAACATAGAAAATACAACCTCAAGCGGCTGTTCACCGCAAGGTGGACCTCACGGCCAAGTGGCCGGAGATGGGGTGGAATCCACTTCTCGACCCTCGCCTGGGCTTGCCTAGGGCAGCTGGAGACGCTCCTGTCACCAACGTCGATCCTGAACTGGAAGAAGAGCTCAAACAGGGGCCAAAAGGGTTCAAAATGGAATGGGAGTGTTTGGGTAGTTTTTGAAAGAATGGCCAAGGGGCGAACTTCGAGGCACGATCACGGGTGCGCCTTTGATCCAATCCCCGAGATAATAGGTAGGCGTGTAAGTTCAATGGTAGGGGAAAAAAATCGTGAAGGAATCGACCCCAAATGGCGTAAGGTGCGGCCTCCAAAAATCCGCGAAGTCGAGGAAAAGTCATTTCTGACAACAGCCCAGGTGTTGGGCAGAGAGTTGACCGAGGTCAACTCTCCTAGCCCCCTGGTTGGTCCACGTGGACCAACCAGGAAAAACCTGGAGAAAAAGATTTCTAAATTCAAATTAAAATAGCAAACGATTTTATTAATTTTTGATTATAAAACAAAAAATGTTTATTATTTTATGAATTAATTTATGGTGCTTTTTATTTATTTTTATGGAGTATATTCTTACAAGTTTGCATTTATACCCCTATAGGTATCTATATCTATGTATTGGAGTCTTTTATTTTTAATTGTATATATTTGATTTATTTATTTTTGATTATTATTTTATAAAATCATAAAATACTTTTATATACACAAATATATTTTTATTTTATTTTTATGAGGTGTTTTGTATATTAAATAAAATATAGAGGTATAATGTATAGGTATGTGTATCAGTAATGTATCTATGTATTGAATATATGTTCATATTTATTTTTATTTTTCTTTGCATTTTTATTCTGATTTTAATGCACATAATTATTATAAGTAATATTTACAACATTATAAAAATATAAAATTATAAAAATAATAAATAAATAATAAATTGAATATTTTAATATGTACAAGTATACAATGAGGGTCCAAAAGTCAACTTTCAAACCGTAGCTCCGCCAAATGCGAAACCACCACCATTGGATAGATTATTTTCTTCTATATACAATTAAAAGTGAGTATGCGGCATTTGGAGTTTTCAGTTGTGAGATACAGGTCTGGGAAGTTGAGATTCTGGAATTTTATTCAGACCATAACTTTTTATCTGTACATTATTTTTCTGTGAAATCAATTTTGTATTTTTCTTTATTAATTTATCTACAACTTTCATGTACAAAGTTTCTTTATTTGATGTATAAAAAGTGGAACCAAAAATAGGTCCCAAAATGAATAAAGAATGAATGAAAACTATAGGTATTTTTATTGTATTTTGGCCCTTATCTCCCCCTACTTTATTCCTTGTCGACCTATTCATCAAGATGCCTAGGTCTCGGGGTTTTGGGTCATAAAATATTTACAATATTTTATTATTTTTCTTTTCTTTTCTTTATTCTATAATTTTGGCACTAAAAACCGCATTTTATACAATATTTACACACATATACATGAATGCTAGAATGCATGAATTAATGCTATTTTCACGCATTTACTAGGGTTTTTAAGGCCAAAATGATAGAATAAAGATGATGAAACGTGGATTCATCACCCATCAAAGCTATACTATGAAAATGAATTTGTATCGGTTAGACCTAGAATACCTCCTCCAACTTCAACAAGAGACTCTCAAACACCAACACTCTCCACAAGTCTGACTTGCTTCATTAATGACAATCCTTTATTTTTGGACCAGACAGGCCAACAACCGACTGAGGTCTCCACTTCTTCATATATCAATCCTCTCTACACCGATCATGCAATAGATCCTTCTTATTCGGTGAATGTCAATCCATCATTCATGGGAGATGATAACCACATGATTGAACTCAACACTTTTTCATATCTCCCATCATCCCTGCCAGTAAACACTAATGAACAATCATCAGCTTGGATTGACCATGACAACCCCCTCTTCAGATATGACGATCATACAGAGGACTGGACTGACTACATAGAAATACATGAGCCCTGTATGCGGACTCCATCATACCAAGATCCGACCACTCAAGGTCAAAGGAATAAACTGTACTCGGACCGACTCCACATGTCTGGATCATATGAGCAGCCGCCTTCCATGATTATTGAGGAGATATTTTCTGAAATTAATGATCATATATTGGATATTCCAAGAAATTCTCCTCTCAGCACAAACGAGAAAATGGAAGATGAAATTATCGAACACACCCCTACTACGCCCATGATTGATCATGAATTGAATTTTGAGGATGATATTTTGAGGATAAAAACAAGATTTGAATTAATGGAGGATAGATTTCAAAAATTCATCGATCGATTCATCGCATTCTATGGTAGCTCGGACATTAAAATAAATGAGGAAATGATTGGATCTGAAATTGAAAATTCTGAGGATATTCAGGGACCTATGGACAATTCTGAAAATGACTATGTCATTGACCCTCACCCTGAAAACCAGAGCCTCTTTTCACCTGAAGAACACCCCACACCCCCACACCACCCAGAAAATACCAAAAAAATGGAAATATTTGAAAATCACAAAAAAATTGAAAATTCAGAAAATTTCATAAAAATTGAAACTGAAGACGATCTACGGAATTTGGATCCGACTATACGGGAAGCACTGGAAAAACGGTTGATGTTTGAACTTCCCTTTATACAGGCCATTGAACACTTCCCCGACCTCAAAAGATTTATAACAGATAAATTAATGAATAAAAAGTCGGGCAGGATACGAACAAAGACTGAAAGACATATCTTGTCAATGGCCTCCTCCTTGGTGTTGAGGAGAAAAACCAAGAGCCGCATAGTGAAGCGGTTGCCCAGATTTGACTGCGAAATCAAAGACACAATTTTCACCCATGCTCGGATTGATGACGATTCACCGATTAATATCCTCCCGACCTCTGTCTTTCACGAACTCCAACTTGGACCGATTCGGAAGATACGAGAGATTATTCAATTGGCGGACCGATCAATAAAGCGGTCAAGAGGAATTATTTCTGTCATCATGAAATTCCAAGGTGCTCCGCTCAAGGTAGAATTCACGATCGTTGATATTGAGCATCAAGGAGAATTCACCCAGTCTCCAATCATTCTCGGAAAGCCATTCTTGGCATTGGCCAAGGCAAGTATCGATTGTGAGACTCGGGAAATCAATTTCACAGCATTGGAAGCACTTAAATCCGACCCTATCTTTGAGGAACCACGATCTTCTGAGGCAACCCACGAAGTCCCCGACAACCGTAACCATGAAACGGTAGAAGAGCCCTACCCCGCAGCCACACCTGAGATAGCGGTTGTTGATGAGACTATTGGTTTAGAAAATCTCCCCCCTGCTCCATTCCCAACCGCTCTCACCATGGAGAATCATGTATATGAATCATATGATCCGGAGACTTATGCATGGGCACACCATGGGTGAACCTACTCTGACTACATGGATTACATCAACTCGACATAGGAATGCGCTAACATCAAATCAATTGAGAAAGAACATGCAGAGACTCTCCCCAATATTTCAATTCCCACGATTCTCAAAATAGACAAATCTTTCTACTACGATCCTGAGACATATGCATGGTCGCACCCTGGAGCAACATTCTCTGAATATCTTGATCAAATCATCCCAAATCGAGAGTGCTCAAACATTCGGGAGACTAAGAACAAGCATGCAGACCAAGCACCAACCAAGGAGAATTTTAATGGCTATTCATCGGGGATACTCAAGTGAACCGACACCTTCACGACGAAATAAAAAGAGAGTCAACTTTGACCTTTCAGAAGAGGAATCAGTTGATGACCCCTCATCAGGTCCGTAAAAGATGGTCTACATGAGTGAAGTTTGTTCGGCAGCTCTAAAGCCATATCTTCGTAAGGATCCAAAATTCAATTCTCGTTGGACAACTCCCGTTCCTAACTACTACTCATCCAAAGCTGATGATCCTGCACTCTTCAAGTACACTGGAATTATTTCATATGAGTTGACTGAAACCGGTGCTTCTGAGTATTCATCTGAGGACAAACTGATTGACCCCAAGAAGGAACGAAGTCTGAGGAAACAACTGAAGAAACAAAAAGACCAGAATACTTGGAGTATGTCCACTTTCAATTACTACTCCTCTAAGGATAACTCTGATGATGGATATCTTTCATCTGACTCAAACACTTCATCTATCCATCATGATTTTTCTGAGGATGACACTGATCATAGTTGGGAATCATATTCCTCATCTCCGACCCATCATTACGATCTCCCACCGCAGGCTCACAAGCAGATCAGCCGAAAACCGCCTTAATCATCGGCTACCCACCCTCCCTCCCGACCACATCGGTTCCCTTGTACAGCTTCTTCCTCTACTTAGGCCAAGGCCTAAGTATAGGGGGGGACCGATGCCATCTGTATATACCACTTCTCTCGTCACACTCCTTCTCCCGATCGCTCCATTTCCACCATTCTTCCATACTTAGGCTAATCAGAGCCTAAGTATAGGGGGAACCAACACCCATCTGTATATACTCTCCTCATTTCCTGACCGCTTTTCTTTTCATTTTTTTCTTCTTTCCCACTCCCTTACGCTTAGCCCGAGCTATGTCTTCCGCTTCTTGTGCTCTGAGGACACAGCACTCACTAAGTATAGGGGGGTATGTATATATACTTTGTATATTTTTTACCCATATCTCGTACTTTCGCATAAATTTATATGTATTTACGAGGTGGGTACTAACTTGAAAAAAAAACAAACAAACAAGCAAAAAAAAGGTTTTTCTACTAACACTAATCGTGCCCAAATTTTTTTGAAAAAAAAAGAAGAAGGCTTCTTATTCCATTTTCTGCATAAAAAAATCCCTTGTATAAAATGTCAAAAGTAAAATCCCTAAAAAAAAAATTTTTTGTCTGCATTTCACACACCTGCACTTCATCCAGCACCGCATGCATTTGCATCTGTGAAAAGTCATTGGGTTCTGAACCGAGTTATGGGCCGAAACCGAGAGTGGTCTGAACTTGACCTTAATCCACTTAATTTTCAGAGGAACTTCACCGAGAAATAGGATTTTAAGAGCTTCAGGTCTTTTTGACTTAATTCCTTAAGTTCCACATGACAATGTACAACGTTTGACTCTTAGTGTCTAAACTGGTCTCTTCATTCTGGGTACAACTCTGGAATAGGGAATTAATTCGCACTCTCGCACTATGCACTTAGCTCAACCCAGACGGGATGTTGGAAGACTGTGTGAGTCTCTTTTCTGGTAGCGTGGAAATCTAAAGACCGGAGTACGGGTTGAAATAAAGCTTCGGAAAAGGGATGGACGGCTGGGCACAATTTCTTCTAAGACCCCAAAAAATGTACGGAACAAAAAGATTCTATATCCGTAGGGGCACAACAAGATCCAAGCAGAACCACCAAAAATTCCAAATCCAAAGAAGCATTCTACCAAATAAAAATTCGACCAAAAAGGTCCAAGCATCAAAGAACCTGCAGATCTTGGTGAAGACTCGGCTACACTGGCCATCTTCACAAGGAGAGGTGACTACACTGGCCACCCTCCAGTTCTTTTCTCTTTCTTCTAACTTCTCCCTCATTCGATTGTGAACACAACGCGACAGACCTTAGAAGGAAATACCTGACTCCCCGAGGACGAGTTACTGGAGAGGAGAGGAGCATGGTAGTCTGGCATTCTGGATGGGAAGAGCTAAAACCCTTCACACACATGAGTCGGTTATTCAATGTTCATAGGGTATACTTTGGGAAGAGGATTGATCTAAGATGACTTCTGAGCCGAAACTGTGACAATGATGTGTAGAACTTGAGGGCTGTTGATTTTAAAATTCTAAGTCTCACAGAAGTTCCGCCACACTATTAATCCAAAGGTCGAGTTTAGTTTCATTTTTACCTTCAACTCATGGTCTTGGTATGGAACCTAGTCTCATTTCACTTCATGGCATTTCTTTTTGATGCTCAGGGACGAGCATGGTTTAAGTATAGGGGGATGATGAATCTCAGATTCACCACTCTAAGTCTCATTAATTAAGCTCAAGTCCCTCAAAATCAACTGCATTTCTGCATTTATTTCACATAATTAGCATTTATGCATGATTTCATAAGAATTGCATTTTAGCATTAATTTCTGCATAAAATAAGAAGCCAAAAATCCAAGCCAAAAATGACCTATAAACAACCTAACTTCCCCTATTTTTAACTCCTCCATGCTGACACCACATGCCACAAACCCACCTCCACTATCTACATATCACTAACAAGAATAAATAAAAAAATACAAAAAAATCACTAACCCTGTTAAGTGGACCAAAAACCCAAACCCTAGTTTCAGGATTTTCGGACTAAAAGCCACATATCTTCTCCATCCAGTGTCCGATTTGATTCTACTCACTTTTGAACTAATGCACATTGAATTACCTTCAAAACAAGAGCAAGTTCAAGTGAATCGGAGCTCGTATGTGAAAGTTGGGTTTTGAGCCTCTTTTGTACATTGTATATTTTTGCGGCTTTTGACCGATATTTAAAGCATATATTTTCTTAATTTATAAAAATCCAAAAAAAAAAATAGAATTAAGTGTCTTTTATTTATCTTTGGATTTTCCATATTTTTCCGGATTTTTATCGTGTTTAAAAAATGACAAAAAAATTAGAAAACCCAAAAATCAAGGTATTCTATGTACATGGGATACCCCAAAAATTCACTTTTTACAATTGACCGATTTTGGCTTTGATATCTTCATGAAAGTTGTAGATCTCGTTGAGACAAGAATTTTTTGTGAAGAAACTTTTTCGATCCGAGGTCATTTGCTATTTCTTTTTAATTTTATAAAATGTTTTTTCTGCGAATTTTCTGGTGCTGACACGTGGCAGCCTCAGAAGCCGCCACGTGTCAGCGTTATTCGTTTTTATAAAAAATAAGAATAAAAATAAAAATAAAAACCGGCCGCACGTGCGTGGCACGTGCCTCCCAGGCACGTGCGACGCACGTGCCTCGCCGGTCTCCCTTTTCACCCGCGCCACGTGTCTCATCCGCGACCGTTCGATCAGCGGCCGATCGAACGGCCGCTGGCCTTCGTCTTCCCCAACGGTTCTCCCCCGATTCATCCGCCGCACCGCTCACCCCGCAACCGCCACGCCCCTTCTCCGCAATCTCCGCCCGCTAATCTTGCCAACAGCTCCCTATTATCTCCGGCCGCCACCAACTACCCGCAATCCTCACGCCTGACTCGACCCCTCTCTCTATAAAAGGACCCCGGCGACCCCCCAGACCGATATCCGTCGCGGGGTGCTTCAACGGAGGTGACAGCTCCGCTGAAGCCTCGCCGTCGAGGTCCGAGGGTGCCCACCGCCCCTCGTTGCAGACGAGGCTCCGCCCCGACGTACTGCTCCTTGCTCCGGCCCTCGTGCCCGTTGAGCCTACGACCATCGAGCTCCACCGCCAACGCCTCTCAGCCGTCTTCTCCGACTCCGACCATCCTCCAGAAGCTTCGAGCTTCACTTACGTCGCCTTCGTCTCCGACTACGGCCTCCGTCGCCCCTCCAGGAACTACGTCTCCACCGACCCTCTTCATCGACTTCGCTGCGTCATCGTCTCCAGCCACGGCGCTGCGCCATCGGCCGTCATCGCCTCATCTACTACATCGACCACCTGCTGCACCGACGCCAACTCTGCCTTGACCGACGCCGACCACCACTACAACCTTCTGCTCCGACGCGCCACACCTCCGCCGTTGCAGTTCCTCCATCAGTTGCCGCACCGCCACGCCTCCGCCGCTGCAGTTCCTCCTCCAGCCACCGCCTCTCCCACGCCTTCGCCATGGCCGTGCGCCAGGTGCTCACCGCCGCACCAATATCCGCTGATTGCACGCAGGTGGCCCTCACGGTGGTGACAGCACCACGAAGCGCCTCCTCCGGCGCGATCCAACCTCTCCGGTCGTCGCCGCGCCTCCGCGCGCGCTCTAGCTCTGCCCCCTGGCATCGAGCCTACGACTTCCAATATCTCCGCCTCCGCCGTGCGCTATCATCGTCGACAACCGCACAACGCCCTCCTTCGCCTTCGATCTCCAGAGCTCCCCGTCGACGACAACAACGCCAGCAGCTCCAAATCGCCGCGAGCATCTTCGTCTTCTCCGACAACACTCCAGACACTCCAGGAGATCCTCCACCGCCAACCTCGACTTCTGCTTCTGGAGGTGTCAGCGTCTTCCCCGACCTTCATCCCCAACGCCTTCGCCGTCCTTCCACAGCTCCAGCTAGCTTGGCCGCAAGATTCGCCTCCACCAACGCCATCGCTCCATCGGCTCGCCCACCACCTTCTTCTCCGACCAAGCATCGACGGCAAGCCTCCGCCGGGCCCCCGCCACTCCACCTTCGACCGCCGGGCGTTGGGCCCGAGGTCCCCCGCACGTGCTCCGCACGTGCGTGGGGAAACTTCTTCAGCACTCAACCCCAAGTCACGTGCCTTGCACGTGACGTTGGGTAAATTGCAGCACCCCCTCGACCTTCCACCATATTGCAGACGAGTCCAAGAACTCCAGGACACGTGCACCGCACGTGCATTGTGGTGAATTTTGTAGTGAACCCCCCATGGTCTCGGTAATTACCATTCAGTCCCTGTCTGCACATTTTTATTTTATTTATTTATATTCATTGCATTTACCCCCTGTGTTCTCCCTCTGTTTTGAACCTCTTCTAGACCTCATTTTATTTATACAAAAATAGCACTTTGTTCATCGCTTAATTCTCTACATTTTGAGATACTATGGGTATTTTTGTGATTAACAGTTAATTAATAAATAATTGTTTTGTGGAAATTGGTATATTTTGCCCACTTTGTGTTCTTAAAATTGCCATTGATTTACCATTGCTATAAAAATCTTCGAAAAATCAGAGATTGTAGAGATATATTTACTTGACATTGTGCCCAAAAATTTTTGCATTTGCATGCATATTTTGTCCTGTAAAAATCATTTTGCATAATTTATTATTTAATTTTTAATAGGTATTAAACTCCACATTTTTGAGGTTTAAGATTTTTCTATGATCCATCACCTAGTGATAGATCTTAGATAATTTTATTTCTTGAAAATAAGTAGGTTTAATATTTATATAATTAAATATTGAAAATCATTCTCTTTGCATTTAAAAATTCATAAAAAAATCATTTTGCATCCAAAAATTACAAAAAAAATTACAGTGCATTTACTTCATCATCGTTTACATTGTGGCCAAGTTTCATATTTTTCGGACATCGTTTGATTGAAATTTACATTTTAGTCCCTAAAATAGGCCGAAATTGCATTTTGTATCCCTTTATTGCATTGAAAATTCCAAAAAAAGACCGCCTTGAAAACCGAACTCAAAATTGAGTAGACACAACTCTAGGTTATTCCTTTGCCTCCTTGTGATCGACCTTGGGACTTGCCCAAGTAAAATAAACATAAAAACCACTTGATTGAAATTGAATAATTATTTGTGGTAATTTTCTTGACTGTTTCCGATCGCCGCCTACAATGAACACATTGATTATTTTCACACTCGAAGCTAAAATTGATTGCTTAACTCGGCGATTTCGGACCCGTCACGGCTGCGTGCTCATAAACATATGACTTTGTAGCTCAAGCTTGCTTATTGACTATACAAATATATACACTCCGACATGCATTTTATTTTCAATCAGGCCTGTCCATTTTTTGGAGTTTTTGATTTTTCCATTTTTTTGAATACTATATACAACAACATTTACATACAAAAATTTTCTTCTTGAGCTAGTAGACTATCCCTCTTTTGAAGCTTTTTTGCAACCCCAACTTCTATCTTTAGATCTCGTCAGACCATTGGATTAAGTTAGGGTAAAATGACCACAAAAGTGTGGCTTCTGATGTTTCCGTTGGCTTGTGTCTCATGTTGGTAAATCCAACCCTCTACCACTTCAACTGAGGTGAGCAAAATGGAAGGTGCATGTGTAAAAGCTATGTCATTATCAACAAGAGTCGTGTGTGTTCTCTGAAATACTCTACTTAGGCAATCAAGAAGACATTAAACCAAGTCTCATGATCTCAAGAATTAAGTCAACTAGACCTGAAGTACATCAATTCTAGTTCCTATAAGGTTCCTGTGATTATGTATATTTAAGGTCAAACCAAGCTCCACTCCTCGGATTTTACTTAGACTTGTTCAATAATCAAACTTAATCAAAAAATGCAAATTCTATGTACAATGCAGAGAATCTTTTTGTGATGTACTTTTCTAATTTTGAACTTTTTTTGGATTTTTGAAAAGGTTTTGCAATTTTTTATGCAGTTTTTGAAAAGGTTTTTGCAAATGTTTTTGATTTTTTTGCAAAATTTTATTGATTTTTCCAAATAATATTTTTAAAAAAGAAGTGGGTACAAATATTTACATGGAGTGCTTCTTATTATTTACAAGAGTTTTATTTTTTAAGAATTTACATGTTTATACAAGTTTTATAAAGGATTTTTATTTTGTACCCTATTTTCAAAATAATTTGAAAATGTTTTTTACAAAATTTTGAAAACTTCAATTTGCAAACTAATTTGAAAAATAATTTTTACAAACATTTTACAAAATTTAAAAAATCACTTTGCAAAGATTTTTCAATAGTATAGATAGATTTGTCAAAGTATTTTTGCAATAAATTTTCAACATCTTTTGTAAATAGTTTTCAAAAGTTTTTATTTAAAACAAGTAAAGATTTTTTACAAACAAAAACATTTTACAATGATTGAAAATATTTAATAAAACATTTTCCAAATAATTTTCAAAAGATTTTCAAAAGAATTTTCAAACTATTTTCAAACATTTTGCAAACAAATATTTTATCGTGATTTATTAATAAATAAATATATATATATATATAGAATTGGTGTAAGTATGTGTATTAATTTTATTATTTAGCCATAATTATTGAAAATACGAAAGCATGAGTTAAGGCTAAATTATATACGAAGTATATATGACCCCCTATACATAGCTTGAGCTATGTCGTCTATATCAGAGAGAAAAAGAGAAGACATAACTCATACTGAGTATTGAAGAGTATATACTACATTGACTAAATAAATAAATAAATAAATAAATAATGAATAAGAAGTCGATCGTCGCCCCTATATTTAGGATGAAATAATACTAAGTAAAATAGGATGTATCTACATATAGAGAGGGTCGAGGGTGGGAATAAATACATCACAACTCAATCTGTCTCCTCCTATACTTAGGGTAAGTTATCCCTAAGTATAGATAGAAAATCAGCAGGAGAGGAGACAGTAGAGGGGACCAAAGAATGCACACTCGGGGTGCACACCCCCTATACTTAGGACAAAGTACGTACTAAGTATAGAAGTGAAGAAGGGGTAACACCTTTGGGAAGAAAAAATGAAAACGAAAAGAAGAAAAGAAGAAAAAGAAGAGAGATCACTCAATTCATCCACACTCAATTCATCCACCTCCCCCATACCTAGGACAGAGTACATCTTAAGTAAGGCAAAACATATGGAATGAGGTAGATGAGCAAAAATGGTGTACTAAAGGAAGAAAATGAAAGGGGATATACAAAGTGATGGACGTACAGAGATCAAGAAGGTTGAAAGCGAACCTTCTTACGTGATCGCTGAGGAATGGTTCTGAAAAGATGCAGGTCGATATTGGGGTCCTTAGCAGACACAGACCGATCATGATCGACCTCGTGAAGATCCTCAACATTCTCAAAGCAAAAAGGCACGAACTGGTTAGTGGAAATAGCGGGGTCGTGTCTGGCTTGGAAGTCTCCGCTAAGTCATCATCAAAAAGCCCGAATTCCTTGATGAAAGCGATAAGGTCAAATTCAACATCTATAGTCTCTACTAAGTCTACCTTCTGTTCTAAAGTATCTGCAGTGTAATACCGCAGATGTCATCAATGCATCACCACTCACCAGAAGAGGGAACTCCAAGGTCCATGCTTTCCGAGTCTCCCTCAGCAAAGAGGAACCCTCGAGTCTCAAAATCATCCATAAAAAAGCAAACCTCTCTGATATCAGTAGATAAGTCATAGTCCTCAGGGTCGGTTAACACGGGCGCACTCTCGTGGGATGCGGGTCTCTAGTCAACAATGGGTGCAGCGATCAACACATCGCTCCCGACATCAAAATAAAAGTGAATATCTCCAGATCCATAATCAATAATAACTCTCACGGAGGCAAGGAAAGGTTGTGCCAAGATGATTGGAGGATTCTCCACAGGGGTGGAGGTCTCCATGGGCAATATGACAAAGTCAACAGTGAAGCTCATGCCCTGAATCTGAATGACAATGTTCTCTAAAATACCATCAGCATCTTGATTGATCCATCAAAGAATTGACAAATCATCCTAATTTTCTTGAGAGGCCCTAAGTGAAGAGACTGCACCAACGAGAAGGGTATTATATCAATCGAAACACCACCATCAAGGAGAGTGTGATCACATGAATGGTTAGAGATGGTGCAACTCATAATAGGTGTGATAGTGTTCCCTTTCCTAATGTGTGGACGGTGAGTGATGACGTAAACAATGGCCATGGTCAAAATGTGATGCTCAGAGCTGCTCCTTTGCTTTCTCTTCTTGGGTTTAGGGCAGATAATTGGGTCATGGCCTAACGAAGTGGGGCTTCAATTATCTCATGAATAGCTGCCACCACTTCAGGTTCAGTCAACCTTTTTTTAAGATTTTGGATCTCCTCCTTATAAGGGAGGAGATCAGAATCATCATCTACACAAGGATAACTAAGAGCAGTCTGTACAATATCATCCTTGGGGTTAAAGGTGGGAACTGTGGTGAATGTGTGTGTTGTCAAAGGATCTGGCAAGTGTGCCCTCTCCTCACAGGTTGACTCGATTGTGTATCTCCCAAAATATTTTTGTATTTTTAAATTCTCATTTTTTTATTTTGGGCTATTGCAAGCTCTCATGGATGTCCTCAAATGAGTCGATAAATCCATAAGATGAAGCATTAATGGGACTCTTATTTTAGGCTAGTGAGGTCGTCAATCCTCGAATTCATTTAATCCACTAACCGGGTCATGTACTCAAGAGAGATCTTCATGAGAGGTGACTTCAAAATCTCAATATAGGGTGAGTGAAATGGATGAGGTGGTGGTGGATCAAAACCAGGAGCAAAGTCCTCCTGGAAGAGTGTATTCTCAAAATGTGAGGGTGGTGGTGGTGGGTAAAAATCCGATGCCTGAAATAGTGGATTGGGTGGATATGTACAAAAAAAAAATCAAGAAGAAAAACCCTCTGATAAAATGGAGGTGGACCAGATGGAGGGTACGAGGGATCCGTAAAGTCCGGATAAAAATCGCTCTAGTCAGCCATATCTGAAAAAAAAGAAGGTGATCAGGAGAACACAAAGGCAAATCAAGATATGAGAGAAAGGTGCAAATGCGCAGAGAAGATCGAGTATGCACAAACACAAACAATTATACACAAAACACACCCTTAATTCACCTACTCGATGCAGTGATGATCGTGAAAGTTCGATCTTTTTATCTTTTCGGTTTTAAAGTTAGGTGAGAAATACTTAGTTGTACAAGCACTAGGAAGGCTTGGGATGTGGCCACCAATCCTTAGTGTGTATGTATGAATAAAATGCACATACAATGAGGGGTTACTCTCCCCAAGACAAGGATTTTTCTTTTTTATTTTTAGGACTGAGTAAACTTAACAGTCCCAATTTTATTGGTTACCACTTTGTATTTTGAATAGAAATGCACGAGCCTAACTAGGAGTCAATTCCTTTAGATCCTATGTGATAAAATTAGATGGAGAGTCGGAAAAGCAATGCAAGTGAAATCGATGATGAATGCTACAACTCTCTTTATACAAGGATGCTAAGAAAAATTGAAACATATCTATATGCAACTGCAATCCGATGAAATCACCCTAGAGTAGTATATACTATTAGTGTGAAGAACTAGAGGCTAATTACTCAGAAATGAGACCAAAAGTCCGATCTTCGATGTCACTCGGTGCCCACCACATTGGCTCCTACAAGCACTGTATGCGACCTCTCTCAGCACGTGGTCTCAAGTCCAAATAATTACCAATTAAATTTGACTAAGTCCAAGCATGAATTCATAGGTACATGCAATGTAGTTAGGGCTTTGAACCTTAATCTATCGAGCAAGCAAATCCTAAGCTAGGGCTCAATCATACAAAATGAATAAAAATAAAAGTGAAAAATAAAGAGAAATAAAAGCAATGAAAACACGATAAAAATCGACGAGGCCCCCAGGTGAACAATCGCTCGGGCAGTGGACCTCGTGAAGTGTGAAGAATTATGGAGAGTCCAAGTTATTACAATAAATGTCTCTCTCTCTCTCACCTAAATTACAAATAAAATAAAAACAAGAGCAAAAAATAAAAGGGCTTTGTCTTCAAAATCTTCCAAGTCCTATTTTGCTGCAAGGTCAGAAAGCTGAGCCGACTTCACGTGGGTGCGTAGGCGCTCCTAGGAAAGCCTCCCTTAATCTGTGGTCCTTGCAACACAGTCAAACAAGAAGGAGGTTAGACAATTCAAAATTTATATCAAAATAAAAATGAAAATAAATAAAGGAAAATATAGAGAAAAGAGACAAGAAGACACAAATAAAGATACACAATCTATACGAAGTTTCTTCCGACAACGGTGCCATTTGATAATAGAGGTTTTGCGAGGGTCTGATAATTATCCTCACTAAAAAGAGTAGATAAAGTGTCGCTGAGGCGACCACTCATGAAATCTCGTGTTAATCAATAATTAATCCACAATAGATATAGCAATAAAAGCAAAAATAAATGTGGAGTTAAAATTAATTATAACTCTACAAATGTGTATATAGGTGTAAGTATGTGTAGAGTGTCGAATACAAGGAGCAAACGGTAGATTGGGCAAATTAATGTGCAAAAACTTGTGTTCCTCTTGTCTATGTATTTTTATGTGGGTTTTTATTTTATAACTTTTGGGGATTTTAGTTTTTATCTTTTTTAATTGTTTTTAATGTTATAAATTTTATTTTCTTTTTACATTTTCAAATTTTAATTTTTTTTATTTTTAATATATATAATATAGGAATATATAAGGCTATATATGCAATATAAAGAAATATAATTATAAATACACTTAAAAATAATTAAAATACATAAAATTAAAATGTTTTTAGATTTTATTTTTATTTACCATTTTATGATTTTTTAGATAATTTTCCTAATTTTTATATATTTCTAAAGTCAAAAATATCCCAAAACAGTGATTAAATAAATAGGCTGAACTGTTTTGGAATTTGAAAATAATAAATGAAGTCAAAATTTTCCAAAATTATTTTTATTAGTATTATATAATAGAAAGAAAACTCAGAGACAGAAATCAATATTTTTGGATTTTTAATGGTTTTAATATTTTTATAAAATATTTGGAGCTTTTTAATTTTTAGTCCTTCTCTTTTTCTATTTTTAGTGTTTTTTCATATGGAGATAAAACAATACTAAAATAAACAAATATATTTTTTGAGATTTTTTCAAGATATTTTTATATTTTATTGTATTTCATAATTCAAACAGGAATAAAAACATGCACTTTTGATTTTTAATAAATACTTAATACCTAAAATGAAAATGCAAACATATGGCGTGAATCTAGAAGCAAGCATGCACTTAACTCTATTTTTTTGAGAATTTTTGGAGTATGGATGATATTTTTAATAAATAAAAATGACTATAAATATTAATGAACTGGCAAGGGTATTTATGCAATTAAAAATAAAGGCAAGGTGCTTTCTAGAGAATACCCAAAACTATTTAACTAATATTTAAAATTTTTGGACTTAACAGAAATACCAAAACCCACACGGGTAGCTCTACAAAATTGCCACCTCACGTGGGACCGCACATGAGGTGACGTGGACTGGACCCAAATGGAAATAACAGAAATGACAGGGGGTTCCGTACAAATATTATAAAACTATTAAACAATAGATGAAAGTTTAAGTATTAAATAATACATTACAAAAAAGAGGGGGTGAAAGTTGCAAAATAACCCCTACTATGCATGATGGGACGGTTTTGATTGTTTCCCAACTGGTGATCGAATGATGGCGAAGCATCTCATACAACGGTCCCCGTGCGAGCTGGAGCGGCGAGAAGATCTGATGGCTGAAAGGGCATCGAGAAGAAAATGCCAAGAACTTGGCTGGGCCGAGTTTTGATCGGTCCTCCCTTGCTCCTCCGACCTTCTGGAATGCACGGGGTAGGTGCAAAATGGAGCATGGACTCCTCTTATTTAGACGATGGTCTCTGATGAACTCCTGGAGTTCCCACATGGGCTGATGGAGTCGAGAAAGAAGGTCAGCTCCAGGTGATTTATCCTCGGTCAAAATTGACTCTCAAGGAGTCGTTTGACCCTCTAGAACTTGTGGAAGAATGAAGCACACGACAAGGGTGGTTCTGGGGGTCTTAAATTGTTGGAATGAGGTGGCGATGAACGTGGGTGGCGATGTCCGATAAGGCGGTGGACTTAGGCCTCGATTGGCCAAATCAGGACTTGATCTGGGTGATTGGGTGGTGGGACATGATGAAGAAGCGATGGGGAAGGGAATGGGACGGTAGTGGAAGTCGGATACAACGAGGTGCACGGTGGAGGTGTTCATCGGGGTTAAGCTCCGATGAACTACGAGTGTGCTTCTCTAAGCTAATACTCCTAATTAAAACACAAAATAAGGAGCAGAAATGAAACCTAAAGCTACTGGCTAACTAAAGAGCTAAGAAAAGGTACCTCGAGCAGCTGGAGTTGCGAGATGGGGGACCTCATGGTGGTGCTCTACCGGAGATGATGGAATCACCTTCTAAACCTCTTCCTGAATCCTCTTCAATGTTGGGTGAACCTCCTGTCATAAGGCTCGAGCCTTTGGATGCAAGAAGGGGAGAGAAATTAGAGTAATTGGGATTCAAAAATCGAACGAAGGTCGGACGGAGCTTTTGTACAGGTGGTGAATGGGAAATAAAGAACGAGGCGTAGCAGACAATTCAGTGATCCAATCCTCGAGGCATCATGGATGTGTGATAGTTGGGAGATCAAGGATAAAAAGTGAAGAAGTAAGCAACTCGTATCGATGATTACAACGATCGGAGGAAACAGGAGGAGGGGCCAAAGCGTGGTCTAATTGACCTAGCGCCTGGGGAGAAGAGTTGACCGGGGTCAACTCTTGACTGCCCCAAGTTGGTCACGTGGACCAACCAGAAAAAGGCAAGCCAAAATTATTTATAAATTCAATAATGAATAGTAAACATATTAATTAAATTTGGGTTATAAAATAAAAAATGTTTACTATTTTCTGTAGTATTTAATATGATTTTTATTTATTTTTACGAGCTTATTTATTACAAGTCACTTTTTTAGGATTTATTTATATGTATATTTACCCATGTTTTATATCTTTTGTTTTTATTTTGTATTTTTAATTTTATTATTTTATTTTCATATTATATATATAACTTATTTTTATACACATAAATATATTTTTTTATATTTTTATGATATATTATGTACACATAAATAAATAGAGGTTATTATATATATATGTGTGTGTGTAAGTATATGTATTTCATGTGTTTGTTGTATATTATTTTATTTTTTTTGTTTTATTTATGATTTTATTTTATTCTAAATATTACATATATTATAAATAATATTTACAAAATTATAAAAATATAAATTTATAAAAATAACAAAGAACAAATAAAATGAATAATTTATTCATGTATACTATACAACAGGGGTCCAAAATCTAACTTTTGCATCTTAACTCCAAATTGGATGAAACCGTCTTCATTAAATAGTTTATTAAAAGTTATACACAATTAAAGGTGATTTGATACATTTTGAGTTCATATGGAGAAGATAAGGCTCTGGGAAGTTTGGACTTTGGATTCTTATTCAGAGTATAAAGTGTACACTGTATATTATTTTTGTGTGAAATCAATTTTGTATTTTTCTATATATTTTTATCTACAACTTTCATGAAAAAGTTTCTTTATTTGAGTTATAAATAATAGAAAATAAAATAGGTCTAAAAATGCAATATTGGAGAAAATAAATTAGGATTTTATTGTTGTTTTCCCCTTATCTTCCCTTACTTTATTCTTGTAGATCTAGTCATCAAGATGCCTAGGTATTGGGGTTTAGGGTCATAAAATACCTTAGGAATTTTAATCTTATTCTTTTCTTTTCTTTATTATATAATGTTGGCATTAAAACTATATTTTATACAATAAATGGAATAAATAATGAATGTTAAGTTGTACAAAATAATGCTATTTACATGCATTAGCTAGTTTTTTTATGGCCAAAATGATAAAATAAAGGTGATGAAATGGAGATTTATCACCTCCCTTGGTGGCAACTACTCCACTACCCACATGCCACTTAATATTAAATATTCGCAACATGGCTAAGGATCAGTGGGAAAGGCGTCCGATGAAGTCAAATGTAAATATACATATCTGGATACCCCCTTCATTATTCAAATAACGCTCAAGATGCTCTTAAACTCACCGAGGCTCACCACATAGATTTGAACTCAATCTAACCCATAAAGGACCCATATCAGTTATTTATTAATTCTATTAATACATGTATTTATCATATATTATAATGTCCTAAATTATTCAATATGTTTTTGATGTTCAATTTGCCTCAAACTTTAGTTCTATATGGCTCCACAGTCCTAGATAACCGATCATCCAAACATGCATGATCGATCATTCTAGGATGGCATGGTCGATCAATCACGTGACATGATCGATCATCTGCTTGGACAGTATCCAGATTCATCTTTGGTGACATCAACAAAAGTCACCTCCAACCGTGAAACAAATCACACCCCCTTTGTTCCTACTGTTACCCACATTACAACCATATTTTTATTTCTTACATGCACTCATCCATTCAGCAAGAAATCACGATAAGGTGTCCAGATGAAATCCGACTTTTGCTGTAAAACTCGCCCAAACACGAAAATGACACCACCTACATATTCTAGACATCATGCATGACTCATGGTACGAAAATCTTGGGGATCCGACGGTAAGAGAGGGTTGAATTTGTACTTATGGTAACGTTCTCCCATGATTTCCACTCATTCGGAATGATATTTCTGCGATGTTTCATGGGACATGAGTGTGTTCAACGATCCCTGTTATGTCCTCTTCGAAATGGCATACCTCATCATCTGATTGGTGATTAAAATTTACTCTAATGATGGAGATTAGGTGAGGGGTGGTGGTGCAAGAAATGGGTCAAGTGGTCTGACCCATTGGCTCAACTACCCCCTTATATGTGGATTTGAGTTAAACGGATCTGGTTCGCATCTAGATCCAACTAGCCACAACCCGTCCATATTTTACGTGTATCTCTCGCATACATATCTTTAATTTGATGTTCTTGGACTCGTTGGAAAGGCTCGACGAGCACTACAAGTTGATTTTGTAATTCATCTAATTTGGTTACCGGATCAGAGTAAAAATTGGGAAAAATATTTGGTCCTACTATGAGGATCTCACATCATAAAAATCTCAAAGGAAGTCTCGTCCCCGAGACAGTGTGACCCTAAAGCTGATCCTAATGTCGACCTTAATGCATATAAATTTCAAAGAGGAATGATCCCCTAAAAATCTAAAAGAGAGAAACCCATAAAAACCTCAAATTGAATTTAACTAGGATTTAGATTCTATACCTACAAATAATTGAGGATACTTCTCTCTCATATCAGCCTCAGGCTCCCACGTTGCCTCCTCGACGTCTTGACTCTGCCACATGACCTTGTATAAAGGAATCTCCTTCCATCTCAACCTCTTAACCGCATGGTCTAGTATCTGAACAGGCTCCTCCGGGAAGGAGAGGTTTGGCTCCACCACCAAGACCGCTTAGCTGATCAAGTTGGGTCTCAGATGTACTTCCATAGATTAGACACATGGAACACGTCATGAATGCCCTCAAGGTGTGGGGGTAGGGCCACTTTGTAATTCACCTTTTGAAATCGTCCCAAGATCTCGAACAGTCCCACATAGTGCAAGTTTGCCTTTAACGCGGAACCACTACACGCCCCTCATCGGGGATACTCGTAGGAACATGAAGTCCCCAACATAAGATTTTGAGGAATACTTTAGACACAAAAGGTAGGTTAAAAATCACAACTTTAAGGTCTCGATGCTATACCTTCTTGGTAGTAAGATGTTATACCTTCTTGGTTAAAAAGCATACGATGTTGAGGAATGTAAGATGTTATACCTAAAATTCAAGGTCTCGATGTTGTTGGTCGGCGTAGCTCTTCTGATGGCTCTACGCAGTCGAAGATCTCTTATTGGTAGTCTCCACAACTCTATAGGTCTCATGTATGATCTGCGTGGTGAAAAAGTTGTTGTCATCTATTGGCTACCAACACAAGGGAGTGATGCATCACCTCCCATACAAGGATTCGAAAGGCGTCGCACCAATGCTGGTGTGATAACTGTTGTTGTATGTGAACTCAACTATTGGAAGGTGATCCTTCCAAGATCCTTTTCACTCAACATCACATGCCCGTAGCAAATCCTCCAAGGTCTGAATGGTCCTCTCAGACCGCCCGTCTATCTAGGGATGGTAAGTTGAAATCAGACATAGTTCAATCCTCAAGGCTCTCGTGAATTCTCCCCAGTAGTGTGATGTAAAGCATGAATCTCTATTTGACACTACCTCCTTGGGTGTCCCGCGCAACTGAATGACCTGCTGGATGTATAATCTGCCTAGCTCAATTGGAGTAAATGTCATGTTGACTAGAATGAAAAGGGTTGACTTGGCTAACGGTCACCGATCACGCATATAACTTCTTTCTCGCCCAGGGTGCATGACAATGATGTGAAAAATCCATGAAAATGCTCTCCCACTTTCATGTAAGAATGAAAGAGGCTATAGTAAATTAGGGTGTCTCTAGTGCTCTGCCTTTACCATCTGACAGGTAAGGCATCAGCTAACGTGCTCGACTATGTCCCTCTTCATGCCCTTCCATCACTGGCGAAGGTATCGGTACATCTTGGTGCCACCTGGATGAATAGAAAGTCTCGAAATGTGCACCTCATCCAGAATATCTCTCCTCAACCCCACATCATCTGGGACACAAATACTGCCCCCCTTCCATAGGATGGATTCACATACTCAGATTCCATTGAGCTCATCCTCCAGGCATCTGCGATACAAGTCATGTATTCTCTGATATGTTTGCGGCCCTGGACAATCCTGTCCCATAACTATTGTACTTCGCTGGCACAATCCCTACATTGGACGTGCTCTCATATGGATGCCACTCACTAAGTGTAGTGAGCACGTCCCAAGTCTACCACTAAGAAGCTGAACTCTCAATGTGTGACCTCCTGCTCAAGGCATCTGCCACCACATTTCCCCTACCATGGTGGTAGGAGATGGTACAATCGTAGTCCTTCAACAGCTCCATCCACCGTCCTTGCCTCATGTTCAGCTCCCTCTAATCAAAAGTGTACCTGATGCTCTTGTGGTCGGTTAATATCTCAAAGTCACCCCATACATATAGTGGTATCATATCTTCAGTGCGAAGACTACCTCCACCAACTCCAAGAAATATGATGCATGTGTTTTACAAAATAAATTTAATGCAGAGAAAATAATGCTATGCTGTGTAGTAAGAAATAAATAAAACAAATACAATTTTTTAATTAATTTTTTAAAATGAAGAACAATGATGCGATATGCAAAATGAGTATGCATGTGAAGAAGCAAAGGAGATCAAGGAGCAAACAAGAGCAAGAAATTAAATTAAGAGCCTTCCTTGTGAATTATTCTCAACAAGTAACAGTTCAATTAAACCCTGATTAAGTTCCCCAGATAACTGAACATTTTATTGAGAAAAATAATCAACTAATTAGAGTATAAGTGCCCAAAATTAACAAAATGAATCCTCAATTTATAAATGTTCAAATATGTCTTTAAAATTAATAATCAACTGTTCTATGCAAAAGAGAATGAAACAAGGATTAATTGGACATAAAAATGTCAAAATCCGATAAAACGTGCACGAGATATGAATCAACAAAGTGTCAAGGCCTATTTGTAAATAAAATAAATAAAATTATTTAAAAATGGACCTTCTGGTGGGGGTGAAACGTAATTTTGTAGAGTCGGCAAACCTTTTTTGTAATTTACCCACGGTGGGGGGGGGGGGGTACATGCATAATATCCAAACGTTGTGAGGGCTTGAGTGTAAATTTCCTAGAGTAATGTGGAAGCATATGTGGCCATGGGACTTAGTTGTAATTTTGAAAAGGTCCCGGGGTACTTATGTAATATGTCTTGCATGTACATGGTTAGCTCCAAGCTCGGGCGTCGGCTCGTATCTAAGGCTCCACATGCCTTCAGGTGTCAGATGTTACTTGCTTTGGGGATGCCTGAGGCATGAGGCTTGAGTGTCGATTTGGTGACGAGAGCATCCGCCATATGGAAACTGATCTGATGGTCTAATTTTGGGTGTCTTCCAACGGCCAAGATACGCCCAGTTCATAATCATACGCTATCTGCATCACCTGGGGGTGCCTTTTGATCTCCGATAATAGATCAAAGCTTGCTCTGGAAACGTGAATGAAGTCCGTGGATGGTGGTTGAGAGGAGTCGAGTGATGGAAGGTTGCGTTGGAGATAGAATAGGAAGTGGAGGGGACCTGAAGGTGGTGCGATTGATGATTGAAGGAAGGAGATGGGTGTGTCGATCTAGTGCGAAGAAGGAGAAGAAGAAAATGGCGAGGTGTAGGATGAAAAAGAAATAGACGAAAAGGAGGAGAACGATTATGCTGGAGGATGAGGGTGGTGAGTGCCTTCCTCAATCTTTGCCTCAAAGACCCAGTGGAGGATGTCTCGAAGCTTATCTCCTCGCTGAAAGATGAGCATCTCGATCATAGTGGGCCGAGGACCATGCCTTGGGTGAAGGTTTTTCTCCTGAGAGGGATAGGGTCACCACCCTATCTCTCTGGCTCGCTCTCCCTCTTTGATTTACGAATTAATGATGGTGGATGAACCTCAGACAGAGGTTGGCGATGAGATAAATAGGGAGCAGAGCCGGACAAAGGCGAAGATGCGTCAATTGATGGGGCTCTTGGCTGTTTAAAGGGATATAGTTTGTTGGGTTCAGTCTATGGGTAGTAAACTTAGTGGGGAACAATGGTTTGTTGGGTTTTTAGATGGGAGAATGGGGTTTGGTGGTTGGGAGTTCGTAGGAGATGGAGGTTGAGATCTGGACAGGATGAGGAATTAGGTTAGTTAGGGATTAGGGTTTGGGCGATTGGGATTAGGAGGTTTGCATCAGTTGATCGGCGTGAGAGGAAGGAGTCGATGGTTGGAGACCAGACATGGCATAGCATTGAAGCAAATCCGAGCTGGGTCCAATGGAGGTGAGGAGCGGTGCTGAAGGAAGAGGATGAAAGAGTAGGAGCCATTGGATCAAAGTTGATCCAACGGCGAGGGTATGCCATGCGCTTTGCACGTCAGGGGCAAAGAGATGCGGAGGAAATGAGCTGGGTCATTGGATCAATCTTGATCCAATGGCCCTGATGAGGGATGGAAAAAGGACAAAGGTGTATTGACCAGTTTTGAGCAGGCTTTGGCCCAGAACTGATGTTTCCAATGGATATGCGCCACATGGTGTGATCGTTTTACCAAAAATTTAACCATGCATGTAAATGCAAAGATAAATAAATTAAAAATACTAAATGGACTCTAATGAAAAATGCTCAACATGAAAAATGTGCATCTAAATACAAGCTACAATGTTCATGAAGGACCCAGGTGCAAATTAAAAAATCTGTGCAAGATATGAATTTTTTGGTGATATTTTATGTTTATAAAGTATCGATTTTTGGCTTCAATTTTTATTTGATTTTATAGAGATAAATAAATGTATGAAAAATTCTAATATGATGTGGAATGATGCAATGGACTCAAATGGCATTTTTTGGATTTTGTGGGTTGATTTAATGTTAGAATAAATTAGGGAAGTAAAATATATACACGGGGATCAGGTTAATAAGCTCAATTCAGATTTGGTATTTTTAATTGCTTTTCTGATTTTTTATTTTGATTATTATGTAATTTATTAGAGCACGAAATGAAATGTTGAACTGAAAAAGAAATAAATCAAAATGAGTAAAATATGCACATGAAATGACATGTCAAAATCAGTAAAAATTATAATGCATAGTTAAGTCCCAAGACCCAGTTTTCACAAATAAACTATGATTTATTGAGTTTGATTTTGATCTTGTAGATAATTGAATGTACATTAATTCAAACGTGAGTAGAGTTCATTTGGACATTGCATGGGAGACATATCAATGTTTTCACCTTTCTGTCTTGAAATTAGGATTTGGGATTATTTTGAATATGTAGAAGTTAGTATTTTTTAGTATTTTTCATTGATTAAGGTTAGTAACATGTACACAATGAAGTTAGTTTCATGTCGATTGGATTTAGAATAAATTAACTAAAAATAGGTGAAATTAGGTGAAAATATGCAGATGAATATAAATGCAGAAACGAAAGCTAATTTTTGTAGATTAATTACAAGTGCATGAAAGTTAATTTTTTGATATTAACAAGTGAATTAACCTAATTTCTAATGACGAAGCTCAATTTTCAGCTAATTAGAGTGATCAATCACATATACATCAACCACGTATACTTAAACCCTGCTTGTCCCCGAGCAACTAAAAATGAATAAGTAAAATGAGATTGTGTTCCATAGCAAGATCATGAGCAAAAAGTGAAAATGGAGCTAGACCTGACCTTTGGATTAATAATTTGGCAGAACTTATATGAGAATTAGGGTTTCAAAACCAACAACCTCCAAGTTATATACATCATTGTAACGGTTTTGGCTCAGAAGTCATCTTAGATCATTCATCCTCTCAAAGCATAACCCATGAACATTGAACAATTGTCTCATGTGTGAAGGGTGTTAGCTCTTCCCATCCGAAATGTCAGACTACCATGCAAACCTCTCCTTCAATAACTCGTCCTCGAGGAGTCAGGTATTTACTTCTAAGTTCAGGTACGTGCTAGTTCACAACAAATATAGAGGGAGAAATTTTTAGAAGAAGGGGCAAATAACTAAAGGGTGACCAGTTTAGACACCTCTCATGTGAAGCTTGGACAATGTAACCAAGTCTTCACCAAGATATACAGGCTATCTGAAGCTTGGACCTTTGTGGTAAAAAAGTTATTTGGTAGTTGGCTTCTTTTGGTATGGATTTTTGGTTGCTCTGCATGGATATTTTGTGCCTCGACGGATATAGAATCTTTTCTTCTTCTTCTTATGCTTTGATGTCTTCGAAAAATTTTGCTAGCAGTCCATTCCTCATCCAAAGCTTTATTTCAACCCGTACCCCGAGCGTTAGATGTCCATGTTACCAAAAAAGAGACTCACACAGTCTTCCAACACCCCATCTAAGTTGAGCTAAGTGCATAGTGCTAGAGTACAGATTAATTCCCTATCCCAGAGTCGTACTCAGAATGAGGCGACCAGGTTAGATGCTAAGAGTCTAAGTCTGAACATTGTCATGCAGAACTCAAAGAATTAAGTCTATGACTTGAAGATTCTAAAATAATATTTCTCGAAAAAGTTCCTCTTAAAATTAAGAGGATTAAGGCCAAGTGAAGACCGCTCTTGGTTTCTGCTCATAACTCATCTTAGAACTCAGGGCTTTTCACCAATGCAGATGCATGAAATGCTAGATGAAGAGCAGTTACGTAGAATGCATAATTTTTGTCATTTTTTAATTTTGTATTTTTTATATTTTTTTGTTGTTTTGTGATTTTTTGAATAATTATATTCACATTATTCGCATTGTACAAATGTCTATGCATTAGACAAAATTTCTCAAGTTTTACAAAAATTCTGCACACCCCAAGTTGGTTATATATATAGAAAATACAATACCATATGCAATGCAAGATATGTACATGAATGTGACTCACTACCCCTATACTTAGCATATGTTAAGTATAGAAGGATGCAAAAGAAATAGAGAAGGGGGTAGAAATCGACCCCGCCATACTAAGGATCTTGGTCAGCCTAAGTATAGAAGAGAGAAAAATGGGACGATCGAGGGCAAGAGGAGAAAAGGTGGATATAAACAGGGTGGGAATCCCCCCATACTTAGGCTTTTGCCTAAGTATAGAAGAAGTACGAAGGGAACCGATGGGATCGAGAGAGAATGTAGAGAGTTCAAGGAAGTTTTCAGCAAACCTTCTTGTGCGCATGTGACAGGTGAGAATAATGATGTAAAGAATGTGAAGAAGATTCCCAACCATCATCGGAGTCATACTCAGAAGAATAATAGTGTTCGGTGGAGGCTCTCTGAATAAATTTTCTCTGCTGTTATTTACTCACATGTTCAACCAACTCGACCTCGGATGATGAATAGTCTCGTGAAGAAGCGGTATCCATCTGGTCATATCTAATCACCCCGGTACTATACCATGGGGTAGAATCCTCTGAATAATTCATGTCTATGGTGATGCACCAAGTCGGTTTGCTAGAAGTTGAAGTAGGGAGAGGAAGAGGATCAAAGTGCTTCTTCCCTCCATTAGTAACCGGACTAGAGGATGTGGCCCTTCTAAACTGAGTATGTGAGGTGCTAGTCATTGATTCTTCATTTGATGAATCACCATGTATGTTGTATATCTCCTATAGGGCTAGTACACATCCCGGGTATATGATGGTGCTCATAGTCGGTTTTGGCTTTGTCAGCTCAGCTGTCTGATCACAATAATGATCAAGGAAGTCAGAAATGATTGTGTCCAGGTTTGGTGAATTGGATGTGTCTATGTCAAGCTTATTCACCTTGGTAGCAGTGTGGGTAGCCAAGACAGTCAGATCCTCATGTGTCTGTCCTTGAGTTGTGTCTGAGGTATGTGGAGAGGTTTGTTCTTGTGAAGGGTTTGACTCTTGGGTCTCCTCTATGTCATGACTGTCAGTTTCATGTTCGGTCATCTCAGGGTCAGGTATGTCCTCGAGAGTTTGCTCATTATGGTTCTGGTTTAGTAATTTAATGTCCTGATTCTTACAATCAATAACCACTCCAATAGAGGCTAAGAAGAACTTTCCAAGAATGATGGGAGACTTAGACAACTCTCCTCAGTGTTCAATTCCCATGACAATAAAGTCCACTCTATGTTTGACACCATGGAAGTTCATGACAATTGAAATAATTCCTTTCGATTCTTTTACGGATTGGTTAAGAAATTAAACTATCACTCTAGTATTTTTGAGCGGTCCGAGTTCGAGTCGGTCAAATATGGACTTCAGAAGGATGTTCATGGTCGAGTGGTCGTCTATCCGAACAAGATTAAACTTGGTGTTCTCAATTTTACAGGTAACCCTAGTCAACCATTTGACTCCGTGGCTTTTATTTTTCTTTATCATCACCATTGAACTGGCCATAGTGATTAAATAATATTTAGTTAGAGATATTTTCTTGCCCGTCTTATTAGGTTATAATAGACTTTTCACAAAACTATGAAGCTCTAAGATCAGAGTTTTGCAAAATATTTCCATTTAAAGTTTCCCTTTTTTTATTTTTTTTAATTTTTTTGGTATTTTTATTAAATTCAACAAAATAATCAGTGGACGGGTCAGTGGTATCCAATTCATGTGGTGTACGTGTCTAAAAGTTTTACACATGTCTCAGGTTCACTCTGTGTGGTTCTCACTTCTCCTTGGGAGCTCATCATTTCTTTTTCCATTTGAAGGACATTATCAAGTTGTTATGTCAAAGCATCGACTCTCTAATTAATTTGAGCTATGTCATCCGCTTTTGTCTCATGACTCGAAGATGAATGACCGTACTCATCATGCTGTGACACCGGCATGCAATCCTGAGCTGAGTAATAGCCATATTCCATGGTAGTGGTCGGGTCATGAGTCTTATTTCCTTGACTCTATATCTCAAATGTTTGGTCAAAGGAAAATTGGTCGTACTCGGGAAGAGAATCACCTGACTAGGGGATGGTTCGAATAATGTATTCTCAATCATAATAGGAAATCGTATCTCTTTGTCAAATTCGGTTATGCTCATGTCCATCCTCAAATTCGCTCGCTCCATTATGTCCATATAATATTCATTCGATTTTGTGAGTGGTTCATATCTTGACATCTCAACCAAGGAAGGAGCGGGGTGGTGGAATGAGAGTGGAGTAGATGATGGCTGGGGAAGAACCGTCTCAAAGAGAGGGTTCTCCTGATATGAGAACAAATATGAAGATGGTCAAGATTCAGTTATGTAAGCACGAGCCACAGAGTCTGGATATGAATACCAATACTTCAACATCTTTGAAAATGGATGTGGATGATTTTATGAACCTTGATATGTGTATGCAAGTGCAATGATATTTAAAAGCATGCAATTCAATACACAATGTGAACACCAAAATTCACCAACTTCACATAGTGAAGGTCGTGAAAGTTCGACCGATTATCTTTTCATTTTTAAATTGGTAATTAAATAATCTTTGAATCTGTTACACACAAGTTTGTCACCATGACACCCAGATGTGGTTCTACTACCCCTTAATTAAAGGAGTGATCTTCTTAGGCTGCCGGGTTATATCACATCCCTAAAGAAGATAATAGATGGGCACACCCAAAATATCGACTATGGTCGGAGGCGAGCACTTGCAGCTCCCAAATATGCAAGAGCCAGATTTGAAGACATAGGGCACAGGTCCAGGGTTTTGGGCTCTAACCTTATGACTACGTCCTCAACCACTCAAAGTCTAGAGGTATGTACCTGCGCACAAGGATGGAGTTAGTCTCCCACAATCAATGATGTTCAATTTTTATCAGTAGTCCCTTTATTATAATTTGGTTGTCGCATGAATTTTGAGTGGAAATCAATATACGTCTACACGAGAATTTCAATTTCATTTAAATTCTAGATGATGGAAAATCAAGGAAGAATCGGAAAATCCATGCAGCAGGAAACACAATGATGAATGAAAATTTAGAGATACTTAGAATGCTTCCTCGCAATCTATTTGCATGATGCTAAACATAATTTAAGTTTCCTAATAAATATGTCTAGTGCATGCATGGGAAATCACACTTAGAACATGAATTTCTATTAACAAGTGATAGACCAAATTAATTTGGCTAAGTAAAATCTGATCTAGTGCGTCAAATTAATGTGAGAGTGTGGACATGGTCCTATGAGCACAAAAATAAATCCCAATAGCTCATCGCTGCGGTGCAATCCTAGGAATATGTTAATAACCACAAATAATAGGGCCTAATAGGCCGAGTGTCCAGTCCGGGTGTGAACGCAAGCCTTTAAATGAAGACTATTGGAAATAGGTAGAATAATTACAAATTATTTACAAAAATAAAAGAAAAGCACTCTCTCTCCAAAAATAATAAAATAAATTCTTTGCATTTCTCAGCAGGTTTGGTCCACCGAGTCATCTGCCTCCGATTACTCCGAGATGCGCTGGCCTCGAGAAAATAACTCCAAGTCACTGGGTGCCTCACACAAAAAAATAAGAGATCAAATATTAGAGAGAAGTTCACAAAAAATATATACAAAAATAAATAAAAATGCTGAGAAAATAAGTAGTGAGATAAATACAAGAAGATCGAGGGTCAGACTACCTGGGGAAGAAAAACCTAAAATTTAAACTATTTAAAAACTAATCCTAAACCGTATACCTCCCCAACAACTGTGCCATTTGACGATTAAGATATTGTCTTTGTAATAAATGATTGTTGTTGTAGATGGGCAATTTAGAGATTCATCAAAAAATGATCACACAGAGAAATGATATCGAGAATCAAGTCTCAATGCGATCAAAGTTACTTATTTTACTTGGGTAAATTCTGAGGTCGAACTCAGTGATGTAATATGAGGGTTTACAATCAATTCTCAAATAATTCGAAAAATTAGGTTTTCAGAGAAAAAGAATTATTTTTGGGTGTTTCTATATTTTTCATATTTTTATTGATTTTTAATACAATATGTAATTAATTGAAAGAAATATGATTGATGTGTTTTACAAAATAATTTTATTTTTTGATGGAATTACAAAATAATTTTAATGCACAGAAAATAATGCTATATTGTATGGTGAGAAATAAAAAAGTGCATTTTTATTAATTTTTTAATGATGAACAATGATGCAATATGCAAAAATGCCAATGCAAAATGAGTATGCATGTAAAGCAAGCAAAGCAGCCAAGGAGCAAACAAGAGGCAAGCAATCTAATTAAGAGCCTTCCTTGAGAATTTCTCTCAGCAAGTAACATTTCAATTAAACCCTGATTAATTTCCCAAGATAAATGCAAATTTTATTGAGGAAAAGAATCAACAAATTAGTATACAAGTGCTCAAAATTAACAAAATAGATATTCAATTCATGAATGTCCTAATATGTTAAAAAATGAATATCAACTATTCTATGCAAAAGAAAATGAAACAAGGATCATGTATACATAAAAAATGTCAAAATTTGATAAAACATGCACAAGATATGAATCAATGAATTTTCAGGGGTCTATTTGTAAATAAAATAAATAAAATTATTTCAAATGGAACTTATGGGAGCAGGAAGACCTCTTTTGTAATTTACCCATGGTGGGGGCACATGCGCAGTATCCAGAAGTTGTGAGGGCTTGAGTGTAAATTTCGAGAGTAATGTGCGGGGGCGCGTGACCAGAGGACTTCATTGTAATTCTGAAAAGATGTCAGGGTATTGCTGTAATATGTCCTACACATACATGGCCGGCTCCAGGCTCGAGCAATGGCTAGTATCTGAGGCTCCACGTGCCTCCAATTGTTAGATGTTTCTTACTTCGGGGATGCCTGAGGCAAGAGGCTCGAGTGCCGACTCGATGATGAGAGCAGCCCTCAGATGGAAATTGATATGACAGTCTAGTTTTAGGCATCTTCCAACGGCCAGGATGCGCCCGGGTCATAATTAAACACTATCTGCATCACCTGGGGGTGGTCTTCTTTGATCTCCTATAACAGATCGAAGCTTGCTCTAGAAACATGAGTGGAGCTCCGTGGATGGTCGTGGGGAGGAGACGAGTGATGGAAGGTTGCATTGGAGATAGAACGAGAAGTGGAGGGGACCTGAAGGTGGTGCGATCGGTGATCGAAGGAAGGAGATGGGTGCGTCGATCTAGTGCGAAGACGGAGAATATGAAGATGGCGAGGTATCAGATGAAAATGGAGGAGAATGATGACGCGTGGAGGATGAGGGTGCTTAGCATCTTCATTGATCTTTGCCTTAGAGACCTGATTGAGAGGTCTCGAATCTTGGCTCCTCGCTTAAGGATGAGTAGCTTGTCCGGAGTGAGCCAAGGACCACGCCTTGGGTGAAGGTTTTTGCCTGAGAGGGATAGGGTCATGTCACTACCCTATCTCTCTGGCTCACTCTCCCTCTTTGATTGATGAATCGATGATGTCAGATGAACCTCGAAAAGAGGTCGGTGATGGGCTAAATAGGGAGCAGAGTCATACAGAGGCGAAGAGGCGTCGACTGATGGGTCTATTGATAGTTTGAAGGGATAGAGTTTGTTGGGTTCAGTCTATGGGGAGCAAAATTAGGGGGGAGGACAGTGGTTTGTTGGGTTGTTAGAAGGGAGAATGGGGTTTGCTGGTTGGGAGTTCGCTGGAGAAGGATGTTGCGATCTGGAAGAGATGAGGGATTATGTTAGTTAGGGATTAGGGTTTGGGCAATTGGGATTAGGAGGTTTGCATCGGTTGGTCGGCATGAGAGGAGGAAGTCCACAGTCGGAGAGTGGAAACGAAAGATCATAAAGGTGGATCTAAAGTGGGTGCGGGGGAGGCGAGGAGTGACACTAAAGGAAGAGGATGAAGGAGAAGGAGTCATTGGATCGAAGTCGATCTAGTGGCGAGGGTATGCCACATGCTTTGCACGTGAGGGCAAAGAGATGGGGCAAAAATGAGATGTGTCGTTGGATCAATCTTGATTTACCCTGATAAGGGGTGGAAAAGGACAATGGTGGGTTGACTGGGTCTGAGCATGCTTTGACCCAAACCTGAGGTGGTCCAATGGATATGCGCCACATGGTGCGATCATTTGACAAAAACTTTGACCATGCATGTAAATGCAACGATAAATAAATAAAAAATACTAAATGGACCCGAATGAAAAATGTCCAACATGAAAAATATGCATCTAAATACTCTCTTTACAATGTTCATGAAGACTTCAAGTGCAGATCAAATATTATGTGCAAGATGTGATTTTTTGGGTGATATTTTATGTTTATAAAATATCATTTTTTGACTTTACATTTTTTATTTGATTTTCTAAAGATAAATAATTGTATGAAAAATTCAAATATGATGTGGAATGATGCAATAGACTCAAATTCTATTTTTTGGATTTTTGTGGATTGATTTAATGTTATAATAAGTTCGGGAAGTGAAATATATACATGCGGATCAAGTCAGTAAGCTCACATTAGAACTGTCATTTTTAATTGCTTTTCTGCCTTTTTGGGATTCTGATTGTTTTGTAATTTATTAAAGCATGAAATGAAATGATGATCCGAAAAGGAACTAAATCAAAATGAGTGAAATATGCATATGGAATGACATGTCAAAATCAGTAAAAATTTATAATGCACAATTAGACCTCAAGACATGATTTTCACAAATGAACTTTGATTATCTTGAATTTGATCTTGATCCGTAGATAATTGAATGTACACTAATTCAGTGAGTAGAGTTCATTTGGACAATGTATGAGAGAGATATCAACGTTTTTGTCTTTCTGTCCCGAAATTAGTGTTTGGGATTATTTTGAATATGTACAAGTTAGTATTTTTTTAGGATTTTTCATTGATTAAGGTTAGCAATATGTACACAATAAAGTTGGTTTCATGTCAATTGGAGTTGACACAGACTAATTAAAAATGGGTGAATTTAGGTGAAAATATACAGGTGAATATGAATGTAGAAATGAATGCAAATTTATTCAAATTAACTACAAGTGCATGAAAGTTAATTTTATGATATTAACAAGTGAATGAACTTAATTTCTTGGGATGAAGATCTATTTTCAGCTAATTAGAGTGATCAATCATAGATTCATCACCTACGCAACCTTGGCTGAGAAACTTGTGTGCTCTTTAGGCAGAGATGCACTCGATCCCACCATCAGAAGTACGTCCATCAAACTGAAATGGCGACACTTCAGGTAGATGGAAGACCACCATCTTCATGAAATAGTCCATACATCCGTGGTGCCTTTCTAGTCAATCTATGCCTAAAATGATGTCAAAATCCTCTATCTGAATCATCAGTAGGAATGCGTGCATCTCATGCCTACCTATCTGTACAACTACATCCTCCACTACCTGGTGGATGATAAACAACTAGCCCTCTGAGCCCTTGATGTAGTACGAGGATGAAACCCCACATTATAGAGTTGCCCAATATGTGCACCATACGATGTGGATG
This sequence comes from Ottelia alismoides, assembly GCA_037367405.1. Lineage (NCBI taxonomy): Eukaryota > Viridiplantae > Streptophyta > Magnoliopsida > Alismatales > Hydrocharitaceae > Ottelia > Ottelia alismoides. Next base: position 39,298 of record JAZKJV010007177.1, on the reverse strand, counting down.
GAAGGAATGTGTAGACCTTGAATCAAATAATGCATATAAAGAAATCTCATGGGCTGAAGTCATACCTCTAACGATCGACACAGAAGCATGAGCCTACTCATGCGTCACTACGTTCAGTTGCCCTCGTGATGGTTCACTAGATTCCGCAGCATTGAGTGCTTGCTTTGGGGCTCGCTGAAAGTCATGGTCTCCACATCGGAATCATGAGTCCTGAAACTATCCATAAGACCCAACTGGTCTTCCACCCTACTGTTGTTGCATGCTCGAGCTGCTGGCACGTAATGGGCATTGAGCCTTGAAATGGCATGACTATTTGTAATGGTAAAATAGATAACTACCTGCATGTGACAAACTCCCTCCATAAGCAAAACTATCATCCCTAAACTTATGACTTTGTGCTTGTGTTGGGGGGCGAGAAGATATTGAAAACACAATCTGCCAAGGCCTTCCCCAAGGTAGGGGATGGTGTGATACTCTACTAGACTGGGGTGGAGGCAACTGTAACTTACCTTCATGTAATCAACTCTTTGTGGCCTCCCACTTTATCACCTTCCTTATGGCATCCTTGATGGAGGTAAGGTTGAAAGTGGAAAGCATGCACTATACCTCCTTGCGCATCCCCTAGATGAACTTCAGCAAGTTCTCTTGTGGGTAAGTTGTAGTATCAGGGGAGTGGCAAGATAACTTCTTGTACTAGATCAGATACTTCTGGGCCGTCATTAAACCATAGTTTAGCTCAAAGAACTCTCTCCTCTGCTCCTCTACCAAATGGTTTGGGTAGAACTCACTGTGAAACTCATCAAAGAAGACCTCCCAAGTGATGGCTCGGTCATGTGCTCCATGGTGACATTCCACCGCCTCTTTATGAACCCTGCCAATGAGTACTCTACAAAAGACACTCATGCATCCTCTTGCGCATGGATCATCCTCAAAACCTTAATGACTTGTGCCATCCATAACTCCTCATCATCAGGGGTGATGGTACCAAAGAAGTATGGTACGAAAGCACTGTGATATGCAACATAGTTGTTATGATACTTCTGTAAAGCATCGGCATCTTCCATCTTCTCAAGCTCCAGAGAGACTGACAAGTTGACGCTCTCCTCCCCATAGTGAGAGGGATGGTAGGAGGGGTCATCCTATTGTTGGAGCTACTACTCAATAACCTCTCACTGTTACTAGATGCCCTATACAACCTGTACAAAGAAGGCCAACTACTGTGCTACATTGGGATTTGTACGAGACGACATGGTTTTGCATAAAGAACCACATAATTAATACTTTCTTTACTTAAGAGATACATAAGGATGTGGATATAATTTTTGATATTCTCCTTAGGACTCATGTCGGGATAGAAGACTCTCAACACTATCATGTATTTTGAATACCCATGAGGAATAAAATGCGTAGAATGGAATTGAGTACACTGGCTTTGATACCAAACTGTGATGTCCATCCTCCTAGGATCCAGGTACTCAGCAAGCCGGTTCCATGCGCACACATTCCACATTCAAAACACTTAATGTGATATAAACATAAGAAAATAGCATAAAAGATTGGAACTTAATTTTTTTTTCATTCACAATATATCCATCATTCTTTTCATATCTCATGCCCATAAAAGTCCACAATTTATCAAGTATGCATCAAAATGCATGCCCATACATATATTGTACATCTCATGTCTTTCAAACTAGTACAAGTAAAGTAAAGCAGTAAAACTACAAGTAAAAGCTAGATACATCATGTTGCTATACAAAAGAGTAGCTCCAAGCCATAGTCACTCACTGCTGCGATGTTCGTGAGAACCTGTGGATCCAACACAAAGGTACGTTATGAGCGAAGTTGCTAGTACGGTGCCAAACTACAACAAGGTTCTAAAAAGTGTGCAAAAGAATCCAAACTAGTTAAACAATCCCCACGAAGAAGAACATCACTCTACTCTTTCCCATTAGCCTTGAAGAACCCAAACTTCGTGGTTAGTCTGTGGTCTGGTCCATGTGGGATCTCACACTATGACTCTAAGGCACTAAAAAAGCCTTAGGGGTGGTCTGCCTCTGTAGGCATGTGGTGGGGTACATTGCATCCCAACTAAGTTTCCAACACTCCCAGTTACCTTCACATATCGATTGTAATTCCCATGTTAAAACCCCAAGCATTCCACTTGATACACCATAACCCCGATTCCTTGAAAATTTCCAACCTATGAATCCTCACGACCCATCCAAGTCCAATGTCCATACGTTCACGGTGACACAAGGCACAAGATAAATAACCAATCACTGAGATCATTCATTATCATAGTCGGAAAATACGTTGACTATCACAATCCTTGTTATGCACATGATATTACTTCATTTGTTCCATTTCCCGATTTCCATAACCACACTTCCTAGAACTCTCCTCTTATTGCTCCCATCCGAAACATTAACAAATGTGGTCAACACTAGGCAGTGCACAAGTGTTAACCCTAAGTGTAAAATGAAACAATAGACTACTAACCACAATTACTTGGTGTGTATTCTAAGTACTGGTCTAAAGGAACAAAAGTAATGGGTCTGAATATTATCATATTAGGACCTCGATGTGCCAAGCAACATATCCCCTGACTACCATACGTTGGGATCGTGACGTCTATGCTCCTACCCGGGGCCCTAAGGGTACATGCCTCTTCCTTAGAGTCAACTACTCCACTACCCGCATGCTATTTAAGATTAAATCATCACCGATGAATCTCGGATTCATCAATCTAAATCTCATTAATTAAGTTCAAATCCCTCAAAATCATCAACATTTCTGCATCTATTCTGCATAATTAGCATTCAGGCATGTTTTCATAAGAATTGCATTTTAGCACTAATTTCTGCACAAAATAAGAAGCCAAAAATCCAAGCAAAAAATGACGTGTAAATAGCCTAATTTCCCTGATTTTTAACTCATTCATGCCAACTTCGAATACACCAAAACCACCTCCACTGTGTCAATATCACTCACAAGAATAAATAAAAAATACAAAAAAATAACTAACCCAAATAACTGGACCAAAAACCCAAACCCTAGTTTCAGGATTTCCGGACTAAAAAACCCATATCTTCCCTAGTGTCCTTTTTGATCCTACTCACTTTTTAACTAATGTACATTCAATTACCTTCAAATCAAGACTAAGTTCAAGTGAATCAGAGCTCGTATGTGAAAGTTGGGTTTTGGGCCTCTTTTGTACATTTTGTATTTTAGCTGTTTTTGACCTGATATCTTATGTACATATTTACCCTATTTTAGATTATTTATTTTTCATTTGTCTTCTTTGATAAAAGTTTTATTAAAATAAGCAAAAATCCAAATCCAAGTTGAGCTTGAAATCAAAGAAACAAATTGAGTTCATCTTCACTAACCGACTGTACAAAACTGGTCTTTTTCTTATTTTATTTTATTCTTCTTTTTTGTTAATTAATAAAAATCCAAAAAAATTAGATTAATGTGTAATTATTTATCTTTGATTTTATCATATTTTTTCTGGATTTTTATCTGGTTTAAAATAATGAAAAATTACAAAACCCAAAAATCAAGGTATTCTATGTACAAGGGATACCCCAAAAATTCACTTTGTGCATTTGGTCGATTTTGGTTTTGATGTCTTCATGAAAGTTGTAGCTCTCATCGAGATGAGAATTTTCATGAAGAAACTTTTTCAATCCGAGGCCATTTGCTATTTATTTTTGATTTTATAAAAGATTTATTCTTTGAATTTTCTGGTGCTGACACGTGGCAGCTACTGGAGCCGCCACGTGTCAGCCCTTTTTGGCATTATCATATATTCTTTTTTATATAAAAAAATTATATACCCCCGTACGTGCGTCACATGTTCCACCCAGGTACGTGCCACACATGTGTCTCGTCTCGTTTGCGCTCTTGGCTGCCACATGGTCCATCTTGGGTCGTCCGATCTCGGCCGATCGGACGACCCGAGTTCGTTGTCTTCTTCCCCCCTTTCCATTAGCGGGCGGCGCCGCCTCCTTCGATAGCTCCGCCGCCCCTCAATCATCGTCGCGAATCTCGCCGCCGCCCCGCTACTTTCGCCGCTGCCAATCGATCATCATCTCATCCGATCACATCTCCTAATCCGATCTCGAATCCGATCACGATCCCTCGAATCAATCTCCGATCTTCTACATGAGCTTCCATCATCGGTCAGCTTCCCATCCTATAAAAGACTCCTCCACCGCACCTCTGAAACCCATCCGCCGTCAGCATCACAGAGGACCGGGGTGACATCCCGGTCGCTCTTCATCTCCGGCGAGGTCCGGACACCCTCGTGTGGCCGTCGCAGTGCCTCCTTTGGCCTCGCTGCCGTGATCCACCTTGGCGTTGAGCCAACGACCATCTCCGATAACTATACAATCTTCTTCGACCTCTCCTCCATCGCCTTCGTCAACTTCAAAAAAGAACTAGCGCCTACGACTTCACCGACGACTTCAATCTCCTCCGTGCAAAGCTACCTCCACCAACGCTACCACCTCCGCACAGCCACTCTGCCTTGGCGTCGAGCCCCGATCGACAACGACTCTCCACTGACTCCATCGTCCTTCTCCGACCACCGCTACTTCTCCGACCACCGCTACGTCTCCGACTACCGCTACGCCTCCGGCGACCGATCGTCAGCAACTCCAGGCCGAACATCTCCTTCAATCGCTGGTCAACTGCAGGAGCTTCGCCAATGCCGAGCCACGGCTCCACCGATAGGACCCTCCTCCGCTTTCGTCATCTACCGCCGTCGACGCGTCTCCACCGCTGCCCCCTGGCTATGTATCAGTCAGACATCGACCGTACAATCATCGAGCATCCTTCATCCTAGTCGTTGGCGAAGCGCAACCCCCAGCTGTGGATTCGAGCTTCATCAATGCTTCAGATCCGCCCCGAGCCTAGCCCCTAGCTGATCGCCAAGCCATTAGCCTCGGGCCAAGCTGAGGCACAATTGCACGACACGTGGTAGTCCGAGCCGAGACTCCTCCCGAGCCTGATTTCACACACGCCTACCACGTGACGACGTGGAACAATTGCAACAAGGCCCTCCTGGTCTACAAGAATTCCACTTTAGTCCCCATGTCACGTGCCATGCATGTGAACTAGTGACAATTGTAGAGGGAGCCCCGGAGGTCCCTCAACTTGCATCCAGCCCCCGCCGACCAGAGGGCACGTGCTGCGCATGTACCCCTCTGGGAATTTTGCGAGAAATCCCCCCATACTCTTGGTACTTGCATAATAGCCCCCCCACTGCATTTATTTTTATATTTATTTTATTTATTAATTGTAGAAATACCCCTGTGTTCCCCATTGAGTTTAGATCTCTACATGACTTTATTTTTTTATTCAAAAATAGCATGATGTTTGCCATTTAATTCTCTACAGTTTGACATATTGTAGACATTTTTGTGATTGATGGTTAATTAATAATTATTTATTTTGTGAAAAATTGTATATTTTACCCATTTCATGCTATTAAATTTTCCATTGATTAACTGTTGCTCTATAAATTCCCGAAAAATCAATTATTGTAGAATTAATTGTGCTTGACATTGTGCCCAAAAAGAATTGCATTTGCATACAAAGTTTGCCCTGTAAAAATTATTTTGCATATTTCAGTTGTTAATTTTTAATAGGTATTAAATCTCACATTTTCGAGGTTTAGGATTGTTTTGAGATCTATTACCTAGTAATAGATCTTAGGTAATTTTATACCTTGAAAATAAGTAGGTTTACTATTTATTATAATTAAATATTGAAATTCATTTTGTTTGCACTTAAAAATTCATAAATATATCATCTTGCATCCAAAAATTCCAAAAAAATTATAGTGCATTCATTGCATCAAAATTTGCATCTCGGCCATGTTTCGTATTTTTCGGACATCGTTTGATCGAGTTTTACATTTTAGTCCCTAAAATAGGCCAAAATTGCATTTTGCATTTTTAATTGCATAAAAAATTATAAAGAAAGACCACCTCAGAAACCACGCACGAATTTTGATAGACATAATTCTAGGTTGTTTCTTTGTCTCCTTGTGTTCGACCTTGGGACTTGTCCAAGTAAAATAAACATAAAACCACATTCATTAAAATTGACAATATTTTGTGTGGTTATTTTCTTGACCTATTCCAATTGCCACCTATAACGAAATGACAAATCATTCATTTTTTTAGCACGAACGCTAAATACATATCTTTTTAACACAGCGAATATCAGACCCGTCAACCACGCACATGAACAAGGACACAATGGGAAAGGCATCCTTTGAACTAAGATGTAACTATGCATATCTAGATACCCCTTGATTATTCGAACAATGCTCTCAAACTCATTGAGGTTCACCACATCGATTTGAACTCACTTTAACGCATAAAGAACCCATATCACTTATTTACCTATTTAATTCCCTAAATCCATGCATTTATCATATATTACAATGCCATAAATGATTCTACATCTTTTTAGGTTCGATTTGCCTCAAGATTTAGTTCAATATAGGTCTACAATCCCAAATGATCGATCTACCAAATATGCATGATCGATAGGGATGAAAATGAATTCATATCCGATCTGCTATCGTATTCATTTTATACATATTTTGACATCCGTATTCGTATTCATTTTAAAATGGATGCGAACATGGATATCATTTTGACATTCGCTAATATTCACATTCGTATTCTTATATTCATTTTCATACATAAGTATAGTAATATATTTATTTATAATTGTACGTAACACTATTTTATGATTGCATTCACCGTTGTTGATATAATTGTTATTAAAAGAATATGTATTGTATATCTATTTTAGGTATAAACCATCCTAAACATGTATATTTTTGTTAATCTATCAAAATATTTCTATTATTCATATTCGATTTTTATTCATTTTACATTCGCATTTATTTTTAAGGATATGATAATGCATTTTTCATATCTGTTAATATTCATATCCTCATTCTTATTCATATTTTAAAATGGATAAGGATATGATTATACCTATATTTGTATTTGTATCCGACTATTTTCATCCCTACTGATCGATCATTCTGGGTTGGCATGATTGATCAGCCATGTGACATGATCGATCATATTCCAGGACAGTAGTCGGATTTATCTCTAACGACGACCACGAAGTTGCTTCAATAGTGAAACAAATCACACCACTTGTTCCTGCTGTTACAATATGCAAACATATTTTTTTATTTTTCCATGCATTTGTTCATTTAGCAAGAAATTACGAAAAGCTGGCGAGAAAAATCCTACTTTTGATGTAAAACTCATCCTAATGTGAAACCGACGCAACCTACGCGTTCTATACATCACACATGACTCATGGTATGAAAATCACGTGGATCTGATAATGAAAGATGGGGTGAAGTACGTACATATAGGAACGTTCTCCCATGATTTTTCTTCACTTGGAACGAGAGTTCCATGGTGTTTCATGGAACAATAGTTTACCCACAACAATACATGTTGCATCCTCTTAGAAACGGTGTACTTCGTCTTCGGTGGAGCTCTGACGATGGATGGCGGTGGTGCATGCAATGGGTCAAGCAGTCCGACCCATCAGGTCAGCCACCCCCTTATATATGGGTTTGGGTTAAATGCATCTGATTCGGATCTAGATCCAACTAGCTGCACCCCTTCCGTATTTTGAGTTTGTCTCTAGCATACGGATTTCGGACTTCGATTTCAACGTTCTTGGACTCGTTGGAAATGTCTCAAATGCACTACAAGATGGTATAATAATTAATTTGGTTACTAGATAAGAGCAAAAATTGAAGAAATTATCGATTTCTACTGCGAGGGATCTCACACATGCCTAACATGTAGTATCTACTCCAAGTCATCTTTATCGTAATGAATAACATAATATATTGTTAAATTCACTTAAAACCATATCAATGTCACATATTACAATAATGATAAAATTTTATATATTTAACTTTAACTTCATTCTCCAATATGCATTTGTATATAGATACACATATAGACTATATACTTATTCATTTATCTTTAATTTTAGAAGACCTAATCTGAATCTTCACAAAACTTCCATGAATCATAGCACTTGCATGTGTATATCTTTACTCCAATTCAAAGTTTAACAAAGGTTTTATGTAAACATGAATTAATCCACCAAAAGTTCTTTTAATATTCTTGTTCATTGTGTTTTTTTGTTACGAAGAACATTCTCGTGCTTATTAAATACAATGATCAAGAATATGATTTAGTTAATCTTGAAAACGTGTTAAATTTTACGTGGGCAACAATATACTTCGATTTGTGTTCAACTAAGATGATTAACATATCCTAAAATGACTGACATTCACTTACAAATCAAGAACATAAAGAGCACAAATAACAAATGAAGAACATAAATTCTCTCAAAAATTCGATAGAATTTTCCTTTATATCAAGTGATATTTTGAATAATATTTCAATAAAATTTTCCTGATATTTTAATGGAAAATTTGGCATAGTTTCCATTATAAAAGTGATATTTGAAAGGAAAACAATAAAATTGGGCAATGTTAATAAAAAAGAGTAAACAATGAAGAATCAATACACATCGTGGCATGTGTGGGTGAAGCATGTGAGGAATCAAATGTTCAATGGGGGTAGGGTTGCCCTCTCCGTACACTCAAGTTTCAACATTGCATAATAACTCCATTATTATCATATAGTGGAGAATCGACATGCCTCATATCAGAGGAGGGTAAATCATGTGAAGGATCATATGTTCACCTACAACAAAGTTGCCATAAACTAAATAAGGCTATGCCCAGGTTTCTCCCTTATATGCTAATTCTTATATATGATACGAGAGGAACTTATGAATCTAGGTAAAGTTGGACTTACTTACTTCCTCCCCAAAGCTAAGTAAGAGAGTCTCACACCTTTCCCTTACTCCTCTTCTTCCCAACAACGCTTCACTCACTTCTTCACAATTATTCCTCTCCATGTCTCGATTTTCATTCCCTTAACCTCAGATCTGATCAGATTTGAATTAAACTAGTAGATGCCAAGTCTAAATTTAGATCCAAGTTAGTCCTTATCTGATATGCAGACGAAGAGGCATCTTGTGTTATAGGTATGGCATTGTAAGCATAGTGAACATAGAGTATGGAATTGATGGGTAGAGCAAAGATGGTGAGATTTTACAAGTCTCAACCATGCCTACAGGTCATCCCACTCATCATTCAGTTATCGAAATCGGCGAAGTACTACTTGTCGTGCATTCTAATGAAATGGAACTTAAGTCACCGACCATGACATTTCAAAAACCATGGGCTATCCAATCTATGGTTTTACTCATGTCGATCCCCAAAGCCTATTGTCTTGCTAATGATGCTTAATTAGTACTAATCACAATTTGTGAACATAAATCACAATTACCTAGGCCTAAGTGCGATTAGCATATACTTAATCATGATTAATATCCCTAATCATACATAGTAGCCTTGATCGTCATTAGTCTGAAGGTTAATGATAGCTTCACCGATGCCAACAATTCGTAGCGACCTTCGATTGATATGAAACAAGTTCCTCTGGATCTGTGTTGTCAAGCTAGCTTTGAGGACAATATGTAAAAGATAAAATTCAAGTTGAATTTAGAACCTTACCGATTTCAACTCGAAACCATGTTCTATTTAGATTTAGGTAAAAGAATAGATCTAAATTCGTGAAATCATATAAAAATATCAAAAACTCGAAATCTTGTGAAAATTTTAAAAATAAAAAGGATAATACTTAAAATACGAAAGTATTTTAATGAAGTTTGGGGTATTAATATAAATAGGAGTATATTTAATATTACCAATAAGTAATATATAAAATTTCATAAAAAATATAAAATTTACTTTATTTTCACGTTTCCTACCTAAGTGCGCACTTTCTACAATGGGTATACATAATTACTAGGATTACTTCAGAGCACCTATATTTAATTTTTCTAAGTACTCAAGTGTCTTTTGTTGATCACAGCCCTACATTCGAGTCCCATGTTCTTTCTCCCATTTGATCCGGTCTCATTGCCTTTGATTTTCCCGCAAAGACCGTTCAACGGTCTTCCACGTAAAACTAATTCCTTAGTCTATGGTGCTCGCTAGCACCTTTAAATTTCAGCCCAAAGTATGAACTACGGTTTTTTGCTTAAAGTTCCCTCCATCCGATTCTTGAAGTTATGCAATTATCTTGTAGTCATGAAGAAAGAAGACCACACAATTATATTTAAATCACAACATAAATATGACCTATTTTGCAAATAAAGGCACAATCTTTATCAGCTACAAGTGAAGTCTCTTTACAATCTCCAACTCAATTTAAATATGACATGTTTTCACTACAAAAAAAGTGCAATTGGTAAGCACGAAGCAGTGAGGGATGAATGATGAACCTCAGTTTCATCATCTTTATTTTCCATAATTAACCCCCTTGCTTAAAAGTTTGTCAATAATTCCCTGTTAATGTCTAATAATTAACAGAGTCCTAAATAAATTAAAAACCACAAAAAATGACAAAACAAAAATTCGTGGTATTTTTAGAACTTAAAAATACCCTCAAAAATATTTCAGGCCCTTTGTTGATCTCTTTTCGAGTTTTGGTCAACATGAAACTTGTAGATCTCGTCAAGATCTACAACTTTCATGTTTTGAGTTTTCTCAAATTCGGCCAATAGGGCCCTCAAAAATCAAAAATACAAGCTGAATAATCTGATTGGGCCACGTGGCCCAATCTGGGAGAGCCACGTGGCCCGGCCCTTCTTGCAGTATCCGCCCTTGCTTCTGGCTGTTGGATGACCTTCAGATCCAACGACTTCTCTTTCTTCACGTGCGCTTCAACCCTCAGCCATCCGATCGACAACTCCTTCTCATCTAAGCCGTCCACTAGCGCCGCATCAGGAGCACGCCACGTGGCCCTTGCTGAACCCTTCGATCACGCCCTGAATCTCGCATCTTAGCCGCTCAACCCACCCATTATCCTTAGCCGTTCGATCACCTCCCACTCTCCATCTTTACCCTCCGTTAGCGCCGCGACCACATGACGCCACGTGGCGCATCCATCGACCATCGATCTCACCGCCTCAGATCTCATCATAGCCGCTACTTCTCGCCTTACTCTCCACCGTTGGATCGCCAGATCCAACGGTCAGGAGACCGTCGTCAACCTCCCGTCAGCCCCTCTCTCCCACGATTCACCGCACAAACACCTCGCCCCCTTCCCTTTTCTTCCACCATTCCAGTCGACCATTTCCATCGCCAACTGCCCCACGACATCCCCCTTTCATCCTTCATCCTCGCCATTATCTCCACAATCCACAAACCTCCTCCACTCGCTCCATAACTCGCTCGCAAGACACGCCTTCCGACTGAAAACCGCCACCTTTACCCCTTCAAATACACCTCCACCTCGCATCTTCGCCGGTGTCCGCCTTTATGTGGGAAACCTCCCAGCGAGCCCCGCCCCCCGGTGACAGCGAGGGGGCGGTGAGGAGCGCGAAGACGAAGGTCCGCCCCGGTGACGACCCCTGGCCATGGTAGGCCAGGTCTGCGGAGCTCCGCCTCCGCCAAGCTGCTCCCCGTAGCCGGGGGAGTCCAGCGATGACCCCGAGGTCCTCCGATGACCTCGAGCACAGGCCCCGCTCCGCCCCAACGCAGGTAAGCTCCTCCGATCTCCCTTTGCATTTTTGTTTAATTTCTCTTAATTTTCTAGGCCTCTCCGGCCGTTTTCGCCCTCCGACGACCACCACATTAGATCCACCTCCGATCCCCCTTCACCGCGCAACCCTCCGCTCACCATCTCCTTCTTCCATACCCCCCGTCACCTTCGACCCACCTCCTCCGCCCCCACGGCGGAGGAGCTTCGAGCTCCTCACTCTCATCGCCCGCATGAGCTCCCACTCACTCACCCTATCGCCCTATCGCCGCTTCGGCTATCTACTAACGTGCAGGTCATCAAGAGCGATCAATGGACGGAGCTCTGCCGGAGCTATCTTCATCGACTTCGCGGTGGCCATCCGAGCTTCGACGCGCTACACCAGTGGCTTCTGGACCTCCCCCGAGTCACCGGCTTCCTCGACGATCCTTCTTCGAGCTCGGGGGAGGTCTATGGTGATCGAGAGAGAGCGGCGGAGGAGGAGCTCCTTCGCCGGAGCTCCAAAACCGCCACCAGTCGAGGATGAAGACGGAGGAGCAGCGACCGTTGGATCATCTCGATCCAACGGCTCAGATCCAGCCACGTCGCTCAAGACCCGCCTCTCCAGCGACCGTTGGATCATCTTGATCCAACGGCATCATAATTAGCCACGCGTCGTCACCAGAGCAGCACCGAGCCTCCGTCGCCGTGCCTCCAGGTCTGGAGGGCCCGAGCCTGTTCCGAGCCATCAGGAGCTTCGGCCGACTCCGAGCCTACACCGAAGCGACTCCGAACCTCCGCTGATCCCGAGCCAACGTCCGAGCCTGGAAGGCGCGTGCATGGCGCGTGCCTTCTGGGCAAATTGCGGAGGAGCCCATCGACTTCTCCAAATTGCAAGCAGGTCCCGATCACGTGCACCGTGCGTGCACAGTGGTCATTTTACAGGGAAGGTCCCAGAATTTCATTTATTTTTATTTTAGTCCCTCCGAGGACCTGTTTGTAGGTATCTTTTCATGTTTTATTGCATTTATGCCCCTGTCTTCTTTTATGCATATCTTGAGCTACGTTTGTCCAATCGAGTTGATTTCAGTTTCGTTTTGAAGCTCTTCTAGTCCTCTTTATTATGGCATGCTTAAATTTTAAATCTGACACTATGATCCGTGATGTATTATTTTATTATTTAAGTGTCTTGTTTTTTTTTTCATTTATCATGCCTACTTGCTTCATATGTGTAGAGACTTCTTTATTCTAACTCGCATTTTCTATGGCTCAAGTAACTTTGATTTTGGGGAATATCACTAGCTTTGCATGTGCATTCATTTGCATGATAAAAAAATGTTTAAAAAAATGCATGTTTCATTTTAATGCATTGTCTTTGACCTATAGGCCTTTAACTCAACACCGAATTAAATACACTTAAATCTGATTAATACGAGAGAGGCTCGTGTCCCTGAGTTCGACCTTGGTATCTTGCCAAGTAAAATAAAATCACGATCACCTCGTTTCGACTTATCATCGCATATATCTAAACGAGGTGATCTTTTGACGACCGAAACCGGCCCGACTACGATGATGATTTCCATGTGCTAAAAACACATTATTAAAGGGCCGATTTTGCGGTTCGTCAATGAACGATCACATGTGTTCGCTCGCATGTGGGCGAGTACTCAGCCAACACTTGTGCTCGCCATCCGTTTGCTCGCTCGAATTTTGTAATATTTTGTAGATGGCGCCTCTTAAATTATGCGGGTGAACATGTGAAAAGCACTTGTGCTCGCCCACTTGAATTTCAATCGGGCAACATGTGGCACGATAACTTTTGTGGATGTGCACATGGGCGAGCACGGGCGAACACATAATGTGCTGGTCCACATATGTAAAAAGAACGATCAAGGCCCTTTCTTTCTCATTCTGCAACCAACAAACCCCCAAATACCTTCCTCCGGTGACCCTCCCTCCGCATGCTTGCCCTCTGACAACCTCTGTTTGCATCATTCGACCACACACCCACCTTCCTTTTGGTATCTCGATCTATCTTCTATTCGTGTTTTAAGGTTTGTGGATTTTTGATTAAATATTCGCATGTGTTTATGTTTTTAATACTTTAAGATGTTTATGTATAAGATGCGGTATTTCGTTATGTATTTGTTATTAGTTTTGTTGATGGCAGTCTATTATGGATGTTTGTAAAAATGTAGATGCACGACAGGTGTACGGTGAAATGCCACAACCATTAACATGGATCACAAGTTCGAATGCTGAATAAATGTATCAATTACGCCTGTTAGAATACCTTCTTGGTGATTTGAAATGATTAAAGGCATTAGATAGTAATATTGATTTGAAAAGACTAAAGATATGAGATAGTAATACAATGTCAAGATTATGGTTTTAGCGCTTGAATATATTGTTTGTGTTTCATATGATTTGATTAATATCTATTTGCTGTTAGATTTGATGATTGTTGTCTATTATAGACGGAAATCTATATGCATGAAAGTGTATGATGAAATACCGCAACTAGTATCATGACTAAACTGCATAATCAAGTCGAATACCAAATACCCTTGTCACTTTTATGCTTGTTAGAATACCTTGTTGATGATTTATAATGACTAAACCTAAAAGATAAGAATTTCATGCCATGATTGTGTATTATTGTGCTTAAATAACATGAGGTGTAACGTATTAATATGATGACATAACTTGGACAACGATAACATAGAATGCGAATAGTGTTATACTTAGCATGGATTACATTATTTACTAATTACCAACGGGGACTAGTTTACCTGAAAACTCTTTATTGTGTGTCTATGTATGTATATATGCATACACACATCCTCATATAGTGTGTAAATATGGGGGGGGAGGGAGAGTGATAGAGTATGTGGAGGTATGATGAAGAGATTTATATGACAAGAGGGGTGTATATATGCATTGAGGGGAGTGGTTAGATGGGGGATTGCATTATATATGTAACTAAATTAATATTAAATATAGTTTACTTTTGTCTCAAAGATCTTGATATACTTTCTATTATCAAAATTATACACTATAATGAGTTCGAATTATCTAAAATATATTCACTCCATATTTATAATTAATAAAAAATGATGAAATTTAATTATACATTAACTATTTTTTTAAAATCATGTTAATTGATTGTAATCTCAAATAGATTACATCACATATATTTTAGACCCACCGATCCAAAATAGAATAAAACAAAAGAAAACCCTTTATATATATGAGGACTTAAAAGTATAAAAAATAAATTATAAGTACCTCATGTAAATAAGCCTATCAAAGTTTTTTAAAAATAACAAATTTCCTATGCAATTATAAAATGAAGAAACATTATTAAATTTAATTGTTCAATATAAAGAATTTAGATCCACTATAAAATTATACAATACCCACTAATTCCAAAAAATGCCTATACAAACTTTTAAATATAATTGTAAATGAAACTAATATAGATATAATTATTAATTATATTGAAAATATAATTCATTATTTATTTCTGAGAAATAAAAGTTCATAACGTTAAATTTTATTTTAACGATTTGTGTAAAACAAACAAATTCTTATAAATCTCAAAGTTATATATTAAATTAATTTAAATACATATTAGCATATATTAAAATATGAATTGAAATTATAGTAAATTCTTATAAACAAGGGTTGTGTATTTTGTGTATATGTAAGTATGGATTTCTGTCTTTTATAGGGGGGAGAATATACATGTGGGTTTCCTTCCATTATATTAAATTAATTTAAGTAATAAAAGTAATTATTAACATTTAATTAAATAGAGGGATATTATATAATTTTACAAAACTAGTAATTGATGTCAAAAGTGACTAAAAAACTGTTAAAAATAATTACATAACAATCTTTTATAGATATATTGATATTTTATAATGGAAATAATAGTAGTACATAACATTAAATTTTAAAATGATGAAGATTCCTTTTAATCACGAAGTGTAATATAGCATAAATTTATTTAAATAAATCATAAAATACATTTAAATTATTCATTACTTTTATGTAAGTAAATATTAAAATATATTAAAATATGAAATAATAATAAGTTTGATAAGTAATTTTTCACACTTAAGTGTTGAAATGTCATTAATTCCCCATAAAAAATAAATTTTACTTTTTAGTAAATGTTAAACCATATCAAAATATTAAAATAAATTAAAAATTATTTTTGGTCTATGAGGAAATAATATTTAGTCAACTGAAGCAACACACCTCTTATTTTTTCCCTTCAGATAGCCCTCTTGTGATTATTTATCACAATAAAATTTAACTAATGTGGACCAATGTGCTACATTAGTTTGTAGTTAGGTAGCTAATAAGGTGAAAATGTTAAATAATTATGAAATCACACAAAATAATACACACATTGTGTCCCTCTACATCCTTGCACAATGGGAGGCATATGCAACACATTGAAGATTTACTTACTTTCAACGTGTTATATATTCTTCACAAAACTATTGGACTCACTTCGGGATGAGATATCTTGTTCCAATGGTTGTGGATTTTGATGTGTGTAGGTGAAAGATATTTTCTGCAGTTACATTCCCAATAATATAATATTAAACACTTTATTAAACACAATATCATGATCACATAGATCCATATTCCAATAGTAAAATGACCAAATCTATGTAAATGTCTGGTTAACATAATATATATATATATATATTAATTATACTGGTATCTTGAAGTCCTCATTGTATCACACATATGAGAGATGCAAGGCATCCATATGATATGATATTTATGTTAGCTTTCTTTAGTTCGGAGGTCCTGAACTAGGGGGATCTTTAAAGATTCAAAAACTAAATTAAGACCATCATCACTACATGTATGCTAGAGTTTATATCTGAGCTACTTTTCAGTAATATAATCATGTTCCTTTTCGATATACCAAATTAATCTTAATATACTTTAACTATTGTTACTTTGATAATAATTTTAAAGGCTATTAAGCTTACTTTATGGGATATATTGAAGGGATGCATGGTTATGCTACCGAAACTCACTCAGATATAAATTCTAATATACATGTAGCGAAGATAGTCTTAATTCAGTGTTTGAATCTTTAATGATGGATGCAAGAGATGATATTAATGAAAAAGCATCTCATATATTAAATAGTTTAAATTATGCCAACATTTCACAACTAATTTAATATAACAATCGAACCTCCTTTTCATGATTAAATATGACGAGCAGTAGGATTGATGTACAACCGTGTCTTAGACGGATGCTTGTTGGAGTCATTTTAATGTGGCGTAGAGGAGTTTGTGGCAATTGCTTATGCCAACGACTCTACGTATGCTCATTTAGATAACATCATTATTTGTCCATGTCTCAAGTGTCATTTACTTAAGAAGAAGAGTAAAGATTGAAGTACAATTACACCTCTATAGACATGGTTTCATGGAGGGTTATTATAAGTGATGGAGATAGGTGAAATAATCTCACCTCCGGTGAATGAATCAAATGACATTCCCAAATTTAATCTATTTGTTGAAATGGTGGTGGACACCTATCAATGAGCTCTCTGAATCGGTCCCATGCTTCATGAAACTGCTCATTCCCTAGCATGGTGAAATTGCTAATCATAGCTCTAGAAGCATTCGTACGTGCATGCAGACAGCAAGAGAGAGACCTCAGGTCACAGTTTGACAGTAGAGATACATTGAGGAAAGACAAGATATATGCGAAGCACAAGCTATATGCGCAAATACACGTAGCATTTCTGATGTACCGGCAGGAAAGGAGGCTGCTTTGATCCCTATAACTAGATAGAAAGGGAGGTCTAGGACCCCTTTCTACTCGACGGGTCAGTTAGTGAGAAAAACCAAGTGGGTAGTACTTATTCAAATACTTAGTGCAAAGTTGCTCCCAAGTAGAAATATATCTCCCCAAATGCTTCAGTCGGTAGGCTGCTCTGTCCACTAAGGATAATGGAAATGCAATCAGCTTAATTGTGCCGTCGTTCACATGTGAATCATGTGTCGAACTACTAATCAGCTCAAACTTCTGTAGGTGCAATTATGGCTCCTCAGTAGAATGCCCATGGAACTTGGGCAACAAATGTATGGTCTGAGTTCAAAGCTCAAAATTGCCATGAATGACTGGGAGACGAATCCACCAATGAATAGTAGTAGCTCCAGGGATATAGAGCTCCTTCATCGTACAGCCAGGACCAAGTGGTTGCCTCTCCTGTCTATGTGGTATCTCAGCCCCCTCAACATCTGGGATCTCAGTATCCAGAATATCTCTCCTCGCTCTCAACTGATTCAACTCAGCTTGAACATCATTCATCAATCTACCTTGCTCCCTAATCTGATTCTACATAGTCTCAAGGGAAGCAAGTAGAAAACCGTTGATAGCTGCCTGATCTATCACCACAGAAGTAGTTTGCGACTGTCGGGGTCCTTTTCCATCCATAGCGTCTTGGACTGGAAAGGAAAAAGAATCCAAATCAAGCTCTGCCAGGTCAATATGCAACTGCTGAACTGTAAGTGAAGTTGCAGCGGGAGAAGAAGATGGAGTAGGAGAAGATCTTCCAGGTTAGGAGTCACGCCTGGAAGAGGAGACATGATGGGACTTTGGTTCGGAAAGAGGGATATCCCGAATCGACCTAGATGAATGGGCAGGTGTATGGCAAATTTCCATTTCATCACCTTTATTATTTCATTATGGCCTTTAAACCCTAGTCGAATTCATGAATATATCATTAATCTGTCAAAGTAAATATTCATTAATTTGTACAAAATACTGTATAGAATACTGTAAATTTATTATATTTATTACCAAAATAAAAAAAATAAAGGAAAGAAAAGAAAAGAAAAAGAGCAAAGTGTCAAGGTCACTGAAGTGACCTTAGCCCTTGAGACTCAGTCATCATGATGACTTAGTCGACAAGGAATAAAGCAGGGGAGATAGGGCAACTAATTGTACAGAAACCAAAGTCGGATCACTCTACAAAATAGGCCACTAATTACTTTGTGGGACCTAATTTATTCTTTATTATTTACACTTCAAATAAAGAAATTTATACATGAAAGTTGTAGATAAAAATATATAGAAAAATACAAAATTTATTTCATACAAAAATAATAATATAAAGTCTACATTTTATACTCTAAATAAGATTCCAAAATCCCAACTTCACAGACCCGTATCTCCCAAATATAAACTCAAAATGTATCAAAATCACTTTAATTGTATATAACTTTTAATAAGCTATTTAATGATGAAAGTTAGGTTTTGGACCCCTATTGTAGAATATACCGCAATAAAATATTTTTTTATTTATTCTTTATTATTTTTATAATATTATATTTTCACAAATTTGTAAATATTATTTATAATATATGTACATATTAAAACTAAAATAAAACCATAAAGAAATTATTAAATTAAAATATGTATACTAAGTACATAAAAGAATATACAATACACAAACCTATGTAATAAATATACCTATTTATTTAAGAGTAATATATTATATCAAAAAAATATATTAAAAATATCTTTATAAACATAAAAATATGTTATGAATATATAAATCATAAAAATAAAATAATATAATCAGAAATAATAAATAAAATTAAAATATACAAAATATAGATGAAAATTCATATGTACACTTGTAAAAAGTAACCTCTAATAAAACACCTAGAAAAAATAAATAAAAATAATTATAAAATAGTACAAAAAATTAGAAACATTTTTCATTTTATAACCTAAAAATAATAAATTCAATTATTTTTTATTCTCCATTTGCCAAGGCATTTTTGCCTTTGAATTTCCTGGTTGGTCCACGTGGACCAACTAGGCGCTCCATTCGTTGACCTAGGTCAACTGTACCTCACTTCTTCTGACTTCTATCAGAACTTCACGAGGGCGCCACTTCTCCCAATTCTCTATTCCTCCATTCTCACCCATTGCCCATGAGACTTTCACCATTATGTAGTCTACTCATCCCTTCCTCATGCCCATACAAGCATCTTCACCAACCACCAATCTCGATCACGCCATCACCCCTGAAAAATTGCCAAAAAATCGTTTATAAATAAACCCCCAAATCTTCTTTTATTTTTTGATCAATCTTTGGCCTGTTTTAGCCCCTCAGATCCCTATAAAAACCTCCAGCTTGGTGACAAGAAGCCCCAGGTGCAGGTCTGCGACGAGGAAGACGACCGTAGAGGTGTATCCACCCATCACCAGTGTTGCTCCGACAGATTTTGCTCCTGAGCTCTTTGCTCAGTTGAGCTCCATTTACTACACATTTTAGGTAATAGCTTTAGCATAGTTTCCATTTTCGCTCTTAATTTAGGTTTTAATTCACACTCTTAGGCAAAAATCCAATTCGTTCATCGACCTGGAGCTCAGGCTCCAGGTTGATTTCATCGTAAAGCACCCATCATTTCGATTCTCTTATCACCCCATATCAAATCCCTCCGCATTCTCCATCAATTCCCCACAAAACCCCATTGAGTTATGCTCTGATTCAAGGAGTCGAAGCTCCTTTCCTCCGCTTCACCAGAGCTACACCTTTTCGCACATCCACTAGGTCTCCGACCTCATCTTTTGGACCGAGCCATTCACCTCGAGTCGAGGCTTTTTGTTATGCAGGTACAACAAAAGAAGAAGGGCATCTGCGCCCCATCCAATACTCAGGAGAGTCTCCTGGCGAAGGAGTATCCAGGTCCCCATCGCTGGGGCCTGGAGCGGTTTTGTGAGCGCCAGCACCTGCAGGAAGCCCCCCAAAACGATTTGCCCCTTACGACGAGGAGACTGGGGCGGGGAGATAATCAGAATCGGAGATCGAAGTTCACCCTTGCATGTGTTCTTCGTGTTCTTGGAAGGCCCTTGAAAGCCATTAGATCAAAGCTCATCACCAGCTTTTATCTGAGCCCATGGATCAATCTGAAGCGTCGTCCAAATCTACCCGTCAGATCAGCCATGTCTCAGCACAAGGACGGTTGGATCAACTTAGTTAAGTGGGTAATTTACTCAAGACCTCCCCTTGCTTTTTGCAATTTCTAAAGGTTTCTATAAATATTATCTGTTGTTTAAAAAGTAGTGGACAAATTGCATGTGCCCTTGGAACTTTTCGCATATTACAATTTAGTCCATGTCAGAGTCACGTGCGTGCACACATTTTGTTTTGTGAATATTGCATGTATATTCTTGTAGGTTATTTTAATTATTGTTTAATATATTAAGTTGAAATATTAGTTGAAAACTTAAGGTTTAATTGCAATGTGGCCCCTGATCTTTATTTTAATTGTAAAAATAGCCCTACCAGTTTAATCATTTTTGTGTGTGGTTTGCTATTCATTAAAAATATCAACCGCACCCCAAAAATCATGGAAAAATAAGATTAGGTATCTGGATGCATGCTTGTTCACGTTATATAATTATTTTTACGTTTATGTCCCTTTCTTATTTTCTAAAAATCAAATATTGTACGGGTAGTCCCTAATTGTCTTAAAAACCCCAAACTGTGTCTAAATTTTTCAAAAAAATAGTGCCTGCTTATTATAGTGTCTAATACTTTCAGACCAAAAATTCCAAAAAATAGCAAAATAAAACATATAAAAATTAAAAATCTCCAAAATCCTATAAAAATTATAAAAACTCTTCTAAAAATCCAAAAATACTTGTCCGTACGCTATATTTTTACTTACATATTACTATATATTTAAAATAGTTTTGAGAATTTTTGGACTTATTAAGTATTTTTAAATCTCAACATAATTCAACATAATTAAAAAACTCCTAGTTTTGTGCATTTTGAACTTTAAAAATCCCAAAAAATTATTAAAAATTATTGAAAAATATAAACATATAAGAAAAATATAAAAAACTAAAAATACTTTATTTTCTTATTTTTATCATTTTTACCTATATCTATATATATATATATCTTACCTTATATAGTGTACATACACCTATATTCATATTATCCCTATTATTAATATTATAAATACCTTAAAATATTTTTAAACCCCTTTAAAAAAATAAATAAATAAAATAAAAAGGATTGTACTCATAGGTATTCTCTGATAATTATATATTTACTCTATATTTATTACATATTACTCATAATACATATCTATATTATATTATATACCTACTTATACATTTATACATATAACCATACCATATTATACGATATTAAATTAAAAAGAAATTAAAAAACAGAAAAGTATAATAAAAAAATATAAATTAATTGTAAATAAAAATATCATTAATTCTTTTATTAAAAACCCACATACTTTGGTTAATATTGTGCATATATATATACCTATATTATTTATTCATTATTTATTTACAAATAATATTAAGTTCTACATCGTATGTTCCCTGTGTTTGACACCCTACTCTGCTTGTCACTATACACACATTTATTTGTAGAGTTTATAATAAATTTTGATTCACATCTACTTCTTCATTGATTGATATATTGTGTGGGTTGATTATTGAATCGAGCCCGAGGTTCTCGTAGGTCACTTTGACGACTATGCTCCCGCCTTGTGTGGAGTACAAGACCGGTAGGATCCCTCACTAGCTTTCTTTCAAATGGCACCATTTTCGGGGAGTAACGGATTATAGCACATTCTTGTTGTATATATAGATGCTCATTATTTGCCTCTAATTTTCTCGTTATTTATTGATAATTATTTGACTGTTCTAATCACATTTCTTTATTTTTTTCTTACGAGGGACTGCTTGGCGACGACCATCTCTTAGGAGGCAGGTGTACCCGAGGTGAGCAGAGGTTGGCTTTTCCATTTGAGCCTAGAGAGTAGGAGAAAGAACCAAAGAAAAGGAGAAGAGCAGACCCGACTTAGATTTTATTCTCATTTTTGTGAG
Organism: Ottelia alismoides; assembly: GCA_037367405.1. NCBI lineage: Eukaryota > Viridiplantae > Streptophyta > Magnoliopsida > Alismatales > Hydrocharitaceae > Ottelia > Ottelia alismoides. Next base: position 16,706 of record JAZKJV010007177.1, on the reverse strand, counting down.
AGAGTGTGTCATTTTATTTTAAAACTAATTTGTAATAATTTGGACACGACCACACTTAGTGAGGTTCAGTGCCCATGTGTTTGTTCACCTGGGGGCCTCGCTGCGGTTTTTCATGTTTTATCACCTTTTTTTATTTTGATTCACGTGATTTGAGCTTTCCTCCTTTGTTTGTATTTGTTTTCTGTGAGTGAGCCCTTAGATAGTAGGTTGTTTGACTCGATAGCTAGGTCCAAAGCCCTAACAACATTGCATGCACCTATATCATACTGTGCTTGGACGTAGTCAAAATTAATTGTTGGTTACTTGGACTTGAGATCGAGCACCGAGAGAAGTACTATACATGCTTGGAGGATCAGCTGTGGCGGACACCGATGCACTTCAGAGACCAAACTTTTGGATCTCACTTCTGAGTAATTAGCATTTGGTTCTTCACCATAATAATAGTTATTGTTTAGGACGTTTTCTCGCTTTTGCATATCACATATAACATAATTATTTCAATTCTACCTTGCATCCCGCATGGAGAGAACTGGGAAGCACTGTAAGTAATTATATCTTTGCATGCATCATTAGTCACTAAGGTGAGATTTCCATCTTAGTGACGACTTGCACAGCTTTTCCGTCCTCTCCCCCTGTGTTTATATCACTTAGGACATAAAGAAAAAATACAAAAAAATTGTTAGGCAGCTTGTTATGAAAATACTTTAAAAAATGAAAACCCAAAAATTAAAAAAGGGACTGCTAAATAAACTTGACCCTAATTAAAATTTGTAATGAACCATTCATTGTTTGGGGTTCATAAAGCCCACATTTTTTTGATTTAAATTCCAGATAGAGTGAGGTGCGACCCGCTAAGGATAAGAGCCCAAATCCTGATATATGGTACCCTGAATATCACATGGGCTGGCAAAGTATTGACGCTTTTATCGTACGTGACCGAGTAGGGTCTCGTCGAGTATGATGTTCCTACCTTGTGTGGAGCATCTGACTTGGTCTGAAGTACTGAGCTTAGGCCATGCCCTCACGGGTGTGTCTGTCTCATCGGTTTGCATTCGAGTAGGTCCTTGCACGCTCACGGGTGATTCCGTTGTGAGTGAGGTCTGAAGTATTGGTTTCGACTATCGGCTTCCCCTCTCTATTTCTTTAGCTGAGTAGCCACCTAGGCACGAGATCAAGGACCTATCAGTGCTCAGATCAGAGGTTACAAAGGAGGTGGAAGAAGTACGAGACACTTTCTTGATAGTACACACACTCCTATAGGATTACCGTACTTAAGGACTTGTTATAAGATTGCCTGAAAATAACAATAAAATTGAAAAGATAAAAATTGCCGAACTTTTATGGCTCCACATGCGTTGAATGGGCGAACCAATCCTTGTTTTGTGTTTGTTTGAATTAGATTAAGGTTCAAAGATCAATCATGCACATTGTGTGCCTTTTTAGTTTCTTTTATTTAATTCCTTCTTTGTACCCCTACTCATTTGAAGCTTTCTACTGTTTTACATTCCCTTTATTCCTTGTTTGACCCCCTATCATGCCTCTAAATCAATCTTCCTCTTGACCTTTGAGATGGTGACGCATGGATGGTTTACCCCGCCCACGTCAACATCGATTCCATACGCTCATCACCTCCAATAATTCGGGGTGATTCCCAAGAACCCGATTCAGACTCTATGAACCGATCTACAGACTTCATGTCTTCTTCAATAAACCAGGATCACTCTTGTCCCGAAATCTGCCCATTTTGGATGGCAATTGATTTCACTCCTTACACTTGCCATCCTTAATGATGTTCTATGTTGATCTTAACACAGACCGATTCATTACAATCGGTGCTTCAATTCAGACTGATCGGGGTATTATTCCATTGCAGATCGAAAGCCCAATCTGGAGCCAAAAATTGTGAAGAATCAGACTCAGGATCAGAAAAAGAGATGGCTCCCGGAGGAAAAGGGAAAGGACCACAACGACCACCTCAATGGGATCAGATCCAACAACCAGATCAGAATGTTGTGAATGTTTAGATCCTATCCTATATTTAGGCAATCCAACAGCAGCTCACGGATCAAACTTTAGCACAGGCCGCTTTCTAGGATATGCTCAATGACTTGAGGAGTAGAAGAGAAAACCAGGGAGGAGGACTTGAAGAGGAACCTGAAGGTGGACGCTGTGGATGCCCAGCAGGTGAGCCTAGAGAAGAGCGGCCCAAGCTGACTCTCAAAGATACATGCAATCCTAGGGCAGGATAAATCACTGAATGGGTCCTGATTCCCACAACGCATGCTCATTTTGAATTAAAGCCTCAACTACTGACGCTCTTTCCCACCTTCCATGGAAATGCCAATGAAGAACCTTATATTCATCTACAACAATTCGGGCACATTTGTGGTACGACTCACTACTCTAGTATACCAATAGGCCTATTCAAGATGATGACAATCCCCTTTAGCCTTCAGGATAATGCCCTTTATTGAATCAACCACTTGGGGAAGGTCGTCACATCCTGGGAAGAATTGAAGTTAGCCTTTTTTAACAAATACTCTGCTCCTGGGCGACTTAATCAGATGCGTTCCCGCATAGAAAGTTTCACCCGAGCCACACACAAATCCATCCATGAGGCTTGGGATAGGTTTACGGAGTTACAAGAGAAATATCCCCATCATGACATTCCACGGACCAACCTCATCCAACACTTCTTTGTGGGACTTACAATAGAGAGTTAGAAGCTCGTGGATGTCACGTGTGGCGGCTCACATTTTAACAAAGATAGGGATGTCGTCTGGCAGATCTTTGAGGAAATAGCCAAAGGAGATGCCACCTTATCGTCGTCACGTGCATATCAGTGCCAGCCACAATGTATTTAGAAGCTTGTGCATATGGCAGAATCCCACGAGCCAGACATAGATGAGAGATCTAACATGAGCATAATCGGGAGCCACTTGTCCAAAGTGGACATAATCGAGAAGCGATCACAGGATCTAGACAAACTTGTTATGATTGAACATAGGACGCAACACTTAGACAAGCTAGATCAAACCACCAAGCAGTTGGAGTTGTTGTTGAACATAATCAGTTCCTGCAACTCCGTGTCTGCATTGGCTCCCACTCCAACTGAGACGAAGGAACAAGCACCACCACATCCTCCCTAGCCGAGTCAGCCCTAGCCAACGGTTCAACATGTCTACTACGTGTAAGCCCCAGAGACAACACCACTACAACAGTCATAACGACAAGAGCTAGTCGTCTACCAGTTGGAGCCCTAATACATTCCAAATCAGTTCCCCCCTCCACTACCTCTCATTCAGGAGGTGAATGACATATGATCGAACGATGTGCAGTTGGCCTGTTCAAGTGGACCTCAGCAGGGTCAGGCTGCCAACTCCCTCCATTTCCCTCAACAACAAGGAGGGAGATTTGTCCAGCACGACCAACCTCAACACCAACAGTCTCCATAGTACCATGTTAATTGGAGACAGAACCAGTATCAACAACCGCAGTACCATCCATATAAGCAGAACCAACAATACTCGGTTGTCCCGTATCAACATCCTACTTAGCAGTACTGATAATACGTTTCCCTCTCAATACTCCAACCAGTAGTCTCAGTACCATCCATAGTATCAATGTGGCCACTACATTGAACCATCCGAGACTGCTCCTGTGAACCCTGCCTTCGACCGCCTGGCCCAGCTTGTTAAATGCCTTGCAGATGTTAGATAGAAATTGGATGATCTTACCGCAACCAAGACCTCCATTCAAGCACAAGTGGAGGCAAACCCCAATAATTTTAAGAGGAAAGAGCAAGTAGTCTGTGAAGTTTCTTTCGGTATTATAGAGTCAGATATGAATGATTATTTTTATCTAATGTTGTCACTCTCAGGAGCGGTAGGACCTTGTAGCCATCAACCACCTACAAGGAGAAGAATAAAGCAACTACGGGGGAGTCATCATCTTCTTCTGCATCAGCCGGACCAGTAGCCGGGCTGGGTGAGGAAGAAGAAGGAGAAACACTATCAAAAATCCCAATAAATCAGCAACATGAAAAATGCCAAAAAGATAGCACCAGCAGAAGCATCTGTGACGCTCCACCCCTCCGGCTATCGAAACCGACGAGACAGGAGCGTCGGACCTACGGTCCAAATACGCCCATGATCTACGATACTCAGCAAACCATCTTATGCGCATTAGATTAATTTTTGAAATATAAATAACAACATGAGAATAATATGAAATGGAAAGAAAAATGCAACATCCATTTTCATCAATACTCATCAAGTCCATGTCCATGATATGAGGTACATCAGAAAATCTCAAACTTTGTAGAAAAACTCTCCACAGATCTCACTACAATGTCTCTCAGTAATAACATAAAATAAAGAGGAAGTAAATAAATTACTCTAAGCAAGACGCACCCTGTCTGATGCAAATATGATGAAGAAAAGTCTGATCTCCTCAAAGCCGCTACTGTTGCGGTTGCTGCTCAGCTACACCTGTTGGTTCACACAAGAGTAACGTTATGAGCAATTGCTCAGTAACGAGACAAATACTACAGTAACTCAGGTAGGAGGAAGTAAAGGATGTATGCTCAACTCTATCTACAAACGTAAGCATATATGGTAGAAAAAGAGAAAGTCACCCAGTTATTCTGATTCACCTTGGATCATACAACAACTAACTTTATTTATTGATTTAATAATCATTAAGCATAACTACAATGGTCTTGATATTTCTACAAGTTGGTTATGATCCATAATGGTTTGCAATTACAAATTCCAGTATTCGATCATTAATCATTACTCGTATTATTTTAGCACATGCGAGTACGCGACTTGCAGGCCTCCGCTAAGCGGGAACTTGGTATCTATCTTGAGTAAACCCTCAAGATCCTCTTTTCAATCATAAAAGAAATAGATCAAAACCTCATTCTCCAACTTCAAACCACATCTCGGAACACCTCTCACCATACTAATACGCGAAGTAAAATTTGGTGCGGCCACATCAAATTTTAATTCGAGTCTTAATATCGTGTATAAGTGCGAAATCAAGAACGTCAACCGTGCCACCTGCCTACTCCGTCGAGCGACTTTGGATGCACCGGGCAGCTAGGTGCAACGCGTCACCCAACTCGTCCGTTGGGGTTGCGACCTTCATGGCATCTACCCGAGGCCCAAGGGTGCATGCTCAATCCCCTGAGGTACCTAACTCCAACTACCTTATCATCGTAAATCTCTCCATACCTATATTAATCACCCCGAAGGAAACTACGCTTGTTGACAAATTAGGGTAGTAATCATGACTTGCTCATAACTTTCAAATTCGTATCACTCGTACTCGTGTATTCCTTGAATAATTTCATCATTGATCAACCCGGCTTTCACCCTAGAATTGTTCTTTATATCCATACCTCTAATGAATATGGTAGAAAAAAAAATGACGTCGTTGATTTAATATGGGAAATTCAACAAAAAAAAGCTAATATCTTCACAAATACAATCAATACTTCCTATGCAGATACTTGTTGCATTAGATGTGATTAACATACCTTCCTTTGTTAAACAATATAAAAGACATATCGACTTCAAAATATTATATATATGATATAAAGAGGTTGCGTGTTTGTAGATAAAGCTCACAATGAAATTAAAATTTGGACTATACGTTATATGTGATTCCTCTCTTCTCAGATAAAAACAAATGCTAATAATTTTTCATTCCTCTTTAAAGATAACCGTGTCAGTTATAACACAAGACAAGCTAACGGTTCACATGTCTTTGCCGCTGCACTGTGATAAGAGTAACGTGAATGAATAAAATCTCAGCATTGCAATTTCTAAATATACCTGCACAGCCAATCACTACAACAAAAGTAAGTTTTGCCGACGGTACTTAGCTGACAGATTTTGTTATGACGGATTTCTGCCGCCTATATCCGTCGCTTTAATTCCACCTAGACATAATTATAATTTAATTACTTTGTATATAAAATGCTATCATATAAATCTTCTCAGTGAAACCCTAAACCCCCTCCTCTGACGATCGCCCTCCTCTCTCCTCCATCTCCCCCAAAACCTTGGTGGCGCTCCCACGTCTGCTCACCGTCCCACCCCTCCCCGACATCCTATATAACCCTCATCATCGTCCTCTCTCCCTCAGACGCTCACTTGCAATGGAAAGGGCCTCCATTCGTCGTGCCCTAACCATGATGCTCTCGCGGATGGCGATCCGTCAACATTGTCGTCGTCATCGTCATTTCCACCGATGTCGCCCCGTCCTCCTCCGCCTCCTCCATTTCTGCTTCCCGCCACCTCCGCCACGTCTCCTGGGGCACGAGCACCCCGTCTTCATCGCATGTGCCCTATGGAAGCTCGAACATCGTGATGTCCTCCATTCCGATGCCTCTAGAGTGATCTGGAGTCTGAGGTTCATCAGTGGCGGCAGCAGGGGCTGGTCATGGGACAAGGTCCTCCGCAATTTTGGTCGCCTCTCGCACGATGGCCTCCTTGTTCCGTCCGATTTCTCCCAATGCATTGGTTAGATCTCTTACTCTTCCATCAAAATCGAAATCAAAATCATAGATTCCAAATCTATGTGGTTGAAATAAACATGATTTCAAATTGAAATGAAGTTGGAACAAACATGAAAAACAGAACAAAATATAGATGCTTCGATTTGTTTATTTGATTGCAGGGATATCAGAATCAGAAGGTTGGGGAATATGCAGGAGTGTTGGAGAACAAAGACAGTTATGATAGGGACGCATACGACATGAACAATTGAATGATATTGTTGGAATCGCATATTATGTTGCTCTAGAAGTTCTTCATAGATCTTATAGTATGGAACTAGATATTTGGAATACTGGTGTTATAACTTATATCATGTTATGCGGTAGCAGACCATTCTGGTCAATGACAAAGTCAGGAAATTTTCATTCTGAGCAAAACCTAACTTGGAAGATTCTTAATGGCCAACGATGTCTCTAGAGGGTAGGGATTTTTTAAAAAAAGGTTCCTGATTATACATTACAGGAAAAAATTGACAGCGATGCAAGCTCTCAGTGAGTATGATATGCTATATTTCAATATACTGCGATTGTTCAAACTTCTTATTTGTTTAAAAGTAATTCCATGATACATAACCTCTCTAAAAACTTGAAAGTCATTCATCTTTAGAGCCAACCATAATTCTAGTTCTGATAAGGGGTGTTGTGTTCCTCATGCTCAATTCTGGAAATGATAAGTTAATGAATCATCGAGCCCCTCATTTTCTTCTAGAGCTTCTTTATTCTTGTTTTCTTTTGAGTATAGCTGCAAAGTGCTTGGTGAGAGTAGAGTTATGTATCTAGGAAACTAATCTTCACTATGCTGATTTGATGTCCCACATTTTGGATTAAAGGTCAAATGCAGAAGTTTAGGATACTAGTTCACATGGCCAACTGCTAGCAATATAGAGTGTTTTATGAACTGTAGGCCTCTTCTCAATGTTGATTAGTATATTGGTTGCTTTCGTAAAGATATTTATGTTATTTTGTGAAGCTAACATCAATTTCAAATATGCAGCTCATTCGTGGTTGATAGCAAATCATTGTTCACTGCCTTTAGATATTCTAATCTTTAAACTCGTGAGATCATACCTACATTCAACTCCTTTCAAACAAGCAACTCTGAAGGTTACTTTTCTATCGATATTTTGCCCATCAAATTCTCTTATCCACTTGTACATATTCAAATTTCAGATGAAAATCTCATATCATATATATTTCACTTATTTAGGTCTATTGGGATACAACAATGAACAATCTTCTCCTTGGATCCTTAGCTTGGTACATTAATGTTATTTGATTCCTCGTCATATTATTCAGGAAGGACCTGATGCATAAAGAAAAAAAATCTCTCACTTCCTTCTTAATAAAAGACTGTTGATAGCTATCTTTCAAGTATTTTACTGTTGGAGGAATGCAAGTCGTCTTGCGAGAACCTGGTAAATCATCTGTTATCTAGAGTATATCATCTTATGGTTTTTATGGACCTATTCAACAACATTATCTTTTTTCCAATGATCACAAATGGAGTCTCTCTTCTGGCGTCATGCAATTTTATATCATATCTTCACATGTTTAAACTATTCTGAAAAGAAGATCAAAATTAGAGAAATGACTACAGAGAATCCTATGAGCAGGTAATTGTGCATTATATATTTGCATCATGGTTTCTTTTAATTTCTCCAAGTAATTACATTGCTTCTTACATCATGATTTTTTATGGTCTGCCATTTTTTGAATTTGTAGATGTACATATGACATGATGCAACTTATGTGAAGCAGATTCCCATTTTGCTCATTTGCAAGTAAGAATGTAGACTATCATCATGTAGTCTATCATCATTCCTTGCTTTATTATTCTACATCTATGTTACATGATCCATTTGTTCTCGTAGTAGTTATTTGACAATTTTTAAGTGTATAGTTCTATTAAATTTGACTTTTTTGCCAAGTAATCTTTGGATTGTTACTGAAAGCTCAATATGCACGATTTATCACCATTCTGCTCCATCGCTCAAACATCACCCGGGTGATATAATCTCAGGTTTCATCAGTTTTATCACTATTCTGCCCTCTTTTATTTTTGGGCATTTTTCCTGAAGCTATGGATATCAATGTTATATCACTAATATTGTTGTTTTATTGATTTTAAGATCTACATATTTCTGTTTGTGATCTTGTGACCTTTACAAAGCAAACACATGCATGTAGAGATTTTATGTAGATTTTATCTAATGATTGCTTATGTAGGTATATATAGCAGACTCCTTTTGGTAAATCAACTAATAAGTCAGATGACTTGATGCTACATTTGATAGTCCAACTTCATATCCCAAGTAGACATATAAATGTGTATTCACACATTATTTGTTCAATTTTTGAATATCCATGAGTTGTGGATCTAATTTCTTTGACAAACAAATGGTAGACTTAATTCACTTACAAAATATATTGATGAAGTCTATTGGTCCCTAGCAACATGTACTTTTCACCTGCAAAATATGTTTATGAAATCTGGTGGTGGAAAGATCGAATTGTAGACTGCAGTTCATCACTAACCTACATGTCAGTTTTGAGCCTTTTACTTTATAGCTATTGAAATTAACATGTGGTGGTTTTTTTAACACTAGCATTGTTTTCCAAGTTATAGGAATTACAGTGAGGTAATTATAACACCTTTACAGGATCCTTCAAGCTACTGAGAAGTATGCATCGAAGAATGTCCAAGAATACAAAAAGTCAACCATTCTTCCACTGGTTTTCAGAATCTCAGAGTTGCAGATATATGGAGACTCAGGTTCAGGTTCTGGAAGTCCCAACATGGACCATGTCAAGAATCGGGGATGTCGGGAGAGCTATCTACATGGAACCTGAATGTGCACTTGTTCCGATTGTTTGTCATGATGCAATTGGGATCATTGCGCAATTTTTGGAATTGAAGGCATGGTTTAAACGTCAGACACTCATCTATTTCTAATCAGTTTTGTATCCTATATTCGCACTACGAGAAGTTCGCAGATATACTTTCAACTCGATGTGCTTCAGTTGCTTATGCCAATCCACCCAGAGCTTCAAAAGTTCAAATTTAAGTTTCCATCCTTTGATGAATACATGTAATTTAAATTATATTTTATGTATTTTCTATTGCATGTTATGTATAAGTGAAACAGACAACCTTTCCTTCCCATGAATCTATACAATATTCGTATATTGGTATAAATGTATTTGTGTATTTGGTGCTTTAAAAAAGGCTTCATAATTTGTGGTTATATGGATCTCCAATTGTGGGATAGCTGACAACCTATGGCGACGGATTTCTGTCAGATAATCTTATTGTGATGGAAATCTGTCGCTTAAGTCTTTAGCGACGAGGGTTTTGATGACATCACTAAAGTGGCAGAATATCTGTCGTGTAAAGGGTTTCCGTCGTGAAAAAGCAAGATTCCGTCACCAAAAAACCCGTCACCTAAAGTCTTCTTTGTTGTAGTGAATGGTGACCAGGTATGAAACAAACAACTGGACATCCTCAATATAATCTCACATGGATGTTTATAATATGGAATGGCAATGCATCTTAACCCCAATCAATTAAATGTCAATAAATATATTATGGTATTAACTAATCACGAAACTGATGAGACCTTTTTTGCATTAGACATAACGGCAACATTTAACCATACGTATGGTCATGATAATAAACTCACCGAGAAGAACAAAGGTCGTGGACTCATACACAGTATCTACCCATCAAATATTTTGATTTCATATAAATTCCAATGAGTGCTAACCAACTAATGACCTGTTTTGATTTACTAATGAAACAACATAGAGGGGTTACGTATATGGCAATCCTCCATATGAATGAATGTCATACTATTATATAGTATATCGGTAGCAGATCTCTATTTCTCGAAAAATTAAAACGTCGTTTATAACTCCAATCTGAAAAGAATTTCATTTCTGTAGATGGTTGATTTTAGTAATGGTAGACGATCATATCAATTGTATAACTCAAAACATGCTACGCACAAGGCGATATCAACAATCATCCGTAAATCATATCACAAAAATTTCTAAAGCTCGAAGGATTTATGACCACATGGGACATGGAAATGCGTGGAACCAAACAACAAGAGGGAGGTATAACATCGTTACAAATCAAGATTTATGGTGTAAGGATATTTAAGGCTCTAAAGCATTCAAGCACATAGGAATGAGAATCGCGTGAAGCCAACAACAAGAGGGGGGTTTTATCGTTACCTCCGAGGATGTTCCCTTGGAATCTACTCTCACACGGAAATACTATTTCCGTCGCTCGATCGGAACGTGAATGCACGTATGAAGATGACCTCGAGCTTTCCTACGTGATGGTGGTCGCGGATCTTCGATCGGAGCTTCTTCTCCGACGTCGACGACGGTCCTCCGGCGACCGAATCCGGCCAAGGTGGTGGTGCTCCAATGAGAGGGGAATATGGTGATGGCTAGGGCTTTGAGGGAGTAGTTTACCACCTTCTATTTATAGGAAGAGAGATGAATTTGGATCCAATTTCGGACCTGGTTCAGATCCATATATGGATCTTGACCACCCATCTTAAAACATCGTTATCTTGAGCTAGGAATGTCGGAATTTGACGTTCTTGGGCTCGTTGGAAAGATCTCGACGAGATCTACGAAATGGTTTGAATTTTTTGGATGTAAAAAATACTCCAGATTTTTGGAAAACGAAAATACGGGGTTTTACATCATAAAAATCTTAAAGGAAGTCTCGCCCTCGAGACGTAGGATTTAACGTATAAGTTTTGAATGTGTTGTAGATTCAGGCATAAAAATCTTAAAGAGAACGAAACCCATAAAAATCTTAAAGAGGATTGAAATAGGGTTTTGTGAACATACCTTCAAAAATATAGGGGTATTTCTGTCGCATATCTGCCTCAGGCACCCAAGTGGCCTCATCAACATTCTGACTTTGCCACAATACCTTGAGTAAAGGGATGTCTTTCCGTCGTAACCTCTTGCCTGCCCGGTCTAAAATCTGCACGGGTGCCTCAGGAAAAGACAAATTTGGTTCAACCGCGAGATCCTCATAGCTAATCACATGTCGAGGGTCTCGAATATACTTCCGAAGGTTTGACACATGGAACACATCGTGCACGCCTGCCAAGTGAGGGGGAATGCTACTCGGTATGCTACCTTTCCAATACAAGATAAAACCTCGAAAGGGCCAACGAACCGTGGTGCCAACTTGCCCTTGACACCAAATCTCTAAATACCTTTCATTGGAGATACTTTTAAGAATACAAAGTCTCCGGTATCAAATTCAAGATCACGACGTCTCTGATCAGCATAGCTCTTCTGACGACTCTGTGCAGTCAATAGTTTCTTCCTAACCATTTCCACTGTTCTTGTTGTGTCCTCGATTATCTGAGTGGAATAAATACCCTTGTCACCCACTTCCTGCCAACACAAGGGAGTAGTGCATCTTCGCCCATACAATGCCTCGAAAGGTGCCATACCAATACTAGCATGGTAGCTGTTGTTATAGGTGAACTCCACTAAAGGAAGGTGATCCTTCCAAGATCCTTTCCACTCAATGGCACATGCTCTGAGCAAGTCCTCAAGAGTCTGAATTGTCCTCTCTGATTGTCCATCCGTCTGCGGATGATATGCTGAACTAAGACACAGTTAGAGTTTTTAGGGCCTTCATAAATTCTCCCCAATAATGTGATGTGAAACGAGAGTCCCTATCAGATACAACCTCCTTGGGAATCCCATGCAAGCGAATAACATGTTGAATATACAGTTTGTCCAGATCCACTGGAGTGCATGTCATGTTCACGGGAATAGAATGTGCAGACTTAGTCAACCTGTCCACAATAAGCCAAATAGCATCATATCCACCTACTGTACGAGGTAAGGATGTCATGAAGTCCATAGAGATACTCTCCCATTTCCACAACGGAATAGGAAGTGACTGTAACAAGCCAGGAGGACGCTTGTGCTCTTCCTTCACCAATTGGCACGTAAGACAACGACTAACATGTTCTGCAACATCTCTCTTCATCCCCTCCCACCAGAAGTGTTGACAGAGGTCTCTATACATCTTGGTGCTCCCTGGATGGATAGATAATCTAGAACAGTGAGCTTCATCTAGGATGTCTCTCCTTAACTCACCATCATCAGGGACACAAACACGGTCCCCCTTCCATAAGATAGACTCACAGACTCTGAATCCATCAAACTCCTCCTTCAGGCATCGATAGAATAAGTCTTGTAATTTCTGATCTGTTTGCTGACCATGCACAATCCTATCCCATAGTCCACTATACTTGGCAGGTACAGTTATAGCGTATGTAATACTATCAAAGGGGTGCCACTCACTAAGCGCTGCGAGCATATCCCAAGTCGGTAGCCATGTTGCGGTGTCCTCGGTATGTGCTCTTCTACTCAAAGCATCTGCTACTACATTCCCCTTACCCGGATGGTAAGAAATAGTGCAGTCATAATCCTTCAGCAGCTCCATCCATCGCCTTTGCCTCATATTCAACTCTCGCTGGTCAAAGATATATTTGAGACTCTTGTGATCTGTAAAAATCTCAAACGTGACCCCATATAAATAGTGACGCCATATCTTCAACATGAAGACTATAGCTGCCAACTCCAAGTCATGAGTAGGGTAGTTCCATTCATGATCCTTTAATTGTCGTGATGCATATGCCACGACATGACCACGTTGCATAAACACAGCTCCTAAACCCTTCTTTGATGCATCAGTATACACTGTAAAGTCTAAGGGGCCTGAAGGAAGAGTGAGAATCGGAGCACTGGTCAGTCTTTCTTTCAGCGTACGAAAGCTCAGCTCGCACTTATCGCTCCAAATGAAAGGAACATCCTTATGTGTCAGATGAGTAAGTGGTAGAGCTAGCTGCGAGAAGCCCCTAACAAAACGTCTGTAGTAGCCTACGAGGCCTAAGAAGCTGCGTATCTCGGTAACTATCTTGGGCTTCTCCCAGGACATGACAGCCTCTATCTTGGATGGATCAACTGCTACACCTGCTCCTGATATTACATGATCGAGGAAAGCTACTTCGGTAAGCCAAAATTCACACTTGTTGTATTTTGCATACAACTTGTGTTCTCTGAGTGTCTCAAGAATAGTACGAAGGTGCTGCTCATGCTCATGCTCATCACGTGAGTAGATCAAGATATCATCAATGAACACTACCACAAACTGATCCAAGTATGGACGGAAAATTCTGTTCATCATGTCCATGAATGCGGCAGGTGCGTTCGTGAGTCCAAACAGCATAACCACAAACTCATAGTGGTCGTATCTGTTACGAAAAGCAGATTTAAGCACATCTGTGTCCTTAATTCTCAATTGATGATAACCCGATCGTAGGTCAATCTTTGAGAATACCGGTGCTCCTTGCAATTGATCAAAAAGATCATCTATTCGTGGAAGTGGATAACAGTTCCTCACCGTCCTTTTATTCAATTGCCTGTAGTCGATGCATAAACGCATAGACCCATCCTTCTTCTTTACGAAGAGGACCGGTGCTCCCCAAGGTGATGTATTGGGACGGATAAATCCCTTTTCCAACAACTCATGCAGTTGTATTTTGAGCTCCCTGAGTTCGGCCGGTGCCATTCGATATGGAGGTATGGAGATCGGTTGCGTGTCAGGTATCAAAGTAATCTCGAACTCGATCTCCCTCTTTGGTGGCAGTCCAGGTAATTCCTCTAGAAATACATCAGGAAAATCTCGTACAATTTTGACATCTTCAATCATACGATCTTCGGCAGGTAACTCCACAACATAGGCGAGAAAACCTATGAGCAAGTGTTGGGCCTTTAATGCCGATACATATAGGACCTCACTATCTGAGGCACGTCCATCAAACTGAAAGGTAGGTATGTCTGGGATACAGAACACTACCGTCTTCTCGAAGCAATCAAGACATGCGTGATGTTGATCAAGCCAATCCATACCTTGAAGGAGATTGCACCTGCAGTTAATCTGACACCAACCGATGGAGCCTCGCCTGAAGATTTTGGATGCCCACCTTTCCTGGATGACCCTGCTCATTTTAGTCATCCATATGTACAACCTGATATGGGCATAGATTTTGTTGTAAATATGAACACTATTCATGTTGTTGTGTTTGATTCTGTACATATCTCGTTTCTAGATGCAATGAGAAAATCCAAAAAAATAAAAAATTTGAAAACTTCCTTATCTGACCCTGATGTGGTGGAAATAATTCAGAATCTTGTTCTTGAAAGGCCTTTTCTCAAAGCTATCAAGTATATGCCAAATATCAAGAAAGGTTTAAAGGAGGAATGTACCTCGAAGAGACAACCACGTAAAACTCGTGAAAGAAGGGTGGAGCATATCCTCACCACGGCTACAGTGAATGCAATCAACAATCTCATGAAAAAGAAGAAGGATATGAGATCTCCTTTAGTCAGATGTCAGATGTTTGATCAAGAATTCAACTGAACTCTACTTGATAGTAGATCCTCAATCAACCTAATGCCTACTTCACTGCTCAAAGAATTTGGGTTGGGATCGCTCAAGTCTACTAGAATGATTCAGTAGTTTGCAGATACATCCATCAAGCGACCTCAATGAATTTTAGAAGATGTCGTCATCACCATTCAAGGAATTCAGTTCCCTGTAGACTTCATTATTCTGGATATGGACACTTCAGTTCCTCTTCTGCATACTCGATAATCCTTAGATGACCATTCCTTCGAACAGCCGAAGCAGTAATGAACTATGGCACTGGGCAAATACCCTTCCATTTGAATAGTGATAAAGTGCCAATTGAGATGATCCAAGTGCTGAAACCTTCTGCAACGACATCAGAGAAAGTGAGCCAACAGAACAACGAACAAAAAACTGTGACTTTTTAGCCGAAATCTGCGATACAAATATGTTTATGGATGATATTGAGACCCATGCATTCCTCTCCACAGAGGAAGTCTTGGACAACACAGTCGAGTTTCCAGATGTCCAATATGATGAGGTTTTTGCTGAATTGACTGATGAATGCATTTATGGCCACCTGTCCTTGGCAGAGCAAGAGAACATCATTAAATTTTTTTGTGAACAAGATTCGATTATCGAAGAATTCTGTACATCACTGCACTCAGAGCTTACGGTGCCAATGGTGGACACACTACAGATGAAAGATCCGTCACCATCGCCCTGCATAGTAGCTGAAGTCACAACCATGCTGAACCAAGACCCACTTGAGCTCTAGCCACTTCTCGTAAATATGAAGTATGCCTTCCTTACGGGTGCGCCTAACATGTTCCCTGTAATCATCAATTCGTAACTAAGGAATAATAATCTCGTCTACTTGAGGTTCTAGAGAGAAATCACAAGTACATAGGCTGGAAAACTTCAGATCTCCATGGGATAAACCCCTCACTATGCTCGCATCACATATACATTGAAGAAGACAACACGCCTTCCTGTGAATTCCAGTGTATACTGAATCCAAACCTTCGAGAGGTTGTGATGAATGAGAGCACGAAATGGTGTGATGCGGGATTCATATATCCCATCTCTGACTCAAAGCGGGTGAGTCCCCTGCATGTTGTGACAAAGAAGTTAGGGATCACCATGATCAAGAATGACAAAGGAGAAGAGATCGCAACCAGAGTTCCAACATCTTGGCGCATCTGTGTGGATTACAGACGACTGAATTTAGTGACCAAGAAGGACCATTTTTCGCTTCCCTTCACCGACCAGATAGTCGACAAACTGGACATGAAGAAACACTTCTGTTTCTTGGATGGATACTCTGATTATAATCAAGTCGTCATAGCCATTGAATATCAAGAGAAAACAACCTTCACTTGTCCGTTCGGGACATATGCCTTCCGCAGAATGCCATTAAACGCTCCAGCAACATTCCAGCAATGTATGTTGGCGATATTCATAGATATGGTTGCAATTTTCTTGAGGTCTTTATGGATGATTTCTCTATCTACGGAGACAACTTTGATTAATGTTTATCCTATTTAGATCGAATCCTGAAAAGATGCTATGAAGTGAACCTTGTGCTCTCATGGAAGAAGAGCCACTTGATGGTGACTGAAGGTATTGTTCTTGGCCATGTCATCTCGAAGCATGGCATGGAGGTTGATCCTACAA